>JAGIQG010000005.1:7747326-8383647 GCA_024679065.1 Sphyrna mokarran
ACAGCACAGAACAGGCCTTTTGGCCTTCGATGTTGCGCCAACCAATATAAAAGCAATGCCCCTCCAAACTAAACCATTCCCTTCTCTTCCATATACTTATCAACTAACCTCTTAAACGCCACTAAACTTGGCACATCTACAACTGCCGCAGGCAGGGCATTCCACTCCCTAACCACCCTTTGGGTAAAGAACCTACCTCTGATAATGTCCTATAACTATCACCCATTAATTTAAAGCTGTGTCCCCTCGTGCTAGCTTTCTCCATCCTAGGAAAAAGGCTATCACTGTGCACCCTATCTAAACCTCTAATCATCTTATATGATTATGGAGCTGGAATTAGAGGAGCTCAGGGTAATTCGAGAGGTTGTGGAGGATATAGGCAGGAGTAACAAAGAGATTGTAACTCCTATAAGTGATAATTGGGTAACTATTAGGAGGAGGGGTAAGAAGCAATCGGGGAGACAATCCCCTGGGCTGTTCCCCTCCAAAATAAATTTTCTGTCTTGGAGGCTACAGTTGAGGAAGAATCAACTGGAGCTGACCAAAGGGAGCAGGTCTCTGGGGGGGAGCCTGCTGAGAATGCTCAGGTGGGTGGGGGGAATAAGAGATTAGGCCTAGTATAGGAGACTCCATCGCTAGAGGGACAGATAGGAGGCGTAAATAGTAAATAAACAGGACTCAGGCCGGTGTGTTGCCTCCAAGGGGCGGGGTACAGGATGTGCGATCGGGTTTTTAGGCTTCTTAAGGGTGAGGGGACGTCAGCACCAAGTCATTGTTATGTGGGGGTACACAGATGTAGGTAGGACAAGGGAAGTGGGATATTAAACAGAAATTTATGGAAGTTAGGGTTGGTGGAAGCTTAGGTCCATAAAAGCAAGTGGTTAATTCTGGATCTTGCCTGTGCCAGAGATATTTGAGATGAACAGAGAAAGGGATAGTTGGAACTATGGCATGCGTGGATGGTGCAGAGAGGGAGGGTTCAGGTTCCTTAACAATTGGGGACTCATCTCTGGATAGTGGACCCTTCAGAGAAGATGGTCTAACCCTGAACAGGAGGGGGACTAATATCTTGGGGAATATTGCTAAGGCTTTTGATGGGGGCTTTAAACTGATTCAGGGGGGCGGTGGGATCCTAAGTAGTTGGGGTGCTAAGAGGGATGAGAGTAAGGGGGTCATAGAGGAAAGCTGTAAAACACAGCAGCATACGGGTGGGGTAGGGCATGGTTTGAAATGCGTTTATTTAATGCAAGGAGTATTCGCAATAAGGGGGAGGAACTTGCAGCTTGGACCAGTACCTGGAACTTCGATGTTGTGGCCATTTCAGAGACTTGGGTAGAGCAGGGACAAGAATGGATGTTGCAGGTTCCGGGGTACAAATGCTTTAGTCGGAGTAGAGAAGGAGGTAGAAGGGGGGGAGGAGTGGCGTTATTAGTCAAAGACTGTATCACGGTGATCGAAAGAAATTTTGATGAGGACTTGTCTGTTGAGGTAGTATGGGCTGAGATTAGAAACAGGAGAGGAGAGGTCACCCTGTTGGGAGTCTTTTACAGACCTCCTAATAGTTCTAGAGAGGTTGAGGAAAGGATTGCAAAGTCAATTCGATTAGGAGTGAAAGTAATAGGGTAATTGTTATGGGGGACTTTAACTTTACTAATATTGATTGGAATAGCTATAGCTCTAGCTCGTTAGAGGGGTCAGTTTTCGTACAAAGTGTGCAGGAAGGTTTTTTGACTCAGTATGTAGATAGGCCAACTAGAGGTGAGGCTACATTGGATTTGGTGCTGGGCAATGAGCCAGACCAGGTGTTAGGCTTGGAAGTTAGTGAACATTTTGGTGATAGTGACCACAATTCGGTTACGTTCACCTTAGTGATGGACAGGGATAGGCATGAAGCTGGGGGCTGTAGTTATAGCTGGGGGAAGGGTAATTATGAGGCCATCAGGAGAGAATTAGGGTGCATAGATTGGACTAGGGAACTACAGGGACTGGGAACATCTGGAATGTGGTGCTTATTCAAGGAGCAGCTGCTGCGAGTCCTTGATAAGTATGTCCCTGTCAGGCAGGGAGGAAATGGACGAGTAAGAGAGCCTTGGTGTACGAAAAGAGTTGATTTGCTGGTTAAGAAGAAAAAGGAGGCTTATGTCAGGATGAGGCTTGAAGGCTCAGGTAGTGCAATGGATAGCTATAGATTAGCTAGGAAGGAGGTAAAAAGTGAATTGAGGAGAGCTAAGAGGGGACACGAGAAGATGTTGGCTGATAGGATTAAGGAGAATCCTAAAGCTTTCTTTCGATATGTTAAGAATAGAAGATTGGTTAGGGCAAGATTAGGGCCAGTCATAGATAGCAGTGGGAAGTTGTGCGTGGAGCCTGAAGAGATTGGCGAGGCACTGAATAAATATTTCTCTTCGGTATTCACGCAGAGTGCTGGAAATGTAGCTATGGAGAACACTGAGGTACAGGCTTGCAAATTGGGAAGTATTGTAGTAGATAGGGAGGATGTGCTAGAAATTCTCGAGGGTTTTGAAGTTGGATAAGTCCCCTGGGCCGGACGGGATTTACCCTAGGATTCTCTGGGAGGCAAGAGAGGAGATTGCAGAGCCTCTGGCTCTGATCTTCAGGTCCTCGTTGGTTACGGGTGTGGTTCCGGAGGACTGGAGGATGGCGAATGTGGTCCCATTGTTTAAGAAGGGGAAGAGAGACCTTCCTGGGAATTATAGGCCAGTGAGTCTTACTTCTGTGGTGGGCAAGTATTGGAGAGAATTATTATGGATAGGATTTATAGTTATTTAGAGAGAAATGAATTGATTGGGGATAGTCAGCATGGTTTCGTGAAGGGTAGGTCATGCCTTACTAACCTCATTGAGTTTTTTGAGAAAGGACCAGAGAGGTGGATGGGGGTAAGGCGGTTGATGTAGTATATATGGACTTTAGTAAGGCTTTTGATAAGGTGGCCCATGGAAGACTTCTACAGAAAATGCAGATGTGTGGAATAGAGGGTGATTTAGCTAATTGGATTAGAAATTGGCTGGCAGATAGAAGACAGAGGGTGGTGGTTGATGGGAGATATTCATCGTGGAGTTCGGTGACGAGTGGTGTGCCTCAGGGGTCTGTTTTGGGGCCCCTGCTGTTTGTAATTTTTATAAATGATCTGGATGAGGGTATTGAGGGATGGATCAGTTAATTTGCAGATGATACTAAAGTTGGTGGTGTGGTAGATAGTGAAGAGGGGTGTTTAGTTTACAGAGTGACTTGGACAAGTTGCAGAGCTGGGCCGAGAGGTGGCAAATGGAGTTTAATGTGGAAAAGTGTGAGGAATGCACTTTGGCAGGAACAATAAATGTGTAGAGTATAGGGCTAATGGTAGGGCTCTTAATAGTGTTGAGGAACAGAAGGATCTTGGTGTATGTGTCAATAGATCCCTGAAAGTAGGCAGTTAAGTGGATAAAGTTGTTAAGAAGGCTTATGGAGTCTTAGATTGTATTGGTAGGGGGATTGAATTTAGGAGCCGCGAATATGTTGCAGCTGTAAAAAACTTATGCTGGCGCACTTGGAGTATTGTGTGGCAGTTTTGGCGCCACATATAAGAAAGATGTTGAGGCTTGGAGAGGGTCAGGGAGGTTGTACAGGATGTTTGGATGGTATGGAGGGCAGGTCCTATGAAGAGAGGTTGAGGATTTGAGTTTGTTTTCGTTAGAAAGGAGGCGGTTAAGGGGGGATCTTATTGAAACATATAAGATATATTAGAGGTGGATAGGTGGACAGTGATAGCCTTTTTCCTAGGATGGAGAGAAAGCTGCACGAGGGGACACAACTTTAAATTAAGGGGTATGAGTTATAGGACGGATATCAGAGGTAGGTTCTTTACTCAAAGAGTGATTAGGGAGTGGAATGCCCTGCCTGCAGCTGTTGTAGATGCGCCAAGTTTGGTGGCGTTTAAGAGGTTAATTGATAAGTATATGGAAGAGAAGGGAATGGTTTAGTTTGGAGGGGCATTGCTTTTTATTTTGGTCGGCACAACATCGAAGGCCGAAGGGCCTGTTCTGTGCTGTATTGTTCTATGTTCTATGTTCTATATGTTTCGATAAGGTCCCCTCTTAGCCGCCTCCTTTCGAACGAAAACAACCTCAAATCCCTCAGCCTCTCTTCATAAGACCTGCCCTCCATACCAGGCAACATCCTGGTAAACCTCCTCTGTACCCTCTCCAATGCCTCCACATCTTTCTTATAATGTGGGGACCAGAACTGCACACAATACTCCAAGTGCGGCCGCACTAGAGTTTTGTACAGTTGCAACATGATGTTGCGGCTCCGAAATTCAATCCCCCTACCAATAAAAGCTAAGTCTCCATATGCCTTCTTAACAACCTTATCGACTTGACTGCCTACTTTCAGGGATCTATGCACAAATACACCAAGATCCCCTGTTCATCAACACTATTAAGAATCCTACCATTAGCCCTATACGCTACACATTTATTATTCCTGCCAAAGTGCATTACCTCACACTTTTCCACATTAAACTCCATTTGCCACCTCTCGGCCCAGCTCTGCAACTTGTCCAAGTCACTCTGCAAACTATAACACCCCTCTTCACTATCTACCACAAATCACTCTCTACCACTATCTACCAATGGAACCAATTTGATGACCCTCTATTCTAAACTATTCCAAAGCTATCTATATGCCTATCCACTGACCATTTGAATGCCCTTAAACTTGACGAATCCACAACTGCTGCAGGCAGGGCATTCCACACCCTTACTACCCTCTGAGTAAAGAACCCACCTCTAGCATCTGTCCTATAACTACCACCCCTTAATTTAAAGCTATGTCCCCTCGTGTTATCCATCTCCATCCAAGGAAAAAGGCTCTCACTATCCACCCTATCTAACCCTCTGATCATCTTATATGTCTCAATTAAGTCACTTCTTAGCCTTCTTCTCTCTAATGAAAATAACTTCAAGTCCCTTAGCCTTTCCTCATAAGACCGACCCATCATACCAGGCAACATCCTGGTAAACCTCTTCTGCACCCTTTCCAATGCCTCCACATCTTTCTTATAATGTGGCAACCAAAACTGTACACTATACTCCAAAAGCAGCCGCACCAGAGTTTTGTACAGTTGCAACACAACATCTCTACTCCGAAATTCAATCCCTCTACCAATAAATGCTAACACTCTATACGCCTTCTTAACAACCTTATCAACTTGAGGTCCAACTTTCAGGGATCTATGCACCTGTACACCAAGATCTCTCTGCTCATCTACACTACAAAGAGTCCTACCATTAGCCCTATATTCTGCACACATATTACTCTTACATATCAACCATGCTCAAATGATAGAGCAAACTTGATGGGTCAAATGGCCTAATTCTGCTCCTATATCTGATGGTTGCATGGTTTAACTGCATAATCATTCATAGAATTCAAAATAGATATGAGTTACGTGAAAAGCTTCGAATCAATGTCCAGAAATTCATCAGAAAAGAAAACTGTTTCAACTGTACAAACCCAGCCTTTATATCAAGCAAGTGGCAACTCGTCACTGGTTTATGCGTCTATAGCTGAGTTACAGAGAGAGATTGAATAGGTTAGGACTTTATTCCCTGGAACATAAAAGATTGAGGGAAGATTTGATAGAGGTATATTTTGATGAGTATAGATAGAATGAATTCAAGCAGGCTTTTTCCACTGAGGCTGTGAGAGATAAAAAACAGAGGACATGGGTTAAGAGTGAAAGGAGAAAAGTTTTAAGGGAATATTGAAAGGGGCTTCTTCATGCAGAGAATGGTGAGAGTGTGGAATGAGCTGCCGGATAAAGTGGTAAATATGGAATCACTTTTAACATTTAAGAAAAATTTGGATGGGTTAATGGATGAGAGGGGTATGGAGGGGTATGGTCCAAGTGTAGGTCAGTGGGACTAGGCAAAAAATGGTTCACCAGAGACAAAAAGGGCCAAAAGACCTGTTTCTGAGGTGTAATTTTCTATGGTTCTCTGGTTCTATAACAATACTGCAGGGGTAAATCAATAGTGTGAATTTGAGTCATCTTTTGTGTTTGCGTAGTGAGATTTTTCCAATCTTTTTGTCTGGTATAAGTAGAGTTAGTTGAGTTTGCTCCTTAGCCTTTCCCTACCACTGTCACATAGCTGGGTCTTCAGTTCCTGAGCATTAGGCTCTGGCAGCTCCAAGTAGTGCCTCTTCTGGCCATAACAGCACTATTACTGGAGGGATTAATGACTACAGCTCAGCATTCAACACTATTATTCCCACGAAATGCATCTCCAAACTCCATGGCTTGGACTTCATTTTCTTTCTCTGCAACTTGATCCTGAACTTCCTAATTCACAGACCACAATCAGTATGCATAGGCAACACACCTCCTCCACGATCACAAAAAACAAAACAGCCTGGGAAACAGGCCCTTCGGCCCAATGAGCACACGCCGCCATCTTGATGTTCCCACGTCTACCCATGATCCATGTCATCCCTGTCTATGTTTATAGATCTATGCATTGTAACCAAATTTGCGAAACAATTTAGGGAGAATTTGTTCTGCCAATCAGCCTAAGAGCACATCTTTGGGATGTGGGAGGAAACCGGAGCACCCGGAGAAAACTCACGCAAGCATGGGGAGAATGCACAAACTCCCACAGACACAGGCCCAAATCCATGTATCTGCACAGCACAGCGATAATCACTGAGCTGTCGTGTTGCCCATCAAATGGTCCAGGTCAAGCGTACACTAACAGCGTGAAGCACTAGGCTACTCTTGAAAAATCCAAGAGCAGGCATCTCACGACCCATCGCGTGTATGCCCCTTGTCAGACAACAAGGTGGACTGAAGTACAATAAAACAAATACATCAATATCATCGACAATTTATACACTTCCCAGGGAACTCCCAAGGCTCATGATCCTTATTTTAAATCAGTTTTCTATATCCCTCCATTTCCATTCTGTTCAGTTATTTAAGTATCTCTTAAATAACTCCAGAATGCCTGCCACCACTACTTTACTTGGCAGCACGTTCCAGACCCCCATCACCATCTGTGTGAAAAAAATTCTTCTAGCATCCAAATTATACCTTACCCCCCTCACCCTAAGCCCGTAACCCCTCGTGCTATTTGAGCCCATCCTAGGAAAAAGCTTAACCCTGTTTATCTATACCCCTCATAATTTTGTACACATCTATTAGATCTCCTCTAAGTCTACGTCTTTCTAAGGAAAACAGGCCCAATTTGTCTAACCTCTCCTCGTAACTCAGACCTTTACCAGGCAGCATCCTGGTAAACCTCCTCTGCACTCTCTCTCTAGAGTATCCACATCCTTCCGGTAGTAATGCGGCCAGAACTGGACACAGTATTCCAAATAAGGTTTAAACAGCATTTTATACAACTGCAACATTGAAGGTCAGCTCTTGTACTCTATACCCCTTCCTATAAAGGTAGCATACCATATGTTTTCTTCACAACCTTCTCCACCTGCTGAGACTTGTTCACCTGCACCCCCAGGTCCCTCTGCATTTCTCTACTCTTAATAGGTCTACCCTTTATCATATATGTCCCCCTTACATTCTTTCTCCCGAAATGCATCACCTCACATTTATCAGGATTGAATTCCATCTGCCATTTATTTGCCCAAGCTACCAGTCTATCTACGTCCTGCTGTATCGCCTGACAATGCTCTTCATTATCGGCAAGTCCAGCCATCTTTGTATTGTCTGCAAACTTGCTGATCACTCCACTTACTCCCTCTTCCAAGTCATTTATACATATTACAAATAGAAGAGGTCCCAGTACCGAGCCCTGCGGCACACCACTAGTGACCGACCTCCAGCTAGAGAAACACCCTTCCACTATTACTCTCTGTCTCCTATTACCAAGCCAGTTACTTATCCATCTAGCTACCTGTCCTTGTATCCCATTAGCCTTGATCTTTTCAACTAACTTCCCATGAGGGACTTTGTCAAACACTTTACTGAAATCCATATAGACAACATCAACAGCTCGTCCTTCGTCGACCGTTTTCGTCATCTCCTCAAAAAATTCTACCAGATTCGTAAGTCACAACCTCCCCTTAACAAAGCCATGCTACATATCCCTAATCAGATTGCAACGCTGTAAATGCTTATACATCCTATCTCTAAGAATCCTCTCCAACAGCTTCCCTACCACTGATATCAAACTCACCGGCCTATAATTTCCAGGTTTATCCCTACTATCCTTTTTAAACAATGGTACAATATTAGCTATTCCCCAGTCCACTGGGACCTCACCTGTGTCCAAAGAAGAGATAAAGATTTACGTCAGAGGCCCAGCAATTTCACCTCGTGCCTCCCTAAGCAGCTTGGGATAAATGCTATCAAGCCCCGGAGATTTATCAGTTTTAATGCTACTTAGAAGCTCTAACATTTCCTCCCGTGGTATGGATATTTCCCTCAACTGGTCTACAGCTCCCTCAGAGACAGGAGCTGTCAACAAGCCCCTCTCCTTCATGAATACCAACGCAAAGTATTCATTCAGGATCTCTCCCATTCCCTCAGGCTCTAAGCTCAGTTCCCCTCTTCTGTCCCTAACAGGACCAATTTTTCCTCTAACCACCCTTTTATTCCTCACTTAGGAGTAAAAATTACATTAACACGTAACTCGTATCTATTTCTGAGGCACATATAAACCACATTTTAACCTCAGTATTTCTTCAACTAAGCAAATTGATTCCATAAACAGAAAATTCATAGAACATAGAACATAGAACATTACAGCACAGAACAGGCCCTTCGGCCTTCGATGTTGCGCCGACCAATATAAAAAGCAATGCCCCTCCAAACTAAACCATTCCCTTCTCTTCCATATAGTTATCAACTAAGCTCTTAAACGCCACCAAACTTGGCGCATCTACAACTGCTGCAGGCAGGGCATTCCACTCCCGAACCACACTTTGGGTAAAGAACCTGCCTCTGATATCCGTCCTATAACTATCACCCCTTAATTTAAAGCTGTGTCCCCTCGTGCTAGCTTTTTCCATCCTAGGAACAAGGCTATCACTGTCCACCCTATCTAAACCTCTAATCATCTTATATGCTTCAATAAGATCCCCTCTTAGCCGCCTCCTTTCTAACGAAAACAACCTCAAATCCTTCAACCTCTCTTCATAGGACCTGCCCTCCATACCAGGCAACATCCTGGTAAACCTCTCTGTACCCTCTCCAATGCCTCCACATCTTTCTTATAATGTGGGGACCAGAACTGCACACAATACTCCAAGTGCGCCGCACTAGAGTTTTGTACAGTTGCAACATGACGTTGCGGCTCCGAAATTCAATCCCCCTACCAATAAAAGCTAAGACTCCATATGCCTTCTTAACAACCTTCTCGACATGACTGCCTACTTTCAGGGATCTATGCACATACACACCAAGATCCCTCTGTTCATCTAGACTACTAAGAATCATACCATTTGCCCTATACTCTACACATTTATTATTTCTGCCATAGTGCATTACCTCACACTTTTCCACATTAAACTCCATTTGCCACCTCTCGGCCCAGCTCTGCAACTTGTCCAAGTCTCTCTGCAAACTATAACACCCCTCTTCACTATCTACCACTCCTCCGACTTTGGTGTCATCGCAAATTTACTAATCCATCCTTCAATACCCTCATCCAGATCATTTATAAAAATTACAAACAGCAGGGGCCCCAAAACAGACCCCCTGAGGTACACCACTTGTCACCAAACTCCAAGATGAATATCTCCCATCAACCACCACCCTCTGTCTTCTATCTGCTAGCCAATTCCTAACCCAATTAGCTAAATCACCCTCTATCCCATACATCTGCATTTTCTGCAGAAGTCTTCCATGGGCCACCTTATCAAACGCCTTACTAAAGTCCAGATATACCACATCAACCGCCTTACCCCCATCCACCTCCTTAGTCACTTTTTCAAAAAAACTCAATGAGGTTAGTAAGGCACGACCTACCCTTCACAAAACCATGCTGACTATCTCCAATCAATTCATTACTCTCTAAATAACTATAAATCCTATCCCTAATTATTCTCTCCAATACTTTGCCCACAACAGAAGTAAAACTCACTGGCCTATAATTCCCTGGAAGGTCTCTCTTACCCTTCTTGAACAATGGGACCACATTCGCTATCCTCCAGTCCTCCAGAACCACACCCGTAACCAACGACGACCTGAAGATCAGAGCCAGAGGCTCTGCAATCGCCTCTCTTGCCTCCCAGAGAATCCTAGGGTAAATCACGTCCGGCCCAGGGGACTTATCCAACTTCAAACCCTCGAGAATATCTAGCACATCCTCCCTATCTACTTCGATACCTTCCAGTGTGCTACCCTGTACCTCAGTGTTCTCCATAACTACATTTACATCACCCTGCGTGAATACCGAAGAGAAATATTTATTCAGTACCTCTCCAATCTCCTCAGGCTCCACGCACAACTTCTCACTGCTGTCTATGACTGGCCCTGATCTTGTCCTAACCAATCTTCTATTCTTAACATATCTAAAGAAAGCTTTAGGATTCTCCCTAATCCTATCAGCCAAAGTCTTCTCGTGTCCTCTCTTCGCTCTCCTCAATTCACTCTTTAGCTTCCTCCTGGCTAATCTATAGCTACCCATCGCACTAACCGAGCCTTCAATCCTCATCCTGACATAAGCCTCCTTTTTCCTTTTAACCAGCAAATCAACTTTTTTCGTACACCAAGGTTCTCTTACTCGACCATTTCCTCCTTGCGTGACAGGGACATACTTATCAAGGATCTGCAGCAGCTGCTCCTTGAATAAGCTCCACATTCCAGATGTTCCCAGTCCCTGTAGCTTCCTAGTCCAATCTATGCACCCTAATTCTCTCCTGATGGCCTCATAATTACCCTTCCCCCAGCTATAACTACTGACCCCAGCTTCATGCCTATCCCTATCCATCACTAAGGTGAACGTAACCGAATTGTGGTCACTATCACCAAAATGTTCACTAACTTCCAAGCCTAACACCTGGTCTGGCTCATTGCCCAGCACCAAATCCAATGTAGCCTCACCTCTAGTTGGCCTATCTACATACTGAGTCAAAAAAACTTCCTGCACACTTTGTATAAAAACTGACCCCTCTAACGAGCTAGAGCTATAGCTATTCCAATCAATATTAGTAAAGTTAAAGTCCCCCATAACAATTACCCTATTACTTTCACTCCTGTCCAGGATCGACTTTGCAATCCTTTCCTCTACCTCTCTAGAAATTTTAGGAGGTCTATAAAAGACTCCCAACAGGGTGACCTCTCCTCTCCTGTTTCTAATCTCAGCCCATACTACCTCAACAGACAAGTCCTCATCAAATTCCATTACCATCATTGCTGAACTGATCACTTTTCTGAGTTCCATGAATGATTATGCAGTTAGACCATGAGACCATCAGATATACAGCAGAATTAGGCCATTTGGCTCATCAGATTTGCACTGCCATTCGATCATGACTGACATGTTTTTCAACCCCATTTTTCTGCCTTTTCCTTGTAACCTTTGATCCCTTTAACAATCAGGAACCCATCTCTACTCAACAACTTGCCTCCACAGCCTTTTGTGTCAATGAATTCCATTGTCCCTTTATTCTGAGGCTGTGCCCTCAAATCCTAGTCTCTCCTACTAATGGAAACATCTCAATACTAGTGCCCCACAAGGATATGTTCTCAGTCTCTTAATGTACTACTGACTTACCTATAACTCTATGTCCAAATTCCCCTCCAATTCGATTTTCAGGTTTAGTAATGACACAGTGGGACTGATCTCAAACAATAACAAGATGGAGTACAGGAAGGACAGCCTGAAATAAATAACAAATGTAAAGGGAATTTAAAACATTAAACCAAAAGGTGATTAAAGTGATTATTAATACACTCCAGCCCCTCTGGCTCCCAATGAGCATGGAGACCCTCAGTGGTACCTGTGAACACAGCTTGCTTCCTCTCTAATGACATCTGACCTGCATTAAAGGAGCAGACAGTCAGGTCAGATGACTCCCTCAGTTGCCCGCTACCTCGACCTGTTTATATCAAGCGTGGCCAGGCCCAGGGCAGGTTCACAAAGACATCCTCCTCCTTTCCAACCCCCTCAGCATTGGGAGCTGCAAAAATTGCAGGTGCCTTTTGAGCCTGTGAACCGATGTATGGAACTACTGTGTGTGCTAACCTCCTGAGGTTCCCAGTATTAAGAAGAGGATCCCTCCACAGCGGGACCTCCAGTGGAACCTCCGCAACAAGGGATGCCAAGGCATATCAGATGGTAGTGAGGTTATGGAAGCAGAAGATGTGCAACTGCAGCTTATTCAAGAAATTGCAGTGACAAATCGCATGAGGCAGCTCAGTCTGTGGGGCTTGAGATCAAGGGGAGGGAGTCTGAACTTGGGACCAATTCCTCTGTGCTTAGAGAAAATTCCCTTGCACAGTTGCGCTTCTTCGAGACCATGTGTGATGTAGAGTCTGTGCATGACAGTTTTAAGGTCACAGATGGAATGAGTCAAGAGTTCAATGCCAATGCCGCACACTGAACCAATTCGTCAGGTGTCTTTTAGCTCACTCCTCCTGCCACCCAGCATATTTCCAATCCTGGTCATCCCACTAGCCACAGCCAGTTTGTCTGTCAGCCATTAGAAATGGCGTTGATGAAGAAGTGGATTTCTGAGCTACTGTTTGCTGACAAGCATCACTACTCCAGTTGAAAGAGAGTTACAGCATGAGACAACTAGGTCTTGGTAAAAGATGTGCAATGCCTGCAAGAAGTTCTGATGGTACCTCAGGTAACCAATAGGAACTGCACATCATAATTCAGGCCATGCCAAGGCACATCATTAAGAAGGGGGTTCACTGCAGGGTCTGAAGTTAATAGGTTACCATTTTGGCACAAAGGTACACTGATGCCTGCCTGCTCTCCCTAAGAAGGAAATTCAGAATCTCAGTAGTGACCCAGTAAATTTTTTTTTTCCCATTAAAACTGTATGAGCATTCTTGAGATATTTGTAACAAAATCAGGAGGAGGGGTCAAAGTGACCAGCCCATGCCACAAAAGAAGGCAATCAGCTGGTTTATGATGAGCACTCAATCATGTCAGACAGCACTCTGATTGGCCTTGTCCAGTGATTCAGATGAGTGGTGATCTTGGCCTCCAGCTCCTGCCAATTCATTGGCCAAGATTCCTCAGCTGGGCAAAGGTGGACTCCCAATAGAGGAGGCTGGTCTTGCTCCAGGTGAACATAAGAACACAAGAAGATAAGAACATAAGAACTAGGAACAGCAGTTGGCCATCTGGCCCCTTGAGCCTGCTCTGCCACTCAATAAGATCATGGTTGATCTTTCTGTGGACTCTGCTCCACTTACCTACCTGCTCATCATAACCCTTAATTCCTTTACTGTTCAAAAATTTATCTATCCTTGCCTTAAAAACATTCAATGAGGTAGCCTCAACTGCTTCACTGGGCAAGGATTCCACCCAATGTGTGAAGAAGTTCCTCCTCAATTCAGTCCTAAATCTGCTTCTCCTTATTTTGAGGCTATGCCCCCTAGTTATAGTTTCACCTGCCATTGGAAACAATTTCCCTGCTTCTATCTTATCTATTCCCTTCATAATCTTATACATTTCTGTAAGATCTTCCCTCATTCTCCTGAATTCCAGTGAGTATTGCCCCAGTCTACTCAGTCTTTCCTCATAAGCCAACTCTCTCAACTCTGGAATCAACTTAGTGAATCTCCTCTGCAACCCCTCCAGTACCAGTATATCCTTTCTCAAGTAAAGAGACCAAAACTATACACAGTACTCCAGAAGAGTACTCCTCACCAGCACCTTATACAGCTGTAACATAATCTTGCTGTTTTTAAACTCATCCTTCTAGCAATGAAGGACAAAATGTCTTTAATTATCTGCTGCATCTGCAAACCAACTCCTGAAATTCCTGCACAAGGACACCCAGGTCCCTCTGCACAGCAGCATGCTGCATTTTTGTGCCATTTAAATAATCCATTTTGCTGTTATATCTCCCAAAATGGATGATCTCACATTTACCAACATTGTCACTTGGATTATCTATCTCTTTTCATCATCCTCTGCACATAGAGTCATGGAGGTTTACAGCATGGAAATAGGCCCTTCGGCCTGCTGCCCATGTGCATGGCACCCTTCTTTAAAAAACCCCTCAGCCAAAACCAATTGCCTGTATTTGGCCCATATCCCTCTGTACCCATGTAACTAGCTAAATGCTTTTTAAAATAAAAAATTATACCCGTCTCTACTACTAGCTCTGGCAGCTTGTTCCAGACCACCTACTACCCTTTGTGTGAAAAAATTGCCCCTCTGAACATTTTTGAAACTCTCCCTCTCACCTTAAAGCTATGTCCTCTAGTTTTTGAATTCCCTACCTTTAGGAAAAGATATTGACTATCTAGCTGATCTGTCTCCTTGTTATTTTACAGACCTCGATAAGATTGCCTTTGTCACTCCAGAGAAAAAAGTCCCACTCTGTCCAGCCTCTTCATATAACTCAAACCATAAGGTTCTGGTAGTATCCTGGTAAATCTTTTCTGTATTCTTTCTAGTTTAATAATATCCTTTCTATAGTAGGGTGACCAGAACTACATACAGTATTCGAAGTGTGGCCCTTACCAATGTCTTATATAACTTCAGCAAGATGTCCCATTCCTACTCAATGTTCTGACCAATGAAACCAAGCATGCTGAATACCTTCTTCACCACTCTGTTCACCTGTGACTCCACTTTCAAGAAGCTATGAACCTGAACCCCCAGACCTCTTTGTTCTGTAACTCTCCCTAACCATTAACCAACACCCTACCAGTTACGGTAGTATACCACTACAGTAACTGACTTCATTAGTAAGTGTGTGGAATATGTGTGCCAAAAACATGTGTTCTCCAACTGGAAACTATGGATGAACAGCGATATCCACTGCTTGCTGAAGTCCAGGTCTAAAGGACACTGACCTATACAAGAAAGCCAGATACAATCTAAGGAAATTCATCAAAGATGCCAAAAGACAAAACCAGACCAAGCTAGAGTCCCAGGCTAGCCACATTGACCCTCACAACTGTGGCAAGGTCTGCAAGACATAACAGGCTACAAGATGAAGGCATGTAAAATTGCCAGCTCCAAAATACCCCTCCCCAGTGAGCTCAATGCATTCTATACATTCTACGCCTGTTTTGAGCAAGAGTTCAGCAATAGCATGCCCTCCATGCTGGAAGCCCTGGATGTATCTGGGGTTACCATTGCAGATGTCAGAGCAGCTTTTTTGATAGTCAACCCATGGAAAGCAATTGGCCCAGACAGGGTATGTGGATGTGCATTCAGATCATGTGAAGATCAGCAGAAGTATTCACAGATGTTTTCAACCTCTC
The DNA here is from genome assembly GCA_024679065.1 of Sphyrna mokarran. Taxonomy (NCBI): domain Eukaryota; kingdom Metazoa; phylum Chordata; class Chondrichthyes; order Carcharhiniformes; family Carcharhinidae; genus Sphyrna; species Sphyrna mokarran. The sequence continues at coordinate 7,762,748 of JAGIQG010000005.1, forward strand.
TTTACAAAAATCTGAGGTCTCTATCTGATTCAAGAAGATGACCATCATTCTGGTACCGAAGAAAAACCAAGCAGCGTGCCTTAATCTCTATCAGCCTGTGGCTCTCACATCCATCATTATGAAATGCTTCAAAAGATTAGTCATGCCACAAATTAATTCTAGCCTACTGGACTACCTGGATCCATTACAGTTTGCCTATTGCTGCAACAGGTCCACAGCAGATGTCATTTCCCTGGCCCTGCACTTAACCTTGGAACACCTAGACAACAAGGATACCTATGTCAGACTCTATTTATTGACCACAGCTCAGCCTTCAATATTATTATTCCCATGAAATTCATCTCCAAACTCCATGACCTAGGCCTCAGCACCTCCCTCTGCCATTAGATCCTGAATGTCCTAACTCACAAGCACAATCAGTAAGGATAGACAATAACACTTCTTCCATGATTGCCTTCAACATTGGTGACTCACAAGGCTGTGTTCTCAGCTCTCTATGATACTCCTTATACATCTACGACTGTGCGGCCAAATTCCCCTCCAATTCGATTTTCAAGTTTGCCGATGATACCACCGTAGTGGGTCGGGTCTCAAACAATGATGAGACAGAATGTAGGAATGAGATAAAAAACTTGGTGAATTGGTGCAGCAACAGTAATGTCTCTTTCGGTGTTAACAAAATTAAGGGGATTGTCATTGACTTCAGGAAGCATAAAGGAAAACATGTGCCTATCTATATCAATGGGGACAAAGTAGAAAGAGTCAAGAGCTTCAAGTTTTTAGGTGTCCAGATCACCGACAATCTGTCCTGGTCCCCCAGTGTTGACACTATAGTTAAGAAAGCCCACCGGCGCCTCTGCTTTCTCAAAAGACTTGGAAATTTGGCATGCCAGCTATGGCTCTCACCAACTTTTACAGATGCAACATAGAAAGCATTCTTTTTGGTATGATATGGCTCCTGTTCTGCCCAAGACAGCAAGGAATTACAAAAAGTCATGAATGCCCAATCCATCATGCAAACTAGCCTCCCATACATTGACTCTGTCTACACTTGCTGCTGCCTCAGCAAAGCAGCCAGCATAATTAAGAAATCCATCCTCTCTTCTACCTTCTTTCAGGAAAAAAATACAAAAGTCTGAGGTCATGTACCAACCAGCTCAAGAACAGCTTCTTCCCTGCTCCTGTCAGATTTTTGAATGGACTTATCTTGCATTAGGTTGATCTTTCTCTACATCCTAGCTATGATTGTAACATAAGAATTCTCCATTCTCTTGTTTCCTTCTCTATGAACGTTATGTCTTGTCTGTATAGCATGCAAGAAACAATACTTTTCACCATATGTTAACACATGTGACAGTAATAAATCAAATCAAATCAAAATTGACTGAGTAAGCCCTGCCCTGGTTCAATCTACCAAAATGCATCACCTCACATTAACTTAAATTAAACTTCATCTGCCATTTATCAGCCCACGAGCCCAATTGATCAAGATCCCGTTGCAATTGGAGATAACCTTCTTCATTGTCCCCTATGCCATCAACCTTGATCCCTTCTGCAAACTTAGTAAACATGCCTCCTATAATTGCATCCAAATCATTAATATAAATGACAAAGAACAGTGGACCCAGCACTGATCCCTGAGGCACTCTGCTGGTCACAGGCGTCCAGTTTGAAAAACAACCCTCTACAATCACCTACTGTCATTAAGCCAACTTTGTATCCATTTAACTACCCGCCCCCTGGATCCCATGAGATTTAACCTCATGCAATCTTATGCGTGGAGTTTAGGAGTAATAAAAAGAGGAAGCTACATTGTTAGATGTTTCTTCTAGGCCTCTAGATAATCAGAGGAATATTGAGGAACAAATATGTGCTCAATTTATGGAGGTGAGTAAAAACAATGATAATAGCATTTTTACATTATGTGATTTCAATTTTCCCTACCTTAACTGGGTTCTGTATAGTGTTAAGGGCTTAGATGGAGTACATTTCTTGAAATTTGATCAATACGTGAAAGGTCCAACAAGGGAAGGAACTGTGCTAGACCTAATTCTGAGGAATGAAGCCAGACAGGTAGTTGAGGTAGTGGTGGGGGAGCATTTTAGAGATGGCATGGTAAAATTTAAGTTTGTTATGTACAAGGAAGTAGACAAGCTGGCAAGAAGAGTTTTGATTTGGGGAGAATGTATTTTAGTCGGATGAGACAGGATCTGGCCAAGATAAACTGGGCACAAGATGTGCAGGTTACGTAGCTGGATTGGCCATGTTAAATTGCCAGGGGAACTAATTATGGTAAATGCATGGGATTATGAAGATAGGGTTTGGGTGGAATTGTGGTTGGTGCAGACATGATGGGCTGAATGGTCTCCTTCTGCACTGCAAGATTCTATAATTCTATGATTCTAACAGCTACTGACGGGAAAGAAGTGAGGGTAATGGGTTGCAGGGGGTGTTCAAAAAGGAAATGGGGAGGTGAAAGAGATATATTACCTCTTGGGTGATAGTAGGAGCAACAAACCTAGATAGAGAACCACAGATGACCAGAGATATTCAGAATGCAATCAGAAGGAAAAGAAAGCCTTTTAAAAAGTACAAACAGAGCAAATCAGTGGAGGCATTAGAGAGGTGTAAAAAGTTCAGGGTGGAGCTTAAGAAAGCAATTAGGAAAGCAAAGAGGGGATCTGAAAAGCTGTGGCTGATAGAAAAACAAAGAAAGAACAAAGGAAACTACGCTACAGCAGCAGGCTCTTTGACCCTCCAAGCCTGTTCTGATCAAAAACACTCTGTCCGTATCATTCTATTCTCTTCCAATTCATGTGCCCATCCAGATATCGTTTAAATGTTGTTAATGTTTCTATTTCCTCATCTCCTATGCCATTCCAAGCATTTACCCAGCACATCTCCTTTAAATTTTCCCCCTCTCAGCTTGAACTTATGTCCCCTGGTAACTTCCACCCTAGGAAAAGCCTATGACTGTTCACTCTGTCTATGTCTCTCAACATTCTGTAGACCTCTATTAGATATCCCTTCACCTCTGTCTTTCTAGTGAAAACAATCCAAGTTTATTCAATGTCTATTCATAGATAACACCCTGGTGAAGTAGGGAAAATCGCTATAGTGACACAGTGGCATAATAGTTAGTACTGCTGCCTCACAGCACTTGGGACTCAGGTTCAATTCCAGTCTCAGATCACTGTGTGGAGTTTGCGTGGGTTTCCTCTGAGTGCTCTGGTTCCTCCCACAGTCCAAAGATGTGTGGGTTAGGTTGATTGGCTAAATTAACCCTAGTGTCAATAAACAGGGTAAATATGAGGGGTTTTGGAAGAGAGGCCTGGGTGAGATTTTGAACAGTGCAGACTCAATGGGCCAAATGCCTCCTTCTGCATTGTAGGAATTCTAGGGAATCTATGATTCTATAAATATATTAATGGGAAGAGAATAGCTAGGGAAAAAGTAGGGTCCATTAGAGACAAAGGGGCAATCTGTGTGTGAAGCCAGAGGACATTGGCAAAGAGTTGAATGACTACTTCACATATTTCTTCACCAAAACAATGACGACAATGGTATGGAATTCAGACAGGAAGACTGTGAATTTTTGAGCAAATTGACACAGGCAAAGACAAGGTATTGAAAATGCCTTAAAAGTGGATAAATCTGCAGGACCAAATGAATTGTGCCCTAGGCTGCTGTGGGAGACAAAGGAAAAGTTTGCAGGGGCTCTGACTCAAATTTTCAATTAGTCTCTCCCCACAGGAGAGTTGCCAGACAACTGGACAACAGAGTCTGCTTTGCCATTCAATCGTGGTTGATATTTTTCTCATCGTAAGTAGTCTCACAACATCAGGTTACAGTCCAACAAGTTTATTTGATAGTAAACCCACTAGTTTTTAGGGTTTGCCCCTTTGTCAGGTAAGTCAAAGAACAACAAAGAACAAAGAACAAAACAGCACGGGAAACAGGCCCTTCGACCCAATGAGCCCGTGCCGCCACCCCGGTATTCCCACCTCTACCCGCGATCCCTGTCCATGTTTATAGATCTATGGATTAAAAACCAAATTTGAGACAATTTAGGGAGAATTTGTTTTGCCAATTAGCCTACGAGCACATCTTTGGGATGTGGGAGGAAACCGGAGCTCCCGGAGAAAACCCACGCAAGCATGGGGAGAATGCGCAAACTCCCACAGACACAGGCCCCAAATCCATGTATCTGCACAGCACAGCGATAGTCACTGAGCTGTCGTGTTGCCCATCAAATGGTCCAGGTCAAGCATACACTAATGACGTGAAGCACTAGGATACTCTTGAAAAAAAAATCCAAGAGCAGCCCTCTCACAATCCATCGTGTGTATGCCCCTCGTTAGACAACAAGGTGGACCAAAGCACCTGTAGGATAAAAACAAGTACATCAATATCATCATCTATTTACACACTTCCCAGGGACTTCTAAGGCTCATGATCCCTATTTTAAATCAGTTTTCTATACCCCTCCATTCTCATGTGCTCATCTAAGTATTTCTTAAATAACTCCAGAGTGCATGCCTCCACCACTTTACTTGGCAGCGCATTCCATACCCCCACCACCCTTTTTCCTAGGATGGAGAAAGCTAGCACGAGGGGACATAGCTTTAAATTAAGAGGTGGTAGTTATAGGATGGATGTCAGAGGTAGGTTCTTTACCCAGAGGGTGGTAAGGGTATAGAATGCCCTGCCTGCTGTAGTTGTAGATGCGTCAAGTTTGGGGGCGTTTAAGAAGTTAGTAGATAAGTTTATGGATGAAAAGGGAATGGTTTAGGTTCGAGGGTCATTCCTTTTTCTTAATTGGTCGGCGCAACATCGAAGGCTGAAGGGTCTGTTCTGCGCTGTAATGTTCGATGTTCTATATTCTAGTCAGAAAACAGAGAGACTGCCACATCAGGGCCACTGTGCATGTGCAGGGGCGTGGAACAGTCAGACTCTAGCATGAACAGGACCTGCTCCCTATGCCCCGCCCCAACACTACCACCACCACCACCACCACCATCACAACCATCACCAAGCTTTTAATGATATTCACAATTGTGACCTTAGCATTGCACAGAGAGGGGAGATTTGGGTCTGAATTGAATTGAATTGAAAAAACACTCATAAATCAGACTAGTTTCTCAACAAGTAAGCACTTTTAGGAGAATTCTTTGATTTCCTTGATCCAGATCCTGTTGCAGTTCATTTTTATCATACTCATTGTTTGGAACTCCTCAAAATTTGATATTGTCAGCAAATTTTGGAATCCCATTCTACATTCAAATACAAATTCTGCATTTACTAAAAGTACAGTTATCCTACCACTGACCTATGGGGAACACCACTTATCCACAGTCTGAGAAAAAGTTTACCACAATTTGGCTTTGCCTGCCCAAATCTTTGCCCTATAGGTTGTAAAATGCATATATTACTTTAATTATCAATTTGTTGCCTGACTTGTTCATTTATACTTCTGATTTCTTGTACAGCATTATCAGATGTGTAAAGAAAATCCACCCCTCGCTAGAAACATGCCTCCAGTTGCTGGAAAGATATTGTGGGTGAGACAGCTCTTCAGACGCATATTTGAGCCTGTTGACTATTTCTATGTAAGTCCTTCTATAATGAAATGATAAATACTGATACAATTGTATTCAAAGAAAATACTAATTTTTTTTCTACTTGATTCTTAATTCAAGTCTTTGTATTTTGTATATTATGATTTCTCCCCATTGAGTTAGAGTAGTATTCTTCATCACGGTACTATTGTGACTGAATATTAACTCCATCAAATATTACAGTGGGATCCATTTCTAGTCCTAACCTAGTCAATCTCTCCTTATACATCAGTTCCGCCATTCCTGGAATTAGCCTGGTAAACCTTTGCTGCACTCCCTTGAGAGTAAAAATATTCTTCCTTAATAAAGGAGACCAAAACTGTACACAATACTCTATATGTGGCCTCATAAAGGCCTTGCATAATTGAGATAACACATCCTTGCTCCTGTACTCAAAATTTCTCACACTGAAGATCAACATGCCATTTGCCTTCTTTACCACTTGCTGCATCTGCATGCTTATCTTCAGTAACTGGTGCACAAGGACACCCAGGTTCCACTGCACACTCCCCTCTTCCAATTTACAGCCATTCAGGTAGTAATGTGACTTTTCATTTTTGCTTGCAAAGTGAATAACCTCACATTTATCCAAATAATCCAATACGCATCTGCCATTGATTTTCCCACTTACCCAATCTGTCTAGATCATTTTGAAGGATCCCTGCATCCTTGACACAGTTCATCCTCCCATCTAACTTGGTATCAGCTGCAAACTTTGAGATTTACATTTTGTTCCCTTATCCAAATCATTAACACATGTTGTGACTAGCCCAATTCCTATGGCACCCCACTGCCTGCCAATTTGAAAAGTACCTATTAATTCCTACTCTTTGTTTCCTCTTTGCCAACCAGTTTTCTATTAATTTCAATACGCTTCCCTCAATCCCATGCACTTTAATCTTGCACGATAATCTCTTGTGTGGGACTTTGTCCAAGGCTTTCTGAAAATCCAAATTTATCACATCTACTGGTTCTCCTTTATCACCTGTACTAGTTACATCTTCAAGGGATTCCAACAAATTTGTCAAGCATGATTTCCCCCTCATAAATCCATGCTGACTCTGATCCTGCCACTGCTTTACAAATGCTCTGCTATAACATCCTTGATAATGGATTTGAGAATTTTCGCTAATACCAACGTTAAGCTTACTGGTCTATAATTCCCTGTTTTCTCTCTGGCTCTTTTTTGAATCTTAGAATGACATTAGTACCCTCCAATCTGCAGGGATTGTGGTAGTGTCTTTAGAATCTTCGAAGATGACCGCCAATGCATGCATTATTTCTATTGGCACTTTCTTAAGTATTCTGGAATGTAGATAATTAGACCCTGGGGATTTACCTACCTTCAATCCCATCAATTTTCCCAGTACTATTTCTCTGCTAATATTGATTTCCCTTAGTCCTTCCGTCTTACTAAATCTTGCATTCACCAATATTTCTGGCGTCCGATTTATGTCCTTTAAGACAGACCAAACTACACATTCAGTTGCTCAGCCATTTCTTTGTCTGCTATTATACATTCCCCTGTTTCTGTCTGTGGGGGACCTATATTTCTCTTCCCCAACCTCTTTCTCTTCACATATCTTTAGAAACTCTTAGTGTCATTCTTTATGCTCCCTGCAAGCTTACTTTCATACTGTATTTTCCCCTTCTTAATCAATCACTTGATCCTTCCTTGCTGATTTCTAAGCTGCTTCCAATCCTATCACTTTTCTTGGCCAATCTTCCTTAGATTGGATACTCTTTCTAATTTCCTTTGTAAGCCATGGATTGGACCTCTAACCCATTTTGATTTTGTGACAGACATGAGTAAACAACTACTGCAGTTTCTTAATGAGCTCCTTGAATGTTTGTTATTGCCTATCCACTGTCATCCCTTGAAATAACTTATAGAGCCACAGAATCACAGAGGTTTACAACATGGAAACAGGCCCTTAAGCCCAAATTGCCCATGCTGCCCTTTTTTTTAAACCCCTAAGCTGGTCCCAATTATCCACATTTGGCCCATATCCCTCTATACCGATCTTACCTATATAACTGTCTAAATGCTTTTTAAAAGACAAAATTGAACCCATCTTTCCCAGTACCTCTAGCAGTTTGTCCCAGACACTCACCAACCTCTGTGCGAAAATAATGCCCTACTTTTTTATCTCTTCCCTCTCACTTAAACCTATGCCCTCTAGTTTTAGTCTCCTCTACCTTTGGGAAAAGATGTTGACTATCTAGCTGATCTATGCTCCTCAATATTTTATAGACTTCTACTCGATCACTCCTCAGCCTTCTATGTTCTGGAGAACAATGTCCCAGTCTATCTAATCTCTCCTTTCCTTGATGAATCCTTGATGATTCAATCCATCAAGTCCCAGTAGCATCCTAGTAAATCTCTTGTGCTCTTTTTCTAGTTTAATAATATCCTTTCTATAATAGGATGACCAGAATTGCACATAGTATTCCAAGTGTGGTCTCACCAATGCCTCGTACAACTTTAACAAGGTGTACCAACTTCTGTATTCAATGTTCTGATCAATGAAACCAAACATATTGAATGCCTTCTTCACCACACTGTCCACCTGTGACTTTACTATCAAGGAGCAATGAACCTGTATCCCTCGATCTCTTTGCTCTGGAACTCTCCCCAGTGCCCTACCATTAACTAAGTAAGTGGAGCCCTGGTTCAACCTACCAAAATGCATCACCTTGCATTTATCTAAATTATACACCATTTGCCATTCGTCAACCCACTGGCCCAATTGATCAAAATCCCATTGCAGTCCTAAATAACCTCTTCATTGTCCACTATGCCACTTATCTTGTTGGTGTCATCTGCAAACATACATTCTCACCCAAATCTTTAATATAAATGACAAATAATAGTGGACACAGTACCGATCCCTGAAACACATCGCTGGTCACAGAACTCCAGTCTGAGAAAAAACCCTCTACAACTACCATCTAGCTGCTTCATCAAACCAATTTTGTATCCATTTAAATACCTCACCTGGATCCCATGAGATTTAATCTTCTGCAACAACCTATCATATAGTACCTTGTCAAAGGCCTTGCTAAAGTCCATGTAGACAACTCCAATTGCATGCCTCATTTGCCTTTTTGATTACTTCTTCAAAAAACTCAAGTTCGTGAGACATGATTTTCAATTCATAAAGCCATGCTGACTGTTCCAAATCAATCCTTGGAACTTTAAATGCCTGTAGATTCTATCTCTCAAAATACTTTCCAACAACCTACCCATTGCAGATATGACGTCCACTGGCCTTTAATTCCTAGACTTTTCCTGGCAGCTCTTTTTAACAGAGGCACAACATTTGCCACCCTCCAATCTTCAGGCACCACACCTATGACTGTTGTTGATATATCCTTACTGGCAAACTCACAATTTCCTCCCTAGCCTCCCACAATGTCCTGAAATACATTTCATCAGGTCCCAGAGATTTATCTACCTTGATACACATTAAGACTTTGAGGACCTCCTTTTCTGTTATGGGTACGCTCCTCAAGACATCACCATTTATTTCCCCAAGTTCCCTAACATCCTTGCTTTTCTCAATAGTAAATACTGATGAGAAATATTCATTTAGTATCTCACCCATGTCTTGTGGTTCCACACATAGATGACCTTGTTGATCCTTAAGTGGCCCTACTTTCTCCCTAGTTACTCTTTCGGCCTTTATCTATTTGTAGAAACTCTTTGGATTCTCCTTTGCCTTATCTGCCAAAACAATCTCATGTCCTCTTTTTGCCCTCCCGATTTCTCTTTTAATTCTATTTCTACATCCCCCTTACTCTTCAAGGGATTCACTTGGTCCCAGCCACCAATGCATATCATGTGCCTCCTTCTTCTTCTTGACCAGGGCCTCAATATCCCCAGTCATCCATAGTTCCCTACTTCTCCTAGCCTTGCCCTTCATCCTAAGAGGAATATGCTTACCTCAAATCTGATTAACACACTTTTGAAAGCCTCCTGCTTACCAAATGTCCCTTTGCCTTCCCACAGATGCCCACAATTAACTTTTGAAACTTCCTGCCTGGTATCATCAAAATTGACTGTACCCCAATTTAGAATTTTAACTTTTCGGCCAGACCTATCATTCTCAAAGCTATCTTAAAACTACTATAATTATGGTTACTGGTCCTAAAGTGTTCCCTCATCTACTGTCACCTATCCTTCCTTATTTCCCAAGAGGAGGTCAAGTTTTGCCTCGTCCCTAGTCAGGCCATCCACATACTGAGTAGAAATTCCCCCTGAATATATTCAACATTCTTTTTTTCTACCCAACCCTCTATGAATGTGTCCGTCCCAGTCAATGTTGGGAAAGTTAAAATCCTCTACTGTTATCATCTTATTTTCCTTCAAGCTATTTGTAATCCCCTTACATAATTGTTCCTCAATTTCCTGCTGACTATTTGGGGGCCTATAGTAAACCGTATCAAAGTTATTTCCCCTTTTTATTTCTCAGATCTACCCATATATAGAACATAGAACATTACAACGCGGAACAAGCCGTTCGGCCTTTGATGTTGCGCCAACCAATTAAGAAAAAAGCAATGACCCTCTAACCTAAACCATTCCCTTTTCATCCATAAACTTATCTACTAACCTCTTAAACGCCACCAAACTTGGCGCATCTACAACTGCAGCAGGCAGGGCATTCCATACCCTTACCACCCTCTGGGTAAAGAACCTACCTCTGACATCCGTCCTATAACTACCACCCCTTAATTTAAAGCTATGTCCCCTCGTGCTAGCTTTCTCCATCCTAGGAAAAAGGCTATCATTGTCCACCCTATCTAAACCTCTAATCATCTTATATGTTTCAATAAGGTCTCCTCTTAGCCGCCTTCTTTCTAACGAAAACAACCTCAAACCTCTCAGCCTCTCTTCATAAGACCTGCCCTCCATACCAGGCAACATCCTGGTAAACCTCCTCTGTACCCTCTCCAATGCCTCCACATCTTTCTTATAATGCGGGGACCAGAACTGCACACAATACTCCAAGTGCGGCCGCACTAGAGTTTTGTACAGTTGCAACATGACGTTGCGGCTCCGAAATTCAATCCCCCTACCAATAAAAGCTAAGACTCCGTATGCCTTCTTAACAACCTTATCGACTTGATTGCCAACTTTCAGGGATCAATGCACATATACACCAAGATCCCTCTGTTCATCAACACTATTAAGAGTCCTACCATTAGCCCTATACTCTACACATTTGTTATTCCTGCCAAAGTGAATTACCTCACACTTTTCCACATTAAACTCCATTTGCCACCTCTCGGCCCAGCTCTGCAACTTGTCCAAGTCTCTCTGCAAACTATAACACCCCTCTTCACTATCTACCACTCCTCCGACTTTGGTGTCATCCGCAAATTTACTAATCCATCCTTCAATACCCTCATCCAGATCATTTATAAAAATTACAAACAGCAGGGACCCCAAAACAGATCCCTGAGGTACACCACTTGTAACCGAACTCCATGATGAATATTTCCCATCAACCACCACCCTCTGTCTTCTATCAGCTAGCCAATTCCTAATCGAATTAGCTAAATCACCCTCAATCCCATACATCTGCATTTTCTGCAGAAGCCTTCCATGGGCCACCTTTTCGAACACCTTACTAAAGTCCATATATACCACATCAACTGCCTTACCCCCATCCACCTCTTTGGTCACTTTTTCAAAAAACTCAATAAGGTTAGTAAGGCACGACCTACCCTTCACAAAACCTGTCAGGCAGGGAGGAAATGGTCGAGTAAGAGAGCCTTGGTGTACGAAAAAAGTTGATTTGCTGGTTAAGAAGAAAAAGGAGGCTTATGTCAGGATGAGGCTTGAAGGCTCAGTTAGTGCAATGGATAGCTATAGATTAGCTAGGAAGGAGGTAAAAAGTGAATTGAGGAGAGCTAAGAGGGGACACGAGAAGATGTTGGCTGATAGGATTAAGGAGAATCCTAAAGCTTTCTTTCGATATGTTAAGAATAGAAGATTGGTTAGGGCAAGATTAGGGCCAGTCATAGACAGCAGTGGGAAGTTGTGCGTGGAGCCTGAAGAGATTGGTGAGGCACTGAATAAATATTTCTCTTCGGTATTCACGCAGAGTGCTGGAAATGTAGCTATGGAGAACACTGAGGTACAGGGTTGCAAATTGGGAAGTATTGTAGTAGATAGGGAGGATGTGTTAGAAATTCTCGAGGGTTTGAAGTTGGATAAGTCCCCTGGGCCGGACGGGATTTACCCTAGGATTCTCTGGGAGGCAAGAGAGGAGATTGCAGAGCCTCTGGCTCTGATCTTCAGGTCCTCGTTGGTTACGGGTGTGGTTCCGGAGGACTGGAGGATAGCGAATGTGGTCCCATTGTTTAAGAAGGGGAAGAGAGACCTTCCAGGGAATTATAGGCCAGTGAGTCTTACTTCTGTTGTGGGCAAAGTATTGGAGAGAATTATTAGGGATAGGATTTATAGTTATTTAGAGAGAAATGAATTGATTGGGGATAGTCAGCATGGTTTTGTGAAGGGTAGGTCGTGCCTTACTAACCTCATTGAGTTTTTTGAGAAAGTGACCAAAGAGGTGGATGGGGGTAAGGCGGTTGATGTAGTATATATGGACTTTAGTAAGGCGTTTGATAAGGTGGCCCATGGAAGACTTCTACAGAAAATGCAGATGTGTGGAATAGAGGGTGATTTAGCTAATTGGATTAGGAATTGGCTGGCAGATAGAAGACAGAGGGTGGTGGTTGATGGGAGATATTCATCGTGGAGTTCGGTGACGAGTGGTGTGCCTCAGGGGTCTGTTTTGGGGCCCCTGCTGTTTGTAATTTTTATAAATGATCTGGATGAGGGTATTGAGGGATGGATCAGTAAATTTGCAGATGATACTAAAGTTGGTGGTGTGGTAGATAGTGAAGAGGGGTGTTTTAGTTTACAGAGTGACTTGGACAAGTTGCAGAGCTGGGCCGAGAGGTGGCAAATGGAGTTTAATGTGGAAAAGTGTGAGGTAATGCACTTTGGCAGGAACAATAAATGTGTAGAGTATAGGGCTAATGGTAGGGCTCTTAATAGTGTTGAGGAACAGAAGGATCTTGGTGTATGTGTCAATAGATCCCTGAAAGTAGGCAGTCAAGTGGATAAAGTTGTTAAGAAGGCATATGGAGTCTTAGCTTTTATTGGTAGGGGGATTGAATTTAGGAGCCGCAGCATCATGTTGCAACTGTACAAAACTCTAGTGCGGCCGCACTTGGAGTATTGTGTGCAGTTCTGGTCCCCACATTATAAGAAAGATGTGGAGGCATTGGAGAGGGTACAGAGGAGGTTTACCAGGATGTTGCCTGGTATGGAGGGCAGGTCCTATGAAGAGAGGTTGAAGGATTTGAGGTTGTTTTCGTTAGAAAGGAGGCGGCTAAGAGGGGATCTTATTGAAGCATATAAGATGATTAGAGGTTTAGATAGGGTGGACAGTGATAGCCTTTTTCCTAGGATGGAGAAAGCTAGCACGAGGGACACAGCTTTAAATTAAGGGGTATGAGTTATAGGACGGATATCAGAGGTAGGTTCTTTACTCAAAGAGTGATTAGGGAGTGGAATGCCCTGCCTGCAGCTGTTGTAGATGCGCCAAGTTTGGTGGCGTTTAAGAGGTTAATTGATAAGTATATGGAAGAGAAGGGAATGGTTTAGTTTGGAGGGGCATTGCTTTTTATTTTGGTCGGCACAACATCGAAGGCCGAAGGGCCTGTTCTGTGCTGTAATGTTCTATGTTCTATGTTCTATAAAACCATGCTGACTATCCCCAATCAATTTGTTTCTCTCTAAATAACTATAAATCCTATCCCTAATAATTCTTTCCAATACTTTGCCCACAACAGAAGTAAGACTCACCGGTCTATAATTCCCAGGAAAGTCTCTATTCCCCTTCTTGAACAATGGGACCACTTTCGCTATCCTCCAGTCTTCCGGCACTATACCTGTAACCAATGACGACCTGAAGATCAGAGCCAGAGGCTCTGCAATCGCCTCTCTCGCCTCCCAGAGAATCCTAGGGTAAATCCCGTCTGGCCCAGGGGACCTATCTAACTTCAAACCCTCAAGAATATCTAGCACATTCTCCTTATCTACTTCAATACTTTCCAGTTTACAATCCTGTATCCCAGTGTTCTCCACAACTACATTTACATCTCCTTGCGCGATTACTGAAGAGAAATATTTGTTCAGTGCCTCTCCAATCTCTTCAGGCTCCACTCACAACTTCCCACTGCTGTCTCTGACTGGCCCTAATCTTGCCCCAACCAATCTTCTATTCTTAACATATCTAAAGAAAGCTTTAGGATTCTCTTTGATCCTATCAGCCAAAGTCTTCTCGTGTCCTGTTTTAGCTCTTCTCAACTCTCTCTTTAGCTCCCTTCTCTCTAAAAGCTAATCTATAGCTTTCCAGTGCACTAATTGAGCCTTCATACCTCATCCTGACATAAGCTTCCTTTTTCCTTTTAACCAGCGAATTAACTTTTTTAGTACACCATGGTTCCCTTACTTGACCATTTCCTCCTTGCCTGACAGGGACATACTTATCAAGGACTCGCAGTAGCTGCCCCTTGAATAAGTTCCACATTTCAGATGTTCCCAATCCTGTAGTTTCCTAGTCCAACCTATGCACCCTAATTCTCTCCTAATGGCCTCATAATTACCATTCCCCCAGCTATAACTACTGCCCCCAGGTTCATGCCTATCCCTTTCCATCACTAAGGTGAACGCAACCGAATTGTGGTCACTATCACCAAAATGTTCACCAACTTCCAAGTCTAACACCTGGTCTGGCTCATTGCCCAGCACCAAATCCAATGTAGCTTCACCTCTAGTTGGCCTATCTACATACTGAGTCAAAAAACCTTCCTGCACACTTTGTATAAAAACTGACCCCTCTAACGAGCTAGAGCTATAGCTATTCCAATCAATATTAGTAAAGTTAAAGTCCCCCATAACAATTACCCTATTACTTTCACTCCTGTCCAGGATCGACTTTGCAATCCTTTCCTCTACCTCTCTAGAACTTTTAGGAGGTCTATAAAAGACTCCCAACAGGGTGACCTCTCCTCTCCTGTTTCTAATCTCAGCCCATACTACCTCAACAGACAAGTCCTCATCAAACTTCCTTTCTGTCACTGTGATACAGTCTTTGACTAATAATGCCACTCCTCCCCACCTTCTACCTCCTTCTCTACTCTGACTGAAGCATTTGAGCCCCGTAACCTGCAACAACCATTCCTGTCCCTGCTCTATTCATGTCTCTGAAATATAGACTCAGTAGCCGAACTCTTGGATATATCCCCTCTCAGTACTGCTGTGATATTTCCCCTAATTAAAAGTGCAATTCCCCCTCCTTTTTTACCTCCTGCTCTAAGTCCCCAATCCATCAATGCCAACTCTTCCCAATCTATCATACCTCATGTCCTCATAGTTTCCATTATTAAGATTCAGCACCCTAGTTCCCAATGAATTACTTCACTCTCCAACTTGATAAAAAAAAATCTATCATGTTATAGTCACTCATTCCCAAAGGTCATAAGTGTCAATTTAGATGAGAAAACCATCAGCTGCTCTGGCATGAATCTGGTCACAATCTTCTCGCATTTAGGGCAATGAAAGAACCCCCACATGAATTATGTTAATTTTGAGTGCAGTGATGTGTTATTCACTCAACCTATGGCTTAGCCGTACACTGTTAACAAAGGGCAACTGCATTTAAACAGTCCTTTTGTACTCACAGCTAGTCTAGCCATGTGGATGGCACTATGGAGAGCTACTCTATGCTTCCTGGAGATTGAGTTGACAAGGCTTCTGGACGCAATAAAGAAGGGGCGCGTCATGTGCCATCCTGCAATTTCCAGCAACACTTTGGTGGAAAGCTCTGAGGAATGCACTAATTAGGTGTCACAGGCATCATCCACACCACCCACCAGTGCAGAGACACACAACTCGATGAGCAATATTAGCAAAGAGCCTTCTAGGTCATTATCTGGTGAGCACCAAGTAGTGCTGATGCAAATGAAGTGGAGACAGGAACCTTTTTTTTGGTTCAATGGACATAAGTGTCATTGACTGGCCAGCATTTGTTACCTATCCCTAATTGCCCTTAAACTGAGAGGCCCATTATGATTTCATGGTCATCAGTAGATCAGGTTTCAGGTTTTTTTTTATTGAATTCAAATTCCACCATTTATCACGACTGGATTTGAACCCAGGTTATAGAAACATAGAAGATAAAGGTAGAAGCACTGAGGGACTTCACTGGTGCATTCTGGGAGAAGTCAGCGCAGCAACATGTACTGAGAAGTGGGAAGTGAAAGAACGCCTCCAGTGACAAAGAGGAGTTGAAGCATCTGGTAGAGGCAGCTGAGGGTGCTTTATGGGAGAAGTTGGCCCAGCTACATCTACTAAGAAGTGGGAAGCTGAAGGTGTCAAGGAGCTGTAAGCCAGAAACATTATATTGGCATTTCCCTCCCTCCTTCCCTCATCCTTTATCAAAACAAAAAAGCCACTGTGAGAAGGTAAAAGTGAAGCTAAGAGTTTTATAAAATTCCTTAAATAATGTAATTGGTGCTAGAAATGTCAGTCAGTGGGGTTAAGTGCTGCACTTGTAAGATGTGGGAGATCCATGATGTTTCCAGTGTCTTGGATGACTACATCTGCAGGAAAGTGCACCCAATTGCAGCTCCTTACAGCCTGCATGGATAGATTGAAACAGCAGTCAGATGCACTTAGAGGATGAAGGTGACGTAAAGCATTATAGAAAGGAGCTTTAGAGACGTGGTCACACCTAAAGTGCAGGCAGATAGATGGGTGACTACGAGAAGAGGCAGTCAATCCAGGAATCCGTTGTGGTCATCCCCCTATCCAACAAGTATAGCATTTTGGATACTGTCCAAAATGACCATTTTGGAAATGGTCTATCAGGAGAAAACAGCAGTAGCAGCCATACCAAAGACACCATGGCTGGGAGGGACAAAGAACACTAGAGCAATAGTGATAGGGGACTTTATAGTTAGGGTGCAGATAGGTGCTTCTGTGGACGTGAAAGAGACTTGAGGATGGTATGTTGCCTCCCTAGTGCCAGGACATCTTTGAACTGCCAGAAAGCATTCTGAAGGGAGAGAGTGAACAGCCAGAGATTGTGGTACATATTCATACCAGTGACATACATAGGAAGAGTGATGAGGTCCTGCAGCAGCAGTTTAGGGAGTTAACTAGCAAGTTAAACATCAGGACCTATCGAATTGTAATCTCCCTGGTACCATGTAGGCTAGAAATAGTGAGGCTAGAAATAGAAAGATAGTGCAGCTCAACATGTGGCCGAACAGTCAGTGTGGGAGGGAGGATTTTATATATTTGGACCATTGGGATCTCTTCTCGGGCAGATGGGACCTGTGTAAAAAGGAATAGTTGCATGTAAACTGGAAGGATATAAATATTCTGGCAGGAGGGTCGCAAGTGTCATACAGGACGATTTAAACTAGTTTGGCAGGAAGTTAGAAACGAAAAGTGAATTAACTGAAGGGGAATAAGAGTATAGAGCCAGTAAGATTCAGAAGGAGCAGGCAGGATGTGGTTGCTAATCAAAGAGGATCAGGTGAACTGATGCACATTTGTTTCAAGGTAAGATAGACGAACTTAAAGCTTGGATTGATGCTTGGAACTTTAATGTTGTTGCCATTACAGAGACATGGTTAAGGGAAGGACAGAGTTAGCAGCTTAATATTCCAGGATACAGTTGTTTCAAGTGGGATAGAGGGTGATGTAAAAAGGGTGGGGGAGTTGCACTACTAATTGAGGAGGGTATCACAGCTGTACTGTGGAAGGACACCTTGGAGGGCTCATATTGTGAGGTAATTTGGGTAAAGCTCAGGACTTGGAAGGGTATAGTCACAATAGAACATAGAACATAGAACATAGAACACTACAGCACAAACAGGCCCTTCGGCCCACAAGTTGTGCCGAACACATCAAAACCTACCCAGCCATAGACCTATCTATAACCCCCAACCCCATTGGATCCCATATACTCATCCAGAAGTCTTTTAAAAGACCCCAGCGAGTTCGCCTCGACCACCACCGACGGCAGCCGATTCCATTCACTCACCACCCTCTGAGTGAAAAACTTTCCCCTAGCACCTAGATTTAAGGTGCAGGGAAGCAAGTACAGAGGGGATGCTAGGGGAAAGTTTTTCACTCAGAGGGTGGTGAGTGAATGGAATCGGCTGCCGTCGGTGGTGGTCGAGGCGAACTCGCTGGGGTCTTTTAAAAGACTTCTGGATGAGTATATGGGATCCAATGGGATTGGGGGTTATAGATAGGTCTATGGCTGGGTAGGTTTTGATGTGTTCGGCACAACTTGTGGGCCGAAGGGCCTGTTTGTGCTGTAGTGTTCTATGTTCTATGTTCTATCTCCTCTGTACTTGCTTCCCTGCACCTTAAATCTGTGCCCTCTCGTCACAACCATTTCAGCCCTGGGAAACAGTCTTTGAGAGTCCACCCTATCTATTCCTCTCAACATCTTGTAAACCTCTATCAGGTCGCCTCTCAATCTTCGTCTCTCCAGGGAGAACAGTCCCAGCTCCCTCAACCTGTCTTCATAAGGCATGCCTCCCAATCCAGGCAACATCCTTGTAAATCTCCTCTGCACCCTTTCAATAGCTTCCACGTCCTTCCTATAGTGAGGCGACCAGAACTGCACACAGTACTCCAAGTGTGGTCTGACAATGTTGGGGGTGTACTATAGGCTGCACAACAGTCAACAGGAGATAAACGAGCAAATATGTCAGCAGATTTTGACAAGATGTAAAAGTAATAGGGTTATTGTGATGGGAGAGTTTAACTTCCCTATATTGATTAGGACTCACTTAGTGCTAGGGGTGTGGACGGGGCAGTATTTGTAAGGAGCATCTGGGAGGGCTTTTGAAACGGTATGGTCCAATGAGGGAAGGGGTTATACTGGACCCAGTACTGTGGAATGAGCCCAGCCAGGTGGTTGATGTTTCAGTAGGGAACAGTTTGTGAACAGTGACCACAATTCAGTGAGCTTTAAGGTATTGATGGATAATGATAAGTGTAGTCTTCAAGTGATGGTGCTAAATTGGGAGAAAACTAATTACAACAATATTAGGCAGGAAGTGAAAAATGTAGATTGGGGGCAGATGTTTGAGGGTAAATCAACATCTGGCATCTGGCTTTCAAGCTCAAGTTGATTGGAATTCAGGCACATTCCTGTAAGGATGAAGGATAAGGATGGCAAGTTTTGGGAACTTGGATGATGAGATATTATGAGCGTAGTCAAACAGAAAAAGGAAGCTTTTGTCAAAGCTAGGAAGCTAGGAACACACTAAGCAAATGTGGAATGCAAGGAAAGTAGAAAGAAATTTAAGCGAGGAGTAAGGAGGTCGAAAAGGAGTCATGAAAAGACATTGGCCAGCAGGATTTTAAGAAACCCCAAGGCATTTGATACATGTAAAGAGAAAGAGGATAGCCAGGGAGAGGGTTGGCCCGCTGAAAGACAGGGGAGAGAATCTATGTGTGAAGCCAGGGGAAATGGACAAAGTATTTAATCAGTACTTTGCATCAGTATTCACCAGAGAAGAACTTCAATTCTGGGAAAGGATGTGTGTATAGTTTGATCCTGTTGAGATCATAAAGGAGCAGGTATTGGTGTTCTGGAGAAACATTAGGGTAGACCTTAAGGTGTGATGGGATATTCCCCTGTATATTGAGAGAGGCAAGGGATGAAATTGCTGGAGCTTTGAGAAATCCTTGTATCCTCACTGGCTACAGGGGAGGTCCATAGAATTGGAGAATAGCCAATTTTGTTCCTTTGTTTAAGAAGAGTAGCAAAAATAATCCAGTTAATTACAGACCAGCGAGCCTTACATCATTGGTATGGAAATTATTGGAGAGGATTCTTCGAGACAAGATTTACCCCCACTTGGAAATAAGTGGACGTATTAGCGAAGGACAACATGGTTTTGTAAAGGGGAGGTTATGCCTCACTAACTTGATCGAGTTTTTTTGAGGAAGTTACAAAGATGATTGATGAGGGTAGGGCAGTGGATATTGTCTACGTGGACTTCAATAAGGCCTTTGACGAGTTCTGTCATGGCAGACTGGTGCAGAAGGTAAAGTCGCATGGGATCTGAGGTGATGTGCAAGTGGATACTGAACTGGCTCAGTCATAGAAAGAGGTCTCACAACACCAGGTTAAAATCCAACAGGTTAATTTGGTAGCACAATCCACTAACTTTTGGAGTGCTGTCTCTTCATCAGTGAAGTTCAGTTCATAAACAGGGCATATAAAGACAAACTCAATTTGCAAAATAATGGTTGGAATGCAAGTCTTTACAGGCAATCAAGTCTTAAAGGTACAGACAATAGATACAGAGTGGAGAGAGGTTAAAGAGATGTGTATTGTCTCCAGCCAGGACATTTAGTGAGATTTTGCAAGCCCAGACAAGTCATGAGGGTTACAAATAGGGTGACATGAACCCAAGATCCCAGTTGAGGCCATCCTCATGTGTGCAGAACTTGGCTATCATTCTTTGCTCAGCGACTCTGTGCTGTCGTGTGTCGTGAAGGCCGCCTTGGAGGATGCTTAGCCAAAGATCAGCCGAATATCCTGACTGTTGAAGTATTCCCCTACAGGAAGGGAACACTCCTGACTGGTGATTGTCGAGCTGTGTTCATTTATCTATTGTTGTAGCGTCTGTATGTTGTCCCCAATGTGCCATGCCTGGGGATATCCTTTCTTGCAGTACATCATTTAGACAACATTGCTGAGTTGCAAGAGTATGTACAGTGTACCTGGTGGATGGTGTTCTCATGTGAGATGATGGCATCCATGTCAGTAATCCGGCACATCTTGCAGAGGTTGCTGTGGGGGTTGTGTGGTGTTGAGGTCACAGTTTTCCTGAAGGCTGGGTAGTTTGCTGTGGACAATGGTCTGTTTGAGGTTGTGCAGTTGTTGGAAGGCAAGAAGTGGGTGTATGGTAATGGCCTTGGCAAGATGTTTGTCTTCATCAATCACATGTTTAAGGCTCTGGAGAAGATGTCAGTCATAGAAGACAGAGGATAGCAATGGAAGAGTGCGTTTCTGGAAGGTTGTGACATGTGGCAATCCTCAGGGATCAGTGCTGGGACCTTTGCTGTTTGTGATATATATAAATGATTGAAGAAAATGTAACTGGTTTGATTAGTAAATTTGAAAATGATTTGCAGGTAGTGATGTGAACATCAGAGGATACAGCAGGATATAGATCAGCTGGAGATTTGGGCGGAGAGATGGCAGATGGAGTTTAATCAGACAAATGTAAGGTAATGCATTTTGAATGAAGAACATAGAACATTACAGCATAATACAGACTCTTTGGCCCTCGTTGTTGTGCCGAGCTTTGTCCGAAACCATGATCAAGCTATCCTACTCCCTATCATTCTGGTGTGCTCCATGTGCCTATCTAATAACCATTTGAAAGTTCTAAAGTGTCCAAATCCATTATCACAGGAGGCAGTCCATTCCACACCCCAATCACTCTGAGTAAAGAACCTACCTAGACATCCCTCCTATATTTCCCACCATGAACCTTATAGTTATGTACTCCAGTAACAGTTACATCCACCTGAGGAAATAGTGCCTGAATGTCCACTCTATCTGTCCCCCTCATCATCTTATAACCCTCTATTAGATTGTCTCTCAACCTGTTCCACTCTAAAGTGAAAAGCCCCAGCTCCCTCAACCTTTTCTCATAACACCTACCCTCCAAACCAGGCAGTATCCTGGTAAATCTTTTTTTTTAAGCAACACAGCACGGGAAACAGGCCCTTCGGCCCAACGAGCCCGCGCCGCCTTCATACTATATAGTAGCAAAATACATTATCCTATTTTAATATTCCTATATAATAATATATATATTATTCCTAATATGGAAAATTTTCACCATAGGGACAATTTGTTACCCAATCAGCCTAAGAGCGCATTTTTGGGTTGTGGGAGGAAACCGGAGTGCCCGGAGAAAACCCACGCAACCACGGGGAGAACGCGCAAACTCCCGCAGACACCGGCCCAATTCCAATTGTCTGCACAGCCACATCGATAGTCTCTGAGCTGTCATGGTGCCCTTCAGATGGTCCACATAAAGCACTCATTTACGACATGAGGTACCAGGCAACCCATGAATCAACATCCAAGAGCGGTACCCGCACCACCTGCCGAATGCATGCTCAATGTTGGTCAAGTATGGACCGAATTACCTGTGGAAAAAAGCCGTAGTTAAACAGTCCTAATATATCCCTCGATCTGCATACCGCTCATGTGGCTGTCCAAGAGACCCTTAAACAGCCCCAGCGTGCCTGCTCCCACCACCTTCCTCGGCAGTGCATTCCACACCCCCACTACCCTTTGTGTGAAAAACTGCCCTCTAATATTCGTCCTATACATAGCACCCCTCACCCTATGGCCATGACCCCTCGTCCTATCCATTTCTAAAGGCGGAAAAAGTTTACCTCCATTTACTCTATATATACCCCTTATAATCTTATACACCTCTATGAGATCCCCTCTAAGCCGACGTCTTTCAAGGGAAAACACCCCCAGTCTATCTAATCGTTCCTCATAGGACAGTCCTTCCATACCAGGCAGCATCCTGGTAAACCTCCTCTGCACTCTCTCCAAGGACTCCACATCCTTTCGATAGTACGGAGACCAGAACTGGGCGCAGTATTCCAAGTGAGGCCTAACCAAAGTTGTATACAACTGCAACATCAAACTCCTACTCTTGAATTCTATACCCTTTTCTATGAAAGCTAACATACTATACGCCTTCTTTATCACCTTCTCCACCTGTGAGGACACCTTCAGAGACTGTGAACCTGCACCCCCAAGTCTCTCTGCGTCTCTATGCTCCGTATAGTTTTACCTTTTATCCTATAACTCTCTTCTACATTTTTCCGGCCAAAATGCATCACCTCGCATTTTTCCGGATTAAATTCCATTTGCCATTTATCTGCCCAATCTACCACCCTGTCTATGTCCTGTTGTATTGCCTGACACTGCTCTTCTGTACCCGCCAATCCAAGCATCTTGGTGTCATCAGCAAATTTGCTGATTTCACCACCTACCCCTACTTCCAAGTCATTTATGTAGACCACAAATAGAAGAGGACCTAGTACTGAGCCTTGTGGCACTCCACTAGTGACAGGCTTCCAGCCGGAAAAAGAGCCTTCCACTACTACCCTCTGTCTCCTTCTCCTGAGCCAGTTCTCGACCCATCTACATACCCGACCCTGTATCCCATGCGCCTTCACCTTCTCTATCAGTCTACCATGAGGAACCTTGTCAAACGCCTTACTGAAATCCATGTAGAGGACATCAACAGCCTGTCCTTCATCAACTGTTTTTGTCACTTCTTCAAAAAATTCCACTAGATTCGTAAGACAAGACTTCCCTTTGACGAAGCCATGCTGCGTATCCCTGATCAGATCGCAGCGCTCCAGATGCTCATACATCCTGTCCCTAAGGATCCTCTCCATTAGCTTACCTATAACTGAAGTCAAGCTCACCGGCCTATAGTTCCCTGGGTGATCCCTCTGACCTTTTTTAAACAACGGTACTACGTTTGCTATCCTCCAGTCCTCTGGGACCTCACCTGTGTCCAAGAAAGAGACAAAGATTTGCGTCAGAGGCCCAGCCAAGTCTTCCCTCAACTCCCTTAGCAGCCTGGGGTAAATGCCATCAGGCCCCGGAGCTTTATATGTCTTTAAGCTGCCTAACAGCCCCAACACCTCTTTCCTAGTAATCCTTATTTCCCTCAACCAATCCTCAACTTTGTCAACATCAGGCACAGACATCTGTCCAGTCTCCTGCGTGAATACCGACGCAAAGTATTCATTCAGGATCTCCCCCATTCCCTCAGGCTCTAAGCATAGATCCCCTCCTCTGTCCCTAAGAGGTCCAATCTTGCCTCTAACCATCCTTTTGCTCCTTACATAGGTGTAAAATGCCTTTGGATTTTCCTTTATCCTACCTGCCAGAGCCACCTCGTGGCCCCTTTTTGCCTTTCTAATACCCCTTTTAAGATCCCGTCTACACTCTCTATAAGCTTCCAGCGCTGTCTCAGTCCCTAGTTGCCTAGATCTAATGTAAGCCTCTCTCTTTTTCTTGATCAAGTCCTCAATCTCCCTGGTAAGCCAAGGTTCTCTAATCCTACCTTTCCCATCCTTCCTCCTTGCCGGCACGTATCTTTCCTGCAGAGAGTTTAGTTTTCCCTTGAAAGACTCCCACATGTACCTCGTCGACCTGCCCTCAAAAAGCTTATCCCAGTCGGTATCTTTAAGATCTTGCCTAATCTGGCCGTATCTAGCCCTCCCCCAGTTAAATACCCTCCCTTTTGGGCCAGTCTCATCCTTTCCATTAATATCCTAAAGCAGACAGAGTTGTGATCACTATTTGACCCTGCTCTCCTACCTCGACATCAACCACCTGCCCTGGCTCATTCCCCAGAACCAAATCCAGTATAGCCCCCTCTCTAGTCGGGCCATCCACATACTGCTCCAAGGACCCTTCCAAAACACACTGTACAAATTCCTCCCCATCCACTCCTACAGCCCTGGGCACACTCCAATCTACTCCAGGAAAATTGAAATTTCCCACTACTACCACCCTATTTTTCCTACACTTATCTAAAATGTCCCTGCATATCCCTTCTTCCGCGGCCCGCGGGCTGTTGGGCGGTCTGTAGTAAACACCCAACAGAGTAACCACTCCCTTCCTATTCCTCAACTCCACCCATAGAGACTCAATTCCTAAATCATCCATACCTCCCTCCCTCTGCACTGCTATGACGTTGTCCTTAACTAATAAAGCCACTCCCCCGCCTCTCCTCACACCAACTCTGTCACGCCTAAAACACTTATACCCTGGAATATTCAATTGCCAGTCTTGCCCCTCCTTCAACCACGTCTCGGTCACCAGCATTCTCCTCAGCATTCTCTCCAATGCTTTCACATCCTTCTTAAATTAGCCAGGAGGGAGCTAAAGAGTGAGTTAAGAAGAGCTGGAAGAGGACATGAGAAGAATTTGGCAAATAGGATTAAGGAGAACCCTAAAACTTTTTATAGATATGTTAAGAATAAAAGATTGCTTTAGGGCTAGATTAGGGCCAGTCAGAGACAGTAGTGGGAAGTTGTGCGTGGAAGCTGTGGAGATTGGAGAGGTACTGAATGAGTATTTTTCGTCAGTCTTTACGCGGGAAAATGTTAATGGAGTTGAGAAGAATACTGGGATTCAGGGTTGTAGACTAGACGGGATACAGGTACACGAGGAGGAGGTGTTAGCTATTCTTGAGAGTATGAAAATAGGTAAGTCCCCTGGGCCGGATGGGATTTATTCCAGATTACTCTGGGAGGCTAGACAGGAGATTGCAAAGCCTTTGGCTTTGATCTTCATGTCGTCGTTAGCTACTGGTATAGTGTCAGAAGACTGGAGGATGGCAAATGTTGTCTCCTTGTTTAAGAAGAGGAGTAAAGACCATCCTGCAAATTATAAACCAGTGAGCCTTACTTCTGTTGTGGGGAAAGTTTTGGAAAGAATGATAAGGGATAGGATTTACAGTCATTTAGAGAGAAATGAATTGATAAGGGATAGTCAACATGGATTTGTGAAGGGAAGGTCATGCCTCACAAACCTTATCGAGTTTTTTGAAAAGGTGAGCGAAGAGGTGGATAAGGGTAAGGCAGTTGACATGGTGTATATGGATTTTAGCAAAGTGTTTGATAAGATTCCCCATGGAAGACTACTGCAGAAAATGCAGATGCATGGGATTGAGGGTGATTTAGCAATTTGGATTAGGAATTGGCTAGCTGATAGAAGTCATGATGTAGAGATGCCGGCGTTGGACTGGGGTAAACTCAGTAACGTTTTACAACACCAATTTTAAATCCAACCAATTTATCCAATCCATCCAATCCAATCCAATCCATATGAGTGCCTCTGCAGATCAGAACACTGCATTTGTCTGACGAAGGCTGTAAAGTCGAAAGCTCGTGGATTTACTATCAAATAAATTGATTGGATTTAAAATTGGTGTTTTAAAACTTAGCTGATAGAAGACAGAGGGTGGTGGTTGATGGCATATATTCAACCTGGAGTTTAGTTACCTCAGGGATCTGTTTTGAGGCCACTGCTGTTTGTTATTTTTATAAATGACCTGGATGAGGGTGTAGAGTGATGGGTTCGTAAATTTGCTGACGACACCAAAGTCGGAGGAGTTGTAGACAGTGAGGATGGATGTTACAGTTTGCAGAGGGACATAGATAAGTTGCAGAGCTGGGCCGAGAGATGGCAATTGGAGTTTAATGTGGAAAAGTGTGAGGTGATTCACTTTGGTAAGAGTAATATGTGTACAGAATGTAGGGCTAATGGTAGGACGCTTAGTGGCGCAGATGAGCAGAGAGATCTCGGTGTACAGGTGCATAGATCCCTCAAAGTTGATACTCAAGTTAATAAGGTTGTTACAAAGGTGTATAGTGTGTTAGCATTTATTGGTAGAGGGATTGAATTTCGGAGCCCAGACTTCATGCTGCAACTGTACAAAACTCTGGTGCGGCTACACTTGGAGTAATGTGTACAATTTTGGTCGCCACATTATAAGAAAGATGTGGAGGCATTGGAAAGAGTGCAGAGGAGGTTTAGCATGATATTGCTTGGTGTAATGGGTAGGCCTTATGAGGAAAGACTAAGGGACTTGAGGTTATTTTCATTAGAGAGAAGAAGGCTAAAAGGTGACCGAATTGAGACATATAAGAAGATGAGAGGGTTAGAAAGCCTTTTTCCTCAGATGGAGATGGATGACATGAGGGGACATAGCTTTAAATTAAGGGGTGCCTACAGCAGTTATGGACTCACCAAGTTTAAGGGCATTCAAATGGTCAGTGGATAGGCATATGGATAGCATTGGAATAGTTTAGGTTTGAGGGTTCCATTCGTCGGTGCAACATCGAGGGCT
Source organism: Sphyrna mokarran (assembly GCA_024679065.1). Lineage (NCBI taxonomy): Eukaryota > Metazoa > Chordata > Chondrichthyes > Carcharhiniformes > Carcharhinidae > Sphyrna > Sphyrna mokarran. Next base: position 7,789,405 of record JAGIQG010000005.1, read on the forward strand.
GAAGGGCCTGTACTGCGCTGTAATGTTCTATGTTCTATGTTCTAAAGTGAGGTGACCAGAACTGTACTCAATATTCCAAATGAGGTCTCACCAAGGTCCCGTATAGTTGCAGTATAACCCCACGAGTCTCAAACTCAAACGCTAACATACTATAAGCCTTCTTCACAGGTCTATCCATTTGAGTGGCAACCTTCAGAGATCTGTGGATATGAACCCCAAGATCTTTCTGTTCCTCCACTTTCCTCAGAACCCTGCCATTGACCCTGCAATCCACATTCAAGTTTGTCCTACCAAAATGAATCACCTCGCACTCATCATTGTTAAACTCCATCTATCACTTTTCTGCCCAGCTTTGCATCCTATTAAAGTCTCTTTGCACTCTACAACAGTCTGCTACCTCATCCACTACTCCACCAATCTTGATGTCATTAGCAAATTTTCTAACCCACCCTTCAGCCCCCTCTTCCAAGTCATTGATAAAAATCACAAATCGCAGAGGACCCAGCAATGATCCATGTGGTTTACCGCTAGTAACTGACCTCCAGTCAGAAAATTTTCTCTCCACCACCACCCTCTTTTTCTATGAGATAAACTCAGTAAGAGTCTGACAACACCAATCTCATCATCTCATGAACATCTCATTCGCCTGACGAAGGCTACAAAGGCCGAAAGCTTACAGATTTACTATCAAATAAATCAGTTGGATTTAAAATTGGTGTTGTCAGACTCTTATTGAGTTTACCCCAGTCCAACGCCGGCATCTCTACATTCTATGAGATAGTCAGTTACTTATCCAATCAGCCGAATTTCCTTCTATCCCATATCCCTTTACTTTCTTCATGAGCCGACCATGGGAATCATCTCAAATGCCTTACTAAAATTCATGTATATGACATCAACTGCTCTACCTTTGTCTACACACTTTGTTACCTCCTCAAAGAATTCTATCAAATTTGTGAGGCAGGACTTATCTCTCATGAAATTGAATTGACTATCCCTGATTAAACTGCATCTTTCCAAATGGTCATAAATACTATCTCTTAGAAGCCTTTTCATTAACTTACTGATCACCAAAGTAAGAGTATCTGGTCTATAATTAACAGGGATATTTTTGTTTCCTTTCTTGAAGAGAGGAACAACATTTGTCATTCTTCAGTCCTGTGGCACAATCCCTGTGGACAGTATGGACCCAAAGATCAAAGCTAAAGGCTCTTCAATTTCATTCCTTGCCTCCCAAAGTATCCCAGGATATATCCCATCTGGCCCAGGGGACTTTATCAATCCTCAGGTTTTTCACAGGTTTTGTGTGCCAGGACTGCACCAGCCCTATAGGGAGATGCGTCACAAGTGAGCATAAATTCCTTCTTGGGGTCATTATGTGCCAGTACACTTCCAGATGAGATTTGCTGTTCAATTTTCTTCAAGGCCAACCTTGGTGGGCTGACCATTCCCAGACTTGCCCCTTTTCTAAGCAGCTGCTGGAGGGGATCCAAAATGGAGGTCCTGTTCTGTATGGATTTTCCATAGTATACCACCAGTCCTAAAATGACTCTAACTCCAGGACGGTAGTGGAGTGTCTTTTATTGCTTGTACCCGATCCTCCAGAGAATGTAAGCCTATCTTATCCACTTTGTACTCGAGTTAGATTACTTGTGGTGCTAAAAAGATCAATTTTCTTTTTTCAAATGCACCCCAGCTGCTACAAATTTTCTGAGAACTTCCTCCAGGTTCTGCAGATGTTCTGCCCTTGTTTTTCCCATAATAAGAACATTTTCTGGTTAAACGGCAACCTGTGGTCATCCCTGTAGGATGCATTCATTGTTCTCTGGAATATGGCACAAGCTGATGATATCCTGAATGGTAATCTTTTATACTGGAAGAGGCCTTTCAGCTTGTTTATTGTAGCAAATTTTTGCGAATCTTCATCCAGCCGTAGTGGTGGGTATGTCTGGCTCATGTCCAGTAAACAGAAGTCCCCCTATTCACTTTGTATAAAGATCCTCGATCTGTGGGATTGAGTCCTTATCAAGGTGAGTATAACGATTTATCATCTGCTTGAAATCGCTACAAAAATGCACCAAGCCGTCCAGCTTCAAGATAGGTACCATGAGTGCTGTATATCTGAAAGCTGGACCGGTTTTATTATTTCTTCGTGCTGCAATCTTTTCATTTCTGTGTCGACCTTTTCCCTTAATGCAAATAGTACCTGGGAGGGCTTTGCAAAACTTTGGGATTGCCTCCGAGTTGCCATGCAATTTTTGTTTAACTCCTTTGATTGTTCCAAGGTCTTCCCGAGAAACCTCCAGATACTTGCTCATAACTTCACTCAGGAGACTATTTTCCAAATATTTGCAAAATTCTAGCTGGATCATTTTAACCAATTTTGCCTTAATAGGCTTGGTCCTGAAACTTACATTGCTAACAATGGTAGCCTTAGTAGTTGTTTCCCGTAAGCAACTGGCACATGAGTTGTATCCATCACCTTCAGTTTTTCCCCTATATAAATCCTCAGCTTTGCCAAAGTCTTGGTCAGGGCTAAGGATTAGAGACCAGTGCGTATCTTGTTAAACACTGTTTCCCTGTAATTGATACAGCTATGCATGTGTCAACCTCCATTAAAATTGGACATGCATTCGGCTCACTGACAATTTAATGGGTTCTGATTTTGTCATCGTTATGCAAAGTAGCTGTTCCTCATCGGAGAGCTTCCAGGTTGTGCACTCTCCTGTCCCTCAGCTGATGTGTTACTCTCGGAAATGTTGGTTTTGGAACCTTGCCTTTCTTCTACTCCTGTTGACACTGGCAACCATTGTAATGTTGTGTTGGGTGGAGCTCTGCAGGTACTGCTATCACTCTGGGCTTAATCCAGCCTTGTCTGGGGGAGATTCTTTAGGCAGACCTGGGCTCCCTTGCATGCAAATCCTTCTGAAGGATCACTATGTAGAAGTCTGTCCCATTGTGGTAACTGCACTAGTATTGAGTTCTACCTCCATGGGGATACCCTGTAGCTTGTGTGCTCTGCTAGCCACTTTTTCTAAAGACAAAGCCAGCAGTAATGCCCATTTACCATCCAGCTGGGCTTCCACCAACATGCACTTCTATATAGGCGTATTGTTGATTCTGCGCACCAACTGGTCTCAGAGCATCTCATTTAATGTCACCCTGAATTCACAAGCCTCTGTCAAACATCTTAATCTTGTCAGAAAACTGGTGATTGACTCCCTCACTTCTCAGAATGTGGAGTAAAACCGGTAGCTTCACAGAATCAGAGATGGCTCAGGGTCATAATATTCTTGTCCTAAGTCTGACAATTCCTGGAAGGATTTTGTGTCCACTGTTTGCAGGAAAGTTAAATTGCACATAATAGCAAAAGCTGTTGGTCCACAAGCAGTGCGCAGGTTAACCTTTTGCTTCTCATTTGAGACAGTATTGATTGCCCTGAAGAAATACTTCATTATTTGCACATATTGGGCCTAGTCCTTCACTGTGGGGTCAAAACAGTCCAACTTCCCAAAAAGTGGCATGTTTCTCCAACAATGGCTTACCCTCAACATGTGTAGTAGTTAAACAACTTCTTTCAGGTCACTCATTTTCCCTCATTACCACTGAAATAACTCCACAGAGATGAAGATCCCATCACCAGTGTTTCTTTCATTTACAAGAATATCATACAACAGAGCTTTATCTTCCTGCCTCAGCAGAGACTGCCATGCCTGCTTTAAATAGGGAGAATGAGGCTCCCTGATTGGACCATCAGTTAGGACTCATCAGGGAGTTCATACTCTAGCTGACCAACCTCATTAATCTGATCAGCATCATCATACCTAGAGAAGTTCAGGAGGCCAGCGATTGGTGGATGGCAGATTCAGTAGACCAGCGATGGGGAGGATGGGGGGGTCACAGGGCTGACCATGATCGAGTTGGCCAGTAATTGGGAGGCCAGCAGTGGGGGGCTACTGCGCATGCACAGATTGACACATGCACAATAACCCACTCAGCAATACGTGCTGGCCTCTCCAGTGGGAATAGGCCTCGCCCCCTGAATTTCAGAGTGAATCTCACTAGGACAGTTTGCAGTGTTCAGAGCATGGGAGATACATTCTGAAAATCCCACTTAAAAAAACCAACGGGAGTTACTCCCCTTATGTGAACTGTGGATTTAGAATTTTTTTGGGAGAATCCCGACCTTGGTCTTTCCATTTTAGAAGACACTTGAGTGTACCTTTCCATCATGTTTTATATATTTATGTTTTAAATTTTATTTTGTATGGTTATCTCTAGGTGACATAATATATACATGGAAGTGTTTTTGCACATGTGAAAAGCAGAAGACTAATTCAGCTGCAGCTACCTTTAAGTGGTCTTTTTTTATTTTCAGAAAAATTCTGACATTCTAAAAAGTCCACAAGGAATATCCATTGTGCGAATGTACAACAAAGTTGCTTATGTATTGGTAAAATTTGAAGTGATGCATCATAAGGCATGGACAAAAGAAATCTCAGCTATGCAATACTGTAAGTACATGATTAATTTTAACAAAAAAGATGCTACTATATTCTGGTAAACTATGAAGTAACTTTTGCAAATCAGCAGTTTTGGTGGTAGGACTAATGTGACAAGCATGAGTTCTTGAAATTTCATAGTGCAAGTCAGTATATCTGACATTATTTGTATTTGTTAAAATTAAAATATATCCAGTATTTTGTGATACAATTCTAATTTAGTAATCAGGCTCAAATAGTGCACATGCTCTTGGTGTTCACAAATTCATCTGTACGTTTTGTGTTTGATTCATCATGTGGGATCCAGTTAATTTTTCTTAATCGAATGAAGCCATAACATCTGGTGGAGTAGCAAGGAAGTCAGATTGCCACTTCACTCATACGATCTTTCCTTGAAATATAGACGATCCTAGCTTGCCTAACTTTCTGACTAAAGCTGGGCAAGATCTGTAAAGTGCAGCATAACTCTTGGGGACTACCACTCCAAAGTCAAACCACAGCCCGGCAGAGACCCCAATGCCTGACTGCCAGGACCTGACTGCCAAAGCAGGAACAGCACCCATGATAACAAATCCTTCATCCACACACCAACCAAAGTGAAGAGCCTTACTGGATGTATCTACAAATTTGATACTGCATACTACACATACCAATTTTCAGGTCCAAACAAAAGCAGCCACTTCAGGATTTGAGAGAAATGTGCAGGTCTGCAGATGAAATTAAAACAATGTTTCCCAAGGTCCCTCTTCCCAAACTACACCTGGCAAATGTCCAACCTCTTAAAAACAAGCTAGATGAACTTTAAACTTACTTTTCAAAGGGAGCTGAGGGACTGTTGTGTGCTCTCTTTCATAGAGACAAGACTCACTCCTGCTTCACTGGATTGCACCCTACATCCAGACAGCTTCTCGTTCCATTGAATGGACTGTAAAACAATCTCAAGGCTTGGAGAGGCTGGGGTCTGCCTTCTAATCAACTTCTTGATGCCCAGACTTGGCAACGCCAATAAGTTTCAGCTCCTTGAATCCAGAGAACATGATGCTGAAATGCCGCAGCAACTACCTATGCAGGAGTTCACCTGTTGCTATGACAGCAATCTATATCCCACTTCATGTAGATGTTTAGAACATAGAGCATTACCGCGCAGTATAGGCCCTTCGGCCCTCGATGTTGCGCCGACCAATGGAATCAATTTTATGTCCCTCTAACCTTAACTATTCCAATGCTACCCATATGCCTATCCACTGACCATTTGAACGCCCTTAAACTTGGCGAGTCCACAACTGCTGCAGGCAGGGCATTCCATGCCCTTACTACCCCCTGAGTAAAAAAGCCACCTCTAACATCTGTCCTATAACTACTACCCATTAATTTAAAGCTATGTCCCTCATGTTATCCATCTCCATCTGAGGAAAAAGGCTCTCACTATCCACCCTCTCTAACCCTCTCACCTTCTTATACGTCTCAATTAGGTCATCTCTTGGCCTTCTTCTTTCTAATGAAAATAACTTCAAGTCCCTTAGCCTTTCCTCATAAGACCTACCCATCATACTAAGGATCATCATGGTAAACCTCCTCTGCACTCTTTCCAATGCCTCCACATCTTTCTTATAATGTGGTGACCAAAACTGTACACAATACTCCAAGTGCGGCCGCACTACACACAATATGCTTACACACTATACGCCTTCTTAACAACGTTATCAACTTGAGAACCAACTTTCAAGGATTTATGCACCTATACACTGAGATCTCTTTGCTCATCTCACTACTAAGAGTCCTACCATTAGCAATATATTCTGCACACATATTACTCTTTCCAAAGCGAATCACCTCACACTTTTCCACATTAAAGTGCATTTGCCACTTCTTGGCCAAGCTCTGCAACTTATCTATGTCCCTCTGCAAACTGTAACATCCATCCTCACTGTCAACAACTCCTCTGACTTTGGTGTCGTCAGAAAATTAACTAACCCATCCCTCTACACCCTCATCCAGGTCATTTATAAAAATAACAAACAACAGTGGCCCTAGAACACATCTGAGGTACACCACTAGTAACTAAACTCCAGGTTGAATATATGCCATCAACCACCACCCTCTGTCTTCTATCAGCTAACCAATTCCCATTCCAAATTGCTAAATCACCCTCAATCCCATGCACCTGCATTTCCTGCAGTTGTCTTCCATGGGGAACCTTATCAAATGCTTTGCTAAAATCTATGTATACCATGGCAACTGCCTTACACTTATCCACCTCTTTGGTCACCTTCCCTTCAAATCCATGTTGACTATGCCTAATCAATTCATTTCTCTTGAAATGACTATAAATCCTATCCCTTATAATTCTTTCCAAAACTTTCCCCACAACAGAAGTAAGGCTCACTGGTCTATAATTTGCAGGATGGTCTCTACTCCCCTTCTTAAACAAGGGGACAACACTTGCCATCCTCCAGTCTTCCAGCACTATACCTGTAGCCAACAATGATATGAAGATCAAAGCCAAAGGCTCTGCAATCTCCTCTCTAGCCTCTCAGAGTGACCTGAGGTAAATCCCATCCGGCCCAGGGGACTTACCTATTTTCATACTCACAAGAATAGCTAACACCTCTTCCTTATGTATCTCTATCCCATCTAGTCTACAACCATGTATCCCAGTATTCTCCTCAACTCCATTGACATTTTCCCGCGTGAAGACTGATGAAAAATAATCATTCAGTGCCTCTCCAATCTCCACAGGCTCCACGCACAATTTCCCACTACTGTCTCTGACTTGCCCTAATCTTGCCCCAACCAATATTTTATTCTTAACATATGTATAAAAAGTTTTAGGCTTCTCTTAATCCTATCCATCAAAGTCTTCTCATGTCCTTTTCTAGCTCTTCTTAACTCGCTCTTTAGCTCCCTCCTGGCTAATTTATAACTCTCCAGTGCTCTAACCGAGCCTTCACGTCTCATCTTTATATAAGCCTCCTTTTTCCTCTTCACCAGTGAACCAACTTTCTTAGTACACCACGATTCCCTCGCTCTACCACTTCCTCCCTGCCTGACAGGTACATAAATCATAGAACACTACAGCACAAACAGGCCCTTCGGCCCACGAGTTGCGCAGATCACATCTATATTTACCAATCCACAGACCTATCTATAACCCCCTATCCCATTCGTTTCCATATATTCATCCAGAAGTCTTTTAAAAGACCCCAGCGAGTTTGCCTCTACCACCTCCAACGGCAGCCGATTCCATTCACTCACCACCCTCTGAGTAAAAATCTTACCCCTAACATTCCCTCTGTATTTGCTTCCCTGCACCTTAAATCTGTGTCCTCTCGTACTGACCATTTCAGCTCGGGGAAATCGTCTCTGAGAATCCACTCTATCTATTCCTCTCAACATTTTATAAACCTCTATCAGGTCGCCTCTCAAACTACATCTCTCCAGTGAGAAGAGTCCCAGTTCCCTCAATCCATCTTCATAAGGCCTGCCTCCCAATCCAGGCAGCATCCTTGTAAATCTCCTTGCACTCTCTCAATAGCCTCTACATCCTTCCTATAGTGAGGCAACCAGAACTGCGCACAGTACTCCAACAAGGGTCTGACAAGGGTCTGATAAAGCTGCATCATTACCTCCTGACTCCTAAACTGAATTCCTCGATTAATGAAGGCCAGTACACCATACGCCTTCTTGACCACTTCCTCCACCTGCGAGGCCGATTTAAGAGGCCTATGGACCCGGACCCCAAGATCCTTCTGCTTTACAACACAGCTAAGACTCCTACCCCTTATATTGTACGCCTTCATCCCATTATTCCTGCCAAAATGGACCACTTCACATTTATCCGCGTTGAAGTCCATCTGCCAGTTCTCCGCCCAGTCTTGCATCGTGTCTATGTCCCGCTGCAACTTTTGGCATCCCTCCAGCCCACTTCTGTCCAGAATCATCCTTGCAATCCTTTCGTCTACATGCCTGGAACTTTTTGGAGGCCTATAAAAAACTCCCAACAGGGTGATCTCTCCTCTCCTGTTTCTAATCTCAGCCCAAACTACCTCAATAGACAGGTCCACATCAAATGTTCTTTCTGCCACCATAATACAGTCTTTGACTAACAATGCCACACCTCCCCCTCTTCTACCACCTACTCTGCTCTGACTGAAACATCTGAACCCCAGAACCTGCAACATCCATTCTTGTCCCTGCTCTATCCATGTCTCTGAAATGGCCACAACATCGAAGTCCTAGGTACCAATCCAGGCTGCAAGTCTGTCCACCTTATTGCGTATGCTCCTCGCATTGAAGTATACACACTTAAAACCACCCTCCCACCTACAAGTACCCTGCTGAGACCCAAAAACCTTATCCGTGACTTCACTATTCCCATCCTACTGTACATTTGAGTTACTCAGGTTCCCATCCCCCCTCTGAATCAGTTTAATCCCCCCCCTAATAGCTTTGGCAAATATTCCCCCCAAGATATTAGTTCCCTTCTGGTTCAGGTGCAAACCATCCCTCCTATAGAGGTCCCACCTACCCCAGAATGAGCCCCAATTGTCCAAGTATCTGAACCTTTCCCTCCTGCACCATTTCTTTAGCCACGAGTTTAAATGTTCTTTCTCTCTATTCTCCTCCATGCTATCCTGTGGCACAGATAACAAACAAAAGATAACCACTGTTTGTTTTTGCCCTAAGCTTCCACTCCAAGTCCCTGAATTTCTGTTTTTATATCCCTGTTTTATATTTCTGTTTTATATTTTATATTCTGTTTTATGGTTTAGACCATACTAAATGAAATACATGCCACAACAAATACCCTTGAGACAAAACATCCCAAGGCCTTGTTCATCATGGCCAAGGACTTCAATGAGGCCAAGCTCAAGAGTATCCTAACAAGATATTATCAGCATGTCTCCTGTTCCACCAGACGCCCAAACATCCTCGACCAGTTCAACTCAAACATCTATTATGTCTACCACTCTATTGCCTGTCTGTACTGACCACAAGGCTATACTTCTGCTCCTAGTTTTCAAGCAAAAACTGAAGTGGAAGAATCTGATAAAGAAAGTCATGAAATGTTGTTCTGAGGAATCAGATGATTTCCCATGGGACTGCTTCAAGTCAGTACACTGGTCAATATTTGAAAACTCAGCAACCAACCTAAATGAGTTTGTCATTACAATAACAGACTTCATTAGTAAATGCGAGAAAACTGTGTTCCAAAAAAGCAAATCTGTGTGTTCCCCTACCAGAAACCATCAATGAACAGGGATATCACAGCTGGTTTTGTGAAGGGTAGGTCGTGCCTTACTAACCTCATTGAGTTTTTTGAAAAAGTGACTAAGGAGGTGGATGGGGGTAAGGCGGTTGATGTGGTATATATGGACTTTAGTAAGGCGTTTGATAAGGTGGCCCATGGAAGACTTCTGCAGAAAATGCAGATGTATGGGATAGAGGGTGATTTAGCTAATTGGGTTAGGAATTGGCTAGCAGGTAGAAGACAGAGGGTGGTGGTTGATGGGAGATATTCATCTTGGAGTTCGGTGACAAGTGGTGTACCTCAGGGGTCTGTTTTGGGGCCCCTGCTGTTTGTAATTTTTATAAATGATCTGGATGAGGGTATTGAAGGATGGATTAGTAAATTTGCAGATGACACTAAAGTCGTTGGAGTGGTAGATAGTGAAGAGGGGTGTTATAGTTTGCAGAGGGACTTGGACAAGTTGCAGAGCTGGGCCGAGAGGTGGCAAATGGAGTTTAATGTGGAAAAGTGTGAGGTAATGCACTATGCAGAAATAATAAATGTGTAGAGTATAGGGCAAATGGTAGGATTCTTAGTAGTCTAGATGAACAGAGGGATCTTGGTGTGTATGTGCATAGATCCCTGAAAGTAGGCAGTCAAGTCGAGAAGGTTGTTATGAAGGCATATGGAGTCTTGGCTTTTATTGGTAGAGGGATTGAATTTCGGAGCCGCAACGTCATGTTGCAACTGTACAAAACTCTAGTGCGGCCGCACTTGGAGTATTGTGTGCAGTTCTGGTCCCCACATTATAAGAAAGATGTGGAGGCATTGGAGAGGGTACAGAGGAGGTTTACCAGGATGTTGCCTGGTATGGAGGGCAGGTCTTATGAGGAGAGGCTGAGGGATTTGAGGTTGTTTTCGTTAGAAAGGAGGCGGCTAAGAGGGGACCTAATCGAAACATATAAGATGATTAGAGGTTTAGATAGGGTGGACAGTGATAGCCTTTTTCCTAGGATGGAAAAAGCTAGCACAAGGGGACACAGCTTTAAATTAAGGGGTGATAGTTATAGGACGGATATCAGAGGCAGGTTCTTTACCCAAAGGGTGGTTCGGGAGTGGAATGCCCTGCCTGCAGCGGTTGTAGATGCGCCAAGTTTGGTGGCGTTTAAGAGGTTAGTTGATAAGTATATGGAAGAGAAGGGAATGGTTTAGTTTGGAGGGGCATTGCTTTTTATATTGGTCGGCGCAACATCGAAGGCCGAAGGGCCTGTTCTGTGCTGTAATGTTCTATGTTCTATGTTCTATGACTGAAGTCCAGGTCTGAGGCATTCAAGTTAGGTGACCTGCACCTCAAAGATTCAAACAGTCATAAGGTTTACAGCATGGAAACAGGCTCTTCAGCTCAACTTGTCCATGCCTGTCCTTTTTAAACCATTAAGCTAGTCCCAATTGGTCCATATCCCTTTATATGCATCTTACCCATGTAATTATCTAAATGCATTTTAAAAGACACAATTGTACCTGCCTCTACTATTAACTCTGGCAGCTTGTTCCAGACACTTACCACCCTCTGTGTAAAAGAATTACCCCTCTGGATACTTTTGTATTTCTTCCCTCACCTTAAACTAATGACCTCTAGTTTTAGACTCAGCCAACTTTGAGAAAAGATATTGACTATCTATCTGATCTATATCCCCCATTATTTTACAGATCTCTTTAAGGTCACCCCTCAGCCTTCTACTCTCCAGAGAAATAACTTCCAATCTATCAAGCCTCTCCTTTTAACTCAAACCATCAAGTTCCGTAACATTTTAGTCAATCTCTTTTGCGGTCTTTCTATTTTAATAAGATCAAAGAAGAACAAAGAACAAAACAGCATGGGAAACAGACCCTTCAGCCCAACGAGCGCATGCTGCCACCTCGATGTTCCCAGTTCTACCTATGATCCCTGTCTATGTTTATAGATCTATGCACTGGAACCAAATCTGAGATAATTTAGCGAAAATTTGTTCTGCCAGTCAACCTAAGAGCACATCTTTGGGATGTGGGAGGAAACCTGATTGAAACATATAAGATGATTAGAGGTTTAGATAGGGTGGACAGTGATAGCCTTTTTCCTAGGATGGAAAAAGCTAGCACGAGGGGACACAGCTTTAAATTAAGGGGTGATAGTTATAGGACGGATATCAGAGGCAGGTTCTTTACCCAAAGGGTGGTTCGGGAGTGGAATGCCCTGCCTGCAGCAGTTGTAGATGCGCCAAGTTTGGTGGCGTTTAAGAGGTTAGTTGATAAGTATATGGAAGAGAAGGGAATGGTTTAGTTTGGAGGGGCATTGCTTTTTATATTGGTCGGCGCAACATCGAAGGCCGAAGGGCCTGTTCTGTGCTGTAATGTTCTATGTTCTATGTTCTATGAAACCGGAGCACCCGGAGAAAACCCACGCAAGCACTTGGGAGAATGCGCAAACTCCCACAGGCCCAAATCCATGTATTTACACAGCACAGCGATAGTCACTGAGCTGTCGTGTTGCCCATCAAATGGTCCACTAACGACATGAAGCACTAGGCTACGCTGGAAAAATCCAGGAGCAGCCCTCTCACGACCCATCGCAATTATGCTCCTTGTTTGACAACAAGGCAGACCAAAGTACCTGTAGGATAAAAACAAGTACATCAATATCATCATCTATTTACACACTTCCCAGGGACTCCCAAGGCTCATGATCTCTATTTTAAATCAGTTTTCTATACCCCTCCATTCCCATTCTATTCATGTGCCCATCTAAGTATCTCTTAAATAACTCCAGAGTACCTGCCTCCACCACTTTACTTGGCAGCGCATTCCATACCCCACCACCCTCTGTGTGAAAAAACTCCCTGTAGCATCCAAATTATACCTTACCCCCCTCAACCTAAGCCCGTGACCCCTCGTGCTATTCGAGTCCATCTAGGAAAACGCTTAACCCTGTTTACTCTATCTATACCCCTCATAATCTTGTACACCTCTATTAGACCTTATCTAAGTCTATGTCTTTCTAAGGAAAACAGCCCCAATTTGCCTAACTTCTCCTCGTAACTCAGACCTTCCATACCAGGCAGTATCCTGGTAAACCCCCTCTGCATTCTCTCCAGAAATCTCCCTTCATTCTTCTAAATTCCAGATACTATAGGCCTAAACTGTTCAAACTCTCTTCATACAACAAACCCCTCATCTCTGGAATCAACCTAGTGAACCTTTTCTGAACTTATTCCAAACTGCCATGACATCTTTCCTCATATACGGGTACTGGAACTGTGCACAATACTCCAGGTGCAACCTCACCAATGTCTTACATAGTTGCAATAATACTTCCTTACCTGTATACTTTATTCCTTTAGATATAAATGCCAACATTCTATTCACTTAATTTATTATTTGCCATACCTGCATTTTTAGTTTTTTATGACTCATGAATGAGGGCATCTAAATCCCTCTGCCTCGGAGCACCCTAAAGTATCTCCCCATTTAGATCATAAGTCACCTTCCCATTTTTTCGACCAAAATGAATGACATCACACTTATCCATGTTAAACTCCTTCTGCCATATTTTCCGTTTGTAAGGTTATTATTTCCTCATTGCAACTTACTGTCTCACCTTTTTTTTGTGTCATCTGCAAATTTGGTTACAAGCCTTCTATCCCTCAATCCAAGTCATTAATATAGATTGTAAATAGGTGGACTGAACTCAATGACATCCCATAGTTACTTCTTGCTATACAGAAAAAAGACATTTATCCCAACTCTGTCTTCTGTCCATCAAGCAGTCACCTATCCAAATTAATAAATCGCCCCTAATGCAAAGTGATTTAACCTTGTGATTTAACCTTCACTTCATTGCAGTGAAAATGTAAGTCTGATTTTTGGTTTTGATTTTTAATGACTATCAGCTGGTGGCTCTGAGATCCATGAATTTGAAGTGTTTTGAAAGGCTAGTCATGGCACAAATCAATTCCAGCTTCCTGGACTACCTGGATCCAATACAGTATGCCTACCATCACAACAGGTCCACATCAGTTGTCATCTGCCTGGCCCTGCGCTCAATCCTGGAACATGTAGATAAGAAGGACAATTACATCAGACTCCTATGTATTGACAGCAGCTCAGTCTTCAACACTATTACTCCCGCAAAATGCATTTCCAAACTCTGTGGCCTGGGTCTCTGCACCTCCCTCTGTGGTTAAATCCTGAACTTCCTAACCTATAAACTACAATCAGTAAGGATAGGCAACAAGACCTCCTCCACAAACATCCTCAACACTGGTGCCCTCAACATTGTGTTCTTAGCCCCCTAGTATACTTCTTATACACCTATGACTGTGTGGCCAAATTCTCCTCCAATTTGATTTTCAAGTTTGCTGACGATATTACTGTTGTGAGTCATATTTCAATCAATGAAAGATAGAGTATGGAATGAGATAGAGAATCTGGTGAACTGGTGCAGCAACAATAATCTCTTCCTCAATGCTAACAAAATGAATGAAATTATAATTGACTTCAGGAAGCGTAAAAGAGGATATCCCCCTTTCTATTGATGGGACAAAGTAGAAAGGTTGAGAGCTTCAATCTATCCTGGTCCCCACAAGGGAACAAATTTGGGAGTGGGCAGGAAGGATAAAAGGTAGGACAGCAGATGAGCATTACCTGTTGTTTAAGGAAATACTCAAGTCCTCACAACTAAAAGATATCTCATTGAGATGGTAAGGGGAGGGGGGTAAAAATATCCATAGTTAAACAAGGTGATCAACAACAATATAAAGACAAAAAATAAGGAATACGAAATTGCAAAGTGACAGGCTGTAAGATTCAGAAACTTTCAAACATGAACAAAGGGATACTAAAAAAGTAATAAGAAGAACTAAGGTAGATAATGAAAGAAAACTAGCACAAAATATTAAGAAGGAAAGCAAACATTTCTACATATAAAAGAGAAGAGAGATGCTGGGACAAATATTTGTCCCTTTGAAGATGAAACTGGATAGTTAAGAGTGGGGAACACTGAAATGGCAGAGATGCTAAATCGATACTTTGACTCAGTTTTCACAATGGAAGTACAAGTACCATTTCTATAGAAACAGACAAGTCAGAGGTAATAGAAAGGGTAGAACTTAGAAAAATTAATATTGATAGGGAAAAGGTACTCAGCAAACTATTGGGATTGTGGGTCTGATAACCTACATCCAAGAGTATTAAAAGAAGTGGCAGTGGAAATAATGGATCCATTGGTTATAAAATTCCCAAATTCTCTGGACACAGGAAAGGTTCCAAGGAATTGGAAAAATGCTAACTTTTTTAAACTTTGATTTTGATTTATTATTGTCACACGTATTAATATAGAGTCAAAAGTATTGTTTCTTGCATGCATTACATACCGTTCATTTGCTTTCTTGCAAGCCCCCAGTATTTCCTGGTTTATACTGTGCCCCATTGTGGAACTACTCCTTGGAACCTATAGATTACGTCTACCAAGTACTTCTTTCCTCTGCCATTTCTTATTTCTACCCAGACTGATTCTACATCTTGATCTTTTTGAAGTAAAAGCTTATTTATTAGTCACCAATTTTTACAAATGCACCATAGAAAATATCTTTTCCAGATATATCACAGCTCTGCTCTGCCCAAGATCACAACAAACTATAAAGGGTTGTGAATATAGCCCAATCCATCACGCAAATCAGCCTCCTATCCATTGACTCCATCTATATTCCCACTGGCTTGGAAATGCAGCCAGAATAACCAAGGACCCCACATCCCAGGCATACCCTCTTCCACCTTCTTCCATTGGGAAAAAGATCCAAAATGTCTGAGGTCAATGCACCAACTGACTCAAGGACAGCTTTTTCCCTGCTGTCATCAGATTTTGAATGGGCCTACCTTATATTAAGTTGACCTTTCTCTGAGTCCTAACTATGATTGTAATATTCTGCACTCTGCCTTTTCCTCTTCTCCATGTACTCAATGATCTGTATGCTTTGCATTAGTATGCAATGGAACAATATACACTTTTCACTAAGACCAATACATGTGACAATAATAAATCACATCAAATCAAATATATTGATTGGAATAGCTATAGCTCTAGCTCGTTAGAGGGGTCAGTTTTCGTACAGAGTGTGCAGGAAGGTTTTTTGACTCAGTATGTAGATAGGCCAACTAGAGGTGAGGCTACATTGGATTTGGTGCTGGGCAATGAGCCAGACCAGGTGTTAGGCTTGGACGTTAGTGAACATTTTGGTGATAGTGACCACAATTCGGTTACGTTCACCTTAGTGATGGATAGGGATAGGCATGAAGCTGGGGGCAGTAGTTATAGCTGGGGGAAGGGTAATTATGAGGCCATCAGGAGAGAATTAGGGTGCATAGATTGGACTAGGAAACTACAGGGACTGGGAACATCTGGAATGTGGTGCTTATTCAAGGAGCAGCTGCTGCGAGTCCTTGATAAGTATGTCCCTGTCAGGCAGGGAGGAAATGGTCGAGTAAGAGAGCCTTGGTGTACGAAAAAAGTTGATTTGCTGGTTAAGAAGAAAAAGGAGGCTTATGTCAGGATGAGGCTTGAAGGCTCAGTTAGTGCAATGGATAGCTATAGATTAGCCAGGAAGGAGCTAAAAAGTGAATTGAGGAGAGCTAAGAGGGGACACGAGAAGATGTTGGCTGATAGGATTAAGGAGAATCCTAAAGCTTTCTTTCGATATGTTAAGAATAGAAGATTGGTTAGGGCAAGATTAGGGCCAGTCATAGACAGCAGTGGGAAGTTGTGCGTGGAGCCTGAAGAGATTGGTGAGGCACTGAATAAATATTTCTCTTCGGTATTCACGCAGAGTGCTGGAAATGTAGCTATGGAGAGCACTGAGGTACAGGGTTGCAAATTGGGAAGTATTGTAGTAGATAGGGAGGATGTGTTAGAAATTCTCGAGGGTTTGAAGTTGGATAAGTCCCCTGGGCCGGACGGGATTTACCCTAGGATTCTCTGGGAGGCAAGAGAGGAGATTGCAGAGCCTCTGGCTCTGATCTTCAGGTCCTCGTTGGTTACGGGTGTGGTTCCGGAGGACTGGAGGATAGCGAATGTGGTCCCATTGTTTAAGAAGGGGAAGAGAGACCTTCCAGGGAATTATAGGCCAGTGAGTCTTACTTCTGTTGTGGGCAAAGTATTGGAGAGAATTATTAGGGATAGGATTTATAGTTATTTAGAGAGAAATGAATTGATTGGGGATAGTCAGCATGGTTTCGTGAAGGGTAGGTCGTGCCTTACTAACCTCATTGAGTTTTTTGAGAAAGTGACCAGAGAGGTGGATGGGGGTAAGGCGGTTGATGTAGTATATATGGACTTTAGTAAGGCGTTTGATAAGGTGGCCCATGGTAGACTTCTACAGAAAATGAAGATGTGTGGAATAGAGGGTGATTTAGCTAATTGGATTAGGAATTGGCTGGCAGATAGAAGACAGAGGGTGGTGGTTGATGGGAGATATTCATCGTGGAGTTCGGTGACGAGTGGTGTGCCTCAGGGGTCTGTTTTGGGGCCCCTGCTGTTTGTAATTTTTATAAATGATCTGGATGAGGGGATTGAGGGATGGATCAGTAAATTTGCAGATGACACTAAAGTTGGTGGAGTGGTAGATAGTGAAGAGGGGTGTTATAGTTTACAGAGTGACTTGGACAAGTTGCAGAGCTGGGCCGAGAGGTGGCAAATGGAGTTTAATGTGGAAAAGTGTGAGGTAATGCACTTTGGCAGGAACAATAAATGTGTAGAGTATAGGGCTAATGGTAGGGCTCTTAATAGTGTTGAGGAACAGAAGGATCTTGGTGTATGTGTCAATAGATCCCTGAAAGTAGGCAGTCAAGTGGATAAAGTTGTTAAGAAGGCATATGGAGTCTTAGCTTTTATTGGTAGGGGGATTGAATTTAGGAGCCGCAGCATCATGTTGCAACTGTACAAAACTCTAGTGCGGCCGCACTTGGAGTATTGTGTGCAGTTCTGGTCCCCACATTATAAGAAAGATGTGGAGGCATTGGAGAGGGTACAGAGGAGGTTTACCAGGATGTTGCCTGGTATGGAGGGCAGGTCCTATGAAGAGAGGTTGAAGGATTTGAGGTTGTTTTCGTTAGAAAGGAGGCGGCTAAGAGGGGATCTTATTGAAGCATATAAGATGATTAGAGGTTTAGATAGGGTGGACAGTGATAGCCTTTTTCCTAGGATGGAGAAAGCTAGCACGAGGGGACACAGCTTTAAATTAAGGGGTATGAGTTATAGGACGGATATCAGAGGTAGGTTCTTTACTCAAAGAGTGATTAGGGAGTGGAATGCCCTGCCTGCAGCTGTTGTAGATGCGCCAAGTTTGGTGGCGTTTAAGAGGTAATTGATAAGTATATGGAAGAGAAGGGAATGGTTTAGTTTGGAGGGGCATTGCTTTTTATTTTGGTCGGCACAACATCGAAGGCCGAAGGGCCTGTTCTGTGCTGTAATGTTCTATGTTCTATGTTCTATGTTAAATGAAATGAGGGCAGCTCAGTTTAAGGTAAGTAAGCTATATCCTTTTTTCACAGCATTGGCTGCAATAATGTATTGTAAGTTTAAAGGTCAAGTCTAGAGAGAAGTTTAGCATAAAATATGAGGGCAGGTCTGCTGGAGTTGATGGTTGTCTTCCTCATGAAGACGGAAGTTAATTGGGGGAGTCAGTTAGTCAATCAGGGTGGTGTCAGTCAGAAGGGTGTTAGCCAGGCGATCAATCAAGGCTTAGTCAGGAGGGATACAGACGTCAAGGGAGATCAGACAGTTTAGGTAATGATGTAGAAACCTGGTGCATTTTTGAGATACTATCCAACTGCAACATTCTGCAGCTCAGATGTTTTAATCAAGTTCTTTATTCAATTTTTATGAATACCAGACAATTGGGAGATATGTTCATAGAGTCATAGATCAATATAGCATGGAAAAAGGCTCTTTGGCTCAACAAGTGCATGCCAACATTGATGCCCACACAGCTAGTCATAGTTGTCCATGTTTGGCCCATATTCCTCTAATCCTTTCCCATCCATAATATTATCCAAATGTTTTTTTTTTAAAAATTGCTATTCTATCTGCCTCAACAACCTTCTCTGATAACTCATTCTATATGCATATCATGCTCTGCATGAACAAGCTTCCCTTCAGGTGCCTTTTAAATCTTTCCCCTCTTCATTTAAACCAATGTCCTCTGGTTTTCAAATCTCTTTCCTGGAAAAAAGATAATGCGCATTCATCCTATCTATGATTTTACACATCTCAGTAAGATCATCCTTCATTCTCTGATGTTCCAAACAATAAAATCCAAGCTGGCCAACTTCTCCCTATAACGCAGGCCCACTAAGTTTTTTTTTAAATTTATTTATTAGTGTCACAATTAGACTTACATTACACTGCAATGAGGTTACTGCGAAAATCCTCTCTACGCCACACTCTGGTGTCTGTTGGGGGACACTGAGGGAGAATTTAGCACTTAAGAACAAAGAAAACTATAGCCCTTTAGCCCTTCAAACCTTCACCGACCATGCTGCCCAACTTATCTAAAACCCTACCTTCCGTGGACCGTATCCCTTCATTCCCATCCTATTCATGTATTTGTCCAGATGCCCCTTAAAACTCACTATCATATCTGCTTCCACTACCACCGGGTACCCACCACCTCTGTGTAAAAAACTGGCTTTGTTTAAACCTTGCCCCTCACATCTTAAACCAATATCCCCAATAAGTAACAAATGTTGCCTCCTTGCTCAAGAAGGGGAGTAGAGAACATCCTGGAAATTATAGACCGGTGAGCCTCACTTCTTTTCTGGGCAAAGTTTTGGAAAGGATTATAAGAGATGGGATTTATAATTATCAAGAGAGAAACAATTTGACAAGGGATAGTCAACATGGTTTCGTGAAGGGAAGGTAGTGCCTCACAAATCTTATTGAGTTCTTTGAAAAGGTGACCAAAGAGGTGGATAAGGGTAAAGCATTTGATGTGCTGTATTTGGATTTCAGCAAAGTATTTGATAAGGCCCCCCGTGGTATGCTACCGCACAAAATACAGATGCATGGGATTGAGGATTATTTAGCTGTTTCGATCAGAAATTGGCTAGTTGATAGAACACAGTAAGAAGTCTGACAACACCAGGTTTAAATCCAACCTATTTATTTGATAGTAAATTCATAAATTTTCGCGATGTTTTAACCTCTTCGTCAGGTGAATGAGGTGTTCTGGTCTCAGACAGCACATATAAGACTGTTAAAAGATTACTGATTAGAATGCGAATCTTTACACATAACCTGCTATTCAAGTCTTAAAGTGGCTAAAGAGATGTGTATTGTCTCCAGACAGAACAGTAAGTGAGGTTTTGAAAACCCAGGCAAGTCATGGGGGTTACAGATAGTGTGACATGAATCCAAGATCCCTGTTGAGACCGTCCTCATGTGTGCAGAACTTGGCTATCAGTCTCTGCTCAGCAGCTCTGTGCTGTCGTGTGTCGTGAAGGCCCACTTGAAGAACGTTTACCCGAAGGTCGGAGGCCAAATGCCTATGACCGCTGAAGTGTTCACCAACAGGAAGGGAACAGTCTTGCCTGGTGGTTGTCAAAGATGTTGATTCATTCACTGTCGTAATATGTGCATGGTCTCCCCAATGTACCATGCTTCGGGACATCCTTTCTTGCAACGTATTAGGTAGACAATGTTGGCCGAGTTGCAAGAGTATGTACCGTGTACCTGGTGGCATTCTCATGTGTGATGATGTCGTCCATGTCGATGATCTGGCATGTCTTGCAGAGATTGCTGTGGCAAGGTTGTGTAGTATTGTGGTCATTGTTCTCCTGAAGGCTGAGTAGTTTGCTGCGAGCAATGGTCTGTTTGAGGTTGGACAGTTGTCTGAAGGCAAGAATTGGGGGTGTGGTAATGGCCCTGGTGAGATGTTTGTCCTCATCAATGATATGTTGAAGACTCCGGAGAAGATGTCATAGCTTCTCTGCTCCGGGGAAGTACTGGACGACGAAGGGTACCCTGTCCACTGTGTTTGTCTTCTGAGGAGGTTGGTATGGCTTTTCGCTGTGATGCATAGGAAGTGTCGATCAACGAGTTGAGCACCATATTCTGTTCTCATGAGGGCACCTTTCAGAGTCTGGATGTGTCTGTCATGATCCTCCTATCTGAGCAAATTCTGTGTATATGGAGGGCTTGCCCATAGGAGATGGCTTCTTTAATGTGTTTAGGGTAGAAGCTGGAGAAGTAGAGCATTGTGAGGTTGTCTGTTGGCTTATGGTATACTGAGGTGCTGAGGTGACCGTCCTTGATGGAGATGCATGTGTCCAAGAATGCAACCGGTTCTAGAGAATTGTCCATGGTGAGTCTGATGGTGGGATAGAACTTGTTGATATCATCATATAGTTGTTTCAATGATTGTTCACCATGAATCCAAAGGAAGAAAATGTCATTGATGTATCTAGTGTATAGCATCGGCTGAAGATCCTATGCATTGAAGAAGTCTTGTTCGAACCTGTGCATGAAGATGTTGGCATATTGAGCTGCGAATTTGGTCCCCATGGCCATCCTGTATGTCTGGATGAAAAAGTGGTCATTGAAGGTGAAGACATTGTGGTCCAGGATAAAGCGGATGAGTTGTAAAATTGCATCTGGAAACTGGCAGTTGAAAGTATTGAGTACTGAGGCAATTGCTGCAATGCCATCGTGATGGGAGATATAGAGCGCCGAGACATCCATTGTGACGAGTAGTACTCCTAGTTCAACTGCTCCATGTGTGCTGAGTTTCCGTAGGAAATCCATACTGTCACGACAAAAGCTGGGGATTTTTTGTACAATGAGTTTCATGATGCCTTCGACATAGCTGAAGAGATTCTCACACAGGGTCCCATTGCCTGATACAATGGGATGGCCGGGTGTGTTTGCCTTGTGTATCTTTGGGAGGCAGTAGAGATCTCCAATGTCGGGAGTACGTGGAATGAGAGCACAGAGGGTGCTCTGAAGGTCCGTGTCAAAAGTCTTGATCAGCGTTGATGAGTGTGTTCTTTGGTTGGCTCTGCTGGTAACTGTCTGTAGTGTTCCTCATTGTTTAGATGTCGGTACACTTCTTTACAGTAATCTGTTCTGTTCAGTATGACGATGGCCCTTCCTTTGTCTGCTGGTTTGATGACAATGTTGCAGTTGGTCTTGAGAGCGTGGATGGCAATGCGTTGTGCTTGGGTGATATTCAGGGCTGTCTTGTGAGTGCGGTTGATGAATCTGGTGTTAATGCACTATGGTTTGGGCATACGTATCCAGTTGAGGACAGCAGCCTTCTGGAGGAATCCAATTAGATGCCTCCCTCTTAGATTACTGCACTGCGGATCTCTCTGTTGGCTATTCTGGTTCATGGGCTGTCTCATTGTGTTCGCTGTTGGCCTCTTAGGGTTTGTGGAAGAACTCCTGCAGCCTCATTCACCTGATGAATTCCTCTGTGCCTGCTGCAAGATTGAGGGGGTCCATTTTGGTGGTGGGACAGAAATTGAGCCCTCAGCTGAGAACTTCGATTTCATCTGGTTGAAGTGTGTAGTCCGACAAGTTGACAATGGACCTCCCTGCGATAGTGCTGTTTTCTACTGTGGTGCCGGGGGAGGCTTAGTTATTGCTGGTGGTGATGCCGAGTTTTTCAAGTTTTGGCACCACATTAGAAAACAGCAGGATGTTGCCTGGTATGGTGAGAAGGTCTTATGAGGAAAGGCTGAGGGACTTGAGGTTGTTTTCATTAGAAAAATGTTAACATGTGACCTAATTGTGGCATACAAGATGATCAGAGGATGAAGCAGGCAAACAGAGCCCACAGCACCCTGGAGAGACTGACACTGCCTCGTGGTTTTAGCACAATACTTATAGGTTCTGCTGATGCATGTACGTAAACTGACAACCTATTAGCTACAGCTTAGATATACATGTCACCAATCAGGGTAATATGCATTCTTTGTGCTATTCTTCAATGACCAATCAGGGCTTTGCACGTTTCATGTACTTCTGGCTTTCTTCCTTAACTGTAACAGAGTGTTCGCGTGACAAACATGTGACCACATTCAGCTTATCTCTAAACAGCAGGATACCAGAACAGGCACTATGCCATATCGCTGCAAGTGTCTAATACAGTCAACTTCTACAAATTCAATCATTGCTACGTGCACACATCTTCAAGGTCATTAGATTGGTTCCAGTGGTTGGCGCAATATCAAGGGCCAAAGGGCCTGTGCTGCACTGTAATGTTCTATGTTCTAATTGACTCTTCCACCCTGGGAAAAGGCTTCTAACTAGCCATTCTGTCCATGCCCCTCCTAGTCTTGTAGACTTCTATCAGGTGGCCCCTCAACCTCTGTGGTTCCAGTGAGAACAAAGTTTTTCTAGCCTCTCCTCATAGCTAATGCACTCCATGCCAGACAACATGAAAGAACAAAGAACAAACAAAGAATAAATAAAATTACAGCATAGGAACAAGCCCTTCGGCCTGCACTGACCGTGCCTCCAAACCTGCACTGACTGTGCTGCCTGACTTAATTAAAGCCCAACCTTTCTGGGGATCATATCCCTTTATTCCCATCCTATTCCAGTATTTGTAAAAACACCCATTAAAAGCTACTACCGTATCCACTTCCATTACCTCCCCCAGCAATGAGCTCCAGGCAGCCACCAACCACTGTATAAAAAATCTGCCTTGTATATCTCCTTTAAACCTTTAAACATTTCCCCTCATGCCTTAAACCTGTGCCCTCTAATACTTGACTCTTCCACCCTAGGAAAAAGCTTCTGACTATCCACTTTGTTCATGCGTCTCATAATCTGGTAGATTTCTGTGAGGTCGCTCCTCAACCTCCATGGGTCCAGTGAGAACGTATCATAGCTAATGCCCTCCATATCAGGCAAGTGAAACTTTTCTGTACTCTTTCTAAAGCCTCTGCATCTTTCTGGTAGTGTGGTGACCAGAATAGAATACTATATTCCAAGTGTAACTAAGATTCTAGAATTCCAATTTTTAAACTCAAAGCCCTAGCTGATTAAGGCAAGCATGCCATATGCCTTCTTGACTACCTTTTCCACTTGCATTGCCACTTTCAGTGACCTGTGTATCTGTACACCCAGATCCCTTTGTCAATCAATATCTTAAGAGTTCTGCCATTCACTGTATAATTCCCATCAATATTAGACCTTCCAAAATGCATTACCTCACATTTGCCTGGATTAAACTCCATCTGCCATCTCTCTTCCCAAATCTCCAATTGATATATATCTTGCTGTATCCTCTGATGTCCTCGGCAAATCACTATCACTATCTGCAAATCCACTAACCTGTGTGTCCTCCACAAACTTACTGATCAAACCAGTTACATTTTCCTCCAAATCATTTATATATATTACAAACAGCAAAGGTCCCAGCACTGATACCTGAGGAACATTTGTCATAGTCCTCCATTCAGAAACGCACCCTTCAGCTGCTACTTTTGTCTTTTTTGACGAAACCAGTTTTGTATCCACCTTGCCAGTTCAGCTCTGATCCTGTGCAACTTCACCTTCTGCACTTGTCTGCCATTAGGGACCTTCTCAAAGGCCTTACTGAAATCTATATAAACAACATCCACTGTCCTACCCTCAATTATCTTTGTCACTTCCTTGAAAAACTCATCAAGTTCATGAGACACGACCTCTTCTTTACAAAACCATGTTGCCTGTCATTAATACATCCACTTATTTCCACGTGGGAATAAATCCTGTCTCAAAGAATCCTGTCCAATAATTTCCCTACCACTGATGTAAGTCTCATTGGCCTATAATTACCTGGATTAGTCTTCAATCCTTTTTAAACAAAGGAACAACATTGGCTTTTCTCCAATCCTCTGGGATCTCACCTGTAGGCAGTGAGAATACAAAGATTTCTCTCAAGGCCCTAGCAATTTCCTTCCTTGCCTCTTTCAGTATTCTCCGGTATATCCCATCAGGTCCTGGGGCTTTGTCTACCTTAATGTTTCTCAAGAATCCTAATACCTCCTTTTTTTTGATCTCAACACAACTCAAACTATCTATATACCCTTTCCCAGACTCATCATCCCCAAGTCCTGCTCTTTGGTGAATTCTGACGCAAAGTACTCATTTAATACCTCGCCCATTTCCCCTGGCTTCGTGCATAGATTCCCTCCCTTGTCCTTGAGTGGGCCAACCTCTCCTTGTCTACCCTCTTGCTCTTTATATCTGTATAAAAAGCCTTGGGACATTCTTTAATCATATGGGCACTGCCTTTTCATGCCCCCTTTTAGCCCTTCTTACTCCTTGCTTAAGTTTTGTTCTACTTTCCTTGTATTCCACTCTTGTTTCATGTGATCTTAGCCTCCTAGCTTTGACAAATGTTTCTTTTTTCTCTTTGTCCAGGCTCACAGTATTCTTTATACAAGGTTCCCAAAACTTGTAATACTTATCCTTCATCCTTACAGGAATGTGCCAGTTCTGAATTCCTATCAACTTACACTTCAAAGCCTCCCGTATATCAGATGTTGATTCGCCCCCAATCTACATTCTTCAGTTCTTGCCTAACATTATTGTAATTAGCCTTCCCCCAATTTACACAGAACATTACAGCGCAGTACAGGACGTTCGGGCCTCGATGTTGTGCCGACCAGTGGAACCAATCTAATGATTCTCTAACCTAAACTATTCCAATGTTATCCATATGCCTATCCACTGACCATTTGAACACCCTTAAAGTTAGCGAGTCCACAACTGCTGCATGCTCTTACTACCCTTTGAGTAAAGAACCTACCTCTGACATCCGTCCTGATGCACTTATTTTTATTATTGATGTACTTGTTTTTATTATTGATGTACTTGTTTTTATCCTACAGGTGCTTTGGTCCACCTTGTTGTCTAATGAGGGGCTTACACACAATGGGTCGTGAGAGGACTGCTCTTGGATCTTTTTCGAGAGTATCCTAGTGCTTCACGTCGTTAGTGTATGCTTGACCTGGACCATCTGATGGGCAACATGACAGCTCAGTGACTATCTCTGTGCTGTGCAGATACATGGATTTGGGCCTGTGTCTGTGGGAGTTTGCGCATTCTCCCGGTGCTTGCGTGGGTTTTCTCCGGGCGCTCCGGTTTGCTCCCACATCCCAAAGATGTGCTCTTAGGCTAATTGGCAAAACAAGTTCTCCCTAAATTGTCTCAAATTTGGTTTTTAATCCATAGATCTATAAACATAGAACATAGAATATAGAACATTACAGCGCAGAACAGGCCCTTCGGCCTTCGATGTTGCGCCGACCAATTAAGAAAAAGCAATGACCCTCTAACCCAAACCATTCCCTTTTCGTCCACAAACTTATCCACTAACCTCTTAAACACCACTAAACTTAGCGCATCTACAACTGCAGCAGGCAGGGCATTCCATACCCTTACCACCCTCTGGGTAAAGAACCTACCGCCGACATCCATCCTATAACTACCACCTCTTAATTTAAAGCTATGTCCCCTCGTGCTAGCTTTCTCCATCCTAGGAAAAAGGCTATCACTGTCCACCCTATCTAAACCTCTAATCATCTTATATGTTTCAATAAGGTCTCCTCTTAGCCGCCTTCTTTCTAACGAAAACAACCTCAAATCCCTCAGCCTCTCTTCATAAGACCTGCCCTCCATACCAGGCAACATCCTGGTAAACCTCCTCTGTACCCTCTCCAATGCCTCCACATCTTTCTTATAATGTGGGGACCAGAACTGCACACAATACTCCAAGTGCGGCCGCACTAGAGTTTTGTACAGTTGCAACATGACGTTGCGGCTCCGAAATTCAATCCCCCTACCAATAAAAGCTAAGACTCCATATGCCTTCTTAACAACCTTATCGACTTGATTGGACAGGGATCGCGGGTAGAGGTGGGGACATCGGGGTGGCGGCGCAGGCTCGTTGGGCCGAAGGGCCTGTTTCCCGTGCTGTTTTGTTCTTTGTTGTTCTTTGTACAATTACCACCCCTTAATTTAAACTATGTCCCCTCACCATCACCATCTGAGGAAAAAAGCTCTCACTGTCTACCCTATCTAACCTTCTGATCATCTTGTAAGCCTCAATTAAGTCACCTCTTAACCTTCTTCTAATGAAAATAACCTTAAGTCCCTCAGCCTTTCATCATAAGACCTTCCTGCTATACCAGGCAACATCTTGGTAAACCTCCTCTGCATTCTTTCCAGTGCCTTCGCGTCTTTCTTAATAATGCGGCGACCAGAACTGTATGCAATACTCCAAGTGCGGCTGCACCAGCATTTTGTACAGCTGCAACATGACCTCACGGCTCCAAAATTCAATCCCTCTACCAATAAAAGCTAACACACTGTACGCCTTCTTTACAACCTTACCAACTTGGGTGCCAACTTTCAGAGAGCTATGCACATGTACACCGAGATCTCTCTGCTTGTTGACACTGCCAAGAGTCCTTCCATTAGCCCTATGTTCTGTACTCCTGTTACTCTTACCAAAGTAAATCACATCACACTTTTCCGCATTAAACTCCATTTGCCACCTCTCAGCCCAGCTCTGCACCTTATCAATGTCTCTCTGCAAACTGTAACATCCATCTTCACTGTCTACAACTCTCTGACTTAGGTATCATTAACAAATCTATTAACCCATCCTTCTATACCTTCATCTAAGTCACTTATAAAAATAATAAACAGCAGTGGCCCCATTACAGATCCCTGAGGTAGACCACTTGTAACTGAACTCCAGGTTGAACATTTGCCATCAACCACCACCCTCTGTCTTCTATCAGCTAGCCAATTCCTAATCCAAACTGCTAAATCACCCTCAATCCCATGCATCTGCATTTTCTGCAATAGCCTACCGTGGGGAACCTTATCAAATGTTTTGCTAAAATCCATATACACCACGTCAACTGCTTTACTCTCATCCACCTCTTTGGTTACCTTTTCAAACAACTCAATAAGATTTATGAGGCATGACCTACCTTTCACAATTTAGCACCTTCACTTGAGGACTGCACTTATCTTTATTCATCAGTACCTTTAAGCTTACTGAATTGTGGTCACTGTTTCAAACTGGTCCCCTACTGAAACACTGACCTCCTGGCCGGGCTCATTCCCCAGTATCAGGTCTAGTATCATGCCTTCCCTAGTTGGATTATCTACATACTGTTTCAAGAACCCTTCTGAATGTTCTTCAAAAACTCTGCCCCATTGATGCCCTTAGCATTAAGTATAGGGCAAGTTAGAATCTCCCACTGCAACAACACTTTTACTTTTACACCTTGCCAAAATCTGCCTACATATCTGTTCCTCTACCTCCTGCTGGCAGTTGGGTAGCCTATAGTAAACACCCAACATTGTGATTACACCCTTCCTATTCCTGAGCTCTACCCATATTGCCTTGCTGTATGAGCCCTCCGAGGTGTCCTCCCTCAGTACAGCTGTGATTTTCTCCTTGACCAGAAATGCAACTCCCCCATCCCTTTTACATTCCCTCTATCCTGCCAAAGACATCTGTATCCTGGACTGTTAATCCTGTCCTCCCTTAGCCAAAACTCTGTGATGGCAACAACATCATAGTTCCTAGTACTAATCCAAGCTCTAAGTTCATCTGCTTTATCTGTTACAGCTCTCATATTGAAACAAATGTATTTCAGTCCACCAGACCCTCTTTGATTAGCAGCCCCACCCTGCCTGCTGCTTCCCTGAGTCTTACTAGCTGTACTCTCTTGTTCCTCTTCAGCTAATTCACTTTGATTTGGTTCCCACCCCATCTGCCAAACTAGTTTAAATCCTCCCATGTGACACTAATAACTCTCTCAGCCAGAATATTTATGCCCTTCCAGTTTAGATGCAACTCATCCTTCTTGTATTGCTCCCAACTGCCCTGGAAGAGACCTCAATAGTCCAGATATTTGAAACCATCACTCCTACACCAGACATTTTGTCGCATATTGAGCTGCACTATCTCCCTATTCCTAGCCTCACTATCTTTTGGCACAGGGAATAATGCTGAGATTACAACTCCAGAGGTCCTACTTTTTAACTTTCTTCCTATCCTGGTAGATCTTTACTGTGCCCTCTTCAAAGTCTCCACTTCTTTCTGGTAGCATGGCAATCAGAATTGAATACTATATTGCAATTGTGGCTAACTAAATTTCTATAAACTTCAACATAACTTGTTAATTTTTAACCTCAATGCCTGGCCGATGAAGGTTAGCATGCTTTCTTGACAATCTTCTCCACTTGCATTGCCCTTTCGGTGATCTTTACATTGTACACTCAGATCTCTCTGCCTAATGAGCATGTCTTTCATACTGTGGGAGGAAATTGGATCACCCAGAGGAGAGCCTTGCAGACATGAGGGGAATGTGCCAAAAGGCAGTGATCCAAACCAGGAATCAAACCTAGGTCCCTGGCACTGTAAGGTGTCAGTACGAACTCATCTTGGCAACACCCTCGTCAATCTTCTTTGCATTCTTTCCAGTTTATCAACATTTTTTCTATAACAGGATGATCAAAACTGTAAACAATATTCTGAGGAAATCTCCAAGCTGGCACAAGGGTTCTGCCATTTACTGTAGATTTCCTATCTGTATTAGGATCTGTATTAGATCTGTATTCCAAAATGCATTACCTTACAATTGTCCAGATTAAACTCCATCTGCCATCTCTCCATCCAAGCCTCCAACCGATCTATATCCTGCTGTATCTTTTCATGCTCCTCATCGCTGTCCGCAAATCCAGCAATCTTTGTGTTATCCACAAATTTACTACTCAATCCAGGCGACTCACATGATTAAGGGCAGTGCTCTGCATGCTTGTACTACCGAATAAACATGTTAAACTTTAACCTGGTGTTGTGAGACTTCTTACTGTGCTTACCCCAGTCCAATGCCAGCATCTCCACATCATGGATTTTATGACCGAGCCAGTTCTGTATCCACCTTGCCAGCTCTCCTCTGATCCCGTGTGACGTTACCTTTTGAACCAGTCTTCCATGAGGGATCTTGTCATAGGCCTTACTGAAGTCCACGTAGATAACATCTACTGTCCTACTCATCAATCATCTCCGTCACTTCCTTGAAAAACTTGATCAAGTTAGTGAGACATAACCTCCCCTTCAAAAAACCACTTTGCCTTTCACTAGTACGTCCACTTATTTTGAGAGAGTAAATCCTGTCTCAAAGAATCCTCTCCAATAATTTCCTACTACTGACATAAGACTCACAAACCTGTAACTACCTGGACTATTCTTGCTATCCTTCTTAAAGAAAGGAACAACAGTGGCTATTCTCCAATCCTCTGAGACGTCCCCTGTAAGAAGTCTCACAACACTAAGTTAAAGTTCAACATGTTTAATTTGTTATCAAATAAACCTTTTGTACTTTAACCTGGTGTTGTGAGACTTCCAATGTTTACCCCAATCCAACGCCAGCATCGCCACACATGAGCTCCCCTGTCGCCAGTGAGGATACAAAGATTTGTCTCAAAGCCCCAGTAATTTCCTCCCTTGCCTCTCAGTATTTTGGGATATATCCCATCAGACTCTGGGAACTTGTTTATCTTAATGTTTCTCAAGGACCCCAATACCTCCTACTTTTTGGTCTCAACATGACTCAAACAATCTACACACCTTTTCCCAGATTCATCATGCACCAAGTCCTTCTCTTTGGTGAATACTGACACAAAGTACTCATTTAATACTTCACCCATTCCTCTGGCTCCATACATAGATTCCCTGCCCTGGCCTTGTGTGGGCCAACCCTTTCCCTGGCTATCTTCTTGCTCTTTAGAAATTTGTAAAAAGCTTTGGGATTTTCCTTAATCCTGCTGGCCAATGATTTTTTCATGATGCATTTGAGCCCTCCTTATTCCTTGCTTCAGTTATGTTTAACCTAATCAGCATGTCTTTCAGACTGTGGGAGGAAATTGGATCACCCAGAGGAAAGCCTTGCAAACATGAGGGGAACGTGCCAACAGGCAGTGATCCAAACCGGGAATCGAACCTAGGTCCCTGGTGCTGTAAGGTGTCAGTATGAACTCATCTTGGCAACACCCTCGTCAAGCTTCTTTGCATTCTTTCCAGTTTATCAATGTTTTTCCTATAACAGGATGATCAAAACTATAAACAATACTCCAAGGAAATCTCCAAGCTGGCACTAGTTATTCGACACAGGCTTCCAGGACACAATCCATCAGCACAGATACTTTCACCTTAGTGGTACAAGTTAGTGATGCAGTTTATGGGTCACTGTCCAGTGCGCACAACAAAGACATTGATGCACATCAACTAGCCCCTTTCTGATCTGGGATGAAATGTCAGCAGTCAGCCAGATAGTGTGTATAGCAGACAGA
This sequence comes from Sphyrna mokarran, assembly GCA_024679065.1. Classification (NCBI taxonomy): domain Eukaryota; kingdom Metazoa; phylum Chordata; class Chondrichthyes; order Carcharhiniformes; family Carcharhinidae; genus Sphyrna; species Sphyrna mokarran. The sequence goes on from JAGIQG010000005.1 coordinate 7,820,537, forward strand.
TTGAAGGACGATCATGGCAACATCAATGGTGTTGTAGCTTTATTTATCTTTGTCACTGCTGCACATGAAACAGACCTTAATAGAGCAGATGTTTTTCTCACCGACATCATGTCTTGCCAATGAGATGTTAATGTATTTGAGGGGGGACTATTGTGTACCAAATTATATTGAGATGCCTGCAGGTGCTTGTAAATTGATGTTGATTTTGGGTGTGATCCCCATCACGCCTGAAAAAGTGGTTGGTAAGATGAAAAATAGCAAGAAACTGAGTGTGTTTCTCATTTTTGACTTCTCTTGCGACAGATCAACAGGTGCAACAAAGTCTTAAGGTCATATCCATAGAATCATACAGTGCAGAAAAAGCCCTTCAGCTCATCAAATGTGTACCAACAATAGCTATCGGTAAAATCATGCAAATGTCATTTTTCAGCAATTGTCCCACATCCTTGAATATTTTAATATTTCAAGTACAGATCCAATACTTAGAACAGTAGAACCATAGAACATTACAACACAAAAACAGGCCTTTCCTAGCTGTGCTGAAGCATTTTTCTGCCTAGTCCCACTGATCTGCACCTGAACCATATCCCTCCACACCCCTCTTATCCATGTACCTGTCTAAGCTTTTCTTAAATGTGAAAAGTGAGCCCTCTTTCACAACTTCATCTGGCAATTCATTCCACAATCACATCATTCTTTGCGTGAAGAAGACCCCCCCCCCGTCCCCCAATATTCGCTTTAAACTTTTCTCCCTTCACCCTTAACCTATGAACTCTAGTTTTTTTCTCTCCCCCAGCCTCTGGAAAAAGCCTGCTTGCATTCATTCTATCTATACCTAGCATAATTTTATATACCTGTATCAAATCTCCCCCCATTCTTCTACACTTCAGGGAATAAGTCCTAATCTATTCAACCTTTCTCTGTAACTCAGTTTCTCAAGTCCTGGCAACATCCTTGTAAACCTTCTCTACACTCTTTCAACCTTAATATCCTTCCAGTAATTAGGTGACCAAAACTGCACACAATACTCTAAATTCAGCCTCATCAATGTCTTATACAACATTCCAACTCATACTCAATACTTTGACTTATAAAGGCCGATTTTAGAACGTAGAACATAGAACACTACAGCACAAACAGGCCCTTCGGCTCACAAGTTGTGCTGATCATATCATATACCAGCCCATAGAACTATCTGTAACTCCCAATCCCATGAACTCATCTAGAGGTCTCTCAAAAGACCCCAGCGAGTTTGTCTCTACCACCACTGACGGCAGCCGATTCCATTCACTCACCACCTTCTGAGTGAAAAACTTACCTCTAACATCCCCTCTGTGCTTGCCCCCCAGCACGTTAAACCTGTTCCAAAAGCACTCTTTATGACCCTATCTACCTGTGATGCCACTTTTAGGAAATTATGTATCTGTATTCTTAAAGGCTGTAAGGTTTCTGGTCTCCACTACCTTACTCAGCAATGCATTCCAGATTCTCACCACCATCTGAGTGAAATTTTTTTTTTCAATTCCCCTCTCAATTTCTTGCTCCTCACCCTTAAGCTATTATGTGATTGTCCCATGAACCAAGAAGAACAACTCTTCCACTTCAGTATGCCCATGCCTCTCAATCTAATACAGCTCAATCATATTCTCCCACAGCTTTCTCCACTCAAAAGAAAACAATCCTAGCCTAACCAATCTCTCCTTATATTTCAAATGCCCATCCTCTTTACCCTGTCCACTGCAATAACGACTCCTATAGTGAGATGACCAGAACTGCATAAGTATTCCAACTGTAGACTAACCAACATTCTGTGCAGCTCCTGCATAACCTCGATGCTCTTGTACTTAATGCCATAACTGAAAAAGCAAGTGTCCCATATGCCTTCTTAACTAACCCATTCACCTGCTTTGCTGTCTTCAGAGATCTGTGAACAAATTTTCCAGGATCCATCTGTTTCTCTGAGCTTCCTATCACCCTGCCATTCACTAAATAATCCCTTGTCTTGTTACTTCTTCCAAAGCGCATACTTCACACTTATCAGAGTTAAGTACCACAGCTCTGCTCAGCTGACCAAACCACTGAATCTTCCTGTAACCTACGACATTCTTCTTCACTATTAACCACCCTAGCAATCTTGGTGTCATTTGCAAACTTGCTTATCAATCCATCCTAACTATCATCTATAGCATTTATATATATGTACAAAAAGGATAAGAACATAAGAAATGTTATAAGAAGCTGGGGGCTGTAGTTATAGCTGGGGGAAGGGTAATTATGAGGCCATCAGGAGAGAATTAGGGTGCATAGATTGGACTAGGGAACTACAGGGACTGGGAACATCTGGAATGTGGTGCTTATTCAAGGAGCAGCTGCTGCGAGTCCTTGATACGTATGTCCCTGTCAGGCAGGGAGGAAATGGACGAGTAAGAGAGCCTTGGTGTACGAAAAGAGTTGATTTGCTGGTTAAGAAGAAAAGGAGGCTTATGTCAGGATGAGGCTTGAAGGCTCAGGTAGTGCAATGGATAGCTATAGATTAGCTAGGAAGGAGGTAAAAAGTGAATTGAGGAGAGCTAAGAGGGGTCACGAGAAGATGTTGGCTGATAGGATTAAGGAGAATCCTAAAGCTTTCGTTCGATATGTTAAGAATAGAAGATTGGTTAGGGCAAGATTAGGGCCAGTCATAGACAGCAGTGGGAAGTTGTGCGTGGAGCCTGAAGAGATTGGAGAGGTACTGAATAAATATTTCTTTTCGGTATTCACGCAGGGTGATGTAAATGTAGTTATGGAGAACACTGAGGTACAGGGTAGCAAACTGGAAGGTATCGAAGTAGATAGGGAGGATGTGCTAGATATTCTCGAGGGTTTGAAGTTGGATAAGTCCCCCTGGGCCGGACGGGATTTACCCTAGGATTCTCTGGGAGGCAAGAGAGGAGATTGCAGAGCCTCTGGCTCTGATCTTCGGGTCCTCGTTGGTTACGGGTGTGGTTCCGGAGGACTGGAGGATAGCGAATGTTGTCCCATTGTTTAAGAAGGGGAAGAGAGACCTTCCAGGGAATTATAGGCCAGTGAGTCTTACTTCTGTTGTGGGCAAGGTATTGGAGAGACTTATTAGGGATAGGATTTATAGTTATTTAGAGAGAAATGAATTGATTGGGGATAGTCAGCATGGTTTCGTGAAGGGTAGGTCATGCCTTACTACCTCATTGAGTTTTTTGAGAAAGTGACCAGAGAGGTGGATGGGGGTAAGGCGGTTGATGTAGTATATATGGACTTTAGTAAGGCTTTTGATAAGGTTGCCCATGGAAGACTTCTACAGAAAATGCAGATGTGTGGAATAGAGGGTGATTTAGCTAATTGGATTAGGAATTGGCTGGCAGATAGAAGACAGAGGGTGGTGGTTGATTGGAGATATTCATCGTGGAGTTCGGTGACGAGTGGTGTGCCTCAGGGGTCTGTTTTGGGGCCCCTGCTGTTTGTAATTTTTATAAATGATCTGGATGAGGGTATTGAAGGATGGATTAATAAATTTGCAGATGACACGAAAGTCTGTAGAGTGGTAGATAATGAAGAGGGGTGTTATAGTTTGCAGAGAGACTTGGACAAGTTGCAGAGCTGGGCCGAGAGGTGGCAAATGGAGTTTAATGTGGAAAAGTGTGAGGTAATGCACTTTGGCAGGAACAATAAATGGGTAGAGTATAGGGCTAATGGTAGGGCTCTTAATAGTGTTGAGGAACAGAAGGATCTTGGTGTATGTGTCAATAGATCCCTGAAATTAGGCAGTCAAGTGGATAAAGTTGTTAAGAAGGCTTATGGAGTCTTAGCTTTTATTGGTAGGGGGATTGAATTTAGGAGCCGCAGCATCATGTTGCAGCTGTACAAAACTCTAGTGCGGCCGCACTTTGAGTATTGTGTGCAGTTCTGGTCGCCACATTATAAGAAAGATGTGGAGGCATTGGAGAGGGTACAGAGGAGGTTTACTAGGATGTTGCCTGGTATGGAGGGCAGGTCCTATGAAGAGAGGTTGAAGGATTTGAGGTTGTTTTCGTTAGAAAGGAGGCGGCTAAGGGGGGATCTTATTGAAGCATATAGATAATTAGAGGTTTGGATAGGGTGGACAGTGATAGCCTTTTTCCTAGGATGGAAAAAGCTAGCACGAGGGGACACAACTTTTAATTAAGGGGTATGAGTTATAGGACGGATATCAGAGGTAGGTTCTTTACTCAAAGAGTGATTAGGGAGTGGAATGCCCTGCCTGCAGCTGTTGTAGATGCGCCAAGTTTGTTGGCGTTTAAGAGGTTAGTTGATAAGTATATGGAAGAGAAGGGAATGGTTTAGTTAGGAGAGGCATTGCTTTTTATTTTGGTCGGCACAACATCGAAGGCCGAAGGGCCTGTTCTGTGCTGTATTGTTCTATGTTCTATGTTCTATGTTCTAAATAGGAGCAGGAGTAGGCCATCGCCATTCAATAACATCATGGCTGATCTGAATTAGATCAGTTCTACTTTCCCGCTTTCTCCCCATAACCCTTAATTCCCTTGTCTATTAAAAACCTATCTACCCCTGACTTAAATATATTTAGTGAGGTAGCCTCCAACACTTCAACGGACAGAGAATTCCAAAGATTCACCACCCTTTGAGTGAAGTAGTTCCTCTTCAACTCTGATCTAAACCGTTCCCCCACCCTTATTTTGAGACTGTGCCCTCTCGTCCTGCTATCCTTTCTAAGCGGGAAGAATCTCTCTAACTATCCATCCCAATCATTATCTTATATGTCTCTATAAGATCCCCCCTCAGCCTTCTAAACTTCAACAAGTACAAACCTAGTCTACTCAATCTCTCATCATAGGCTAACCCCCTCATCTCCAGTATCAGACTAGTGAACCTTCTGTGCATTCTCTCCAAGGCAAAAATATCCTGCCAATGCAGCGACCAAAACTGCACATAGTACTCAAGCTGCAGCCTCACCAGCACCTTGTACAGTTGCAACAAGAACTTCCCTACTTTTATATTCTATCCCTCTCGCTATAAAGGCCAACATTCCATTCACCTTCTTGATCACCTTCTGCACCTGCAGACTGGGTTTTTGCAATTCATGCACAAGGATCCCCAGGTCCCTTTGCACCATAGCATACTGCAGCTTTTCGCCTTTTAAATAATAATCCCTCCTACTATTATTTCTACTAAAGTGGATAACCTCATACTTGCTAGCATTATACTCCATCTGCCAGGTCTTTGCCCACTCACTCAACCTATCCAGATCTTTCTGCAGACTTTCCACACCCTCCACACAATTTGCTTTTCCACTCATCTTCGTGTCATCTGCAAATTTTGTTACCCTACACTCAGCCCCTTCCTCCAGATCATCTATGTAGATGGTAAACAGTTGAGGCCCCAGCACTGATCCCTGGGGCACTCCACTAGTCACCAGCTGCCAACCAGAATAGCACCCATTGATTCCTACTCTCTGCTTCCTATTAGACAACCAATCCTCTATCCACACTAAGACCTTACCCCCAATTCCTTGCACCCTAACCTTTTGCACAACGTTTTGTGAGGAACCTTATCAAATGCCTTCTGGAAATCTAAAAACACCACATCCACTGGTTCCCTTCTATCTACCGCACTAGTCACATCATTCGTCACAACTTCACCTTAATGAATCCATGCTGTGTCTACTTGATCAAACCGTTCTTTTCTAGATGCCCCACTATTTCTTCTTTGATGACGGATTCAAGCATTTTTCTAACTACAGATGTTAAACTAACTGGCCTATAATTCCCTGCCTTTCATCTGCTGCCTTTTTTAAACAGCAGCATAACATTAATCCAGCACTGAATGTTGTGGTATGTCACTGGATACCAGCTTCCAGTCAGGCAAAGAGCCTTCTTCTACCATTCTTTGTGTGCTATTATTCAGCCAGTTTTGGGTCCATCTCACTAAGTTTCTCTGAATTCCATATGCTTCAACCTTCTCAATCAATCTCCCAAGTAGGACCTTGCCAAAAACTGTGCTAAATTCATGTAAACAAGATCATACGCATTTTCCTCATCCTTGATCACCTATTTGAAAAATTTTAACAAATTTCTGAGACATGACCTCTTCAAGACAAAGTCTAACTTTGCCTAACCTACCCATGTCTTCCCAAGTGTATATTAATTCTCTCCTTCAGAATTTTCCCCAAAGTTTCCTTACCACTGATGTGAAACTCATCGGTCTGCAATTTCCTGGTTCATTTCTACGACCTTTTTGAAAACTGATACCACCTCTGGCATTTTCCCCATGGCTTGAGAGGAACTAAACATTTGTGCTAGAGCCCTGCAATTTCCTGCCTTGCCTCTCAGCAGCCTGAAATGCAATCCAAGTCGAGGGATTCCTCCATTTTTAAACCCATCAAAGCCTACAATACCTTCTCACTTCCTATGTCAAACAGCTTAAGGTCCCCACAGTTCCTTTTCCTGAATTCTGTACCTACGCTCTTCTTTTTCTGAATGAAGTATGTTAAACGAAGTATTCATTTAACATACTTCCAATGTCCTGTGTCTACACACAGATTACCCCCTTGGTTTCTAATTGACCCTATTTTTACCCTGGTTAACTTCTTTCCCTAAATTTTTTTATGAAATTTCTTAGGATTCTCCCCATTATAATGCTTTCTTATTTCCCTCTTGAACTTCTTATATTCCTTTAGAGCTTCAGCTGAATTGCTCCCTTTGGCCTTGCTAAAAGCCTTTTTCTTCTTCCTAATCCAATCCTGAATTTTCCTAGACATCCAGGATTCCCTGAAATTATTGCCCCGACATTTCCCCTGAAGGGTACATACATATTGCATCTGAACTTTCTTCAGCTCCTTTTTGAATGTCCTCCACTGCTGCTCTGTAGACTTACCAAAGAGGAGCTGTTCCTGGTTGGCTTTGGCCAGATTCTGCTTTATTTTAATAAAATCTGGTTTCCCCAATCAAAAGTCATCTTTTGCAGGCCATCTTTCCCCTTGTCCATAAAAAATTTGAAATATATGGAATGTACTGCCTAGCAGGGTGGTGGAGGCAGACATACTGAGATCGTTTAAGACTTATCTGGATAGTCACATGAGCAGACGGGAATGGAGGGATACAGAAGAATGGTCTGGTTGGACCAATGAGCAGTGCAGGCTTGGAGGGCCAAAAGGGCTGTTTCCTGTGCTGTATTGTTCTTTGTTCTTTATATGTAAGGTATTAGAGGGAGACATGAAAGTATGGATGAATTGCATCCTAGCCTGCTGTGAGACCTGGGGGTGCAAGTTCACAAGTCTCTGAAGGTGTCAGTACAGGTGGAGAATATGGTAAAAAAAGCATATGGTATGTTAGCCTTCATAGGAAGGGGTATAGAATACAAGAGTAGGAGTCTGATATTGCAGGTGTATGGAACGTTGGTTAGGCCTCATCTGGAGTACTGCATCCAGTTCTGGTCGCCGTACTACAGGAAGGATGTAGAGGCCCTGGAGAGAGTGCAGAGGAGATTTACCAGGATGCTGCCTGGTATGGTATGGTTACGAGGAAAGATTGAAAACACTGGGGTTGTTTTCCCTTGAAAGACGTTGGCTGAGAGGGGATCTTTTAGAGGTATATAAGATTATGAGGGGTAGAGATAGAGTAAATGGTGGTAAGCTTTTTCCACCATTAGAAATGGATAGAACGAGGGGTCACGGGCTCAGGGTGAGGGGGGCTATGTATAAGACGAATATTAGAGGCCAGTTTTTCACACAAAGGATAGTGGGGGTGTGGAATGCACTGCCGAGTAAGGTTGTGGGAGCAGGCACGCTAGGGTTGTTTAAGGTTCTCTTGGACAGCCATATGAGCGGTCTGCAGATAGAGGGATATAGCAGGACTGTTTGAATATCGGGAGGACCAAATAGTAGTAGACTGTCTTTTCGTCTCCGGAATGTCTTAGTTTTTTTTAGCATGTTTAATTAAGTCTTATTTGTTTCTGCAGGCAATTTGGTCCACCTTGTTGACCAACAAGGGGCATGCATGCGGCATGTCGTGCAAGAGCTGCTCTTGGAGGTTGCTTCAGGAGTTGCCTTGTGCTTCACGTCATCAGTGTATGCTTAAACTGGACCATCTGATGGGCAACATGACAGCTCAGAGACTATCGCTGTTGCTGTGCTGACACATGGATTTGGGCCTGTGTCTGCGGGAGTTTGCGTGTTCTCCCCATGGTTGCGTGGGTTTCCTCCGGGTGTTCTGGTTTCCTCCAACATCCCAAAAATGTGCTCTTAGGCTGATTGGGTAACAAATTGTTCCTATATTGGTCCCTATATGGGAATCTTCAACAATAGGCATAGCCTAAAGTCAAAGATATGTCATTAAGACGTTAGGACGGTGGCGTGGGCTCGTTGGGCCGAAGGGCCTGTTTCCCGTGCTGTGTTGCTCTTTGTTCTTTGTTCTTTGTTGAGATGCAAGGCAGGAAAATGCAGGGGCATTGACGCATAAGAACATAAGAAATAGGAGCAGGAGTAGTCATCTAGCCCTTCAAGCCTGTCCCACCATTCAATAAGATCATGGCTGATCTGAAGTGGATTAGTTCCACTTTCCCACTTTCTTCCCATAATCCTTAATTCCCTTGTCTATGAGAAACCTATCTACCCGTGACTTAAATATATTCAGCGAGGTAGCCTCCACCACTTCAATGAACAGAGGATTTCAGAAACTCACCACCTGTTGAGCGAAGAAATTCCTCCTCAACTCTGATCTAAACTGCTCCCCCCTTTATTTTGAGGTTGTGCCCTCTAGTCCTGCTATCCTTTCTAAGCCAACAGAATCTCTCTACCTTTAACCTATCTAGCCCCTTTATTACCTTATATGTCTCTATAAGATCTCCCCTCAGCCTTCTGAACTCCAACAAGTACAGAACCAGTCTATTCAATCTCTCCTCATAGGCTAACCCTGTCATCTCCAGTATCAGCCTAGCGAACCTTCCCCGTACTCCCTCCAAGGCCAATATATCCTTTTACAAACGCGACGAGCAAAACTGCACACAGTACTCCAGTTGCGGCCTCACCAGTGCCCTGTACAGTTGCTGCAAGACCTCCTTGCTTTTATATTCTATCCCCCTCACTATAAAGGCCAACATTCCATTTGCCTTCTTGATCACCTGCTGCACCTGCAGACTGGGTTTTTGCGATTCGTGCACAAGGACCCCCAGATCCGTCTGCACCGAAGCATGCTGCAGCTTTTCACCTTTTAAATAATAATCCCTCCCACTATTATTTCTACCAAAGTGGATAACCTCACATTTGCTAACATTATAATCCATCTGCTAGGTCCTCGCCCACTCATTGAGTCTATCCAGATCTCTCTGCAGACCTCTCTCAGAATGCAAATGTTTAATTCCTCTCTGACCAGAGAGAAAGTGCCAAACTGGAGGACAGTTAATATAGTTCCATTTTTCAAGGAAGGTGGTAGAAATGAATCTGGAAATTGCAGACTAGTGACTCTCACATCAGTGAGCGAGAAACTATTGGAGAAAATTCTCAAAGAAAGAATTAATATCCTCATCGAACTCCACAAGAAGCTACAAAGGGTTGTGAACATAGCTCAATTCATCACACAAACTAGTCTCCCATCCATTGACTCTGTCTACACTTTCTGCTGCCTTACGAAAGCAGCCAGAAAAACCCTGTTCCACTTTCATCCATTGGGAAAAAGATACAAATGTCTGAAAGCACACACCAACTGACTCAACTAAATCTTCTTCCCTGTTGCCATCAGACGTTTGAGTGGTCTCATCATATATTAAGCTGATCTTTCACTCCATCCTATTTGTAACTGCAACACTATATTCTATCTTATCCTTTCCCTCTTATGCACTCTATGAAAGGTATGCTTTGTCTGTGTAACTTGCAAGAAACAATACTTTTCACTTTACCACAATACATGTGGCAATAATAAATCAAATCAAAATAAAGACAATGTACAGAGGGGCACTTATACATGAAAGATGTGCCGAATCTGGAAGTTCCCATCTCAATGACAAATCCAATCCAATGCATCTGTTTCTGAATTCACCAAAAATAATTTTTTTCATGTAAATATAGGTGCTGCATTTTGGTAGAGTGAACATGGAGAGACAATATAAATAAAATAAGAAGTAAAATTCTTAAATAGGTGATTTGATTTGAACATAGAACATTACAGTGCAGTACAGGCTCTTCAGTCCTTGATGTTGCACTGACCTGTGAAACTGATCTAAAGCCTACCTAACCTACACTATTCCAATATCATCCATAAGTTTATCCAATGACCATTTAAATGCCCTTAATGTTAGCGAATTCACTAATGTTGCAGGCAGGATGTTCCACGCTCTTACTACTCTGAGTAAAGAACCTACCTCTGACACCTGTCCTATATTATCATCCCTCAATTTAAAGCTATGTCCCCTCATGCTAGCCATCTCCATCCGAGGAAAAAGGTCCACCTTATTTAATCCCACTGATTCAACATCTTTAGTAAACCATGGTTCGCTAGCTCGATCACTTTCTCCCTGCCTGACAGGTACGTACTTATCAAGTACCTGCAGTAGCTGTTCCTTGAAAAAGCTCCACATTTCAATTTTGCCCATTCCCTGAAGTTTCCTTCCACATCCTTTGCATCTTAAATCTTGCCTAATTGCATTATAATTTCCCCCAGCTCTAACTCTTGCCCTGCAGTAGATACCTCTCTTTCCATCACTAATGTAAATGTAGCGAATTGTGGTCACTATCACCAAAGTGTTCATCTACGTCCAAATCTAACATCTGTCCTGATTCATTACCCTGTACCAAATCCAATGTTGTCTAGCCCATTGTTGGCCTATCTACATACATACATCCTGCACATATTGAACAAAAACTGACCCATCTAACGTACTCAAACTATAGTTTTTGCAGTCAATATTTGTAAAGTTAAAATCTTCCATAGCAACTACCCTGTTACTTTTGCTCCTATCCAGAATCATTTTTGCAATCCTTTCCTCTACATCTCTAGAACTCTTCAGAAACCTATAGAAAACTCCCAACAGGGTGATCTCTCCTTTCCTGTTTCTAACCTCAGCCCAAACTAATATAGTAATACTGTCGCTGACTAACAATGCCACATCTTCCCCTCTAAGAACATAGAACATACAACATTACAGTGTGGTACAGGCCCTTTGGCCCTCGATGTTGCGCTGACCAATGGAACCAATTTTATGACCCTCTAACCTAAACTATTCCAATGCTATCCATATGCCTATCCACTGACCATTCGAACGCCGTTAAACTTGGCAACTGCTGCAGACAGGGCATTCCACGCCCTTACTGCCCTCTGAGTAAAGAACTTGCCTTTAACATCCGTTCTATAACTACCACCCCTTAATTTAAAGCTATGTCCCTCGTGTTAGCCATCTCCATCTGAGGAAAAAGGCTCTCACTATCCACCCTGTCTAAACCTCTGATCATTTTATATGTCTCAATTAAGTCACCTCTTAGCCTTCTTCTTTCTAATGAAAATAACGTTAAGTTCCTTAGCCTTTCCTCATAAGGCCTACCCACTATACCAGGCAACATCCTGGTAAAGCTCCTCTGCACCCTTTCCAAAACCTCACATCTTATAATGTGGCGACCAAAACTGTACACAATACTTCAAGTGCGGCCACACCAGAGTTTTGTACAGTTGCAACATACGTTTCAGCTCCGAAATTCAATCCCTCTACCAATGAATGCTAACACACTGTACGCCTTCTTAACAACCTTATCAACTTGAGTACCAACTTTCAGGGATTTATGCACCTGTACATGAAGATCTCTCTGCTCATCTACACTACTAAGAGTCCTACCATTAACCCTATATTCTGTACACATATTACTCTTACCAAAGTGAATCACCTCACACTTTTCCACATTAAACTCCATTTGCCACTTCTCAGCCCAGCTCTGCAACTTATCTATGTCCCTCTGCAAACTGTAACATCCATCCTCACAACAACTGTCTACAACTCCTCTGACTTGGTGTTGTCAGCAAATTTACTAACCCATCCCTCTACATCATCATCCAGGTCATTTATAAAAATAACAAACAACAGTGGCCCCAAAACAGATTCCTGAGGTACACCACTTGTAACTAAACTCCAGGTTGAATATATCCCATCAACCACCTCCCTCTGTCTTCTATCAGCTAGCCAATTCCTAATCCAAATTTCTAAATCACCCTCAATCCCATGCATCTGTATTTTCTGCAGTAATCTTCCATGGGGAACCTTATCAAACACTTTGCTAAAATCCATATACACGACGTCAACTGCCTTACCCTTATCCACCTCTTTGGTCACCTTTTCTAAAAACTCAATAAGGTTTGTGAGGCATGACCTTCCCTTCACAAATCCATGTTGACTATCCCTAATCAATTCACTTCTCTCTAGATGACTATAAATCCTATCCCTTATAATTCTTTCCAAAACTTTCCCCACAACAGAAGTAAGGCTCACCAGTCTATAATTCCCATGATGGTCTCTACTCCCCTTCTTAAACAAGGGGACAACATTTGCCATCCTCCAGTCTTCTGACACTATACCTGTAGCCAACAACGACATGAAGATCAAAGCCAAAGGCTCTGCAATCTCCTCTCTAGCCTCCCAGAGTTACCTGGAATAAATCCTATCCGGCCCAGGGGACTTAACTATTTTCATACTCTCAAGAACAGCTAACACCTCCTCCTTATGTACCTCTATCCCGTCTAGTCTGCAACCCCGTATCTCAGTATTCTCCTCGACTACATTGACATTTTCCCATGTGAAGACTGACGAAAAATATTCATTCAGTGCCTCTTCAATCTCTACAGGCTCCACACACAACTTCCCATGACTATCTCTGACTGGCCCTAATCTTGCCCTAACTAATCTTTTATTCTTAACATATCTATAAAAAGCTTTAGGGTTCTCCTTAATCCTATCCACCAAAGTCTTCTCATGTCCTCATCTAGCTCTTCTTAATTCACTCTAGCTCCCTCCTAGCTAATTTTAGCATCTTCCCTGATCTTACTGAAACATTTAAACCCCAGAACCTGCAACAACATTTCTGTCCCTGCTTTATCCATGTCTCTGAAATAGCCACAACATCGAAGTCTAAAGGTACAAACCCATGCTGCAGGTTTACCCATCTCATTCCAGATGTTCCTGGCATTGAAGTAGACGGACCTCAAGTCACCTTCCTGCCTGCCTGAACACTCGTGCGATCTTGAAATCTTATTGATGACCTCACACTCTCAACAACTTGTACACCGGAGCTACAATTCAGATTCCCATCCCCCTGCTGAATTAGTTTAAACCTTCTCATAAAGCATTAGCAAAATATCCCCCCAGGGAATTGGTATTCCTCAGGTTCAGGTGTAGACCATCCCATTTGTAGAGGTCCCACGTAATCCAGAATAACCCCAATTATCCAGGTATCTGATTCCCTCCCTTCTGCACCATTTCTACAGCTATCTGTTCAACTGCTTTTTCTCCCTTTTCCTCTCCTCACTGGCATGTGGCATGGATAACAAACCAGAGATAATAACTCTGTCCATTCTAGCATATAAGCTTCGACCCTAACTCGCTAAATTTCTGCCTTACATTCCCATCCCTTTACCTACCTATGTCTTTGGTGCCTAAGTGAATGATGACTTGGAGCTGGTCCCCCTCTCCTTTAAGGATCCCGAAACTACCATCCGAGACATCATGGACCCTGGCACCTGAGAAGCAACACACCAACCGTGATTCTCTCTGGCATGAGAGAGAATCCTAACTATGGAGTACAATGACTAATGCTTTATTCCTCTACCCTCTTCCCTTCTGAGCAACAGGGGCATATTCTGTTAGACAGAAAAACAGCCACAGGGGATTGCTGAACTGACTGTTTCTTATCCCTTCTAACAGTCACCCAATTATCCTCATTTCTAGGAGTTACTACCTCCCTATAGCTTTTTTCTATAACTGTCTCTACCTCCCGCATAATCCTGAGTCCATCCAGTTCCACTTCCCTAACACTGACTTCAATGAGCTGGAATTGGGTGCACTTCCTTCAGGTGTACTCAGCTGGGACACTAATGGTCCATTATCTCAAACATCCAACAGGTGGAACATTGCACTGCCATCCCTGCTAACTCGTGGATACCAAAATAAAGTATTTGTTAAGCACCTCTGCTATTTCTACCGGTTCTATACAAACTTTCCCACTGTCGCATTTTATAGATCCTGTTCCTTCACATCTCATCTTTTTACTCTTCACATATTTGTAGAATACTTTAGGGTTTTCCTTAATCTTGTGAGGAGCATTGTCAGGCGATGCAGCAGGACATAGATGGGCTGGTAGCTTGGGCAGATAGATGGCAGATGGAATTCAATCCTGATAAATGTGAGGTGATGCATTTCAGGAGAAAGATTGTAGTGGGGAGGTATATGATAAAGGGTAGACCTACTAAGAGTATAGAAATGCAGAGGGACCTGGGGGTGCAGGTGAACAAGTCTCTGAAGGTGACAGAGCAGGTGGAGAAGGTTGTGAAGAAAGCATATAGTATGTTAGCCTTTATAGGAAGGGGTATAGAGTACAAGAGCTGGCCTTTAATGTTGCAGTTGTATAAAATATTAGTTAGACCTCATTTTGGAATACTGCGTCCAGTTCTGGTCGCCTTACTACCGGAAGGACGTGGAGACTCTGGAGAGAGTGCAGAGGAGGTTTACCAGGATGCTGCCTGGTATGGAAGTTACGAGGAGAGGTTAGGCAAATTGGGACTGTTTTCCTTGGAAAGACGTAGACTTGGAGGAGATCTAATAGAAGTGCACAAGATTGTGGAGGGGTACAGATAGAGTAAACAGGGTTAAGCTTTTTCCTAGGATGGACTCAAATAGCACGAGGGGTCACAGGCTTAGGGTGAGGGGGTATAATTTGGATGCTTGAGGGAGTTTTTTACATAGATGGTGGTGGGGGTATGGAATGCGCTGCCAAGTAAAATGGTGGAGGCAGGTACTCTGCAGTTATTTAAGATACACTTAGAAGGGCACGTGAACAGAATGGGAATGGAAGGGTATAGAAAACTGATTTAAAATAGGGATCATGAGCCTTGGGAGTCCCTGGGAAGTGTATAACTAGATGATGATATTGATGTACTTGTTTTTATCCTACAGGTGCTTTGGTCCACCTTGTTGTCTAACAAGGGGCATACACGCGATGGGTCGTGAGAGGGCTGCTCTTGGATTTTTTGAGAGAGTATCCTAGTGCTTCACATCGTTAGTGGATGCTTGACCTGGACCATTTGATGGGCAACACGACAGCTCAGTGACTATCGCTGTGCTGTGCAGATACATGGATTTGGGCCTGTGTCTGTGGGAGTTTGTGCATTCTCCCCATGCTTGCGTGGGTTTTCTCCGGGTGCTCCAGTTTCCTCCCACATCCCAGAAATGTGCTCTTAGGCTAATTGTCAAATCAAATTCTCCCTATATTGTCTCAAATTTGGTTTTTAATCCATAGATCTATAAACATAGACAGGGATCACGGGTAGAGGTGGGAACACTTGGGTGGCGGCGTGGGCTCATTGGGCTGAAGGGCCTGTTTCCCATCCTGTTTTCTTCTTTGTTCTTTGTTCTCTTACTAAGAAGCGAAAGAGAAAAACAAAAGCAGCTTACCTGCTCTCACATCAAGTCTTTTTCTTTAGTTTAGAGGAGGGGGAGGGTGGGAGAGTCAACACATGTAGTTTCTTGGGTTTCCTCCCTTTCAAATTTATTGGGCAAAAACAAAAAAAACCTTCCCAGGCCTTCCTAGGGCCTCTTTCCAGTTCTCTAGAAAAAAAACACCAAAACAAAAAGTAAGTTAAGAATCAACACTCTTACCTATCAGTTTTCCTCACAACAATCACCTCTTTGCCTGATCTGTTGGAACAATGAGGTCTAAGTCTTGAAGGTCAGTATTTTTTCAAGAAAAAAACCTTCCTACTTCCAGTTCTCTAGAAAAAACTCGGGGAAAAAAATTAATATAAGAATCAACACTCTTACCTATTAGCTCTATGTGACAATAATAAATCAAATGCAAATTTGATTTGTTATTGTCACATATATGGTCTCACTATAGGAAGGATGTGGAAGCTATTGAGAGAGTGCAGAGAAGACTTACAAGGATGTTGCCTGGATTGGGAGGCATGCCTTATGAAGATATGTTGAGAGAGCTAGGTCTCCTCCCTGGAGAGATGAACGTTGAGAAGTGACCAGATAGAGGTTTATAAAATGTTGAGAGGTATAGATAGGATGGATTCTCAGACGCTACTTCCCAGGACTGAAATGGTTGCTACGAGAGGACACAGGTTTAAGGTGTTGGGGAGCAAGTACAGAGGAGATGTGAGGGATAAGTTTTTCACTCAGAGGGTGGTGAGTGAATGGAATCGGCTGCCATCAGTGGTGGAAGAGGCAAACTTGCTGGGGTCTTTTAAAAGACTTCTGGATGAGTACATGGGATTTAATGGGATTGGGAGTTACAGATAGTTCTATGGCCTGGTAGGTTTGGATATGATCGGCGCATCTTGTGGACCAAAGGGCCTGTTTGTGCTGTAGTGTTCTATGTTCTATGTTCTATATCAACATACAGTGAAAACTATTATTTCTTACACGCTATGCAAACAAAACACACCATTCACAGAGAAGCAAATGAGAGATTGCAGAATGTAGTGCTACTGTCATAGCCAGAATGTAAAGAAAGATCAACTTAATGCAAAGTAAGACCATTCAAATGTCTGACAGCAGCAGAGAAGTTACTTGGTAAATGACCTCAGATTTTTGTATCTTTTTCCTGACAGAAGAAGGTGGAAGAGAGAATGTCTGAGGTGCATGGGGTCCTTAATTATGCTGTCTGTTTTTCTGAGGCAGCAGGAAGTGTAAACAGAGTCAATGGGTGGAAGGCTGGTTTGCGTGATGGATTGCGCTACATTCACGACCTTTTGTAGTTCCTTGTACTCTTGGGCAGAGCAGGAGCCATACACTGCTGTGATACAACCAGAAAGAATGCTTTCTATGGTGTATCTGTAAAAGTTGGTGAGAGTTGTAGTTGACATGCCAAATTCTCTCAGTTTTCTGAGAAAGTAGAGGTGCTGGTGAATTTTGTTAACTATAATGTTGGTATGGGGGGACCAAGGCAGGTTGTTGGTGATCTGGACAACAAACAACCTGAAGCTCTTGATCCTATATGATAAGATCCTCTGCAGAAGCAGAGGGATCTGTGGTCATTGAAAATGACAAGACAGATAGAGAGGGCAGTTGAAGCACATCATATTCTAGGATTCATAAATAATAGCATAGACAACAAGAGCAAAGAGGTCATGAGGAACATAGAACATAGAACATTACAGCGCAGTACAGGCCCTTCAGCCCTCTATGTTGCACCGACCAATAGAACCAATTTTATGGCCCTCTATCCTAAACTATTCCAATGCTATCCATATGCCTATCCACTGACCATTTGAACGCCCTTAAACTTGATGAGTCCACAACTGCTGCAGGCAGGGCATTCCACGCCCTTACTATCCTCTGAGTAAAGAACCCAACTCTAGCATCTGTCCTATAACTACCATCCCTTAATTTAAAGCTATGTCCCCTCGTGTTATCCATCTCCATCCAAGGAAAAAGGCTCTCACTATCCACCCTATCTAACCCTCTGATCATCTTATATGTCTCAATTTAGTCACCTCTTAGCTTTCTTCTCTCCAATGAAAATAACTTCAAGTCCCTTAGCCTTTCCTCATAAGACCTACCCATCATACCAGGCAACATCCTGGTAAACCTCCTCTGCACCCTTTCCAATGCCTCCATATCTTTCTTATAATGTGGTAACCAAAACTGTACACAATACTCCAAGTGCGGCCGCACCAGAGTTTTGTACAGTTGCAACATAACATCTCGGCTCCGAAATTCAATCCCTCTACCAATAAATGCTAACACACTATATGTCTTCTTAACAACCTTATCAACTTGAGTACCAACTTTCAGAGATCTATGTACCTGTACACTGAGATCTCTCTGCTCATCTACACTACTAAGAGGCCTACCATTAGCCCTATATTCTACGCACGTATTACTCTTACCAAAGTGAATCACCTCACACTTTTTCACATTTGCCACTTCTCGGCCCAGCTCTGCAACTTATCTATGTCCCTCTGCAAACTGTAACATCCATCCTCACTGTCCACAGCTCCTCCGACTTTGGTGTCGTCAGCAAATTTACTAACCCATCCCTCTACACTCTCATCCAGGTCATTTATAAAAACAACAAACAACAGTGGCCCCAAAACAGATCCCTGAGGTACACCACTAGTAACTAAACTCCAGGTTGAATATATATATGTCCTCACAGGTGGAGAAGGTGACAAAGAAGGCGTATAGTATGTTAGCTTTCATAGAAAAGGGTATAGAATATAAGAGTAGGAGTTTGATGTTGCAGTTGTGTACAACTTTGGTTAGGCCTCACTTGGAATACTGCGCCCAGTTCTGGTCTCCGTACTATCGGAAGGATGTGGAGTCCTTGGAGAGAGTGCAGAGGAGGTTTACCAGGATGCTGCCTGGTATGGAAGGACTGTCCTATGAGGAACGATTAGATAGACTGGGGTTGTTTTCCCTTGAAAGACGTCGGCTTAGAGGGGATCTCATAGAGGTGTATAAGATTATAAGGGGTATAGATAGAGTAAATGGAGGTAAACTTTTTCCACCTTTAGAAATGGATAGGACGAGAGGTCATGGCCATAGGGTGAGGGGGGCTATGTATAGGACGAATATTAGAGGGCAGTTTTTCACACAAAGGGTAGTGGGGGTGTGGAATGCACTGCCGAGTAAGGTGGTGGGAGCAGGCACGCTGGGGCTGTTTAAGGGTCTCTTGGACAGCCACATGAGCGGTATGCAGATAGAGGGATATATTAGGACTGTTTAACTACGGCTTTTTTCCACAGGTAATTCGGTCCATAATTTGAGCACGCATTCGGCAGGTGGTGCGGGTACAGCTCTTGGATGTTGATTCATGGGTTGCCTGGTACCTCATGTCGTATATGAGTGCTTTATGTGGACCATCTGAAGGGCACCATGACAGCTCAGAGACTATCGATGTGGCTGTGCAGACACTTGGAATTGGGCCGGTGTCTGCGGGAGTTTGCGCGTTCTCCCCGTGGTTGCGTGGGTTTTCTCCGGGCACTCCGGTTTCCTCCCACAACCCAAAAATTCGCTCTTAGTCTGATTGGGTAACAAATTGTCCCTATGGTGAAAATTTTCCAAATTAGGAATAATATATATATTATTATATAGGAATATTAAAATAGGATAATGTATTTGGTATGACGGCGGCGCGGGCTCGTTGGGCCGAAGGGCCTGTTTCCCGTGCTGTGTTGCTTAATAATAATAAAAAAAAAAATTAATAATAATAATATCCCATCAACCACCACCCTCTGTCTTGTATCAGCTAGCCAAGTCCTAATCCAAATTGCAAAATGTCCCTCAATCCCCTGCATCTGCATTTTCTGCAGGAGTCTTCCATGGGGAACCTCATCAAAAGCTTTGCTAAAATCCATATACACCACAGCAAATGGCCTTACCCTTATCTACCTCTTTGGTCACTTTTTCAAAAAACTCAATAAGATTTGTGAGGCATGACCTTCCCTTCACAAATCCATGTTGACTATCCCTAATCAATTCATTTCTTTCTAATATGCAAGACATTTGTTAGACCTCAGCCAGGAATATGGTGTATAAGGCCGAGCACAACACTGAGGGAAGAATATGAACACATTGGAGAGAGTACAGATGTGTACAAGAATAGTTCTAAGGATGAACAATGTCAGTTACGAGGATAGTTTTTTTTAGAGCGATGAAAGCTGAGAGGAGATTTGATAGAGATGTTCAAGATTATGAGGAGGCTGGATAGAGAGGATAGGGAAAAGCTGTTCCCACCTAAAAAAAAAGAGGCCACATATTTAAAATGATTTGCAAAATAAACAAGTGTGATATGAGAAAAAACCTATTAACACAGCAGATGATTCGGGTCTGAAATATCTGAAAATGTGGTGCAGGAAGGTTCAATCAAAGCACTAAGGGGAACTTTTGCATGTCCAATCTTCGTCATGCTCATTTAGAGAGCCAATGCAGACATAGTGAGCCATATGACCTCCTTCTGTATGTAACAATTTTATGATCTATGAAATATTATACTTGTTTACTCCAACACTACATTTTTAAAATTCCCTGATGAGCCTGTTCTCAAACCCCTTAAAGAAAGGGCTACATTAACACTTATCTTTATATACAGTACGATAATTAAATAGTTCCTCAATCTATGTTTATTATTCTGACCATCAAAATTATACTTCAATCATCCATGGCTAATACCAATACTGTTACTTAGTTCTCTACATTACCATCTCTTGTATATAATCTTGTGCCCAAAGCAGTAAACATGTTATGCCTTTCTTTCACAACACTTGAAGACAACTTGATTATTTGAAAAGTCTAATACACTCTGATACAAAAAGGAGAACAGTTAAACCTTAATTCCTCAAGAGTTAGATCTTGCAATTCTCTAAGATGTCCACAGAGCAAAAAAATGTACATTCCTGATGTTATAGCATTTAACAAAACTGGCTCTTTTGTTAAATGTTATTCAGAAGCCTAAATGAATATTAAAATTACAGGTGCAAGTTTCAACCAAGTGCTTCCTGAAGACAGGCTATACTGAAATCTAACTATGGTCATTTGAAGACATGCTATTTGAAACTTAGTGTAATGAGTTGGAACTTTTTATAGAATTTCAATTCCGAATAAAAACTTGAGTTTTTCATAACATTAACTGGGTAGAATATTATACATTTTGTTAGAGCATTTAGTTTCATTTATATTTCAATGTTATAAACTTAATCTTTATACAGTCCTGCATGCAACTCTTTTGATACGAGATACAGATACTGGGCAAATGCATTCGAATTTTGATCACAGAATCGTTGAAGTTCTTCGAGAGGCTAAATGTATGTTAAAGATGGGCCTGGAGGTACCAGACATAGGCAAACGTTTACTAAAGTTTGAGAATGCTTTGAAATCTAACTATGATCTTTTGGAGGTATGTACTGGTTGTATACATTCCTGCGAATTTTTTTTTTGCACAATGTATAATGTAGTTTCTCTTAATATTGTCGTATGTTATCCGATGACATTACAGTCATACTACGACCATCACAGAGGCCAGAAGTTTTTAAGTGAAATTTGGATGTCCAGTTATTAGCTTCAAGGATAGTATATCAAGATTTCATGCTGCAAAAAAAGAACTGTAACAAATAATTAAAAAGAAATTCTTGATTTTATGCTATTGCAATCATTGATGTATTTTCTCTTGTAGACAACTTATACTTTAGACTATAGAAATAAGCAGTGCCTTGTTAACTATCTGAGATTACACTCTTGACTGAGTTATGCTTCTCAAAGCACACAGTTAACTATTGTTTCATTTTCATTTTCCCAGCTGGGTATGTTCTAAACCCAAAATGGACTTCCACAATGAATATTACACTATTATGCTAATTCCAAGCTCTGCAAATTTTATGGCATTTTTTAAGTCCTCACAAACTTAGTCATGAAAATTAGTGCAAGCTCCCACTCCATGGTGAATGAAATAGTCAGCATTTTCCCTAGTTCAGTGGTAGGCCTTGTAAATTTTATATTTTGTATTTTCATTTTCAATTGGCTACAGGGCACACAGGTCAAAACGACAACTGCTTTCTGTCTTGATATTTCTGGATTTGTGCGGAAGCTGTAATCTGATCACAAAATAGTTTTCTTTATCTATCCTCTTTTTCATTGGAACAAGAAACAGATTAGTCTTCAAAACAGTAGAAATATTAAATAGTAATCTTTCATCTCAATTTCCTTTCACTTTTTAAGTAAAATATATTTTACAGCACAATTGTTTGTAACTTAATACTTCCTGGGATTTTTGGGAGACTCATTGCAATCTTGGAAAGAGCTGTCATTGTTCTCAAACGAAAATATCTTGCACCTCTTCCTCAGTAGCCCAATTAAGTCTTCCCTTGATTTTAAATAATCAAATCTCCTAGGCTTGATGTCAGGCAGATTACACCACATGTCACCAGACACCTTTCACGCCAATTCAACTCTGCAGCTGCAAATATAATAATATTATAAGCCATAAAATACAGTCCCAAAACATTGTAATCTGATAAGGACAGGTAGCTAGATGGATAAGTAACTGGCTTGGTAATAGGAGACAGAGAGTAATAGTGGAAGGGTGTTTCTCTAGCTGGAGGTTGGTCACTAGTGGTGTGCCGCAGGGCTCGGTACTGGGACCTCTTCTATTTGTAATATATATAAATGACTTGGAAGACGGAGTAAGTGGAGTGATCAGCAAGTTTGCAGATGATACAAAGATGGCAGGACTTGCGGATAATGAGGAGCATTGTCAGGCGATGCGGCAGGACATTGGGCAGATAGATGGCAGATGGAATTCAATCCTGCCCCAGGGATCTGTTCTAGGACCCTTGCTGTTTGTCATTTTCATAAATGACCTGGATGAGGAAGTGGAGGGATGGGTAAGTAAGTTCGCCGATGACACGAAGGTCGCCGATGACACGAAGATGACACTTGGAGTACTGTGCGCAGTTCTGGTCGCCTCACTATAGGAAGGACGTGGAAGTTATTGAAAGGGTGCAGAGGAGATTTACAAGGATGTTGCCTGGATTAGGAGGCATGCCTTATGAAGACAGGTTGAGGGAGCTGGGACTGTTCTCCCTGGAGAGACGAAGGTTGAGAGGCGACCTGATAGAGGTTTACAAGATGTTGAGAGGAATAGATAGGGTGGACTCTCAGAGACTATTTCCCAGGGCTGAAATGGTCGCGACAAGAGGGCACAGATTTAAGGTGCAGGGAAGCAAGTACAGAGGGGATGCTAGGGGAAAGTTGTGGATGGTCTGGAGGGATGTCAGAAGTTGCAGCATGACATCAACAGGATGCAAGACTGGGCGGAGAAGTGGCAGATGGACTTCAATGCGGATGAATGTGTTGTGGTCCATTTTGGCAGATCCAACGGGATGAATGAGTACACTATCAAAGGTAGGAGTCTTAGCTGTGTGGAAGAGCAGAGGGATCTTGGGTCCGGGTCCATAAGACTCTCAAATCGGCCTCCCAGGTGGAGGATGTGGTTAAGAAAGCTTATGGTGTACTGGCCTTCATTCATCGAAGGATTGAGTTCAGGAGTCAGGAGGTAATGCTGCAGCTTTATAGGACCCTTGTCAGACCACACTTGGAGTACTGTGCGCAGTTCTGGTCGCCTCACTATAGGAAGGACGGGGAAGCTATTGAAAGGGTGCAGAGGAGATTTACAAGGATGTTGCCTGGATTGGGAGGCATGCCTTATGAAGACAGGTTGAGGGAGCTGGGACTGTTCTCCCTGGAGAGACGAAGGTTGAGAGACGACCTGATAGAGGTTTACAAGCTGTTGAGAGGAATAGATAGGGTGGACTCTCAGAGACTATTTCCCAGGGCTGAAATGGTCGCGACGAGAGGGCACAGATTTCAGGTGCAGGGAAGCAAGTACAGAGGGGATGCTAGGGGAAAGTTTTTCACTCAGAGGGTGGTGAGTGAATGGAATCGGCTGCCGTCGGTGGTGGTCGAGGCGAACTCGCTGGGGTCTTTTAAAAGACTTCTGGATGAGTATACGGGATCCAATGGTATTGGGGGTTATAGATAGGTCTATGGCTGGGTAAGTTTTGATGTGTTCGGCACAACTTGTGGGCCGAAGGGCCTGTTTGTGCTGTAGTGTTCTATGTTCTATGTTCTAACTAGGCTCGTAAGGCATGACCTGACCTTGACAAAACCATGCTGACTAATTCTAATCAGTCCAAACTTCTCCAAATGTTCATATATCTTATCCCTCAGAAGCCTCTCCATCAGCTTACCAACCACTGAAGTCAAACTCACTGGTCGGTAATTTCTTGGACTATCCCTGTTCCCTTTCTTAAAGATAGGAACCACATCCGCAACACTCCAATCCTCCGGAACCTCTCCCGTTTCCATGGACGACGCAAATATCATTGCCAGGGGCTCTGCAACCACTTCCCTCACCACCCACATTAACCTGGGGTACATCCCATCCGGTCCCAGCGACTTGTCTATCTTGATAGAATTTAACAGGTCTAACACATCCTCTTTCCTAACATCCACATACTCAATGTTTTCCGTATGCCACAAACCTGCAGTGCAATCTCCCAGTTCACTTTCCACCGTGAATACCAAGGCAAAGTACTCGTTAAGCACCTCTGCCATTTCTTACGGATTCACACAGACTTTTCCCCCTTCACCTTTTATAGGCCCAATCCCTTCTCTTCTCAACCTTTTACTTTTCACATATTTGTAAAAGGCCTTGGGATTCTCCTTAATCTTACCTGCCAAGGCCTTCTCATGACCGCTTCTGGCTCTCCTAATTTCTTTTTTAAGTTCCCTTCTACACACCTTATACTCTTCTAGATCCCTAACATCCCCTAGCTCTCTGAACCTTTTATATACCATTTTTTTCTTCCTAACTAGGTTCACCACTACCTTCGTGCCCCACGGTTCCCGCGTCCTACCTGAACCTCCTTGACTCCTCAGAACGTTGTCTTGCAGTGCCCTAGACAAACATTCCTTGAAAAACCGCCACTTCCCTTCTGTACTCTTCCCCAAGAACACCTCCTTCCAGTTTATGTGTCCAATTACCTGCCTAATGTTTTCATATTTCCGCTTACTTCAGACATACACCTTCCTAGCCTGCCTGATCCTATCTCTTTCCATCGCTATCGTGAAAGGTATAGAATTATGATTTCCATTCCCAAGATGCTCACCTACCGTGAGATCCGACACCTGCCCTGGCTCATAAGCAAGCACCAGGTCAAGTACAGCCTCTCCTCCCATAGGCTTTTCCATGTACTGTGTCAGGAAACCTTCCTGAACACACCTAACAAACTCCACACCATACAAACCCCTTACCCTCGGGATATTCCAGTCGATGTTTGGGAAATTGAAATCTCCCATCACGACAACCCTGTTATTTCTACATCTGTCTAGGATCTGTTTCCCTATCTGCACCTCAAGTTCCCTGCCGCTGTTGGGCGGTCTATAGAATACACCCAGCAAAGTTATCGACCCTTTGCTGTTCATAACTTCCACCCACAGAGACTCCGTAGACATTCCCTCCATGTCTTCCACTTTCTCTACAGCCATGACACTGTCCCTGATCAACAGTGCCACATCACCTCCTCTTTTTTCCCCAACCCTGCCCCTCCTGAAGCACCTGAATCCTGGCACCTGAAGTACCCAGTCCTGAGACAACCAAGTCTCTGTAATGGCCACCACATCACACTCCCAAGCAGCAATCCACGCCCTAAGCTCATCTACCTTATTTACTACACTCCTGGAATTAAAATAGGCATACCTCAGCCCCTCAGTCAGGATATTTCCCTTTTCCATCACCTGCCTAACCCCCCTCTCAGAGTGCCTACAGTCCTTCCCTACCTGGGAACTAACCTCCTCATTCACCGTCCCATCAGTATTCCCACCCCCCAGCTTTTCTAGTTTAAAGACTCCCCAGTAGCCCTAGCTAGCCTACCTGCCAAGATATTAGTCCCCCGAGAGTTCAAGTGCCACCCGTCCTTACTGTACAGGTCACACCTGCCCCTAAAGAGGTCCCAATAATCTATGACCCTGAATCCCTGCCCCCTGCTCCAGTCCCTCAGCCATGCATTCATCCTCCACCTCATTTGATTCCTGCTCTCATTCTCCCAAGGCACAGGCAGCAATCCTGAAATTACTGCCTTCGCTTTTCTCTTCCTCAGCTTCCTACCCAGTTCTCTATAATCCCTTTTGATGACTGCCTCCCTCTTCCTGCCTATGTCTATATATGAATGATTTGGAGGAAAATGTAACTGGTTTGATTAGAAAGTTTGCAGAGGAGAAGCAGGTTGGTGGATTTGCAGACAACAATGAGGACCATCAGAGAATACAGCAGGATATGTACCAGTTGGAGACTAGGGCTGAGAGATGGCAGATGGGGTTTAATCGGGACAAATGTGAAGCAATGCCTTTTGGAAGGCCTAATATTCGGTAAATGGCAGAACCCTTGAAAGTATTGATAGGCAAAGGGATCTGGGTGTACAAGTGCATAGGTCACTGAAAGTGACAACACAGATGGAGAAGGTAGTCAAGAAGGCATACTTGCCTTCATCGACCAGAGCATTGAGTTTAAAAATTGGCAAGTTATGTTGCAACTTTATAGAACCTTAATTAGGCTATGCTTGGAATATAATGTTCAATTCTGGTCACCACACTATGAAAAGGATATGGAGGTTTTAGAGACGGTACAGAAAAGATTTACCAGGATGTTGCCTGGTATAGAGGACATTAGCTATGAGGAGAGGTTGGAGAAATTCAGTTTGTTCTCACTGGAACGATGGAGGTTGAGGGGTGACCTGATAGGATTCTCCAAAATTATGAGAGTCATGGACAGAGTGGACAGTCAGAAGCTTTTTCCATGGTGCAAGGGGTGTGTTTAAAGGAGATGTGGATAGATCCATGAAGAAGGTTTATAGTGTGTTCATGTTTATTAATGGGGGTTTGAGTTTAAGAGCCGTGGGGCTATGCTGCAACTATACCAGACATTGGTGAAACCACATTTGGAATATTGTGTTCAGTTCTGGGCACCTCACTGTAAAGAGGATGTGGAGGCATTGGAGAGAGTGCAGAGGAGATTTACCAGAATTGGAAGATAGGTCTTTTGAGGAAGGGTTGAAG
This sequence comes from Sphyrna mokarran, assembly GCA_024679065.1. Taxonomy (NCBI): domain Eukaryota; kingdom Metazoa; phylum Chordata; class Chondrichthyes; order Carcharhiniformes; family Carcharhinidae; genus Sphyrna; species Sphyrna mokarran. The sequence continues at coordinate 7,847,351 of JAGIQG010000005.1, forward strand.
GAGCTTTTCTCTTTGGAGCGGAAGAGGATGAGAGGTAACTTGATAGAGGTTTATAAGATGATGAGAGGGATTGCTAGAGTGGATCTGCAGAGACTATTTCCTCAGGTATATGTAGCTGTTACCAGGGGGCATAACTATAAGGGGGGAGATATTGAAGGGACGTACAAGGTAGATTCTTCACTCAGAGAGTAGTTGGGATGTGGAATAGACTGCCTACTGTGACAGTGGAGTGGGACACTTTAGGAACTTTCAAGTGGTTACTGGATAGGCACATGGAGCACACGAGAATGATAGGGAATGGAATAGGTTGATCTTGGGATTGGACATAGCTCGGCACAACATTGAGGGCCTAAGGACCTGTACTGTGCTGTAATGTTCTATGTTGTGTTTCTATGTAAAGGCAGATTTTTTAAACTGAGAATAGTAGATGCCTGGAACTCGTTGCTGGGGGAGATAGCAGAAGCAGATACGGTAGTGACTTTTAAGGGGTGTCTTGACAAATATATGAGCAGCATGGGAATAGAGGATATGGTCCCAGGAAGTAGGGGGTTTTAGTTCAGTCAGGCAGCATGGTCGGTGCAGGCTTGGAGTGTTGCAAGGGCCTGATGCTGTGCTGGAATTTTCTTTATTCTTTGTCCTTTGTACAAATTTACTCATTCAGTTACAAGTTAAAAGTTCACTGGATAACTTCAAAAGATGTAAAACTGCAATAGATAATTCCTTAAACCACATTTGTCACAACATGTTGCTATGATCCTTGACCAGACCATCAAGTTATTGATAGAGTTTGGTTAGAGACCAATAACATTTTGTTTAAAGTAGGAAGAGTTCAACATTCAAAAAACTTTATAAGGACATAATATACCATGGTTTCTGAGCAAACAAAAATAATCTTTATTATATAAAATCAGAAAGATAAAATTACATACGAGATGCATCTTTCCTCTAACAAAGAACAAAACAGCATGGGAAACAAGCCCTTTGGCCCAACGAGCCCACACTGCCACCCCGATGTTCCCACCTCTATCCGCGATCCCTGTCCATGTTTATAAATCTATGGGTTAAAAACCAAATTTGAGACAATTTAGGGAGAATTTATTTTGCCAATTAGCCTAAGAGCACATCTTTGGGATGTGGGAGGAAACCGGAGCATCCGGAGAAAACCCATGCAAGCACGGGGAGAATGCGCAAACTCCGACAGACACAGGACCAAATCCATGTATCTGCACAGCACAGCGATAGTCACTGAGCTGTCGTGTTGCCCATCAAATGGTCCAGGTCAAGCATACACTAATGACGTGAAGCACTAGGATACTCCTCGAAAAAAATTCAAGAGCAGCCCTCTCACGACCCATCACGTGTATGCCCCTTGTTAGACAACAAGGTGGACCAAAGCATCTATAGGATAAAAACAAGTACATCAATATCATCATCTATTTACACACTTCCCAGGGACTCCCAAGGCTCATGATCCCTATTTTAAATCAGTTTTCTATACCCCTCCATTCCCATTCTGTTCATGTGCCCATCTTAGTATTTCTTAAATAACTCCAGAGTATCTGCATCCACCACTTTACTTGGCAGCACATTCCATACCCCCACCATCCTCTGTGTGAAAAAACTCCCTTTAGCATCCAAATTATACCTTACCCCCCTCACCCTAAGCCCGTGACCCCTCGTGCTATTAGAGTCCATCCTAGGAAAAAGCTTAACCCTGTTTACTCTATCTATATCCCTCATAATCTTGTACACCTCTATTAGATCTCCTCTAAGTCTATGTCTTTCTAAGGAAAACAGTCCCAATTTGCCTAACCTCTCCTCGTAACTCAGACGTTCAGGATTAATATGAGATACATGTGATTTTTAACAAATGGTGGTCGAATACACCACACTGCACATCAGGTGGCAAATATGATCAAGACAGATTGCACAGATTTCTTAACAATCAATTTTAATAGAACTCCGACAAGAAATTCTTGTCTTACGTTTGAAAATCTAGACTTAGAACTCTCTTCAAAGATTTTTCCATTTTGGACAGCCTCAATGGTGATTCACCTCACAAGATTTCAATCTCATATCCCAAGATTCAGTTCCCTTACAATCCTTAGTACTTAATCACAAGCAGGACTTGAGTTCTTTTTATTTATTAGAAACATGGAACAGTACTGCATAATACAGGCCCTTTAGCCCTCCATGTTGTCCCAAGCTTTGTCCAAAACCAACATCAAGCTATCCTACTCCCTATAAATATACAAAATATGTACAAAAATAATCACAACTCAGCTTACATTAACACTGTAATGAAGTTACTGTGAAAATTCTCTGGCTCCAGTACTGCTGCCCACATCATGGGGTCATCTGCGCACTTAAATCATGAGGCCTTCTACACTATCATAGATTTCCAGATCTTCTTTCAAATCCTCTTTGATCACCAGGACCTTTCCTGAGCTGATACAATTCACAAGGCATCTTCTGAGCCCCTTACACTTAAGGCTTGCAAGATCTTAACTGCCACCCCCCCAAACTGATGCCCCAAGCAGGTGCTGGCTTGCAAGCACCCAATACCAACCACACTCTCCCATCTCCAGTACTCCAAGCAGCAGCCTGCTTGCAAGGCTTCCTGAGTCCATGACTCTGCTACCTGGTGTAACCACACCTTTAACCCCCCCCCCCCCCCCCCACCCCCCGACTCCCCCTCCCAAGCCCACCCAACCTCTGCTTCCCCTTTCCCTTGACTCATTAGTGGCTAGTGCTCAACTGCACACTCATCTCTGAACTCCTATCTGCATTGCCCATTTCTGAAACCCAGCATGATGTGCACCAAAGTGATGTTATAGCCTGGGGCAGACTTTTTAAATTTGGTGGAGAATTGCCATGGATAGGCCTGCTTATTTTTGCAAATAGGATTTTTGGCATTGCATCACAACTGGGGGAGAGGAGGACAGGGAAATCTTGCCAATGCAAATCCCATTTTTTCCCATGATAATTCCCCCCCCCCACCCCGACCCCTACACCATCGCTATTTACACTCGCGGCAAAGTGAGATGCAAAAACTGGGCATGAACTGTGCAAAAAATTGGCAGATGAAATATTGGCAGGAAAATGTGAAGTTTTTCACTTTAGAAGAATAAAAAAATAGAGAAATTGCAGAAACTAATGGTACATCGCTCTTGTGGCAATGGAATAAGCCCAGCCTCGTCTCAAGATACAAAGTTTCATTCTGTGCTCTCTTTGTACTTGCATTCGTATTTGCATTTCTTTAAAAACATTTTTAATGCTTTCTCTTCTTAGCATTTTTCAATTTTTTATAATTTTACAAATGGCAAATCCTAACATTCTACTCAACTTCTCAACAGTAACCACAGAAATACAATCAGATCAAGAATCAAATTTTACACCAAAGTTATTCAAGAAGGTTAGGGATAGTTTGGGAGTAAAACAGTTTAAATCACAAGGAGCATTAGAATGGTGATATTATACTTTAAAGAGAATGTTGAGGGTTTATTGTCAAGATTATCTAGAGGATTAGGATAAAGGAATTCCATTTGTACTCTTGGCAACTATGGATGCACCTAATAAGTCAACAAAGTTCAGTCAATTTGAATCGATTTTTGGTCATGAGGTAAGAAGATGACTTAAATTCATTAAAGAGAAATTGGTGAGTCAGCATTCTGAGGCTACATTATTGGACTCTGTGTCAAACTTTAGAGAAAAGATGAACAGAGCAGGTGAATTGCCCAGATAACATTTAAAATTGGCACAACATGTGATGAAACAGGAAGTAGATAAGAAATCAAAACTTCGAAGCTTTGCTCGTGGGGATAAGGTGTTGGTATTGCTATTAGTGTTAACTGAGCCTTTAAAAGTAAGGTTTAGTGGGCCTTATCAAATTGAAAGAAAATTGAGTGAGGTGAATTGTTCAATGCCAGATTGAAGGAAAACTCAGATTATATCATGTGAATATGCTTCATAGGCATTTTGATAAGAAAAGAAAGCAGAAGTAGGATGTTGTAGTAATTATAACTCAGAGTGAAGAACCAAATCCTGTTGATTCTAAATTTGACATTCCTCACATTAAATTGGATAACTTGGAAGTTATTAGAAATTGGGGTAAATTATTGAGTTAGCTACCAGATGAAAATTGAACTGACCTGAACAACTTATTAATATCACTGAAGTACTAAGATAAGTGGGAGTAAGATAGTTGGAGAAAGTGATATTTCAATTAAACAACGTCTTGGCAAACATACTCTTTTCAAATTGGCACATGCTCAAAGCTGTGCTTACCCAGTGTGAGATTCAGCAACCAGAAGTCATCATGCAGAATTGGTAAAGCTGGACAAGGAGAACCAATTGCTGAAAACTAATGTGAACAAAGAAAGTGAACAAGTGTGGAGAGAGATACAAGTCAAGTTGCCTGTTTTGGAACATGTTCTTGAAGTTTTCAAATTGCCTGAACATAAATTGCAGGACTATCATAGACAACTCTTCATCAATGCAAAGGGAAATGTGGATGCATCACAGTCATCTGTGATCTTCAAAAGGAGATCAAGGAGTAGAAGTATTGTACTGTGGATGAAAGGGAAGGATAACAATGAGACAGCAGACTGTTTACTAAAATTGTACCATCATCTAAAATGAACTGCTGGCATAATGATTGTATACAGTGTGCAGAGATGTGGATGGACAGTGAAACAATACTGTACATTGCTAAGGTTCGATTAAAGTACAGTAGTTATTGCAGCAGTATAACTGCCAGAGTAATCTGTGGAAATCATGATCAAAATAGGTTCCACCACCAAGAAAGAAAATGTGCCATGTGTCTTTGCCAAAGAGTGTGCAGAAAGTGGTGGTGCAGATCCAGAGCAAACAAGAATCGAATTGCTTGACAGAAAAGGAGATAAGACAAATGATAAAAAAGGGGACAGAAATAAAATGATCTTTAAAAATGATGCCGACGATACACATGTAAACATGGCTGATCCTGTCTAGCTTTGTGAGGAAATTACCAGAGCTAAGTTATCATTGCAACAATAAGCTGAGTTTAACCTGAGTTTAATCCTGAGGTGGCATGATAGTCATGTTGTGGAGATACCAGCGTTGGACTGGGGTAAACACAGTAAGAAGTCTCACAACACCAAGTTAAAGTCCAACAGGTTTATTTGGTAGCAAACACCACTAGCTTTCGGGGCTGTACCCCTTCATCAGGTGAGTGGGGAGTTCTGATCACAAACAGGGCATATAAAGATATACGCTCAGTTTATAGAATACTGATTAGAATGACAGTCTTTACAGCTAATCAAATCTTAAAGATGCAGACAATGTGAGTGGAGATAGCATTAATCATAGATTAAAGAGATGTGTATTGTCTTCAGACAGGACAATAAGTGAGATTTTGCAAGCCCAGGCAAGGCATGGGGGTTACAAATAGTGTGACATGTACACAAAATCCCGGTTGAGGCCGTCCTCATGGGCATAGTGACACAGTAGTTAGCACTGCTGCCTCTCAGCACCAGGGATCTGGTTCAATTCCGATTTGGGCCATTGATTTTGTGGAGTCGCATATCCTCCCTCCATCTGTGTGATTTTCCTCGGGATGCTCTGGTTTCCTCCCACGATGCAAAGATGTGTAGGTTAGATAGATTGGCCATGTTAAATTGTTGCTTCGTGTCAAGGTGACTAGCTAGGGGTAAATGCATGGGGATATGGGAATAGGGCCTGAGTGGGATTGTGATTGCAGATTTATAGAATCATAGATTTATAAAAACCCAACAGTGCAGAAAAAGGCCATTTGGCCCATCGAATCTGCACCGACCGCAATCTCACCCAGGCCCTACCTTCTTATCCTGATATATATTTACCTGCTAATCCCTCTAACCTATGAATCTCAGGACAATAAGGGCAATTTTAGCATGGCCAATCAACTTAATCCGCACATCTTTGGACTGTGGGAAGAAACTGGAGCACCTGGAGGAAACCCACGAGACACATGGAGAATGTACAAACTCCACACAGACCCAAGCCGGGAATTGAACCCAGGTCCCTGGAACTGTGAAGCAACAGTGCTAACCACTGTGCCACCGTGCCATCGAATAGGCCGAATGGTCTCCTCTTGCGCTGTAGGATTCTATATTCTGAGGACTGAAGGAGAATTTTGGATGTGAAGCAGCTTGTCATGAATAGGGTAAGAAGTGTTCAATGGTGGAAGACAAGAACTAGAATGGACTATATTATAATTATGTTTGCATGTTTTGATTTTGTAAACTGTATATTTATTGTAGAGTATTATTAATGTGAAACTGAAAGGTTTTGAAATAATGAAACCATCTTTGAATGTTGATAGTTTATTTTTTTGTTAATGGAGAAGGTGTGATGTTAGTGTACCTTTAAGAGCTTTTTTATTCCTGCTTAGAGCCTTAAGTGATGTCATTGTTGGGAGGAGGAAAAGCTGTGGGCAGGTCAGGTGACAGAAGATCATTTTCAGTTTCTGTTTTCGAAGGGACAGCAAGTTAAATAGAAGTGTTTTCCCTCTCTCCCTGTTGTTTTGAAATTTCTATTGGTTAGTGGAAAACTTGATATTGTTTTCCTGAAGGATTAAAATCTGCTGTTATTGGAGGCTGGTCAGGAGCCTCCCTAATGTGTTGGTAAGCTGTCTTGTCTTCAAAATGTTCGGCTTGAATCCAGAAAATTGCAGACTTCAACCAAAGGACTTAGCTTCCAGTTTCATGTGAGTATTTATCTGTGTTGTATTTAATCTGTAAAAAGGGTCATTTGTCTATGGAGTTGGTTTGAATAGAGCATTGTAGATTATGGGTTATACATTATCATGATTGTTTGCCTCTTGTTTGTAATTCATAAACTTGCTAATTTTCTTACTACATATGTTAAATGTATTCTTAAATAAACTTTGTTACATAAAAGCTTTCTAGTGGGTCATTTGAATCATACCTGAAGTGAAACATCTCATGCTCATCCTAGTCAAATTCAAGATGCAAAACTTATGATCCAGGAGGGTTCCATTGAACATCTTGGTATTTCTAACCTAAATCATAACAGCATCAGCAAGAATCGCAGGCAGTGTTAGAGTGGTGGCATAAAACTTTAAAGAAATGCTCAGGGCTTATTGTTAAGATTGTCCAGAAGATTGGAAGAAAGGAATTCCATTTGTAATTGTGGCAATTTGGGATGTACCTAATGAGTCAATCAAATGGTTTGTAATAGTTCAAAGTTGTGCCATTTGGAATGAAAAATATTCCAGACATGGTTTCAAAGATGAATCAATGAAGTCATTTCTTGATTGCCCAATTGTGGGTGTACGTAGATGACTGGCAAGTTTTAATCAGGCTCAGAAACAATATTTGAAGTATCTGGTGGAATTGTTTGGCTAATCAGGAGGCTGACTTGGTGGCAAAGTTGGCTAAGAGTGTGTTTGGAAAAACTCAAGTCACTTTTCTCAGCTATACGACAAAAATTATTGGAGAGTTCCAAAGACCATCAACAAGAATGGAAATTATAAGATTTTTGGATCTAAATGATTTTTACAGGAAATTTGTGCCAAATTTTAGCAGCGTTGTTTCTCCACTGACTGACTTGCTGAAGAAATTTCAGGGGATGGCAGTGTGAACAGGCATTTGGCACCCTGAAAGCTGTTTTGGTGTTGGCCAAACCAAATTATGCCAAACCATTCGAGGTGTCCATTGATGTGGGTATCGGTGCCAAGCTATTACAAGAAGGCAATGAAAGAATAGAATGACCTATTGGGGTATTTTTCCAAAAAGCTGAATGATCATCAGAAGAAATATTCGACTATTAAGAAAGAGATGTTTTATTTGGTACTAGCATTATGAAACATTGCAGTAATTGACCAGAGAGGATTGTATATACTATCATAATCCATTGACATTTTTGGACAAATGAAAGAATAAAAATGTCAGACTGTTTGAGTTTAAAATTGCAGGCATTTAATTTCAAAATTATGAATGTGGCAGGAAGAGAGAGTGTGATTTCTGATGCTTTTTCACGAATGTCATAAAAGGAGTGTTCAATGATGGAAGACAAGGACCGAAATGGAATATTTTACTGTTATGTTTGCATGTTTTGATTTGGGAAAATGTATGCATATGTTATACAGTCTTAGTAGTGTGAATCTGAAATGATTTGAAAAATGAAGTCATCTTTGAAAGTTGATAGGGACATGGGAATTAGGAGTGAAAGTAGGCAATTCAGCTCTTCAAGCCTGCACTGCCATTCTATGTGATCATGGTCGATGTCCTCTCCTCTGAACTCTACTTTCCTGCTTTTTCCCCATAGCCCTTTATCCTGCTTTTGATGAAAAAATATCTATCATTTTTATGAATGCATTGATTGATTCTGCATTTATTGTTTTCCAGGCCAATGAAATCCATAGATTCAAAATTCTATGTGAGAAGTAGCTTCTGCTTATCTGTCTTGAATCTCCTTGCTCTTACTCTACAACTATGATGTCTTGTCCTCGACTGTTCTAAAAGGTGTAACATTTGGTTAACATTTACTTCATCATCTCATTGAGTACTTTATATACATCAATCAAATCCCTTCTCATTCTTTTGTGCTTCAGCAAGGACAAGCCCAAACTACTCAACTGCTCCTCAAATGACAGCCCCTTCAAACCTGGAATCAATCTAATGAATCTTTTATGAACTGTCTCCAGTGCTACTACATCCTTCTTCAAAGAAGGTGATCAAAAATGAACACAATACTCCAAATATGGTCTCACCAATGCCTTATATAATTAAAACAACACTTCTCTACTTATACTATGAACCCTTTATGACAAATACCAAGATTCCATTTGGCTTCCATATAACATTCTGCACTTGCATATCCACTTTCTGATACTCATACACAAGGACATCCAGATCTGCTTGCATAGATACCTTTTGAATCTGTTTCCTATTTAAATAGTACTTTGCCCTTGTAGTTTTTCAGCCAAAATAGATAATCTTACATTTATCCATATTAAACTCCATCTTCCAGGTTCTGGCCCACTCCCATAGCCTGTCAATATCCATTTGAAAACTTTTTATCTTCACATCACAGCCCTGCTTTCCCATCTATTTTTGTGTCGTCAACACATTGTGCCATGTTATATTCTATCACTGCTTGTATTTCATTGATGTAGGTTGTAAATAGATGTGGTCCAAGAACTGAACTCTGGTGGACCCCACTAGATGCAAATCATCAACATTGATTCAATTTGATTTATTATTGTCACATGTATTATCACGTATTAGTGTACAGTGAAAAGTATTGTTTCTTGCGTGCTATACAGACAAAGCATAGTGTTCATAGAGAAGGAAAGAAGAGAGTGCAGAATGTAGAGTTACAGTCATAGCTAGGGTGTAAAGAAAGATCAACTTAATGCAAGGTAGGTCCATTCAAACGTCTGTCAGCAGCAGGAAAGAAGCTGTCCTTAAGTCGGTTGGTGCATTGACCTTAGACTTTTGTATCTTTTCCCCAATGGAAGAAGGTGGAAGAGAGAACATCTCGGCTGCGTGTGGTCCTTAAAATATGCTGGCTACTTTGCAGAGGCAGCTGGAAATGTAGATAGAGTCAATGTATGGGATGCTGATTTGCATGAAGGATAGGGCTATATTCACAATCTTTTGGAGTTCCTTGCTGTTTTGGGCAGAGCAAGAATCATACCAAACTGTAATACAACCAGAAAGAATGCTTTCTGTAGTGCTTCTGTAAAAGTTGGTGAATGTCATAACTGATGTGCTGAATCTCCTTAGTCTTCTGAGAAAGTTAGAGGCGTTAATGGGTTATATTAACCATAGTGTCGGCATGGGAGGACAAGTTGTTGGCGATTCGAACACCTACAAACTTGAAGCTTGCAATCCTTTCTACTTCATCCCCATTGATGGAGACAGGAGCATGTTCTCCTTTACGCTTCCTGAAGTCAATGACAATCAACTGGAGAAGGACCTATTGAAACAGCAATTTAGAAAAGTGAGGATGACCTCATAGAAGATTATAAAATTCTAATAGAGTTAGACAGGGTAGATTCGGAAAGAATGATCCCAAGGGTGGGGGAGTCCAGCATTCGGGCCGTAGTTTGAGGATAAGGAGTAAACCTTTTAGAACTGAGGTGAGGAGAAATTTATTCACACAGAGGTTGGTGAATGTGAAAAATTCATCAGCACTGAATATAATTGAGGCCAAAATATTGGCTAATATCAAGAAGAAATGACCTATAGTTCTTGGGGCTAAAGGGATCAATGGATATCAGAAAAATGGAAATTTAGGATATTGAATTTGATGATCAGCCATGATCGAGATGAATTTTAAGCAGGCCAACTGCCGATTGGCCTCCTCCTGCTTCTAGCCTCTATGTTTCTTTGACCCATTTATCTCAACCTGTTGCTTTCCATCAACCAGCCAATCTTCAATCCAAGACATTATTCTACCTCCAACCCCAGGGGATCTAACCTTCTGGATCATCTCTTGTGTTGCACCTTATTAAATACCTTCTGAGTGTCCAGACAGATCACATGCACAAGATCCCTGTATTCTACCCTGCTGATTATGTCCTCAAAGAACTCCAGCAAATTTGTCAAACCAGGCTTGCCCTTTACATTACTTGCTGACAATGGTGAATTAGAACATAGAGTACAGAACATAGAAAAATTGCACCGAACATATCCCTACCTACTAGCATTACCTATAACTCTCTACCTTACTAAGTCCCATGTACTCATCCAAAAGTCTCTTAAAAGACCCTATCGGATCCACCTCCACCACCACCGGCAGCAGCCAATTCCATGTACCCACCACCCTCTGAGTGCAAAACTTACTCCTGACATCTCCTCTGAAAAGCTTGAGTCTGTCTGTGGGAGTTTGCGCATTCTCCCTGTGCTTGCGTGGGTTTTCTCCGGGTGCTCCGGTTTCCTCCCGCATCCCAGGGATGTGCTCTTAGGCTAATTGGCAAAACAAATTCTCCCTAAATTGTCTCAAATTTGTTTTTAATCCATAGATCTATAAACATAGACAGGGATCACAGGTAGAGGTGGGAACATTGGGGTGGCGGCGCGGGCTCATTGGGCCGAAGGGCCTGTTTCCCGTGCTGTTTTGTTCTTTGTTCTTTGTTCATATTTGGGAAATTAAATTCTCCCATCACAACAACTCTGTTATTATTACTTCTTCCAGGACCTGTTTCCCTATCTGTTCCTCAACATCCTTGTTACTATTGGGTGGCCTATAGGAAATAACCAGTAAAGTTATTGACCCCTTCCTGTTCCGAAATTCCACCCACAGAGACTCCATAGACAATCCCTCCATGGCATCCACCTTCTCTACAGCCATGACACTATCTCTGATCAACAATACCATTCCCCCACCTTTTTGCCTCCCTCCCTGTCCCTTCTGAAACATCTGAAAGTAACCAGTCCTGTCCCTGAATCTGTGATGGCCACCACATCACATTTCCAAGCAGCGTTCCACGCTCTGAGCTCATCCACTTTGTTCACAACACTCCTAGTGTTAAAATAGACACATCTCAAACCTTTGGCCTAAGCACTCCCCTTCTCCATCACCTGCCTATCCTCCCTCTCACACTGTCGACAATCTCTCTCTATTTGTGAGCTAACCTCTCTCTCCCAGTCACTTAATTTCTATCCCCTGCCCCCAACCATTCCAGTATAAATAATCTTAGCCAATCTTCCTGCCAGGATATTGGTCCCCCTAGGATTCAAGTGCAACCCGTCCTTTTTATACAGGCCGTACCTGCCCCTTAAGAGGTCCCAATGATCCAGGAACCTGAATCCCTGCCCCCTGCTCCAATCCTTCAGCCATGCATTTATCTTCCATCTCATTCCATTCCTGCTCTCATTTTCTTGTGACACAGGCAGCAATCCTGAGATTACTACCTTTGCATCTCTCCTTCACAACTCTCTACCTAACTCCCTATATTTTCTTTTAATGATGCCTCTCCTTTTCCTACCTATGTCAGTGGTACCAATATGTACCAAGATCTCTGACTCCTTTCCCTCCCACTTCAGAATATCTTGGACATGACCAGAAACATCCAGGATCCCGGCACCAGGAGGCAAACCACCATCTGAGTTTCCCATCTGCCTCCACAAAATCGCCTGTCCAACCCCCTCACTGTAGAGTTCCTGATTAATACTGCCTTCCTCTTCCTTTCCTTACTCTTCTGAGCAACAGGGCTAGACTCTGTCAGAGGCATGGCCACTGCTGCTTCCACCAGGTGGACTGTCCCCCCCAACAGTACTCAAACAGGTATACTTATTGTGAAGGCACAACCACCAGGGTGCTCTCTAGCACCTGAGCTTTCCCCTTCCTAACTGTGACCTACTTGCCTACCTCCCGTGGCCCCAGAATGACCTGCCTGTAACTCTATCACCTCCTTATTCTTCCTGACCAGACGAAGGTCCACGAGCTGCAGCTCCAGTTCCCTAAGGTGGTTCCTTAGGAACCGCAGCTTGACGCACTCAGCACAGATATGGATGTCCAGGACGCCAGGAGACTCCAGGACTTCCCACATCCGACTCTGAGAACAACAAAGTGACCTTACACTCATAATTCCCCTAATCTCCAAAAAACACAGAAAAAGAAATTCAGAATTAAACCTATCTTGTCTCGCCTGTTTCTACCTAAGCCCATTGAGCCAAAGCCCTTTAGCTCTCACTCTGCTATCTGCTCACTCTGCTGCTAGCTACCGACGCTGCCCGCTGTACAGTGCGGCCTGCCTTTTAAATTTCCCATTCTAAAAAAAAACCTTCCCATAAGAACATACGAACATAAGAAATAGGAGCAGCAGTAGGCCATCTAGTTTTTCGAGCCTGCCCTTCCATTCAATAAGATCATGGCTGATCTGAAGTGGTCATGATGTAAAGATGCTGGCGTTGGATTGGAGTGGTAAGAACTCAGTAAGAATTTAGCAACACCAATTATTAATCCAACCAATTTATTTGATAGTAAAGATCTGAAGTGGATCAGTTCCACTTTCCCAGCTGCTTCCCATAGCCCTTAATTCCCTTGATTATGGAAATCTATCTACCCGTGACTTAAATGCATTCAACAAGGTAGCTTCCCCACTTCAATGGGCAGAAATTCCAGAGATTCACCACCCTTTGAATGAAGAAGTTCCTCCTCAACTCTGTTCTAAACTGCTCCCCCCGCCCACCCAACCCTTTCTTTTGAGCTGTGTCCTCTATTTCTGGTTTCTTTTCTAAGTGGAAAGAATCTGTCTATTTCTACCCTATTTAGTACCTTCATTATCTTGTAGGTCTCTATAAGATCCCCCTTCAGCCTTCTAAACTCCAATGAGTACAGGCCCAATCTATTTAATCTCTCCTCATAAGCTAACCCCTTCATCTCCGGTATCAGTCTGGTGAACCTTCTCTGTACTTTCTCCAAGGCCAATATATCCTTATGCAAATAAAGGGACCAAAACTGCACACAGTACTCCAGTTACGGCCTTACCAGCACCCTGTACAGCTGCAGCAAGACCTCCCTGCTTTTATATTCTATCCCCCTCGCAATAAAAGCCAACATTACATTCACTTTCTTGATTACCTGCTGCACCTGCGATTCGTGTACAAGGACCCCCAGGTCCGTCTGCACTGTAGCATGCTGCAGCTTTTCACCCTTTAAACAATTTTCCTTCCTACTATTACTTCTACCAAAGTAAATAACCTCACATTTGCTAACGTTATATTCCATCTGCCAGGTCCTCTCCCACTCACTCAGCCTATCTAGATCTCTCTGCAGACCTTCCGTATCCTCCACACAATTCGCTTTTCCACTCATCTTCGTGTCATCAGCAAATTTTGTTACCCTACGCTCAGCTCCCTCCTCCAGATAGTCTATGTATATGGTAAACAGTTGAGGTCCCAGCATCGATCCCTGCAGCAAGCCACTGCCAACCAGAAAAGCACCTGTTGATTCCAACTCTCTGCTTCCTGTTAGATACCCAATCCTCAATCCATGCTAACACTTTATCCCCAACTCCGTGTACCCTAACCTTTTGCAGCAACCTTTTGTGAGGCAACTTATCGAAGCCTTCTGGAAATCTAAAAACACCACGTCCATCGGTTCCCCTCTGTCTACTGCACTAGTCACATGTTCATAGAAATCCAATAAATTCATTGAACATGACTTCCCCTTCATGAATCCGTGCTATGTCTGTTTGATCAAACCTTTCTTTTCTAGGTGTCCTGCTATTTCTTCTTCTTCTCAGATCACCCCGCGGCCCACTTCTATTTTTCTGTTAAAGTAACTTGTAAAAAAGAAAAACCCCGTGAAAAACTAAAAAATAGCCAATCGCTTACCTTCACACTCCAACCACAAATCAATACTCCTCTCAGCTTGGTCCAATGAACAATGAGAATGATTTGAGCTTTGCTTTTCCAGATGCTCAGTCACCTCCGCTTTCATGACTGATGCCAGCAACCTTTCTACTACAGAGACCATGCTGACTGGTTTCTAGTTTCCCATATTTTGCCTCTTTCCTTTCTTGAATAAGAGTGTCACATTAGCATGTTTCCAGTCCACTGGTAACTTTCTGGAATCCAGGGAATTTTGGAATATCAAACTAATGCATCCATCTCTGATGGCATCTCTTTTAATATTTCTTTAATAGAACATCAGATTATGGGGACTTATTTAATTTCATACCCTTCAGTTTATTAAGTACCTTTCCTCTGATTATAGTTATTTCACCAAGTTCTGTCTTTGGGACAGAAATATTATCTTTCCTGTGAAGACGGAGACAAAGTATTGATTTAATGCCTCTATCATTTCCGGGTTTCCCATTATTACGTGACTAGTTCCATCCTCTAAAGGCTGATATCTACTTCCACTACTCTTTTCTATTTATATACTTATTGAAACTTTGGTGTCAGTATTTATGTTTTCAGCTAGCTTCCTTTTATAGTGCACTTTAGCATTTTTGGTACTGTAGTTAGTTATCATTTGTTGGTGTTTGAAGTCATCCTTATTCTCTACACTGCCACTAACTTTTGAAGTATTGTATTCCGTTGGTTTGCTCTTATGTTATTCTTGATTTCCTTATTAAGCCATGGATAATATTTTACTCTTTTGCAATTCCTCTTCCTCTCAGGAATGTACCTTAGTTAAGATGTCTTTAATATCTCCTGAAACACTGTCCTTCTATCCACATCAATAATGATGTGGAGACTGGGAGCAAGGAAGTTAGCTCCCAGGTAGGGAAGGACTCTAGACAGGATGACAGGCAGGTTAGACGAGTGGGGGAGAAGGGAAAAGTCCAGTCTGAGGGACTGAGCTGTGTCTATTTTAATGCCAGGAGTGTAGTAAATAAGGTGGATGAACTTAGGGCGTGGATTGCTGCTTGGGATTGTGATGTGGTGGCCATTACAGAGACTTGGATGTCTCAGGGACAGGACTGGGTACTACAGGTCCCGGGATTCAGATCCTTCAGGAAGGACAGGGAGGGAGGCAAAAGAGGTGGTGGAGTGGCACTGTTGATCAGGGACAGTGTCATGGCTGCAGAGAAGGTGGATACCGAGGAGGGAATGTCTACGGAGTCTCTGTGGGTGGAAGTTAGGAATAGCGAAGGGTCGGTGACATTGCTGGGTGTATTCTATAGGCTGCCCAATAGTGACAGGGAAGTTGAGGTGCGGATAGGGAAACAGATACTGAAGAGATGTAGAAATAACAGAGTCGTTGTGATGGGAGACTTCAATTTCCCAAACATCGACTGGAATATCCCAAGGGTAAGGGGTTTGGATGGGGAGGAGTTTGTTAGGTGTGTTCAGGAGGGTTTCCTGACACAGCACGTGGACAAGCCTACGAGAGGAGAGGCTGTACTGGACCTGGTACTAGCTAATGAACCAGGACAGGTGATGGATCTCTCGGTAGGAGAGCATCTTGGGGATGGAGATCATAATTCTATCTCCTTCACCCTTGCATTGGAAAAGGATAGGATCAGGCAGGCTAGGAAGGTGTTTGTCTGGAATAAGGGGAAATATGAAGACATCAGGCAGATGTTGGGGCGAATAAACTGGAAGGAGGTGTTCTTGGGGAAAAGCACAGAAGGAAGGTGGCAGATATTCAAGGAATGCTTGTCTGGAGCTTTGCACGACAACGTTCCGGTGAGACAAGGAGGTTTTGGTAGGACGCGGGAACCGTGGTGCACGAAGGCTGTGGTGAACATAGTCAGGAAGAAAAGAAAGGTGTATAAAAGGTTCAAAGAGCTAGGAGATGTTGGGGATCTAGAGAAGTATAAGGCTTATAGAAGAGAGCTTAAAAAGGAAATTAGGAGAGCCAGAAGGGGTCATGAGAAGGCCTTGGCTGGTAGGATTAAGGAGAATCCCAAGGCCTTCTACAAATATGTGAAAAGTAAAAGGATGAGAAGAGAAGGGATAGGACCTATAAAAGGTGAAGGGGGAAAAGTCTGTATGGAACCGGAAGAAATGGCAGAGGTGCTTAATGAGTACTTTGCCTCAGTATTCACGGTGGAAAGTGATCTGGGAGGATGCACTACAAGTTTGCGGCAGACTGAAAAGATTGAGTATGTAGATATTAAGGAAGCGGATGTGTTAGAACTTTTAAATGCTATCAAGATAGACAAGTCTCCGGGACCAGATGGGATGTACCCCAGGTTATTGTGGGAGGTGAGGGATGTCATTGCAGAGCCCCTGGCGATGATCTTTGCGTCGTCGATGGAGACGGGAGAGGTTCCGGAGGATTGGAGGATTGCGGATGTGGTCCCTATTTTCAAGAAAGGGAACAGGGATAGTCCTGGAAATTACCGACCGGTGAGTCTGACCTCAGTGGTTGGTAAGCTGATGGAGAGGCTTCTGAGGGACAAGATTTACGAGCATTTGGAGAAGTTTAGGTTGATTAGAAATAGTCAGCATGGTTTTGTAAAAGGCAGGTCATGCCTTATGAGCTTAATTGAGTTCTTCGAAAATGTGACTGAACACTGACGAAGGAAGAGCAGTGGATGTGGTGTACATGGACTTCAGCAAGGCATTTGACAAGGTCCCACATGCAAGACTTCTTGAGAAGGTGAGAGGCCATGGGATCCAAGGGGCTTTGGCCTTGTGGATCCAGAACTGGCTTGCCTGCAGAAGGCAGAGGGTGGTTGTGGATGGCTCTTTTTCTGCATGGAGGTCGGTCACCAGTGGAGTGCCCCAGGGATCTGTTCTAGGACCCTTGCTGTTTGTCATTTTCATAAATGACCTGGATGAGGAAGTGGAGGGATGGGTGAGTAAGTTCGCCGATGACACGAAGGTCGGTGGTGTTGTGGATGGTCTGGAGGGATGTCAGAAGTTGCAGCATGACATCGACAGGATGAGACTGGGCGGAGAAGTGGCAGATGGACTTCAACGCGGATAAATGTGTTGTGGTCCATTTTGGCAGATCCAACGGGATGAATGAGTACACTATCAAAGGTAGGAGTCTTAGCTGTGTGGAAGAGCAGAGGGATCTTGGGGTCCGGGTCCATAAGACTCTCAAATCGGCCTCCCAGGTGGAGGATGTGGTTAAGAAAGCTTACGGTGTACTGGCCTTCATTCATCGAGGGATTGAGTTCAGGAGTCAGGAGGTAATGCTGCAGCTTTATAGGACCCTTGTCAGACCACACTTGGAGTACTGTGCGCAGTTCTGGTCGCCTCACTATAGGAAGGACGTGGAAGCTATTGAAAGGGTGCAGAGGAGATTTACAAGGATGTTGCCTGGATTGGGAGGCATGCCTTATGAAGACAGGTTGAGGGAGCTGGGACTGTTCTCCCTGGAGAGACGAAGGTTGAGAGGCGACCTGATAGAGGTTTACAAGATGTTGAGAGGAATAGATAGGGTGGACTCTCAGAGACTATTTCCCAGGGCTGAAATGGTCGCAACGAGAGGGCACAGATTTAAGGTGCAGGGAAGCAAGTACAGAGGGGATGCTAGGGGAAAGTTTTTCACTCAGAGGGTGGTGAGCGAATGGAATCGGCTGCCGTCGGTGGTGGTCGAGACGAACTCGCTGGGGTCTTTTAAAAGACTTCTGGATGAGTATATGGGATCCAATGGTATTGGGGGTTATAGATAGGTCTATGGCTGGGTAGGTTTTGATGTGTTCGGCACAACTTGTGGGCCGAAGGGCCTGTTTGTGCTGTAGTGTTCTATGTTCTATCACCAACCTTTTGAAAATGGTTACTTTTTTTAAAGGGGAGAAATGTGATGCTTCTGTGCCTTTATGAAGTGGATTTGAATCATGTTTCTCTGCAGTTCTTTTAAGAGGTCCTGGCCTTTTGTGTTGATTGCTGAACTGTCTGAGCCTAAGTTCTTTTCATTGTTAGAGTCTTATGATGCGCTTTTTATTTTTAATTTGGGACTAATGCATTCTCCTGGAGTTTTACAATTTTTTGAATTTTTGATTTATGGCTTTCTGCCACTTTCGTGGCAGGTTAGGTGCTTTGCAGAGATTTTTTTTCATCATAGAAAAATCCAGACTTATTTTCAATTTTAGTTAGATGTATTGGACTTCAGGCTGCAAGGAGTGTTTTTATCTTTCTCCTTGCTATTAGAAATACTGCTAGCAAGTTGTAAACAATCTTTATTGCCTCTCTGGAGTGAAAATTTTGCTGTCAGTGGTTTCATGGCAAAAAGCCAGGGTCCAGCAGTGGCTCCATCTCTATCTCAAGCTGTGTTGGGAGCTCAAAGACAGAGAAGACATTGATAAGGCCACATTTGGAATACTGAGTACAGTTCTGGTCACCCTATTATAGAAAGGATATTATTAAACTGGAAAGATTGCAGAAAAGATTTATTAGGATGGTACCAGGACTTGATGATTTGAGTCATAAGGAGAGGCTGGATAGACTTGGGTTTTTTGCCCTGATTTTAATTTGATTTCAGATCAATAGGTATAAATAATCAGTTTTAAAAAATTAAAATTAATTAACTAGTACAGGTAACTCATGTATTTGGCTATTAATATTTATACTGAAAACTAGCACCAGGGACTGTATGGCTAATTTATCATAATTTTTTAAGTATTCTATTTGTAAATACATTCTTGAGTGGTACAAATGTTAGTCAGTAAGGTAACGTGCTTTATCTGTAAGATGTGGGAGATCTGTGAGACTTCAAGCATTCCAGACACCTACAGACTGCATGGATAGGATGCAGCAGCAGCTGAATGCACCTAGGAGCATGAAAGTGGCAGAAAGCATCAGACAGGAGCTTTAGAGACATGGTCACATCCAAAGTGCAGGCAAATAGATAGATGACCACTACAAAGGGCAGGCATTCAATACAGGAATCCCCTGTAGCTATCCCTCTTTCTAGTAGGTATACCGTTTTGGATACTTTTGGAGGTGCTGGTATGATGTAGAGATGCCGATGTTGGACTGGGATAAAGTAAGAAGTCTCAACACCAGATTCACGTCCAACAGGTTTATTTGATAGCAAATGCCACTAGCCTATGGAGCGCTGCTCCTTTGCGATGGAGCAGCGCTCCTAAAAATAGCGGCGTTTGCTACCAAATAAACCGGTTGGACCTTACCTGGGTTTGTGAGATTTCTTACTGGGCTGGCCTATCAGGGGAAAACAGCAGCAGCCAGAGTAATGGCAGCTCAACTGGCCCTGTTGTTCAGCAAGGAAGGTCAAAGTGCAGAAGAGCAATAGTTATAGCGAACTCTACTGTGAGGGGCATAGACAGATGTTTCTGTGGCCAGGAAAGATACTTCAGGATGGTATGCTGCCTCCCTGATGCCAGGGCCAAGAATGTTTCTGAATGGGCATGGGACATTCTGAAAGGAAAGGCGACCAGCCAGAGGTTGAAGTACACATTGGTACTAACAACATAGACAGGAAGAGTGAGAAGGTTTATTACAGGCCTCCCAACAACCAGTAGAAGATAGAGGAGCAAATATTCAGACAAATTTTGGAAAGATGCAAAAACAACAGGATTGTTGTTATAGGTGATTTTAACTTTTTCTTTATTGACTGGGGCTAGCTTGCTGCTAGAGGCTTGGATGGGACAGAATTTATAATGGTCATCCAGGAAGGTTTCTTAAAAGAATATGTAAATAGGTAATTCAGGAAGGAGCTATATTGAACCCTGGTACTGGGGATTGAGCCCGGCCAGATGATTGTTTCAGTTTCAGTAGGAGAGAATTTTGGGTACAGTGATCATAACTCCATAAATTTTATGGTGCTTATGGATAAGAAAAAGAATGATCATTGGGCAAAGTTGTGAAATTGGGGGAAGACTAACCACAACAACATTAGGCAGAATCTGGAAAACGTAGATTGGGGGAGGCTGCTTGAGGTTAAATCAACATCCAAAATGTGGGAGTCTTTCAAATGTCAGTTGATTGGAATTTAGGACGAGCATGCATCTGTGAGGATGGAGGATAAGTGTGGCAAGTATTGGGAACCCTGGATAACCCTGGATATTATGAGTCTTGTCAAGCAGGAAAAGGAAGCACTCATAAAGTCTAGGCTAAGGACAGATGAAGTCTTTGAAGAATATAAAGAACGTAGGAAGGAACTTAAGGAAGGAGTTTTAAGAAGGCTGAAAGGGCTTATGAAAAGTCCGAGGCAAATAGGATTAAGGAAAATCTGAAGGCTTTTTTATGCATGCATATAGGAATTATACACTAAATGGTAAAACCCTTAGGAGTATTGACAGGCAGAGAAATCTGTGCATCCATGTCGACTAATCACTGAATGTCCACAGTTGGATAAAGTAAGCATACGGCATGCTTGCCTTCATCGGTTGGGGCATTAAGTATAAAAATTGGCAGGTCATGCTGCAGCTGTACAGAACTTTAGTTAAGCCTCATTGAGAATATTGTGTACAATTTTGGCCACCACACTACCAGAAGGATGTGGATATTGTGGAGAGGGTACAGAAGTGATTTACAGGATGTTGCCTGGTCTGGAGGATATTAGCTATGAAGAAAGGTTGGATAAACATGATTTGTTCTTACTGGAATGACAGAAGTTGAGGGATGACATGATAGAGATTTACAATTTTCTGAATGGCATTTTCAGACTGGATATTCAGATAATCTTCCCTTGAGTAGAAAAGTCAAGTCATAGAGCTGTAGAGGTTTACAGCATGGAAGCAGGCCCTTCAGTCCAATTTGTCCATGCTACCCTTGTTTTTCTAAAATCCCAAAGCTAATCCTAATTGCCCACATTTGTCCCATATCCCTCTATACCCATCTTACCCATGTAACCATCTAAACACTTTTTAAAAGACAAAATTGTACTCATCTCTACTACTACCACTGGCAGCTTGTTCCAGACACTCACCACCCTCTGTGTGAAAAAATTGCCTCTCTGGATACTTTTGTACCTCTCTCTCCCACCTTAAACCTATGCCTTCTAGTTGTAGACTCCCCTATCTTTGGGAAAAGATATTGACTGTGCCTCTCATTATTTTATAGACCTCTATAAAATCACCTCTCAGCCTCCTATGATCCAGAGAAAAGAGTCCCAGTCTATCAAGCTTATAACTCAAACCATCAACTTTACTCAGAGGATAGTAAGGGAGTGGAATGCCCTGCCTGCAGCAATTGTGGACTCATCAAGTTTAAGGGCGTTCAAATGGTCAATGGATAGGCATATGGATAGCATTGGAAAAGTTTAGGACAGAGGGTCATAAAATTGATTCCATTGGTTGGCGCAACATCGAGGGCCAAAGGGCCTGTACTGCGCTGTAATGTTCTATGTTCTATGTTCTATCAAGTCCTGGTAACATCCTAGTAAATCTCTTCTGCACTCTTTCTAGATGAATAATATCTTTGTTATAATATGGTGTCCAGAACAGTAAATTGTATTCCAAGTGTGGACTTGCCAATGTCTTGTACAACTTCAACAAGATAGCCAACTTCTGTATTCGATGTTCTAGCCAATGAAACCAAGCATGCCGTATATCTTCTTCACTATTCTGTCCAGTTATATGAATCTGTATCCCTCGATCTCTTTGTTCTGTAACTCTCCCCAGTACCTTACCATTAACTGAACAAATCCTGCCCTGGTTCAATCTACCAAAATGCAGCACCTCATATTTATCTAAATTAAACTCCAATTGCCACTTGTTAGCCCACTGGAACAGTTGATCAAGATCCCATTGCTATCCAGATAGTCTTTTTTAGTGTCCACTATGTCACCAATATTGGTGTCATGTGCAAACTTGTTAACCATGCCTCCTATACAAAACAAAGAAAATTACAGCGTAAGAACAGGCCCTTTGGCCTTCCAAGCCTGCACCAACCATGCTGCCTGACTTAACTAAAACCTCTACCCTTCTGGGAATCATATCCCTCTATTCCCATCTCATTCATGTACTTGTCAACATGTCCCTTAAAAGTCACTATCATATCCACTTCCATTATCTCCCCCTGTAATGAATTCCAGACACCCATTACTCTCTGTGTAAAAAATCTGCCTCATACATCTCCTTTAAACATGGCTTCTCGCATCTTGAACCTGTGTCCACGAGTAATTGACTTTTCCACCCTGGGAAGAAGCTTCTGACTATCCACTCTGTCCATGCCGCTCATAATTTTGTAGGCTTCTATCAGGCCTCCCATCAACTTCCGTCGTTCAAAACAAATTTCTTCAATCTTTTCTCATAGCTAGTGCCCTCTATACTAGGCAACATATTGGTAAATCTTATCTATACCCTCTCCAAAGCCTATACATATTTCTAGTCATGTGACGACTAGAATTGAATACTATATTCCAAGTGTGGCCAAACTAAGGTTCTATAAAGCTGCAACATGGTTCGCCAATTTTTAAACTCAATGTGCCAGCCAATGAAGGCAAGCATCCAGTATGCCTTCTTGACTACCTTCTCCACCTGCATTGCCACTATCAATGACCTATCAACCCATACACCCAGATCCCTTTTCCTATTAATACTCTGAAAGGTTCTGCTGTTTACTGTATATTTCCTATTTGTATTCGACTTCCAAAATGTATTACATCACATTTGACTGGATTAAACTGCACCTCCCATCTTCCCAAGTCTCCAGTTGGCCTTTATCCTGCTGTATCCTCTGATGATCCTCATCGCTTTCCACAAATCCACCAAACTCAGTGTCGTCCACAAGCTTAGGAATCAATCCAGTTACTTTTTCTCCAAATCATTTATATATATTTCAAATAGCAAAGGTAATAGCACTGATCTCATAGAAACACCACTTGTCACAATCCTCAATTCAGAAACACATCCTTCCACTGCTACCCTCTGTCTCCTTTGACCAAGTAAGAAGTCTGACAACACCAAGTTTAAGTCCATCCAATTTATTTGATAGTAAACTCATAAGCTTTCGAAGTTCTCCTCTTTGTCAGGTGAATGGGGTGTTCCAGTCTCAGACAGCACATATAACAGCTCAGACAGTTTACAGATTACTGATTAGAATGCGAATCTTTACACCTAACCTACTATTCAAGTCTTAAAGTGACTAACAATGTGAGTGGAAGGAGCACTGAGCACAGGTTAAAGAGATGTGTATTGTCTCCAGACAGTACAGTAAGTGAGGTTTTGCAAACCCAGGCAAATCATGGTGGTTACAGATAGCGTGACATGAGCCCAAGATCCCTGTTGAGACTGTCCTCATGTGTGTGGAACTTGCCACACATCAGTCTCTGCTCAGTGACTCTGCGCTGTCGAGTGTCATGAAAACTACCTTGGAGAATGCTTACCCGAAGGTCGGAGGCCGAATGCCTGTGACCGCTGAAGTGTTCGCCAACAGGAAGGTCTTGCCTGGTGATTGTCGAGTGATGTTCATTCATCTGCTGTTGTAGTGTCTGCATTGTCTCCCCAATGTACCATGCTTCGGGACATCCTTTCTTGCAATGTGTTAGGTAGACAACATTGGCCGTGTTGCAAGAGTACGTACCATGCACCTGGTGATGGTATTCTCACGTGTGATGATGTCATCCATGTCAATGATCCGGCATGTCTTGCAGAGGTTGCTGTGTCAGGGTTGTGTGGTATTGTGGTCACTGTTCTCCTGAAGGCTGGGTAGTTTGCTGCGAACAATGGTCTGTTTGAGGTTGTGCGATTGTCTGAAGGCAAGAAGTTGGGGTATGGGTATGGCCCTGGCGAGATGTTTGTCTTCATCAATGATATGCTGAAGAGTCTGGAGAAGATGTGACACCACAGTAGAAAACAGTACTATCACAGGAAGGTCCATTGTCAACTTGTTGGACTGCACACTTCAACCAGATGAAATCGAAGTTCTCAGCCGAGGGCTCAATTTCTGTCCCACCACCAAAATGGACCTCATCAGTGTTGCAGCAGACACAGAATTCATCAGGCGAATGAGGCTGCGGGAGTTTTTCCACAAACCCCAAAAAGCCAACAGCGAACACAATGAGACAGCCAATCAACCAGAACAGCCGACAGAGAGATCAGCAGTACAGCAATCTAAGAAAAAGGAATCCAATTGGACTCCTCCGGAAGGCCACTGTCCTCGACTGGACATGTATGCTCAAATTATCAGGAAGTGCATGAACACCAGATTCATCAGCCGCACTCTTAAGACAGCCCCAAACATCACCCAAGCACAACGCAACGCCATCTATGCTCTCAAAACCAACCGCAACATTGTCATCAAACCAGCAGATAAAGGAGGGGCCATCGTCATACTGAACAGAACAGATTACTGTAAAGAAGTGTACCTACAACTAAACAATGTGGAACACTACAGACAGTTACCAGCAGATCTGACTAAAGAACACACTCATCAACTCAACATTCTGATCAAGACCTTTTATCCAAATCTTCAGAGCACCCTCTGTGCTCTCATTCCACGTACTTTCTGTGTTGGAGATCTCTACTGCCTCCCAAAGAAACACAAGGCAAACACACCCGGCCATCCTATCGTATCGGGCAATGGGACCCTGAGTGAGAACCTCTCTGGCTACGTCGAGGGCATCCTGAAACCCAGTGTACAAAAACCCCCAGCTTTTGTCGTGATACTACGGACTTCCTACGGAAACTCAGTACATGTTCCTCGTCACAATGGATATCTCAGTGCTCTACCCCAACATCCCCCATGATGATGGCATTACTGCAACTGTCTCAGTACCCAATGCCGACAACTGCCAGTTTCCAGATGCAATTTTACAACTCATTTGCTTTATCCTGGACCACAATGTCTTCACTTTCAACAACCACTTTTTCAACGACACACGGAATGGCCATGGGGACCAAATTCGCGCCTCAATATGCCAACATCTTCATGCACAGATTCTACCAAGACTTCTTCACCGCATGGGATCTTCAACCAATGCTACATATGAGATGTATTGATGACATTTTCTTCCTTTGACTCATGGTGAACAATCATTGAAACAACTTATCAACAAGTTCCATCCCACCATCAGACTCACTATGGATTATTCTCCAGAATCAGTTGCATTCTTGGACACACGCATCTCCATCAAGGATGGTCACCTCAGCACCTCACTATACTGCAAGCTGACAGACAACCTCACAATGCTCCACTTCTCCAGCTTCACTTCTCTAAACACGTTGAAGAAGCCATCCCCTATGGACAAGCCCCCCGTATACACAGAATTTGCTCAGATGAGGAGGATCGTGATAGATATCTCTAGACGCTGAAAGATGCCCTCATGAGAACAGGATATGGCGCTCAACTCTTCGAATGATAGTTCTGATGCGCCACAACGAAAAACCACACCAATCTCCTCAGAAGACAAACACGGGACATGGTGGACAGGGTACCCTTCGTTGTCCAGCACTTCCTCAGAGTGGAAAAGCCATGACATCTTCTCCAGAGTCTTCAACATATCATTGATGAAGACGAACATGTCGCCAGGGCCATTCCCAGACCCCAAATTCTTGCTTTCTGACAACTGTCCAAGCTCAAACAGACCATTGTTCGCAGCAACTACCCAGCCTTCAGGAGAACAGTGATCACAATACCACACAACCCTGCCACAGCAACCTCTGCAAGACATACCAGATCATCGACATGCTGCCTCATCACCAGGTGCATGGTACATACTCTTGCAACTCCGCCAACGTTATCTACCTAATACGTTGCAAGAAAGGATGTCCCGAAGCATGGTACATTGGGGAGACCATGCAGGCACTACGACAGCAGATGAATGAACATTGCTCGACAATCACCAGGCAAGACTGTTCCCTTCCTGTTGGCGAACACTTCAGCGGTCACAGGCATTTGGCCTCTGACCTTCGGGTAAGCATTCTCCGAGGTGGTTTTCACGACACACAACAGCGCAGAGTTGCTGAGCAGAAACTGATAGCCAAATTCCACATGCATGAGGACAGTCTCAACAGGGATCTTGAGTTCATGTCACACTATCTATAACTGCCATGACTTGCCTGAGTTTACAAAACCTCACTTACTGTACTGTCTGGAGACAATACACATCTCTTTAATCTGTGCTCAGTGCTTCGTCCACTCACATTGTTAGCCACTTTAAGACTTGAATAGCAGGTTAGATGTAAAGATTCGCAATCTAATCAGTAATCTATAAACTGTCTGTGCTGCCATATGCGCTGTCTGAGACCAGAACACCTCATTCACCTGACGAAGAGGAGAACCTCGAAAGCTTTTAAGTTTACTATCAAATAAATCGGTTGGACTTAAACCTGATGTTGTTAGACTTCTTACTGTGTTTACCCCAGTCCAACGCTGGCATCTCTACATCATACTTCTTTGACCAAGCCAGTTTTGTATCCATCTTGCTAGCTCACCTCTGATCCCTTGTTATTTCACCTTCTGCACCAGAAAGTGAAGTTGCATGGGTTATATTCTCATCCAAAGCATTAATATAAATGACAAATAACAGTGAGCCCAACACTGATTCCTAAGGCACACAATTGGTCACAGGTCTCCAGTTTGAAAAAAACTCTCTAAAACTATTCTCTGTCTTCTGTCGTCAATTCAATTTTGTATCCATTTAGCTACCTCAACCTGGATCCCATGAGATTTAACCTTATGCAAGAACCTACCATGTGGTACCTTGTCAAAGACCTTGCTAAAGTCCATGCAGGCAACATCAACTGTGCTGCTCTCATCTACTATCTTGGTTACCTCTTCAAAAAACTCAAATCAAATTTGTGAGGCATGATTTTCCATTCACAAAGCCATGCTGACTGTCCCTAATCAGTCCTTGCATCTCTAAATGCCCATAGATCTTCTCTCTCAAAATGCCTTACAACAACTTACCCATCACAGATGTGAGGCTCACCAGCCTGTAGTTCCCAGGCTTTTCCCTGCTGCCCTTTTTAAACAAAGGCACAACTTTGCCAATCTTCAGGCACCTCACCTGTGACTACTGATGATTCAAATATCTCTGCCTAGCCTCCCACAATATCCTGGGATACACTTCATCAGGTCCCTGGCATTTCTGTATCATAATGCACTTTAAGACTCCTAGCACCTCCTTCTGTGTAATATGTGCACTCTTCAAGACGTCACTATTTATGTCTCCAAGTTCACTAAATCCATGCTTTTCTCAGCAGTAAGTATTGCTAGGAAATATTCATAAGACTCACTCATCTCTTGTGGATCCACAAATAGATGGCCTTGTTGATCCTTAAAAGGCTCTACTCTGTCCTTAGTAACCCTTTTGGCCTTTACATATTTGTAGAAGATCTTTGGATTCTCCTTTGCCTTATCTGCCAAAACAATCTTGTGTCCCCTTTTTGCCCTCCTAATTTCTCTCTTAAATCTACTCCTATATCCCCTATACTTTTCAAGTGGTTCATTTGATCCCTACTGTCACTACATGTCATGTACCTCCTTCTTCTTCTTGACTAGAGCCTCAATCTTCTGAGTCATTCAGGATTTCCCACTTCTATCAGCCTAAGAGGAATGTGCTTACTCTGAACCCTGGTTAACACACTTTTGAAAGCCTGCCACTTACCAGATGTCTCTTTGCCTTCCCACAGACTCCCACAATTGACTTTTGAAAGTTCTTACTTGATACCATTAAAATTGATCTTGCCCCAAATTAGAATTTTAACTTTTGGGCCAACCCTATCGTTCTCCATAGTTATCTTAAAACTAATAGAATTATGGTCACTGGTCCCAAAGTGATCCCTCGCTAACACTTCCACATAGGGAACTTGTGTTTAAGATTCTTGGGGAAAAGATTAAAGGAGATGTATGAGGCAAATTTTTTATGCAGAGGATGGTGAATGTCTGAAACACGCTGCCTGGGGAGGTGGAGGGAGCAGATATGATAACAGCAATTAAGCAAAAACTAAAAGATTACATGAATAGGATGAGAATGGAAGGATACGGAGTCTATGAATGCTTGTGGTTTTTGTTCAGGCAGGCATCATGATCGGCGTAGACTTGAAGGGCCAGTCCTGTGCTGCAATTTTTATTTTTTTGTTCTTTGAATTTGGGGTGATCTTATAGAGATCTATAAAATAATGAGGGGCACAGATCAGGAGATACTCAACACATTTTCTCAAAGGAGGGGAGTCTAAAACTAGAGGGCATAGATTTAAGGTGAGATACGAAAGGGTCCACAGGAGCAAATTTTTCACACAGAGGATGGTGAGTGTATGAACTGAGATGCCACAGGCAATAGCAGAGGTGGGTACTATTTTGTCTTTTAAGAAGTATTTACATAGTTACATGGATAAGATGAGTATAGAGAGCTATGGACCAAAACTGAGCAATTAAAGTTCGTTTAGAAAACAAAAGGACAAGTTGGGTTGAAGGGCTTATTTCCATGCTATAAACCTCAATGACTCCACATATCTAAGTCAGAGTTCTGATTCTCCAAGCAAAAGAGTAAACTACAGAGGGAGATAGAAAGCTGCAAGATCCAGCTTCACAGAAGCATCCATATTTTCCATGCTAAATCTGGGAGAGCAAGAAGATTATTTAGAATAGTATATCCAGCTGTTATGGTTTATCCAATATCATTGGTGATTTTTTTTATGATAAAAGTTCTGGCAAAATTTCTTTCTGTGTTAACTGTATTCTTAAATAAACTATTTATTCTGTAAACTGTATTCTTAAATAAACTTGTTTGCTAAAAGTTCCCTAGTGGGTTTATTTGTATCATACCTTGAGTTAAACATCTTATACGTATCTGAACCAAAATTCAAAGTGCAAAACTTATGATCTTGGCTGGTTTCATAAAACACTTTGTGGCTCCTGACAAGGATTAAAGCACTGTGCCCTTTTATCCTACTTTCTCCTACTAATGGAAACATCTTTCTCATGTCCACAGTACCCAGACCCTTCATTATTCTTTAAGTTTCAATGAAAACCACCCCCTCTTTCTAAACTCCAGCAAGTACAAACTTAGGGTGGGATTGCGGATGCAGTATAATTTGGATAAACGTGAGGTTCTTCACTAAGGAAACAAAAACAAGAAGGCAGATTACTTCCTGAATGGCTGTAAATTGGGAGAGGGGAGTGTGCAGTGGTACCTGTGCCCTTGTGCATCAGTTTCCAAGGGTGTCCTTGTGCACCAGTCACTGAAGGTAAGCATGCAGATGCCGCAGGCAGTAAAGGAGGCAAATGATATGTTGGCCTTCATTGCGAGAGGCTTTGAGTACATGAGCAGTGATGGGTTGTTGCAATTATACAGAGCCATGGTGAGACCATACCTAGAGTATTGTGTTCAGTATTGGTCTCCTTTTTTGAGGAAGGATGTTGTTGCTGTTGAGGTAGCGCAGCGAAGGTTTACCAGAGTGATTCCAGGAATAACAGGATTGATGTACAAGGAGAGATTGATTAGATTAGGATTGTTTTTGCTGGAGTTCTGATGAATAAGAATCTCATTAAAAATGTATAAAATTCTATTGAGACTAGATAGCGAAGATGCAGATGCTTCTATCTTCTATGTTTTGACCACCAGTCCCAAGGCAGGAAATTTTCTCCCAAGGTCAATGTTGTTTTGCATGGTGCCTCCCTGCATCATTACAACTCATGATGGGCAAGATAGAAAATAATTCTGTCCCCAGAATCTGCAGATGCTCCTCATTCAAGCTTTTCATTCCTGAGACCATTCTCATGAACCTCCTCTCAACCATCCCCAAGGCCAGCACAGCCTTTCTTATGGGGCCCAAAACTGCTCGCAATATTCTAAATGTGGTCTCACCAGAGCCTTATAAAGCCTCAGCAGTACATCCCTGCTTTGTATTCTGGTCCTCCCAAAATGAATGCTGGCATTGTATTTGCTTTTCTAACGGCCAACTCACCTACTGGTTAACCGTATGAGAATTCTGAATCAGGACTCCCAAGTCCAGTTGCACCTCTGATTTCTGTATTATATCTCCATTTACAAATTTGTCTATACCTCTATTCTTCCTATCAAAATATATAACCTCACACTTTCACACATTGCATTTCATCTACCGCTTCTTTGCCCATTTTTCTAGCCTGTCTCAGTCCTTATACAGTCCTCAGTCCCCGCCTCTTCAAATACTACCTGTCCCACTGCCTATCTTTGAATCATTTCAAACTTCGCCACAATGCTCTCAGTTCCTTATTATTGATAATTAAAATGAAAAGTTGTGGTTCCAAAACTGACCCTTCCGGAACTCCACTAGTCACCGTCTACCTTCTACCAGTCAGCCAATCTTATATCCATGCTGGTACCTTGCCTCGAACACCATGGGTTCTTACCAGTAGCTTTTTATGTGGTGTCTTGCCAAAGACCTTCTGGAAATCCAAGTAGATAACATCTACTGGCTCTCCTTTGTCTAACCTGCTCATTACCTCCTCAAAGAACTCCAACAGGTTTATCAGGCATAACTTCCCCTTGATGAAACCATGCTGGTTTCACCCTGTTTAACCATGCACTTTCAAGTATGCTGAAATCTTATCCTTAATAATGGATTCTCCAATCTGATCAATGACCAAAGTCAAACTAACCTCCCTGTAATTTCTTATCTGTTATCTCCCACTGTTCTGAAAAAACGGATTTTCTAGTCCTCGAGGATGCTTTCTGACTCCAATGGTTCCCAAAAGATCGTCATTAATGCCACCACAACCTCTTCAGCTATCGCTTTCAGAGCTCTGGGGTGTAGTCTATCTGGTCCAAGTGATTTATCTACCTTCAGATCTTTCAGCTTCCTTAGCCTCTTCTTCTTAGTAATGGCCACCATACTCAACTCTGCCCTCTGACTCATTTGAATTTTTGATATGTTACTCATGTCTTCTACAATGAAGACTGATGAAAGTATCTATTCAGTTCATAGAACATAAAGCATACAACAGTACAGAACAGTACTGGCCCTTCAGCCCTTGATGTTATACCGAGCTATATCCAAATCCAAGATCAAGCTATCCCACTCCCTATCATTCTGGTGTGCTCCATGTACTCCTCCAATAATCGCTTGAAAGTTCCTAAGGTGACTGACTCCACTGTCACTGCAAGTAGTGCATTCCACACCCCAACCTTATAGTGAGGTGACCAGAAGTGCGCACAAAGTTCCAAATGAGGTCTCATAAGGATCTGCACAGTTGCAGCAAAATACCATGGCTCTTAAACTCAAATCCCGTATTAATAAGTGCTAACATACTATAAGCCTTCATCACGGCTGTATCCATTTGTGATCGGTGGATATGAACCCAACATCTCTCTGTTCCTCCACATTCC
Source organism: Sphyrna mokarran (assembly GCA_024679065.1). Lineage (NCBI taxonomy): Eukaryota > Metazoa > Chordata > Chondrichthyes > Carcharhiniformes > Carcharhinidae > Sphyrna > Sphyrna mokarran. The sequence continues at coordinate 7,878,977 of JAGIQG010000005.1, forward strand.
TCAGAACCCTGTCTTTGACTCCATATTCTGCATTCAAGTTTGTCCTACCAAAATGAATCAGCTCGCACTTATCAAGGTTTCACTCCATCTGCTACTTTTCGGCCCAGCCCTGCATCCTATCAAATACGCTTTGCAGCCTATAAGAGTCCTCCACCTCATCCACTACTTCACCAATTTTGGTGTAATCAGCAAATTTGCTGATCCATCCTTCCAAGTTATTGACAAAAATCACAAATAGCAGAGCACGCAGCACTCAGCCCTGTGGTACACCCCTGGTAAGTAGCCTCCAGTTCGTGAGGCAAGACTTACCCCTCATGAATCCTTGCTGCCTATCCCGGATTAAGCTGCATTTTTTCTAATGGTCATAAATCCTATCCCTCTGGACATTTTCCATTAACTTATCAACTACTGAAAATAAGATTAACTGGCCTATAATTATCAGGGTCATTCCTATTTCCTTTCTTGAAGGGAGGAACAACATTCAACACTCTCCAGTCCTCTGGCACAATTTCCATGGACAGTAAGATCTAAAGATCAAAGTTAAAGGCTCTACAATCCCATCCTTGCCTCCCATAATATCCTAGAATGTATCCCATCTGGCCCAGGGGACTTATCAACCTTCAGATTTTACAAAATTGTTAATACATCTTCCTTCAGAACATCTATCTCCTCCATCCTATCAGCCTGTATCACTCTCTCATCCTCAAAAACATGGCCCCTCTCCTTAGTGAACACTGAAGAAAAATATTCATTCAATGCCTCATCCATCTCTTCTGTCTCCATGCACAAGTTCCCACTACTATCCTTGACCGGCCCTAATCTCACTCTGGTCATTCTTTTATTTCTCACATAAGAGTAAAAAGCCTTGGGGTTTTCCTTGATCCAACCCGCCAAGGACTTTTCATGCTCTTTCTCAGCTCTCCTAAGCCCTTTTTTTTAACTCATTCCTTGCTACCGTGTAACCCTCAAGCAACCCAACTGAACCTTGTTTCACATCCTTACATACGCTTCCTTTTTCCTCTTGACAAGACATTCAACCTCCTTTGTGAGCCATGGTGCCCTCACTCAGCCACTTCCTCACTGCCTGATTGGGACATACCTATCAATATTTGTTCCTTGAACAAGCTACAATTTTTATTTGTGCCTTTACCTGACAGTTTCTATTCTCATCTTATGCTCCCTATTTAGAACATAGAACATAGAACATAGAACAATACAGCAAAGAACAGGCCCTTCGGCCTTCGATGTTGTGCCGACCAAAATAAAAAGCAATGCCCCTCCTAACTAAACCATTCCCTTCTCATCCATATACTTATCAACTAACCTCTTAAACGCCACCAAACTTGGCGCATCTACAACAGCTGCAGGCAGGGCATTCCACTCCCTAATCACTCTTTGAGTAAAGAACCTACCTCTGATATCCGTCTTGCCTATTTCTTGCCTAATCGCATCATAATTACCCTACACCAATTATAAACCTTGCCTTGTCATGTGACTTTATCCCCTTCCATTGCAATAATGAAAGAATTTTCATTTCACTTTGACTAGCCTCACAATATCTCTCATTATCCAAGAATTCCAAAACTTGCCAAACTTATCCTCCATCCTTACAAGAATGTGCCAACCTTGGATCCCTATCAACTTACCACTTGAAAGCTTCCCACATGCCAAATGTTGAATTGGCCTCAAACATTTGCCCCCAATCTATATTCTTCAGTTTCTGTCTAATATTGTTGTAATTAACCTTCCCCCAATTTAGCACCTTAACTTGAGCACTACACTGATCATTATCCATCAGTACCTTAAAGTTTACTGAATTGTGGTCACTGTTCCCCATTACTACTTCTCCAGAATCATTTTCCAGTGGCCCAATGAGCACGTTTGCCTCTCTCTCACCCTTTATATATCTAAAAAAAAGCTTTCACAATCTTCTTTTGTCTTTCTGGCTGGCTTACCCTCATTTTTCACCATTTCTCCCTTTATTTCTGTTGGTTTTTAAATGCTTCCCAATCTCCTTGCTTCCTACTAATCTTCAGCACATTTAATGTTTTTTTTTTCTTTTGCTTTTATGCTGTCCCTGTCTTTCTTCATCAGCAATGGTTACCTTATCTTCCCCTTAGTATGCTTCTTCTTCCTTGGGATGAAATTTTGTTCTGTCTCCCAGGTTACCCCAAAAAGTCTTGCTATTGCTGTTCCACCATTTTAGGCTCCTCTCCAAATTAACTCTTGCTAGCCCCTTCCTCATGTCTCTGTAGTTGCCATGGATAGCACAGTGACATACAAGTGGCATGGTGTCACACTACTTAGCACTGTTGCCTCACAGTGCCAGATACCCAGGTTCCGACTGTGCAATGTCTGCACTTTCTCCCAGTGTCTGCTTGGGTTTCCTCCAGGTGCTCTGGTTTCCTCCCACAATTCAAAAAGATGTGCTGGCGAAGTGCTTGGCTATTCTAAATTCTTCTTCAGTGTGCCAGAGATGTGGTGACTAGGGGGTTTTCACAATAACTTCATTGCAGTATTAATATATATCTACTTGTGACATTCATAAGTAAACTTTAAACCTTTACTCAACTATAATACCGTTATATCTGATTCCAGCTTCTCCCTTGCAAAATGCAGGGTGAATTCAATCATATTATGCTCACTGCCTCCCAAGGGTTCCTTCACCTTAAGCTCTCTTATCAAGTCTGCCTCATTATATTCACAGTGGAAAGTGAACTGGGAGATTGCACTGCAGGTTTGAGGCATACGGAAAAGATTGAGTATGTGGATGTTAGGAAAGAGGATGCATTAGACCTGTTAAATTCTATCAAGATAGACAAGTCGCCAGGACCAGATGCGATGTACCCCAGGTTATTGTGGGAGGTGAGGGGAGTGGTTGCAGAGCCCCTGGCAATGATATTTGCGTCATCCATGGAAATGGGAGAGGTTCCGGAGGATTGGAGGATTGCGGATGTGGTCCCTATCTTTAAGAAAGGGAACAGGGATAGTCCAGGAAATTACCGACCGGTGAGTCTGACTTCAGTGGTTGGTAAGCTGATGGAGAGGCTTCTGAGGGATAAGATATATGAACATTTGGAGAAGTTTGGGCTGATTAGAAATAGTTCAGCATGGTTTTGTCAAGGGCAGGTCATGCCTTACAAGCCTAATTGAGTTCTTCAAAAATGTGACTGAACACATTGACGAAGGAAGGGCAGTGGACGTAGTGTACATGGACTTTAGTAAGGCGTTTGATAAGGTCCCCCATGCAAGGCTTCTGGAGAAGGTGAGAGGGCATTGGATCCAAGGGGCTTTGGCCTCATGGATCCAGAACTGACTTGCCGGCAGAAGGCAGAGAGTGGTTGTGGATGGGTCTTGTTCTGCATGGAGGTCGGTAACCAGTGGAGTGCCCCGGGGATCTGTTCTAGGACCCCTGCTGTTTGTCATTTTCATAAATGACCTGGATGAGGAAGTGGAAGGATGGGTTAGTAAGTTCGACGACGATACAAAGGTCGGTGGTGTTGTGGATAGTCTGGAGGGATGACAAAAGTTGCAGCGGGACATAGACAGGATGCAAGACTGGGCGGAGAAGTGGCAGATGGACTTCAACGTGGATAAATGTGTAGTGGTCCATTTTAGCAGGAATAATGGGATGAAGGAGTACAATATAAAGGGTAGGAGTCTTAGCTTTGTTGTAGAGCAGAAGGATCTCGGGGTCCGGGTCCATAAGACTCTTAAATTGGCCTCGTAGGTGGAGGAAGTGGTCAAGAAGGCATACGGTATACTGGCCTTCATTAATCGAGGAATAGAGTTTAGGAGTCAGGAGGTAATGATGCAGCTCTATAAGACTCTTGTCAGACCCCAGTTGGAGTATTGTGCGCAGTTCTGGTCGCCTCATTATAGGAAGGATGTAGAGGCTGTTGAGAGAGTTCAGAGGAGATTTACAAGGATGCTGCCTGGATTGGGAGGCAGGCCTTATGAAGATAGGTTGAGGGAGCTGGGACTCTTCTCACTGGAGAGATGTAGATTGAGAGGCGACCTGATAGAGGTTTATAAAATGTTGAGAGGAATAGATAGGGTGGACTCTCAGAGACTCTTTCCCCGAGCTGAAATGGTCCCTACAAGAGGACACAGATTTAAGGTGCAGGGAAGCAAATACAAAGGAGATGACAGGGGTAGGTTTTTCACTCAGAGGGTGGTGAGTGAATGGTACCAACTGCCGTCAGAGGTTGTTGAGGCAAACTCACTAGGGTCTTTTAAAAGACTTCTGGATGAGTATATGGAAAAGAATAGGATAGGGGGTTATAGATAGGTCTGTGGATTGGTAGATCTGATCGGCGCAACTCGTGGGCTGAAGGGCCTGTTTGTGCTGTATTGTTTTATGTTCTATGTTCTATTACATATCACCAAATCCAGAATTGCCTGTTCCTTAATAAGCTCCATCGCAAGCTGCTCCAAAAGGCTATCTCACAAATATTGCACAAATTCCTTTTCTTGGAATCCAATACCAACCTAATTTTTCCAGTTAACCTACATACTGAAGTTCTCTATGATCATTGTAACCTTGCTTTTCCTGCACGTCTTTTTTATCTCCTGGTGTAGCTTGTGCCCTACATCGTAACAACTGATCAGAGGCCTTAATATACACCACAGTTTTTTTTTAACTTTCATGGTCTTCAACTCTACCAAAACAGATTCTACATCTTCTGACTTGACGTCATTCCTTGCTCTTGATTTAATTTTGTTTCTTACTAACAAGGCAACCCTGCTCCTCTGCCCACTTGCCTGTCTTTTTGATAGCATGTTCCTTCGATACTTAGATCCCAGCCCTGATCACAGTACAGGTAAGAGATAGAAAATCTGGTGAACTGGTGCAACGCCAATAATCTCTCCTTCAATGTCAGCAAAACTAAGGAGATAGTCATAGACTTCAGGAAGTATTGAGGAGAACATAGCCCTTTCCATATCAATGGGGATGAAATAGAAATGGTCAAGAGCTTCACGTTTCTCAGTGTCCAGAATACCAACAACCTATCCTGGTCCCTCCATGCAAACAATGTAGTTAAGAAAGCCCACCAATGCCTCTACTCTCTCAGGAAACTAAGTAAATTTGGCATATCCGCTGCAATTCTTACCAACTTTTGCAGATGTGACATAGAAAGCATTTTCCTGGTTGTATCACAGCTTGATATGGCTCCTGCCCTGCCTGAGACTGCAGGGAACTACAAAAGTTAGTGATGGACAGGGATAGGCATGAAGCTGGGGGCAGTAGTTATAGCTGGGGGAAGGGTAATTATGAGGCCATCAGGAGAGAATTAGGGTGCATAGATTGGACTAGGAAACTACAGGGACTGGGAACATCTGGAACGTGGTGCTTATTCAAGGAGCAGCTGCTGCGAGTCCTTGATAAGTATGTCCCTGGCAGGCAGGGAGGAAATGGTCGAGTAAGAGAGCCTTGGTGTACGAAAAAAGTTGATTTGCTGGTTAAGAAGAAAAAGGAGGCTTATGTCAGGATGAGGCTTGAAGGCTCAGTTAGTGCACTGGAAAGCTATAGATTAGCCAGAAGGGAGCTAAAGAGTGAGTTGAGAAGAGCTAAAAGAGGACACAAGAAGACTTTGGCTGATAGGATCAAGGAGAATCCTAAAGCTTTCTTTAGATATGTTAAGAATAGAAGATTGGTTAGGGCAAGATTAGGGCCAGTCATAGACAGCATTGGGAAGTTGTGCGTGGAGCCTGAAGAGATTGGAGAGGTACTGAATAAATATTTCTCTTCGGTATTCACGCAGGGTGATGTAAATGTAGTTATGGAGAACACTGAGGTACAGGGTAGCAAACTGGAAGGTATCGAAGTAGATAGGGAGGATGTGCTAGATATTCTCGAGGGTTTGAAGTTGGATAAGTCCCCTGGGCCGGACGGTATTTACCCTAGGATTCTCTGGGAGGCAAGAGAGGAGATTGCAGAGCCTCTGTCTCTGATCTTCAGGTCCTCGTTGGTTACGGGTGTGGTTCCGGAGGACTGGAGGATAGCGAATGTGGTCCCATTGTTCAAGAAGGGGAAGAAAGACCTTCCAGGGAATTATAGGCCAGTGAGTCTTACTTCTGTTGTGGGCAAGGTATTGGAGAGAATTATTAGGGATAGGATTTAGTTATTTAGAGAGAAATGAATTGATTGGGGATAGTCAGCATGGTTTCGTGAAGGGTAGGTCATGCCTTACTAACCTCATTGAGTTTTTTGAGAAAGTGACCAAGAGGTGGATGGGGGTAAGGCGGTTGATGTAGTATATATGGACTTTAGTAAGGCGTTTGATAAGGTGCCCATGGAAGACTTCTACAGAAAATGCAGATGTGTGGAATAGAGGGTGATTTAGCTAATTGGATTAGGAATTGGCTGGCAGATAGAAGACAGAGGGTGGTGTTGATGGGAGATATTCATCGTGGAGTTTGGTGACAAGTGGTGTGCCTCAGGGGTCTGTTTTGGGGCCCCTGCTGTTTGTAATTTTTATAAATGATCTGGATGAGGGTATTGAGGGATGGATCAGTAAATTTGCAGATGACACTAAAGTCGGTGGAGTGGTCGATAGTGAAGAGGGGTGTTATAGTTTACAGAGTGACTTGGACAAGTTGCAGAGCTGGGCCGAGAGGTGGCAAATGGAGTTTAATGTGGAAAAGTGTGAGGTAATGCACTTTGGCAGGAACAATAAACGTGTAGAGTATGGGGCTAATGGTAGGGCTCTTAATAGTGTTGGGGAACAGAAGGATCTTGGTGTATGTGTCAATAGATCCCTGAAAGTAGGCAGTCAAGTGGATAAAGTTGTTAAGAAGGCATATGGAGTCTTAGCTTTTATTGGTATGGGGATTGAATTTCGGAGCCGCAGCATCATGTTGCAACTGTACAAAACTCTAGTGCGGCCGCACTTGGAGTATTGTGTGCAGTTCTGGTCCCCGCATTATAAGAAAGCTGTGGAGGCTTTGGAGAGGGTACAGAGGAGGTTTACCAGGATGTTGCCTGGTATGGAGGGCAGGTCTTATGAAGAGAGGCTGAGGGATTTGAGGTTGTTTTCGTTAGAAGGAAGGCGGCTAAGAGGAGACCTTATTGAAACATATAAGATGATTCGAGGTTTAGATAGGGTGGACAGTGATAGCCTTTTTCCTAGGATGGAGAAAGCTAGCACGAGGGGACACAGCTTTAAATTAAGGGGTGATAGTTATAGGACGGATATCAGAGGTAGGTTCTTTACTCAAAGAGTGATTAGGGAGTGGAATGCCCTGCCTGCAGCTGTTGTAATGCGCCAAGTTTGGTGGCGTTTAAGAGGTTAATTGATAAGTATATGGAAGAGAAGGGAATGGTTTAGTTTGGAGGGGCATTGCTTTTTATTTTGGTCGGCACAACATCGAAGGCCGAAGGGCCTGTTCTGTGCTGTAATGTTCTATGTTCTATGTTCTATGTTCTAAAAGTTCTTGAATGAAGTCCAATCCATCACTCAAACTAGCCTCCCATCCATTGATCCTGTCTTCACTTCCCACTGCTTTGGCAAAGTTGCCAGCATCATCTAGGACCTGACGCACACTGTGCATATCCTCTTCCACCTTTTTCCATCAGAAAAAAAACACATACCAACTGACTCAAGAACAGCTTCTTCCCTATTGCCATCAGATTTTTGGATGGACCTACCTCACATTAAATTGATCTTTCTCTGCGTCTAGTTATGATTGTAATGCAACATTATGCACTCTCTCCTTTCCTTCCTTTATATATAGAATGCTTTTCTGCAAAGCACACTGAAAACAATACTTTTCGGTGTGTTGAGAGAATTAGATAGGGTGGACTCTCAGAGACTATTTGCCAGGGCTGAAATGGTCACGACGAGAGGGCACAGATTTAAGGTGCAGGGAAGCAAGTACAGAGGGGATGCTAGGGGAAAGTTTTTCACTCAGAGGGTGGTGAGTGAATGGAATCGGCTGCCGTCGGTGGTGGTTGAGGTGAACTCGCTGGGGTCTTTTAAAAGACATCTGGATGAGTATATGGGATCCAATGGGATTGGGGGTTATAGATAGGTCTATGGCTGGGTAGGTTTTGATGTGTTTGGCACAACGTGTGGGCCGAAGGGCCTGTTTGTGCTGTAGTGTTCTATGTTCTATGTTCTATGTTTTCACTGTATACTAATACATGTGACAATAATAAATCAAATTCAATCAAATCAAAAAAATCAAAATCCCCTTGCATCTATGCCCTCAACATTATACCCACCAATTTCAATCTGTGTTACATGCTCATTGATCTTATTTTGTATTCTGCATGCATTCAAATGCAAAACCCTCAACTCTGCATTAATTGTCTCCCTTCTCATTGTTGCCCCCTTATCTGCTATACCTGAAGTTAGATTCCTAACCTTTCCCCTGTCCTATTATTTGTCCGGGAGACTTTCATAAAAACTCCTGAGTTCTTTCCTTTTAACTTGTGCGTGGAGTCTGCAGAGATTGGTGAGGCACTGAATGAATATTTTTTGTCCATCTTCACGTAGGAAAATGTCAATGGAGTTGGGGAGAATACTGGGATACAGGATTGTAGACTAGACAGGATAGAGGTACATAAGGAGACGGTGTTAGCTATTCTTGAAAGTATGAAAATAGATAAATCCTCTGGGCCAGATGGGATTATCCCAGGTTACTCTGGGAGGCAAGAGAGGAGATTGCAGAGCCTTTGGCTTTGATCTTCATGTCATCGTTGGCTACAGGTGTAGTGCCGGAAGACTGGAGGATGGCAAATGTTGTCCCCTTGTTTAAGAAGGGGAGTAGAGACCATCCTGAAATTATAGACCAGTGAGCTTTACATCTGTTATGGGGAAAATTTTGCAAAGAATTATAAGGGATAGAATTTATAGTCATTTGGAAAGAAATGAATTGATTAGAGATAGTCAACATGGATTTGTGAAGGGAAGGTCGAGCCTCACAAACCTTATTGAGTTTTTTGAAAAGGTGACCAATGAGGTGGATAAGGGTAAGGCAGTTGATGTGGTGTATATGGATTTTAACAAAGCGTTTGATAAGGTTCCCCGTGGAAGAAGACTACTGCAGAAAATGCAGATGCATGGGATTGAGGGAGATTTAGCAACTTGGATTAGGAATTGGTTAGCTGATAGAAGACAGAGGGTAGAGGTTGATGGGATATATTCAACCTGGAGTTTAGTTACTGTGGTGTACCTCAGGTTTTGGGGCCACTATTGTTTATTATTTTTATAAATGACTTGGATGAGGATGTAGAGGGATGGGTTAGTAAATTTGCTGACGACACCAAAGTTAGAGGAGTTGTAGACAGTGAGGATGGATGTTACAGTTTGCAGAGGGAATAGAGTTTGCAGTTGCAGAGTTTGCAGTTGCAGAGCTGGGCCGAGAAGTGGCAAGTGGAGTTTAATGTAGAAAAGTGTGAGGTGATTCACTTTGGTAAGAGTAATATGTGTGCAGAATATAGGGCTAATGGTAGGACTCTTAGTAGTGTAGATGAGCAGAGAGATCTCGGTGTACAGGTGCATAGATCTCTGAAAGTTGGTACTCAAGTTGGTAAGGTTGTTAAGGAGGCATATAGTGTGTTAGCATTTATTGGTAGAGGGATTGAATTTCGGAGACGAGATGTCATGTTGCAACTGTACAAAACTCTGGTGCGGCTGCACTTGGAGTATTGTGTACAGTTTTGGTTGCCACATTATAAGAAAGATGTGGAGGCATTGGAAATGGTGCAGAGGAGGTTTACCAGGATGTTGCCTGGTATGATGGGTAGGTCTTATGAGGAAAGACTAAGGGACTTGAAGTTATTTTCATTAGAGAGAAGAAGGCTAAGAGGTGACTTAATTGAGACATATACAATGATCAGAGGGTTAGATAGGGTGGATAGTGAGAGCCTTTTTCCTCAGATGGAGATGGATAACACGAGGGAACATAGTTTTAAATTAAAGGGTGGTAATTATAGGACAGATGCTAGAGGTGGGTTCTTTATTCAGAGGGTAGTAAGGGTGTGGAATGCCCTGCCTGCAGCAGTTGTGGACTCATCAAGTTTAAGGGCATTCAAATGGTCAGTGGATAGGCATTTGGATAGCATTGGGATAGTTTAGGATAGAGGGTCATAAAATTGGTTCCATTGGTCAGCACAACTTCAAGGGCCGAAGGGCCTGTACTGCGCTGTAATGTTCTATGATCTATTTTCTAACTGTTTCCATAAGTTGAAATTAGATAATGTAGTTGAACCCAACTCCCTGAAACCTGCTGATTTCCTTCCCATTAACTATTATAATTTGTGTAACTTTACCTTTCCCTTACCTCCACTGACTCGTTTAAAGCTCTTGTGACCACCATATTTGTTCTTTCTGCTAAAACATTGGTCCTAGATCCATTCAGCTGGAGACCATCCCAATGGTACAGATTCTCTCTGTTCCAATACAGATGAAAATGCCCCACAAAATGGGACACCTCTTTCCTGCACTACTCCATTTAGGTGAATTATTAGCTGATGGCAGAACTGCAGAATTTATTTAAGTTGATCATGCCACAATGAGATGAGATTGGTAGTCAGGAATTGGTCTGCTTGGCAGATGATGGCCAATGACTTCTAGATATTACCAGGGATCAGATCAGAAACTCCAAGCTATTTTATGAAGTTTGTCCAGATCTCAATTTTTAATTTTGATTTAGGCATTAGGGTGAACAAAAGGTATTTCACTGCAGGTATGATTCACTTGACCCATTAGAATTCTCCTTTTCACACTTTTATATCATATCCCACCTTTAATGTGGATTCTAGTACTGCTCACAATTCTCCAGGTGTGACCTAACCTGTGACAATCATGTGCCTTTAAGAAATGTATTTTAATCATGTTCCTTTGCACGATGTTTCTAGCATATACTGGAAGTTATGTTGGTAACCGTTGTCCTTCAATTGTTACTGAAGCAATATAATTGATGTCATGTCGATTTTAATTTGGACTATTGCAGGATCCTGTGGTATTTTAATCATTCTCTGGAATTTCTGAGTGGAGCTTGATTGACAGTTTATGTCATGTGGCTATGCTTCACAGAGAAGTCCAGCTTTTAATTTCGCTTTTCACCTGTAGCTTGAAGTGGAGAAAAGCTTTTTCATTCTCCTTTTCACTCTCCCTGGCATGGAGTTCTATTTTGGTCCAGTTGTTATTAAAAACTGATGGAAGAAGGTCGTATGTTGAAAGTTTCAGGACTGGGAAGCCTCAGGGTTTTAATCCAACATTCAAAGGGCCAATTCAGAGCATATTAAAAATACTGAAAATCCAGTCTCACATGAGCATATTTTCTTTTTGTACCAAGTCTAGAAGAAGATATGTGTCTGTGGGATGTTGATTGATTTTAATGTTCTTAAATGTACACTTTTATGTTCTTAAATAAATTCATTTTATAAAAACTTAGTGGGTAATTTGAATCATATCTGGAATGAAACATTATCACCCATGCCAAATTCAAATTTAAAAGTTCGGGTCTAGGCTATCTTCATAAAATATCTTGGAGTTTCTGGCCTGGATCTTAACAAACTAAAGTTTTATATAGTTCCAGTATAACGCCCCTGCTCATAAACTTTATTGTTGTAATTTTCCCAACTCATTAACTCATTCCCCTGGGCAACAGAGAATGCCATTCTGCAATTCAGTAAAATTTCAGCCTATTTCTTGGCTAATAAAGAAATAGGCTGATACGGGTGGATAAAGTTCATACACACCATATGAACTTTATCCACCCGTCCTGCTACCTTAACGGACTAGTGTACATGCACATCAAGGTCACTCTGATCCTCAGTGCTTCTCAAGATCCTACTATTCATCATGTGTTCCCTTGCCTTGTTTGTCCTTATGAAAGACTAGAGCAGAAACTCTGATGTATATTATGAAGTTAGCCTAGACTCTAATAGGTTCATAAACTTATAAAGGTTACAGCATAGAAACAGGCCCTTCGGCCCAACCTATCCATGCCACCTTTTTCTTTAAACCCCTAAGCTAATCCCAGTAGCCCACATTTGGCCCATATTCCTTTACACCCATCATACCCATGTAACTATCTAAATGCTTTTTAGAATACAAAATTGTACCCACCTCTAGCTAGATGGATAAGGTAATAGGAGATGGCTTGGTAATAGGAGACAGAGAGTAATAGTGGAAGGGTGTTTCTCTAGCTTGAGGTCGATCACTAGTGGTGTGCCGCAAGGCTCGGTACTGGGACCTCTTCTATTTGTAATATATATATAAATGACCTGGAAGAGGGAGTAAGTGGAGTGATCAGCAAGCTTGCAGACGATACAAAGATGGCTGGACTTGCGGATAGTGAGGAGCATTATCAGGCAATGCAGCAGGACATAGATAGGCTGGTAGCTTGGGAGATGGCAGATGGAATTCAATCCTGATAAATGTGAGGTGATGCATTTCGGGAGAAAGAATGTAGGGGGGAGGTTTATGATAAAGGGTAGACCATTAAGAGTATAGAAACGCAGAGGGACCTGGGGGTGCAGGTGAACAAGTCTCTAAAGGTGGCAGAGCAAGTGGAGAAGGTTGTGAAGAAAGCATATAGTATGTTAGCCTTTATAGGAAGGTATAGAGTACAAGAGCTGGCCTTTAATGTTGCAGTTGTATAAAACGCTGGTTAGACCTCATTTGGAATACTGCGTCCAGTTCTGGTCGCCTTACTACCGGAAGGACATGGAGAGTCTGGAGAGAGTGCAGAGGAGGTTTACCAGGATGCTGCCTGGTATGGAAGGTCTGAGTTACAAGGAGAGGTTAGGCAAATTGGGACTGTTTTCCTTAGAAAGACGTAGACTTAGAGGAGATCTAATAGAGGTGTACAAGATTATGAGGGGTATAGATAGAGTAAACAGGGTTAAGCTTTTTCCTAGGATGGACTCAAATAGCACGAGGGGTCACGGGCTTAGGTGAGGGGGGTAAGGTATAATTTGGATGCTAGAGGGAGTTTTTTCACACAGAGGGTGGTGGGGGTATGGAATGCGCTGCCAAGTAAAGTGGTGGAGGCAGGTACTCTGGAGTTATTTAAGAAATACTTAGATGGGCACATGAACAGAATGGGAATGGAGGGTATAGAAAACTGATTTAAAATAGGGATCATGAGCCTTGGGAGTCCCTGGGAAGTGTGTAAATAGATGATGATATTGATGTACTTGTTTTTATCCTACAGGTGCTTTGGTCCACCTTGTTGTCTAACGAGGGGCATACACGCGATGGGTCGGGGGAGGACTGCTCTTGGATCTTTTTCGAGAGTATCCTACTGCTTCACGTCGTTAGTGTACGCTTGACCTGGACCATTGCTCTTCGACCCATTGAGTCTACACCAACTACAATCCCCCCAGACCCTATCCCCATTTCCCTACATATTTACCTGCTAATCCCTCTAACCTACACAGCCCAGGACACTAAGCGGCAATTTTAGCAAGGCCAATCAACCTAACCTGCACATCTTTGGACTGTGGGAGGAAACCAGAGCACCCGGAGGAAACTCACACAGACATGAGGAGAATGAATCACTGTAGGGTCCTAAAAAAAAACCTCTGTCATTCTAGTGAGAACAAACTAAGTTTCTCCAACCTCTCCTCACAGCAATGCCCTCCATACCATGCAACATCCCAGTAAATCTTTTCTTTACCCTCTCTAAAGCCGCCACATCTTCTGATAGAATGGCGACCAGAATTGAATACTATATTCCAAGTGCGGCCTAACTAAGATTCTTTAAAGCTGCAACATGACCTGCCAATTTTTAAACTCAATGAAGGCAATGCCTATGAAGGCAAGTATGCTATATGCCTTCTTGACTATCTCCTCGACCTGCATGCCACTTTCAGTGACCTGTACATCCAGATCCCTTTGCCTATCTATACTCTTAAGGGTTCTACCATTTACCGAATATTTCCTATCTGTATTTGACCTTCCAAAATGTATTACCTTACATTTGTCTGGATTAAATTCCACCTGCCATCTCTCTGCCCAAGTCTCCAACTGATCTATACTCTGCTATATCCTCTGATGGTTCTCATCGTTATCTGCAAATCCACCAACTTTTGTGTCATCCACAAACTTACTGATCAAACCAGTTACATTTTCCTCCAACTCATTTATATATATTATACATAGCAGAGATCCCAGCTTTGATCCCAGAGGAACGCCATTTACCACAGCTCTCTATTCAGAAATGCACCCTTCCACTGCTACCCTCTGTCTTCTTTAACCAAACCCGTTTTATATTCAGCTAGCCAGCTCACCTCTGATCCCATGCGACTATACCTCCTGCACCAGTCTGCCATGAGGGACCTTGTCAAAGGCCTTACGAAAGTCCATAGAGACAACATCCATAGACCTACCCACATCAATCAGAGTGATCTGACAAGATGCATTCATAATTGGCTTAGCAGTAAGAGACAAAGAGTGGTGACAATTGGCCACTTTAGTGACTGAAGGCCAGTGACCAGTGACATATCACAGGGATTTACACTGAGCTCCTTAATGTTCACCATTTATATAAAGGACATAAATGCCTATGTGGGGGAGTCGGACCAGTTAGTTTGCTGATGACACAAAGATTGGCCAGGTGGTTAAAACTGAATTTGAATATCTTGATTTACAGGAAGGTACAGACAAGATTGTTAAATGGGAAGATAAGTGGCAGATTGAATTTAACCCTGAAAAGAATGAGGTGATGCACTTTGGAAGGAGTAATTTGACAAGGAATTCACTCTGAAAGATCTGACACTGGGAAATTCCAAAGAACAAAGACACCTTGGTGTATTTGTCCGTAGATCTCTGAAGACAGAAAGGCAGGTTAATTGGGTGGTAAAAAACGCATATGATACATTTATCAGTTGGGATACAGATTACAAAGGCAGAAAAAAGTCATGATGGAGTTGTATAGAACTTTGTTAAAGCCACAGCTGGAATACTGTGTGCAGTTCTGGTCACCACATTATAGGAAGGATGTGAACGCACTGGAAGGAATGCAGGGGAAATTTATCAGGATGCTTTCAGGGATGGAACATTTAAGTTATGAAAAAAGGTTGGGTAGGCTTGTGTTATTTTCATTGGAGCAGGGAAGGCTGAGGGGTTTCCTGATTGAGATGTTCAAAATTATGAGGAGCATGGACAGGGAGGATAGGGAGCAGCTGTTGCCCTTAGTTGAGGGGCCAGTTGTGAGGAAACGCATCTTAAAAGTGAGGGGTGCGAGCCATAGGGAGGATATGTGGAAAAATATTTTTACTCAGAAGGTAGTGATATTCTGGAATGCATTGCCTGGAAGGGTGGTGGAACCGGGATGCCTCACATCCTTTAAAAAGTATCTGGATGAGTATTTGACACACCATAAAATTCAAGGTTGTGGGCCAAGTGCTAGAAAATGGGATTAGGTGGGCAGGCCAGAGCATTTCATGCTTTTGTGCAAACTTGATGACCAAAGGCCTCTTCTGCACTGTAATATTCATTGATTCCGTGGCAGTGAGAAGTTTAGACAGAGTCAACGGATGTAAGGTTGGTTTGTGTGATGAACTGAACTTAGTTTACAACCCTTTGTAGTTTCTTGCAGTCGTGGACAAAGCAGGATCCATACCAAGCTGTGATACAATCAGAAAGAACGCTCTCTGTGGTGCATGTGTAAAAGTTCATGAGAGTTGTAGAGGACATGCTAAATTTCCTTAGTCTCCTGAGAAAGTAGTGGCATTGGTGGACTTTCTTAACTATAGTGCCAGCATGGAGCGAACCAGGACAGGTTGTTGATGATCTGGACACCTAGAAACCTGAAGCTCTTGACCATTTCTACTTCATCCCCATTGATATAGACAGGAGCATTTCCTCTCCTACTTCATTTCCTGTAGTCAAAGATTATCTCCTTTGTTTTGCTGAATTTGAGGGAGGGATTATTGTCGTCGCACCAGTTCACCAGTTTTTCTCTCTCACTTCCCTGAACTCTGTCTCATCATTGTTTGACAGCCAACTCAGTATGTTGGTGTCATCAGCAAACTTGCAAATCGAGTTGGAATTTGGCCACGGAGTCATATGTGTATAATGAGTATAGTAAGCGGCTGAGGACACAACCTTGTGGAGTACCGGTTTTGAGGATGATCATTGAGGTTGTCTATCTTTACTAATTGCGCTTTGTGGATTAGGCAGTCTAGATCCAATCACAGAGGGAGAGGCCAAATTCCAGTCCACGGAGCCTGGAGATGAGTTTTGCAGGAGTAATAGTATTGAAGGCTGAGCTGTAATCACTAAATTGGAGTCTGACATAGGGGTCTTTGTTATCCAGGTGTTCCAAGGTTGCATGCAGGGCTAGGGATATGGTGTCTGCTGAGGACCCATTGCAGCAATATGTGAATTGCAGAGGATCCAGACAATCTGGGAGACTGAAATTGAGGTGTGCCATGACTAACTTCTTGAAGCACTTCATGATGATGGCTTTAGAGCACCAGTTGATAGTTATTAAAGTGCACTGCCTGGGTTTTCTTTGATGCAGGGATGATAATCATCTTCTCGAAGCAGGTAGGGACCTCAGATCAGAGTAAGGAGCAATTAAAGATATCTCTGAATACCCTGCCAGTTGCTCCAGACAGTATCTGAGTTCTTGCCCGGGCACCCTATCTGGGCGAATCGTTTTCCATGGGTTTACTTTCAAGAAGGCCGATCTAATGTATGCAGTGTTGATTTTGGATACAGGTTCGTCCAAGGCTTCCAATGCAGATGTCAGCACTTGGCTGACCTCTTTCTCAAAATAGGTCTAGAATGTGCTGAGGTCATCGGAGAAGGGAACATTATTGCTGATGAATTTACATGCCTTCGTGTAGCCTGTTACATTATGCCATAATTTAGAAAAGACTATTAAAACAGATCCTGCACAAGAAACATGACAAATACATTACCTAAAGGTACAGTATCATCACAATATACTGACTTAAGGAAGGATTGTTGCAGGCTGTTTGGTTAACCTGGAATCCTGTTGTTGGATATTGGCAGATTGGAGATAAGTTAGCAGAAAGGCCTGCTTCTGTGTTCCCACTTGTATAAAGAGTTCAAGATGTCACTTGAGGCATAGTTTTTATTATTCAGTTAAGGGATGTGCACTTCATTCTTTGCCCACCCCTAATTGCCCTTGAGAAGGTGATGGTGAGTAGTGTTATTGAACCACTGCAATCCGTACACTATTGGGGAGGAGTTCTGCAATTTTAAGCCAGTGATAATAAAACACTGGCAATATATATCAGTATTATAAGTTAGTATTGTAAGTGGTTCAGAGGGATCTCCTTCCTCCACGTTGATTTCACAAAAGGGACATTTATCTGGTGTCTGAACCTGGTTTTGTTTTATGGCTTGTTATTAGCCTGAAAGAATTATTATCTATAGTACTGACCCTATTGTGGGTCTTGGAAGACCCTCAGACTCCGTTAGTGACATGAGCTTCTAAGAATCCTGCAGATGATGTCCTTCCTTTCAATAATTCCCCTTTGAAATTGATTATAATAACGAAGTGTGAAATTTCATGAATAACATGTCAGGATATATCTCCAGTGTAATCCATATAATGACTCAATAGTCACCTTTTTCCCATCATCTTTTTGTTCAGCAAAGTTCATTTTCTAAATGTTTGTAACATTTATTCATGTTGTTTATTAATTTGTTCATGTCTTACTACATGTCAGTCCTTACATGCACTGGGAAAAAAATAATTTTATTTTATTTGTGCCTATTGTTTTGCAAAAAGAAAAGTAAAGAGATGAAAGCTATTCTCTCATTCATATTTAAAAGTGAAACATACAGCTAACAGGTGCAATGTTAGTTCCCAGCTGCACTTTTTTAGGTTTTCTTTAGGCTCAAGGTTTTCATTCTAGTTATGTTGATAAGACAGAGTGGGAGTTCCACCAATGGATCTTTCCATTGTCCGTGTCCCACCCACAACAGTTCCCATGGCAGGCAAGATGGGAAAATTCTACTCCTGGTGTCAATCAGAAGTAAGGATGAGAATTACGTGGATAGCATTTTTCAGGAGATGGTCACCCTGCAACTTTAGAAAGCACAGTCAGAGAGGGCTATCACACAAGCAAGAAAGACAAAGATGGGTAGTGCAGCAGACCCCTGAGGCCATCCCTCTTTCTAAGTTTGAAAGACCTTCTGAACAGAAAAATAAATTCTCTTCTTCTCTATCTTAAATGGGTAATCCCTTATTATTATTAAACAGTGACCTCTAGATTCTCCCACAAAAGGAAATATCCTTTCCAGGGAGACCCTTCAGGATCTTAAATGTTTCGATCAAATCACCTCATACTCTTCTCTCAAAGGATTGTGAGTCTTTCAAATTTTTTTCCTCAACAGACTCTGGAAACAAAGTCAAAGAACAAAGACAAGAACAAATAACATTATAGCATAGGAAAGGCCCCTTCAATTCACCAAACTTGCACCAATTCCTAATCCTTTTTATACCCACTAATTATGTCCCATGCAAGTTTCTATCCCTCTGTTTGCCTTCCATCTTTTGTCTATCAAGATATGCCTTGAGCATTGCTAACATGCCTACTTTCACCACCTCAACTGGCTGTTCATTCCAGGTACCCACCATCCTGTGTGTGAAAAACTTTCTCCACACATCCCCCCTAAACTTTCCCTTCCTCATCTTGAATAAAGATAATTGACCATTCCACCTTGGGAAAAAGCATCTGACTAGCCACCCAATGTTATCTCTATAATTTTGTAGATCTCAATCAGGTTATCCTTTAGCCTCTGTCTTTCCAGTGAAAACAATCGGAGTTCATCCAACCTCTCCTCATATCTAAATCCCTCTGGATCAAACAATATCATAGTGAACATTCTCTGCAACTCTCCAAAGCTTCCACATCCTTCTGATAGTGTGGCAAACTAGAACTACACACACGATTCCAAATGTGGCCTAACTAAAATTTTATATAGCTTAGCAACTTTTATATTCAATGCCCCAACCAATGAAGGCAAGCATACCTTATGCCTTCTTGACCACTACATCCACTTGTGTTACCACTTTCAGGGATCTGTGGAACTGTACATCCAGATCCCTTTGCATGACATTGCTCCTGAAGGTTTTTCTATTTACTGTATAATTCACACCTGAATTTGATCTTCCAAAATGCATCACCACATTCATTTGGATTAAACTTCTTCTACCATTTCTCTGTCCAAATCTGCAATCTATCTATATCCTGCTGTATCCTTTGAAATTCCTTATTCCCATGTGCAACTCCGCCAATTTTTATGTCCATCTGCAAATGTATTAGTCAGACCACTTACATTTTCCTCCAGATCATTTATATATATTACAAATAACAGAGGTCCTTGTACTGATCCTTGTGGAACACCACTAGTTACTGATCTCCATTTGGAAAAACAGTCTTCTGTCACTACTCTCTAGGCAGGATTTTATGACCTCATTCAGACATGGTTGTAAAATCTTGCTCAAGGCCAACAGAGATTTCTGTTTTGAGAACCTCACCTGTCCTGAGGTGGTTGAGTTTTAGCCTCTGTCTTTCATGATCAAGCCAGTTCTGTACCCTTCTAGCCAGCACACTCCAGACCTCATGAGACTTTACCTTTTGTAGCAGCCTGCCATGAGGGACCTTGTCAAATACCTTACTAAAGTCCATGTAGAACAACATCCACTGCCTTTCCCTCATCCATTATTCTTATCACATTCTCAAAAAACTCAGTCAAATTGGTGAAACATGACCTTGTCCATACAAAACTGTGCTGGCAATCAACAACAAGTCCATTCACTCCCAAGTGTGAATAAATTCTGTTTCAGTATCTTCTCCAACAGCTTCTCCACCATTAATGTCAAGCTCACCAGCCTGTAATTACCTTAATTATCTCTGTTTCTTTTCTTAAACAAAGGAACAACAATGGCCATTCACCAGTCTTCTGGAACCTCACCATGAAGATGCAAAGATATCTGCTAAGGCCTTAACTATTGCCCCCCACAGTATTCTGGGATGGATCCTGTCCAGCACTGGTGACTTATCCTTCTTAATGCATTTTAAGACACTTAACACTTCCTCCTTCATTATATTGACTTGTTCAAGAGTATTCTCAGACCCTTCCCTAACCTCAATATCAATGCAAAGTACTCATTAAGATTTCACACACTTCCACTGGCTCCATGCAAAACCTCCCTCCTTTATCTTTGAGTGGACCTACTCTTTCCCTAACAACCTTCTTGCTCCTAAAATATGTATAAAATGCTTTGAAATTCTTAATTCTGCTGGTAAAGGACATTACATGGCCCCTTTTAGCCCTCCTAATTCCCTGTTTAAGCCCCTTCATACTTTCTCCATATTCTTCAAGGGTTATGTCTATTTTTATGTAAGCTTTTTTTTTGACTTAGTTGACGATTTCCCTTGTCATCCAAGGCTCCTGAATCTTGCCATTCCTGTCCTTCATGTTTGCAGGAATATGCCTGTCCTGCACTCTAATCAACTGGTCTTTAAAAGAATTATATATGTTAGATGTGGATTTACTCTCACACAGTGCTCTCAGACAATATGGGAGAAACTAAAATCATCCACCACAATATTCCTGTTATTTTTTGCATCATTCCAGAATCTGACTACATGGCTTTTCCTTTATCTCCCTCTGGTAGGTGGAAGCTCTGTAGTACAATCCCAGCATTGTGATGGCATCATTCCAGTTCCTGAGCTCTACCCATAATGCCTCTCTGTAAAATCCCTTTGAAGTGTCCTCCCTCAGCACAACTGTGAAGTGCTTCCAAACCAGTAATGCAATTCCCCATCACTTTTGCTTTGCAGAATATGAAGCTACTAATCCTGTTGCTCTTTCAACTATGTCTCTGTGTGTTGAAGGTGAAATTTTCCTGCTTCTTGACTGTGATTGAAACACTCAACAGAAGTAATTCCAGTGAAATAACGAGTCTTTATTTATGAAAGACTGCATGCAGTATTGGCAGTAACATGAGTTTGAAGAACAGTCATTACGACTTGCTAATTCCTTCTCAAGTCTGCACTTACATAAAGAATCAGTTCATATTTATACATGAAGTTTAGGATGATCAGAAATAGTCAGCATGGTTTTGTCAAGGGCAGGTCGTGCCTTACGAGACTAGTTGAGTTCTTCAAAAATGTGACTGAACACATTGACGAAGGAAGAGCGGTGGACGTGGCGTACATGGACTTTAGCAAGGCATTTGATAAGGTCCCCCATGCAGGGCTTCTTGAGAAGGTGAGAGGCCGTGGGATCCAAGGGGCTTTGGCCTTGTGGATCCAGAACTGGCTTGCCGGCAGAAGGCAGAGAGTGGTTGTGGATGAGTCTTTTTCTGCATGGAGGTTGGTCACCAGTGGAGTGTCCCAGGGATCTATTCTGGGACCCTTGCTGTTTGTCATTTTCATAAATGACCTGGATGAGGAGGTGGAGGGATGGGTAGTAAGTTCGCTGATGATACAAAGGTCTGTGGTGTTGTGGATGGTATGGAGAGATGTCAAAAGTTGCAGCGGGACATAGACAGGATGCAAGACTGGGCGGAGAAGTGGCAGATGGACTTCAATGCAGATAAATGTATAGTGATCCATTTTGGCAAGAATAATGGGATGAAGGAGTACAAAATCAAGGGTTGGAGTCTTAGCTGTGTTGTAGAGCAGAAGGATCTTGGATCCAGGTCCATAGGACTCTTAAATTGGCCTTGCAGGGGGAGGAAGTGGTCAAGAAGGCGTATGGTGTACTGGCCTTCATTAATCGAGGAATAGAATTTAGGAGTCAAGAGGAATAATGCAGCTTTACAAGACCCTTGTCAGACCCCACTTGGAGTACTGTGCGCAGTTCTGGTCGCCTCACTATAGGAAGGATGTAGAAGCTATTGAAAGAGTACAGAGGAGATTTACAAGGATGCTGTCTGGATTGGGAGGCATGCCTTATGAAGATAGGTTGAGGGAGCTGGGACTCTTCTCCCTGGAGAGCCATAGGTTGAGAGTCAACCTGATAGAGGTTTATAAAATGTTGAGAGGAATAGATAGGGTGGACTCTCAGAGCTGAATGGTCACTACGAGAGGACACAGATTTAAGGTGTAGGGAAGCAAATACAGAGGGGATGTTAGGGGTAAGTTTATCACTCAGAGGGTAGTGAGTGAATGGAATCGGCTGCCGTCGGAGGTGGTAGAGGCAAACTCGCTGTGGTCTTTTAAAAGACTTCTGGATGAGTACATGGGAACTAATGGGATAGGGGGTTATAGATAGGTCTGTGGATTGGTAGGTATAGATGTGATCGGCGCAACCCGTGGGCCGAAGGGCTTGTTTGTGCTGTAGTGTTCTATGTTCGATGTTCTATGATCATTATCAGTTTGTGTGACCAGAGCTTATTCAGGAATTCAATCAGTAGTAGCGTCATAAGCAATGTCATAAATCATGGTATAACCTGCTGACCTCTTAGAACTCTTTGTCTCATTATTCATCACTTTATCTCATCCTTTGATAGAATAGAAGAAGGTTGATGACTCCTTCATCTTGACCTTATCTTGTTTTACTCATACAGCCCTAGGTTCTATGGAGTCAGCCTTATCATGTCTTACAGGGGTCAGGCATTTTGGAATAGCTTGGTCAGCTTTCCTTATCTTGTACCAAATAGTTGACAAATTTTCCCATCATGCCATTACTTCATTTGTGCAACTTCACATGTGGGAACAACAACATCATAATTCCACGCATTAAATCCCGATACTCTACACAGGTAGAGTATTCCACCCTCCCCCCTCCTCTAACCTAAAAAAGAGAGAGAGAGACAGAGCAGGTAAGATTGCTTTTTTATCAGTTTTTTTTTGTGTAGCTGTAAGGGCTTTGGCTTACAGGACCTAAGCATAAAGGGTGAGACAGGGTAAGTTATAAGTTTTTATTACTTTTTCCTCTGTGTTTCTAGAGGAGGGCAAATAATGGGTGTGAGGCCGGCATGTTGTTCCCAGTGCCAGATGTGGGAGGTCTTGGAGGCTACTGGTCTCCCAGACATCCATACCTGTGCTAGGTGTGTAGAGCTGCAGTTCCTAAGGGATAGGGTTAAGGAACTGGAGATGCAGCTTGAGGATTTTCGTCTCATTAGGGAGAATGAGGAAATAATCGACAGGATTTATCAACAGGTGGTCACACCAGGGCAACGAGAAGAAGGCGCGTGAGTGACTATCAGGAAGGGGAAAACTTGGGTGCTGAAGAGCACACC
This sequence comes from Sphyrna mokarran, assembly GCA_024679065.1. Classification (NCBI taxonomy): domain Eukaryota; kingdom Metazoa; phylum Chordata; class Chondrichthyes; order Carcharhiniformes; family Carcharhinidae; genus Sphyrna; species Sphyrna mokarran. Next base: position 7,902,179 of record JAGIQG010000005.1, read on the forward strand.
GGAGGGTATCCCCCTTCATAATAAGTACTCCTGTTTGAGTACTAATGGGGGGGACAACTCGTCTGAGGGAGCCAGCAATGGCCCGCTTTCTAAACCTGAGCCAGTACGCAAAAAATCTAAGGAAGAGAGAGGAAAGGCGATACTAATAGGGGACACCCCTCACTGTGAGGGGTTCAGACAGGCGTTTTTGTGGACGCAGGAGAGTCACGAATGGTGGTTTGTCTTCCTGGAGCTGGGATCCGGGATGTTTCTGGACGCCTCCCAAACATCCTGAAAGGGGAGGGTGAGGAACCTGAACTTGTGGTGCATATAGGTACTGCAGACATAGGCAGGAAGAGGGAGGCAGTCATCAAAAGGGATTATAGAGAACTGGATAGGAAGCTGAGGAAGAGAAAAGCAAAGGCAGTAATTTCAGGATTGCTGCCTGCGCCTCGGGAGAATGAGAGCAGAAATCAAATGAGGTGGAGGATGAATGCATGGCTGAGGGACTGGAGCAGGGGGCAGGGATTCAGGTTCATAGATCATTGGGACCTCTTTAGGGGCAGGTGTGACCTGTACAGTAAGGACGGGTGGTACTTGAACCCTTGGGGGACTAATATCTTGGCAGGTAGGCTAGCTAGGACTACTGGGGAGTCTTTAAACTAGAAAAGCTGGGGGGTGGGAATACCGATGGGATGGTGAATAAGGAGGTTAGTTCCCAGGTAGGGAAAGACTGTAGGCAGTCTGAGGGGGGGGTTAGGCAGGTGATGGAAAAGGGAAATATCCTAACTGAGGGGCTGAGGTGTGCCTATTTTAATGCCAGGAGTGTAGTAAATAAGGTAGATGAGCTTAGGGCGTGGATTGCTGCTTGGGAGTGTGATGTGGTGGCCATTACAGAGACTTGGTTGTCTCAGGGACAGGACTGGGTACTTCAGGTGCCGGTATTCAGGTGCTTCAGGAGGGACAGGATTGGGGGCAAAAGAGGAGGTGGTGTGGCACTGTTGATCAGGGACAGTGCCATGGCTGTAGAGAAGGTGGAAGACGGGGAGGGATTGTCTACGGAGTCTCTGTGGGTGGAAGTTAGGAACAGCAAAGGCTCAATAACTTTGCTGGGTGTATTCTATAGGCCGCCCAACAGCGGCGGGGAACTTGAGGTGCAGATAGGGAAACAAATCCTATCAGATGTAGAAATAACAGGGTTGTAGTGATGGGAGATTTCAATTTCCCAAACATCGACTGGAATATCCCAAGGGTAAGGGGTTTGGATGGTGTGGAGTTTATTAGGTGTGTTCAGGAAGGTACATGGAAAAGCCTACGAGAGGAGAGGCTGTACTTGACCTGGTGCTTGCTAATGAGCCAGGGCAGGTGTCGGATCTCACGGTAGGTGAGCATCTTGGGAATGGGGATCATAATTCTCTGTCTTTCACGATAGCGATGGAAGGAGATAGGATCAGGCAGGCTAGGAAGGTGTATGTCTGGAGTAAGAGGAAATATGAAAACATTAGGCAGTTAATTGGACGCATAAACTGGAAGGAGGTGTTCTTGGGGAAGAGTACAAAAGGGAAGTGGCGGTTTTTCAAGGAATGTTTGTCTAGGGCACTGCAAGACAACGTCCCGAGGAGTCAAGGAGGTTCAGGTAGGACGCGGGAACCGTGGTGCACAAAGGTAGTGGTGAACCTAGTTAGGAAAGAGAAAAAGGTATATAAAAGGTTCAGAGAGCTAGGGGATGTTAGGGATCTAGAGGAGTATAAGGTGTGTAGAAGGGAACTTAAAAAGGAAATTAGGAGAGCCAGAAGGGGTCATGAGAAGGCCTTCGCAGGGAAGATTAAGGAGAATCCCAAGGCCTTCTACAAATATGTGAAAAATAAAAGGATGAGAAGAGAAGGGATTGGGCCTATAAAAGGTGAAGGGGGAAAAGTCTGTGTGAATCCGGAAGAAATGGCAGAGGTGCTTAACGAGCACTTTGCCTCGGTATTCACTGTGCAAAGTGAACTGGGAGATTGCACTGCAGGTTTGTGGCATACGGAAAAGATTGAGTATGTGGATGTTAGGAAAGAGGATGTGTTAGACCTGTTAAATTCTATCAAGATAGACAAGTTGCCGGGACCGGATGGGATGTACCCCAGGTTATTATGGGAGGTGAGGGAAGTGGTTGCAGAGCCCCTGGCGCTGATCTTTGCGTCATCCATGGAAACGGGAGAGTTTCCAGAGGATTGGAGAATTGCGGATGTGGTTCCTATATTTAAGAAAGTGAACAGGGATAGTCCAGGAAATTACCGACCGGTGAGTTTGACTTCAGTGGTTGGTAAGCTGATGGAGAGGCTTCTGAGGGATGAGATATATGAACATTTGGAGAAGTTTGGACTGATTAGAAATAGTCAGCATGGTTTTGTCAAGGGCAGGTCATGCCTTACGAGCCTAGTTGAGTTCTTCGAAAATGTGACTGAACACATTGACGAAGGAAGGGCGGTGGACGTAGTGTGCATGGACTTTAGTAAGGCGTTTGATAAGGTCCCACATGCAAGGCTTCTGGAGAAGGTGAGAGGGCATGGGATCCAAGGGGCTTTGGCCTCGTGGATCCAGAACTGGCTTGCTGGAAGAAGGCAGAGAGTGGTTGTGGATGGGTCTTGTTCTGCATGGAGGTCGGTAACCAGTGGAGTGGCCCAGGGATCTGTTCTGGGACCCCTGCTGTTTGTCATTTTCATAAATGACCTGGATGAGGAAGTGGAGGGATGGGTTAGCAAGTTCGCTGATGATACAAAGATTGGTGGTGTTGTGGATGGTCTGGAGGGATGCCAAAAGTTGCAGCGGGACATAGACAGGATGCAAGACTGGGCGGAGAAGTGGCAGATGGACTTTAACGTGGATAAATGTGTAGTGGTCCATTTTAGCAGGAATAATGGGATGAAGGAGTACAATATAAGGGGTAGGAGCCTTAGCTTTGTTGTAGAGCAGAACGATCTCGCAGGTGGAGGAAGTGGTCAAGAAGGCATACGGTATATTGGCCTTCATTAATCGAGGAATAGAGTTTAGGAGTCAGGAGGTAATGATGCAGCTCTATGAGACTTTGTTTGGGTTAAACTCCATCTGCCATCTCTCTGTCCAGTCTTCAACTGATTTATATCCAGTGGTCCTCATCACTATCTGCAATTCCAAAAACCACTGTGTTATCCGCAAACTTACTAATTAAATCAGTTACATTTTCCTCCAAATAATTTATATATACATCACAAACAGCAAAGGTGCCAGCACTGATCCTTGAGGAGTGCTATTTGTCACAGCCCTCCATTCAGAAATACATCCTTCCACTGCTACCCACTATCGTCTTTGACCAAGGCAGTTCTGTATCCATATAACATATAGAACAGTACAGCACAATACAGGCTTTTCAGCTGTCAATGTTGTACTGAGCTATCTCCAAACCCAAGATCAAGCTATCCCATTCCCTATCATTCTGGTGTACTCCAAGTGCCTATCCTGAACTTGATTTACCAAATCTATCAAGAAAATCCTGGAAAAACTCAGCAGGTCTGACAGCATCTGTGGCAAGAGAATAAAGCCAATATTTCAGAAACATTGGCTCAATTCTTTCTTCACAGATGCTGTCAGACCTGCTGAGATTTTCCAGCATTTTCCATTTTTGTTTCAGATTCCAGCATCTGCAGTAGCCTACCTTTACCAGAATGGATGGCTGCTGGCTCCCTCTGAAAGATAAGTACCCAAACTGAAACTAGACCCTAAAACCCTCCATGCTTTATTTTAAGCCTTACCTGATATAGGCTCCTCCCTCCAGCCCCTGCCACCAGCTGCTGGCTTCTCCTGAAAGGTAAGTGTCCAAATGGAAACCTTTGAATATTTTTAAGGCAAAGTGAGATAAATGTTTGATTTACCAAGGGTGAAACATTATTCAGGTAGACAGAAATGTGGGGTTGAGGTTACAATCAAATCATCTATGGACTTACTGAATGACGAAGCATGCTCAACGTGGGAAACAGTCTATTCCTGCTCCCAATTTGTTTTTTCTTTTGTATGTTTGAAAATCCAGTAGATACAATCATAGACTATCCAGTCTTTCTACATGCAACAGCCCGCCTTTTCCAAGTATTAGTCCAGTACCTCTATGTTTACCTGTGCTAAGATCCCAATCTATAATATCCAGGATTAATTTGAGGTACATATGAATTGACAAGCAACCAACACTTAGTGGGCAGGTTGAGTTCAGGTAGTCAAGGAGGGGTTGGTCAGAGGATTGGGTCCTGATTGGGGTGGAGTGGAATGGCTGGATCGGGGGGTTCAATGGGGTGAACAGTGGGGTGGTCGAGGAGGTCCCATGGTGTGATTGGGGCCTGAGACGAGCCCCATGGGATTGGGGTGAGGGTTGTTATGCAGGGACTACAAATGGTTTTAATTCTTCTAACTTTTTCTGGAAACTATTCTGGTAAGCCAGTTTGAGATATATATCGTACTTGTGGGTGGTTCTGAATGCAGGGCACTTGTCCGGAGGAAATTTAACCATTCCAGACAATTGCAGTACAATCCTTATCTAGTGATTGTTAAAGGATGTGGGGGAGGTTTCCAAGCATATCTTCAGGGAATCAACCATAACAGATTATGGACAATCAATTTCAGAATGTAGTCCTCGTGTTCAACTGATGCAAATGATTCCCATTTTGAAGGTCTTATGAGAATACACTGATGGACTTGAGGTTATTTTCATTAGAGAAAAGAAAGTTAAGAGGTGACCTGATTGAGGTATACAAGATGATTAGAGGATTAGATAGGGTGGACAGTGAGAGCCTTTGTCCTTGGATGGTGATAGCTAACACGAGGAGACTTAGCTTTAAATTGAGGGGTGATATTATAGGATGGATGTCAGAGGTAAGTTCTTTACTCAGAGGGTAGTAAGGGCGTGGAATGCCCTGCCTGCAGCAGTTGTGGATTTGCCAACTTTAAGGGCATTCAAATGGTCATTGTATCACCATTTGGATAATATTGGAATAGTTTAGGTTAGAAGGTCATGAAATTCGTACCACTGATTGGCGCAACATTGAGACTTGAAGGGCTTGTACTGCGCTGTAATGTTCTATTTACCTACTTCCAAGCTTCAAGTTTAACACAAAAATGGGCAAAATCTTGCACTGTATTTCATTTCCTAAGTGGACAGAATAACATAAATCTTAAAACTGAAATCAGAAAATTATCCATTCGCAGCTGATTTAATAGATAAGATCAGGTTCTATATTATGTTTCAATGGAAAAAATAATTTTAAATTAGAATTTGTTAATAGAAATTAAATCAATTTTGCATATTAATACTTCTTCATTTTACATTTCTATAATCAGTCTGTGCTTCAATCCTTTGAGAGTGTGCGCCATGGAATTCCTTCTGAGTATGTGACATTGATAACACCAAAAATTAAAAAGGCAAGTGATATATAGGTTTCATTTTGTTGCTGTATCTGCATCCTCACTTCATTAACATGTTTTCGCTGAAAAAAGAATCTTGGGTAGGACAGACCATATTGTTTTAATTAATTTCAAAGAACATAGAACGCTACAGCACAAACAGGCTCTTCAGCCCACAAGTTGTGCCAATCATACATATACATACTAGGCCATAGAACTATCTGTAACTCCCAATCCCATTTAATCCCATGTACTCATCCAGAAATCTTTTAAAAGACCCCAGCAAGTTCACCTCCACCAGCACCGACGGCAGCCGATTCTACTCACTGACCACCCTTTGAGTGAAAAACTTATCCCTAACATCTCCTCTGTACTTGCCCCCCAGCACCTTTAACCTGTGTCCTCTCGTAGCGACCATTTCAGCCCTGGGAGGTAGCCTCCAAGAATCCACCCTATCTATACCTCTCAACATTTTATAAACCTATGAGGTCGCCTCTCAACCTTCGTCTTTCCAGGGAGAAGAGACCTAGCTCCCTCAATCTATCATCATAAGGCATACTTCCCAATCCAGGCAACATCCTTGTAAATCTCCTCTACACCCTCTCAATAGCTTTCACATCCTTCCTGTAGTGAGCTGACCAGAACTGCGTGCAGTACTCTAAGTGGGGTCTGACAAGTGTCCTATAAATTTACAGCATTATTTCCCGACTCCTAAACTCAATCCCTCGATTAATGAAGGCCAGTACACCATGTGCCTTCTTGACCACAATCTCCACCTGCGAGGCCGATTAAGCATCCTACGGACCCGGACACCAAGATCCTTCTACTTCCCAACACTGCTAAGACTCCTACCCTTAATATTGTACTCCTTCATTCCATTGGTCCTGCCAAAATGGACCACCACACTGCGTTGAAGTTCATCTGCCACTTCTCCGCCCAGTCTTCCATCCTATCTATGTTTTGCTGCAAATTCTGACATTCCTCCAGACTATCCACACCACCACGAACCTTCATATCGTCGGCGAATTTACTAACCCACCCTTCCACTTCCTCGTCCAGGTCATTTATGAAAATGACAAATAGCTAGGGTCCTAGAACAGATCCCTGGGGCACTCCACTGGTGACCAATCTTCATGCAGAACAAGACCCATCCACAGCCACTCTCTGCCTTCTGCAGGCAAGCAGTTCCGGATCCACAAGGCCAAAGCCCCTTGTATCTCATGCCCTCTCACCTTAGCAAGAAGTTTTGCATGGGAGACCTTATCAAACGCCTTGCTGAAATCCATGTAAACCATATCCACCACTCTTCCTTTGTCAATGTGTTCAGTCACATTTTCAAAGAACTCCATTAGGCTCATAAGGCACGACCTGGTCTTGACAAAGCCATGTTCACTATTTCTGATCAAGCTAAACTTCTCTAAATGCTCATAAATCCTATCCCTCAGGATCCTTTCCATTATCTTACCAACCAATTTCACAGCATAAAAATACTAATGACTGACATAATTAAGGTATATAAAACTGAGTAGGGAGAAAGTAGACAAGGAGAATCTGTGTCACTGGCAGAGAGTTCCAAAAACAGGAGTCATAGATAACTGGCAGAAGGATTAGAGGGGACATGAGGAAAAGCTATTTAATGAAGAGAATGTAGGTGAATGGAATTCAGTTTTAAGATGTACCTGGAACTGCCCCTTAAATGCCATAAGGGCTATGGGCCTTGTACAAGGCAATTGGATTCGAAAGGACACTTGGGTGTCTTTGGGTTGGCATGGACATGATGGGCTGAATGGTCCCATTTTATGCGATATCATTTCTGTGATTCGAACAGTATCAGGATGAAAAACCAATAAATATGCCTTTGGTGCTGTTGTTCAGCACTCAAACTCAAAAGCTACTGATTTAATCAAAGAAAAACAGTTGCAAGTTATGATTGAGATATTTTATGTTCTTAATTTTTACTTCCGAATATTGTTTGGATAAATTCTAATTCTTATAAATAATATATTTCCAATGTTTCAAATTAATTTTAGGCATCATATGACATGTTTGACTCATTTTGCACTATATACAACAGTAGTTAGATAAGGGAAAGATAAACCAAATATCAATAATAGATTTTATGTTTGGTTGAGAATTGTTCCTGATAATTTCATGTACGTGGGTCCATTGCTTCTTTTCTTTTAGATTGAATCAGTTCTGAGACAAGGAGCCACTTCACTGAATTGGTCATCAGTAACACTTGACCAATTCTTCTTTGATGTAAACGCAGCCATACATGAATTGACTTCATTGCTCAAGACCGTAAGTAGATTTCTCAAAAACTTTACATTTGCTTATTGAACTGAAGGATAGTAGCAGTACAAACAGAACATCTTATTTGAATCTGGAGATTTGGCAGGAATAACAAATGTGTAGAGTATAGGGCTAATGGTAGAACTCTTAATAGTGTTGATGAACAGAGGGATCTTGGTGTATATGTGCATAGATCCCTGAAAGTTGGCAATCAAGTCGATAAGGTTGTTAAGAAGGCATATGGAGTCTTAGCTTTTATTGGTAGGGAGATTGAATTTCGGAGCCGCAACGTCATGTTGCAACTGTACAAAACTCTAGTGCGGCCGCACTTGGAGTATTGTGTGCAGTTCTGGTCCCCACATTATAAGAAAGATGTGGAGGCATTGGAGAGGGTACAGAGGAGGTTTACCAGGATGTTGCCTGGTATGGAGGGCAGGTCTTATGAAGAGAGGCTGAGGGATTTGAGGTTGTTTCGTTAGAAAGAAGGCGGCTAAGAGGAGACCTTATTGAAACATATAAGATGATTAGAGGTTTAGATAGGGTGGACAGTGATAGCCTTTTTCCTAGGATGGAGAAAGCTAGCACGAGGGGACATAGCTTTAAATTAAGGGGTGGTAGTTATAGGACGGATGTCAGAGGTAGGTTCTTTACCCAGAGGGTGGTAAGGGTATGGAATGCCCTGCCTGCTGCAGTTGTAGATGCGCCAAGTTTGGTGGCGTTTAAGAGGTTAGTAGGTAAGTTTATGGATGAAAAGGGAATGGTTTAGGTTAGAGGGTCATTGCTTTTTCTTAATTGGTCAGCATAACATCGAAGATCGAAGGGCCTGTTCTGCGCTGTAATGTTCTATGTTCTGTGTTCTATTAGTGACAACAAGTTTTCAATAAGTGTAAATGAATTAAGTGAAAAGCAGTCTGTAATTGTAACTTAGTTTTATAAGAGAAGGAAGTAAGAAGAAAAATGGGCAAAATATTTTGTAGGCCTTTATGCTAAAATGCAGTTTATGTAGGTAATAACCATGATATAGACTGGGATTCTGTGTTCTCGTTTGCACTGGGCATGAATGGCGATGGGAATGGATAATTTATGAGAGGCCCAAACTGTGTTTTATGCCTGCAGGAACTCGCATCATGATTGCCTCCATGCAACATCAGGCCAACATGGGACATTTCATCATCGGGCTTCCACACGTGCAACAATAATCCCCCATGTTCAAAAGTCCACCACCTGGTGGTATGACATCATGATGGCATCATTTATAATAGCATTTTAAAAATGGAAACATAGCAAGCTCACCTCTGAGAGGTTTCCAGGGTCAAAACACAGCATACCACAGGGCACAGCTGATTCAGGAGGGACCCCAGAAAGCAGCTGCTTCCACAACCCAGGGTGTACAGACAGTTACTGACCTTATGCAGCTGGCTGCGAACAAATGTTGGTGAAGTCTTCACTTGTCCAGGGACGTGGTGGCTCACTTATGCAACCTTCTGCTGGAGTTGGCACCATAAGGACTTGGAGGACATCCATTGCCTATGTCTTTGAAAGTCACAGTCATCCTAAGCTTTTATATGACTGGCTCCTTTCATGGCTTCATGGTGACTTTTCTGGTATCGCGCAAGCCTCAGCACAAAAGTGCATCAAAGAATCATTAAGTGTGCACAACCATGCCACTTTGACCAGGATCAGGCAAATTAGGATGCAAGGGTCATGTGTTTCACCCAGATTGCAGGCTTTCCACAGATACAGAACCACTGACTGCACTTATTTGACCATCTGATCCTCATGACAGTAAGCAATGCTGTTCATCAACTGCAACAACTTTCACTCCCACTGTGTTCAGCTGGTGTGCGACTATATAAAGAACTTCCTCCAGGTGAATGCTCTCAGATCCTCAACATTTTGAAGATCCACAGCAACTACATGGTTGGCTTCTGATAAAGTTGTGTGGAAGCCACAGAGTAAAGCTAAGACCAGATGCAAGGGGAATTGTGCTGTTAGGTGGTGGAGGCTGGGATTGTTTAAGACTTACCTGGATAGTCACATGGGAATAGAGGGATACAAATGAATGGTCTAGTTTGGCTAATGGGCGGCACAGGGTTGGAAGCTGTTTCCTGTGCTGTACTGTTCTTTGTTCTTTTGTTTGTTACTTGCTTTTTGATGTTGCAGATCGTCAGGATGCTCAAAATGTGGACTGGACTAGTGGAAAACCACAGTACAGTCCACAGAGAGTGTAATGCATCATGGTTGACTGGTGTGCCCTTTATAACCTGACACTTCAACTGGGGGTAGGAAATAGAGGGGAGTATTGAGGTAGATGAAGAAGATAATGTCCTGCAGGGTGAGGGAGTCAGCCAGGAGGCTGTAGTAATGGTCAGGTAAATTAGGCAAGTTGGGATGCACTCATTGCTGTCCAATTCATGGATGGTGATGAATAGGACCACTGATTATCATTCTGTCATCCTGCAATTCCCTCTCTGAGCAATGCTTTTTGGCTTGATTGCTGGCAGTGCACATCCTCACTGATGGGGCTCATGTTACAGGGAGGGAACAGCTGCTTATAGTCCAAATGTTGCAGGAGGATGATCATGACTTAGAACATAGAACATAGAACATAGAACATTACAGCACAGAACAGGCCCTTCGGCCTTCGATGTTCCACCGACCAATATAAAAAGCAATGCCCCTCCAAACTAAACCATTCCCTTCTCTTCCATATACTTATCAACTAACCTCTTAAACGCCACCAAACTTGGCGCATCTACAACTGCTGCAGGCAGGGCATTCCACTCCCGAACCACCCTTTGGTAAAGAACCTACCTCTGATATCCGTCCTATAACTATCACCCCTTAATTTAAAGCTGTGTCCCCTCGTGCTAGCTTTCTCCATCCTAGGAAAAAGGCTATCACTGTCCACCCTATCTAAACCTCTAATCATCTTATATGTTTCAATAAGGTCCCCTCTTAGCCGCCTTCTTTCTAACGAAAACAACCTCAAATCCCTCAGCCTCTCTTCATAAGACCTGCCCTCCATACCAGGCAACATCCTGGTAAACCTCCTCTGTACCCTCTCCAACGCCTCCACATCTTTCTTATAATGCGGGGACCAGAACTGCACACAATACTCCAAGTGCGGCCGCACTAGAGTTTTGTACAGTTGCAACATGACGTTGCGGCTCCGAAATTCAATCCCCCTACCAATAAAAGCTAAGACTCCATATGCCTTCTTAACAACCTTATCGACTTGACTGCCTACTTTCAGGGATCTATGCACAAATACACCAAGATCCCTCTGTTCATCAACACTATTAAGAATCCTACCATTAGCCCTATACTCTACACATTTATTATTCCTGCCAAAGTGCATTACCTCACACTTTTCCACATTAAGCTCCATTTGCCACCTCTCGGCCCAGCTCTGCAACTTGTCCAAGTCTCTCTGCAAACTATAACACCCCTCTTCACTATCTACCACTCCACCGACTTTAGTGTCATCTGCAAATTTACTAATCCATCCTTCAATACCCTCATCCAGATCATTTTTAAAAATTACAAACAGCAGGGGCCCCAAAACAGACCCCTGAGGTACACCACTTGTCACCGAACTCCACGATGATTATCTCCCATTAACCACCACCCTCTGTCTTCTATCTGCTAGCCAATTCCTAACCCAATTAGCTAAATCACCCTCTATCCCATACATTTGCATTTTCTGCAGAAGTCTTCCATGGGCCACCTTATCAAACGTCTTACTAAAGTCCATATATACCACATCAACCGCCTTACCCCCATCCACTTCTTTAGTCACTTTTTCAAAAAACTCAATGAGGTTAGTAAGGCACGACCTACCCTTCACAAAACCATGCTGACTATCCCCAATCAATTCATTTCTCTCTAAATAACTATAAATCCTATCCCTAATAATTCTCTCCAATACTTTTCCCACAACAGAAGTAAGACTCACTGGCCTATAATTCCCTGGAAGGTCTCTCTTCCCCTTCTTAAACAATGGGACCACATTCGCTATCCTCCAGTCCTCCGGAACCACACCCGTAACCAACGACGACCTGAAGATCAGAGCCAGAGGCTCTGCAATCTCCTCTCTTGCCTCCCAGAGAATCCTAGGGTAAATCCCATCCGGCCCAGGGGACTTATCCAACTTCAAACCCTCGATAATATCTAGCACATCCTCCCTATCTACTTCGATACCTTCCAGTTTGCTACCCTGTACCTCAGTGTTCTCCATAACTACATTTACATCACCCTGCGTGAATACCGAAGAGAAATATTTATTCAGTGCCTCTCCAATCTCTTCAGGCTCCACGCACAACTTCCCACTGCTGTCTATGACTGGCCCTAATCTTGTCCTAACCAATCTTCTATTCTTAACATATCTAAAGAAAGCTTTAGGATTCTCCTTGATCCTATCAGCCAAAGTCTTCTCGTGTCCTCTTTTAGCTCTTCTTAACTCACTCTTTAGCTCCCTCCTGGCTAATCTATAACTCTCCAGTGCACTAACTGAGTCTTCATGCCTCATCTTGACATAAGCCTCCTTTTTCCTTTTCACCAGCGAATCAACTTTTTTTGTACACCACGGTTCCCTTACTCGACCATTTCCTCCTTGCCTGACAGGGACATATTTATCAAGGACTCGCAGTAGCTGCTCCTTGAATAAGCTCCACATTTCAGATGTTCCCAGTCCCTGTAGTTTCCTAGTCCAACCTATGCACCCTAATTCCCTCCTTATGGCCTCATTATTACCATTCCCCCAGCTATAACTACTGCCCCCAGCTTCATGCCTATCCCTATCCATCACTAAGCTGAACGTAACCGAATTGTGGTCACTATCACCAAAATGTTCACCAACTTCCAAGCCTAACACCTGGTCTGGCTCATTGCCCAGCACCAAATCCAATGTAGCCTCCCCTCTAGTTGGCCTATCTACATACTGAGTCAAAAAACCTTCCTGCACGCTTTGTACAAAAACTGACCCCTCTAACGAGCTAGAGCTATAGCTATTCCAATCAATATTAGTAAAGTTAAAGTCCCCCATAACAATTACCCTATTACTTTCACTCCTGACAGAATTGACTTTGCAATCCTTTCCTCAACCTCTCTAGAACTTTTAGGAGGTCTATAAAAGACTCCCAACAGGGTGACCTCTCCTCTCCTGTTTCTAATCTCAGCCCATACTACCTCAACGGACAAGTCCTCATCAAACTTCTTTTCTGTCACTGTGATACAGTCTTTGACTAATAATGCCACTCCTCCCCCCCTTCTACCTCCTTCTCTACTCCGACTAAAGCATTTGAACCCCGGAACCTGCAACATCCATTCTTGTCCCTGCTCTACCCAAGTCTCTGAAATGGCCACAACTTCGAAGTTCCAGGTACTGGTCCAAGCTGCAAGTTCCTCCCCGTTATTGCGATTACTCCTTGCATTAAAGTAAACGCATTTCAAACCATGCCCTACCCCACCCGTATGCTGCTGTGTTTTACAGCTTTCCTCTATGACCCCCTTACTCTCATCCCTCTTAGCACCCCAACTACTTAGGATCCCACCCCCCCTCTGAATCAGTTTAAAGCCCCCTGCATAGCCTTTGCAAATTTTCCCCCCAAGATATTAGTTCCCCTCTGGTTCAGGTGTAGACCATCTCTCTTGTAGAGGTCCCACCTATCCCAGAATTAGTCCCAATTGTTCAGGAACCTGAACCCCTCCCTCCTGCACCATCCCCGCAGCCATGAGTTCAAACATTCCCTCTCTCTGTTCTTCTCTAAACTATCCCTTGGCACAGGCAAGAGTCCAGAGATAACCACTCTGCCAGTTTTGGCCCTAAGCTTCCACCCCAACTCCATAAATTTCTGTTTATTGTGTTTGGGTTTTGTGTTTTGTTTTTTGGTTTGTTTTCAATATCCCCTTCCCTCGTCCTTCCTATATCATGTGTCCCTACATGAACTATGACTTGGGGTTGACTCCCCTCTCCCTTAAGAATCTTAAAAACCCGATTTGCGACATCCTGGACCCCAGCCCCTGGGAGGCAACACACCAGCCCTGAGTCACTTTTATTACTATTTACTCTCCTATCTGTCCCTCTAACTATGGAGTCTCAAATTACCAGGCCCAATTTCTTATTCCTCCTACCCACCTGAGCATTCTCAGCAGGTCACCCCCCAGAGACCTGCTCCCTTTGGTCATCTCCAGTTGATTCTTCCTCAACTGTAGCCTCCAAGACAGAAAATTTGTTTTGGAGGGGAACAGCCCCAGGGGATTGTCTACCCGATTGCTTCTTACCCCTCTTCCTAATTTTGGCCTTTGCTGACTGTGTGGAGTTTATAAGTTTGCATGCTGTTCCTGGGTCTGCATGAGTTTTATCCAGGTGTGCTGCTTTCCTCCCACATGAAAGATGTTTACGTTAGATGAATTGGCCATGCTAAATTGCCCTTTAGTGCATGTATGATATTTTATGGCAATGGCTGCCTGTCCTTCTCTATAGGGAGTTGGTGCTGATGACCATTGTCACTACCTCCCATGGTGGTTTGGTGTCCTAGCTTAATGGTCTCTTCCTTGTGCATGGATGCAGAACATCACAACATGCCTCAACATCCAGCAGTCTGGTGAGGGAGGCCTCTGAAGATCTTGGGGCAAACTTCTTTGCAGTCATCCTCTGCATTGGAACATGAGGCAGTAGCTGGGTGCCACTAGGACTTCCTTTAAATGGTGCCTCAATGATTGAAGCATTCAATTGATGGTAGGGTTGGCAAATCAGAGGACACCTTCCAAGAAGTTGGCATGAAACCTGTGGAGAAATCTTTTTTAAATGTTTGCTAAAAAATAAAGCAAAAAACCCACAACTCTTTTTTCCAAGCAGTGGGGAAAAAGCTGGGCCCCACAATAAAAGCCCGGATTATTGTTGGGCTCCACATCATCAGAGTGATGGTGTAAACCACACCCACTTTTTTCTGACTAAGAAGCTCAAGATCTGTAGAGAAAACTGTTTAAAATTTAATTATCACTGTCACAAGTAAGTTTACATTAACACTACAATGAAGTTACTGCAAAAATCCCCTAGTCACCTTGCTTAGCATGGCCAATGCACCTAACCAGCACATCTCTCAGATTATGGGGAGAAAACCAGAGCACCCAGAAGAAACCCATGCAGACATGCAGAGAACGTGCAGACAGTGACACAAGCCAGGAATCGAACCTGGGTCCCTGGCACTGTGAGGCAGCAATGCTAACCATTGTCCCACCATGCTGCCTCTAGGTTTGTGAAGCTAGAGAGATTGATGCTAGTTCTCTGTTTGAGTCATATACTAAGAAACGTTTTGGGAAGAATTTCCTGCAAGGATGTGAGGGATCTTGGCAGGGTGGATGGGAATTGATGATTTGATTTTGATTTGCTTTATTACTGTCACATGTATTAGTATACAATGTTGAGACAAAGCATACCATACATAGGGAAAGACAGGAGGGTCATAAGAACATAAGAAATAGGAGCAGGAGTAAGCCATCTAGCCCTTCGAGCCTGCCTGCCATTCAATAAGATCATTGCTGATTTGAATTGAATCAGTTCCAGTTTCCCACTTTCTCCCCATAACACTTAATTCCCTTGTGTATCAAAAACCTATCTACCCATGACTTAAATATATTCGGTGAGGTAGCCTCCACCACTTCAACAGGTAGAGAATTCCAGAGATTCATCACCTTTGAGTGAAGAAGTTCCTCCTCAACTCCAATCTAAACTGCACACCCCCTTATTTTGAGGCTGTGCCCTCTAGTCCTACTATCCTTTCTAAGAAGGAAGAATCTTTCTACTCTACATGATCTATCCCCTTGATTATAGAACATAGAACATAGAACATTTTAGCGCAGAACAGGCCCTTCGGCCCTCGATGTTGCGCCGACCAATTGAGAAAAAGCAATGACCCTCGAACCTAAACCATTCCCTTTTCATCCATAAACCTATCCACTGCCCTCTTAAACGCCCCCAAACTTGGTGCATCTACAACTGCTGCAGGCAGGGCATTCCATACCCTTACCACCCTCTGGATAAAGAACCTACCTCTGACATCCGTCCTATAACTGCCACCCCTTAATTTAAAGCTATGTCCCCTTGTGCTAGCTTTCTCTATCCGAGGAAAAAGGCTGTCACTGTCCACCCTGTCTAATCCTCTGATCATTTTATATGCCTCAATAAGGTCACTTCTTAGCCACCTTCTCTCTATTGAAAACAACCTCAAATCCCTCAGCCTCTCCTCATAAGACCTTCTGTACATACCAGGCAACATCCTGATAAACCTCCTCTGCACCCTCTCCAATGCCTCCACATCTTTCTTATAATGTGGGGACCAAAACTGTACATAATACACCAAGTGCGGCCGCACCAGAGTTTTGTACAGTTGCAACACGACATTGCGGCTCTGAAATTCAATCCCCCTACCAATAAAAGCTAAGACTCCATATGCCTTCTTAACAACCTTATCGACTTGATTGCCAACTTTCAGGGATCTATGTACATGTACACCGAGATCCCTCTGTTCGTCAACACTATTAAGAGTCCTACCATTAGCCCTATACTCTATACATTTGTTATTCCTGCCAAAGTGAATTACCTCACACTTTCCCGCATTAAACTCCATTTGCCACCTCTCAGTCCAGCTCTGCAACTTGTCCAAGTCTCTCTGCAAACTATAACACCCCTCTCCACCATCTACCATTCCTCCAACTTTGGTGTCGTCAGCAAATTTAGAAATCCATCCTTCTATACCCTCGTCCAGATCATTTATAAAAATTACAAACAGCAGAGGCCCCAAAACAGATCCCTGAGGTACACCACTTGTAACCGAACTCCATGATGAATAATTCCCATCAACCACCACCCTCTGTCTTCTATCAGCTAGCCAATTCCTAATCCAATTAGCTAAATCACCCTCAATCCCATACATCTGCATTTTCTGCAGAAGTCTTCCATGGAGAACCTTATCGAACGCCTTACTAAAGTCCATATATACCACGTCAACTGCCTTACTCTTATCCACCTTTTTGGCCACCTTTTCAAAAAACTCAATAAGGTTTGTGAGGCACGACCTACCCTTCACAAAACCATGCTGACTATCCCCAATCAATTCATTTCTCTCTAAATGACCATAAATCCTATCCCTAATAATTCTTTCCAATACTTTGCCCGCAACAGAAGTAAGACTCACTGGTCTATAATTCCCAGGATAGTCTCTATACCCCTTCTTGAACAATGGGACAACATTCGCTATCCTCCAGTCTTCCGGCTCTATACCAATAACCAACAACGCCCTGAAGATCAGAGCCAAAGGCTCTGCAATCACCTCTCTTGCCTCCCAGAGAATCCTAGGGTAAATCCTGTCCGACCCAGGGGACTTATCTATTTTCATACCCTCAAGAATATCTAGCACCTCCTACTTATCTACTTCAATACTATCCAGTTTACAACTCTGTATCCCAGTGTTCTCCACAACTACATTTACATCTCCCTGCGTAAATACCAAAGAGAAATATTTGTTCAGTGCCTCTCCGATCCCTTCAGGCTCCATGCACAACTTCCCACTGCTGTCTCTGACTGGCCCTAATCTTGCCCTAACCAATCTTCTATTCTTAACATATCAAAAGAAAGCTTTAGGATTCTCCTTGATCCTATCAGCCAAAGTCTTCTCGTGTCCTCTTTTAGCTCTTCTTAACTCACTCTTTAGCTCCCTCCTGGCTAATCTATAACTTTCTAGTGCACTAACTGAGCCTTCATGCCTCATCTTGACATAAGCCTCCTTTTTCCTTTTCACCAGCGAATCAACTTTTTTTGTACACCATGGTTCCCTTACTCGACCATTTCCTCCTTGCCTGACAGGGACGTGCTTATCAAGGACTCACAATAGCTGTACCTTGAATAAGCTCCACACTTCAGATGTTCCCAGCCCCTGTAGTTTCCTAGTCCAACCTATGCACCCTAATTCCCTCCTTATGGCTTCATAATTACCATTCCCCCAGCTATAACTACTGCCCCCAGGTTCATGCCTATCCCTTTCCATCACTAAGGTGAATGTATCCGAACTGTGGTCACTATCACCAAAATGCTCACCTACTTCCAAGTCTGACACCTGGTCTGGCTCATTGCCCAGTACCAAATCCAATGTAGCCTCACCTCTAGTTGGCCTATCTACATACTGAGTCAAAAAACCTTCCTGCACACTTTGTATAAAAACTGACCCCTCTAACGAGCTAGAGCTATAGCTATTCCAATCAATATTAGTAAAGTTAAAGTCTCCCATAACAATTACCCTATTACTTTCACTCCTGTCTAGGATCATCTTTGCAATCTTTTTCTCTACCTCTCTAGAACTTTTTGGAGGTCTATATAAGACTCCCAACAGGGTGACCTCTCCTCTCCTGTCTCTATAAGATCCTCCCTCAGCCTTCTAAACTCCACCGAGTACAGGCCCATTCTATTCAATTTCTCCTCATAGGCTAACCCCCTCATCTCCAGTATCAGTCTAGTGAACTTTCTCTGCATTCACTCCAAGGCTAATATATTCTTCCGCAAGTGTAACGACCAAAACTGCACACACAGTATTCCGGCTGAGGCCTCACCAATACCCTGTACAGTTGCAACAAGGCCTCCCTGCTTTTATATTCTATCCCCCCACGCCATAAAGGCCAACATTCCATTTGCCTTCTTGATCATCTGCTATACCTGCAGACTGGGTTTTTGCAATTCATGCACAAAGACCCCAAGGTCCCTCTACACCGTAGTATGTTGCAGCTTTTTGTCTTTTAAATAATAATCCCTCCTACTATTTTTTCTACCAAAGTGGATAACCTCACATTTGCTAACATTATACTCCATCTGCCAGATCCTCGCCCACTCACTTAGCCTATCCAGATCTCTCTGCAGACTTTCCACACCCTCCACGCAATTTGCGTTTCCATTCATCTTCGTGTCATCAGCAAATTTTGTTACCCTACACTCAGCCACCTCCTCCTCCAGATCATCTGTGTTAATGGTAAACCGTTGAGGTCCCAGAACCAATCCCTGCTGCACTCCACTGGTCACCAACTGCCAACCAGAATAGCATCCATTGATTCCAACTCTCTGCTTCCTATGAGATAACCAATCCTCTATCCACTTCAATACCTTACCCCCAACTCCGTGCACCCTAACCTTTTGCAGCAACCTTTTGTGAGGCACCTTATCAAATGCCTTTTGGAAATCTAAAAACACCACATTCCACTGGTTCCCCTCTGTCTCCTGCACTAGTCATATCCTCATAGAAATCCAATAAATTTGTTAAACACGACTTCCCCTTAACAAATCCTTGCTGCATTTGCTTGATCAAACCATTCTTTTCTAGGTGCCTCGCTATTTCTTCTTTGATGACAGGTCACTATCTGCACATTCTCCCTGTGTCTGCATGGGTTTAGTCCAGGTGTTCTAGTTTCCTCCCATAGTCTGAAAAGCATCCTGCTTAAACATTTGTAGCATTGGCCATGCTAAAGTGTGGCGACTAGAGGATTTTTACAGTATTATTGCAATGTTAATGTAAGCCCACTTGTGGCAGCAATAATTAATTTTTAAACAGTCATAGCTCAGGAAAGTTTGAGTGAATGTCGAAAAAGTTCAAGTTAATGCAAGGTAGGGCCATTCAAAAGTCTGATGGCAGCAGGGAAGAAGCTGCTTTTGAGTCAGTTGGTACATGTCCTCAGGTTTTCGTATTTTTTTCCCAATGGGTGAAGGTGGAAGACAGTATGTCTGGGGTGCTTGAATTCCATGATTATGCTGGCTGTTTTTATGAGACAGTGCCAATGGATGAGAGGTTTGTTTGAATGATGGACTGGGCTTTGTTCACATTTATTGAATTCTTGGACAGTGCAGGAGTTATACTAAGCTGTGATACAACCAGGAAGAATGCTTTCTATGGTGCATCTGTAGAAGCTGGTGAAATTTGTAGCAGATGTGCTAAATTTCCTGAGAAAGTAGAGGCTTTGATGGACTTTCTTAATTTAGAGATGCCGGCGTTGGATTGGGGTAAACACAGTAAGAAGTCTCACGATACCAGGTTAAAGATTTATTGATCAGATAAACTTGTTGGACTTTAACCTGGTGTTGTGAGATTTCTTACTGGGTTTTCTTAACCATAGCATCTGCATGCAGGTACCAAGACAGGTTGCTGATGATCTGGACAGCTACAAATTCTCCATTGATGTAGACAGGGGCATGTTCGGTTTTGTTTCCTGAAGTTGATGACCAAGTCCTTCATTTTGTTGACATTGAGAAAGAGGTTATTTTTGCCGCACCAGTTCATCAGATTCTCTATCTCATTCCTGTACTCTGTCTTGTCATTGTTTGAGATCCTTTGTTTTAGTTGCTTGTTTTCCCTCGTAAATAGATAGGATTGGGTGGTCATTCCAATCTTGTTAGCTGATCAGGCTATTTCCCTATGGGTCAATACACCTTCTGTAAAAGGGATGTATGAACTCAAAATATTAACTACGTTTCTGTCTCCACAGATGCAGCCAACCCTGCTGAATTTATCCAGCATTTTCTGTCTTTATTTCAGATTTCCAGCATCTACAGTATTTTGTTTTGCCTCCCTTCCTTGTCTAGCTGCAGCAACATGCTTAAATAAGTCTCTGCTTTCCACTCTGCCATATATATAAGAACCTAAGAACGTGAATAAGCAATTTATCCTTTGAGCCATTCAATATGATCATTGCAAATCTTGTTTTGGCCTCAACTTCACTTTCCAGCCCATTCTCCATAACCATTAAGCCCATGACTAATTAAAAATCTGTCTATCTGCTCCTTAAATTTACTCAATGTATCAGCATCCGCCGTACTCTGAGGTATTGAATTCAACAGATTCACAACACTTTGAGAAAAGAAATTTATCCTCATTGCTGTTTTAAATCTGCTACTCCTTATCCTAACATTCTAGATTGCCGCACATGAGAAAACATATTCTTTAGATTTACCCTATCAAGCCCCTTTAACACATTATATACCTCAATTAGGTCTGCCCTCATTCTTCCAAATTCTAGAGAGTATATACCTAAACTGCTCAACCTCTCTTCAAAAGACAAACCCTTCATTGAATCTTAGAATCCCTGCAGTGCAGAAGAGGACCATTTGGCACATCGAGTCTGCACTGACTTTCCAACAGAACATCTTATCCACATCTATCCTCTATCACATCCCCATAACCCCAGATATTTACCCTGCTAATATCCCTTACTGACACATTATGGGGCACTAATTTGGTATGACCAATTCACCTAATGTGCACTTCTTTGGATCTAGTGAACTTGCTCTGAACTTCCTCCAATGCAATTACATCTCTTCTCAAATAAGGAGACCAAAACTGTGTGCAATACTCCAGATGTGGTCTCACTGTTGATTTGTAAAGTTGCAGAAACACTTTCCTCCTTTTATATTCTATTCCTTTCACAATAGTGCCAAAATTCCATTTGCCTTCCTTATTACCTGCTATATGGGCAGCATGATAGCACAGTGGTTAGCATTGCTGCTTCACAGCTCTAGGAATCTCGGTTCAGTTCCCAGCTCAGGTCACTGTCTGTGTGGAGTTTGCATGTTTTCCTTGTGTCTGCATGGGTCTCCTCTGAGTACTCTGGTTTCCTCCCACACTCCAAAGATATGCTGGTTAGGTTGATTGGCCACGCTAAGAAATTTCCCCTTAGTATCCAGGGATGCGTAGGTTAGAGGGATTAGTGGGTATAATATGTAGGGATATGAGGATAGGGCCTGGGTGGGATTGTGTTCAGTGCAGGGCCAATGGGCCGAAAGACACTTTCTGCACTATAGGATTCTATGATACCTGTATACTAGATTCATGCACGAGGCCATTCAGATCCCTCTGCACCAAAGCACTCTGAAGTTTCTCTCCATTTAGATAATAAGTTGCCTTTCTAATTTTTCTAACCAAAATGAATAACCTTCCACTTATTCACATTAAACTCGATCTGCCAAATTTCGCCCATTCACCTAAACTCTCTATATCCATTTGTACCTTGTGGCACCCACTAGTTACATTTACCATCTTAACTCTCCCACCCCCCTTTTTATTTCTGTCCTTCAGTTACCCTGGCTTGTTCCCAACATTACCCACCCTTTCCCGACACAGCTACTGATTCTTGTTATTCAGTTTTGCCTCCCCGAGCACTGATCTTTGTTTGCCAATTAACATATTCTGCTACCTTTGCCATTATTAATACTCTTCAGTGCCTAGCAGCACAATTAAATGCCCCTTTGTCTTATATCTATGATATAATTGGTAATCTCTCCTTACCTCCAATCTATCAATGACTTTCCATTCTTCCCCATCCCTTTCTCCAGATATATAATTCATCACATTTCTATTCCTCTTCAGTTTTCTTGAAGAACCATATGGATTTGAAACGCTAACTATGTTTTTCTCTCTCCATAGATGCTGCCAATCCTGTTGAACTTATCTAGTTTTTTCAGTTCTAATCTTAAATTTCTAGCATCCACAATATTTTGCTTATATTTAAAAAAAGCTAGGATGGCAGTGTCAGGAAAGTCTTTTTGAATCTTTTCTGCACTCTTTCTAGTTTAATAATATCTTTTCTACAATAGGTTGACCCGAACTATACACAGTGTTTCAAGTATGGCCTTACTAATGTCTGGAACAACTTCAACAAGATGTCCCAACCGAGGTTTTGTCAAAGGCAGGTCATGCCTTACGAGCCTAGTTGAGTTCTTCGAAAATGTGACTGAACACATTGACGAAGGAAGGGCGGTGGATTTAGTGTGCATGGACTTTAGTAAGGCGTTTGATAAGGTCCCACATGCAAGGCTTCTGGAGAAGGTGAGAGGGCATGGGATCCAAGGAGCTTTGGCCTCGTGCATCCAGAACTGGCTTGCCAGCAGAAGGCAGAGAGTGGTTGTGGATGGGTCTTGTTCTGCATGGAGGGGTCGGTAACCAGTGGAGTGCTCCAGGGATCTGTTCTGGGACCTGTGCTGTTTGTCATTTTCATAAATGACCTGCATGAGGAAGTGGAGGGATGGGTTAGAACATAGAACATAGAACATTACAGCGCAGAACAGGCCCTTCGGCCCTCGATGTTGCGCCGACCAATTAGGAACAAGCAGTGACCCTCTAACCTAAACCATTCCTTTTTCATCCATAAACTTATCTACTAACCTCTTAAACGCCACCAAACTTGGCGCATCTACAACTGCAGCAGGCAGGGCATTCCATACCCTTACCACCCTCTGGGTAAAGAACCTACCTCTGACATCTGTCCTAAAACCACCACCCCTTAATTTAAAGCTATGTCCCCTCGTGCTAGCTTTCTCCATCCTAGGAAAAATGCTATCACTGTCCACCCTATCTAAACCTCTAATCATCTTATATGTTTCAATAAGGTCTTCTCTTAGCCACCTTCTTTCTAACGAAATCAACCTCAAATCCCTCAGCCTCTCTTCATAAGACCTGCCCTCCATACCAGGCAACATCCTGGTAAACCTCCTCTGTACCCTCTCCAATGCCTCCACATCTTTCTTATAATGCGGGGACCAGAACTGTACACAATCCTCCAAGTGCGGCCGCACTAGAGTTTTGTACAGTTGCAACATGACGTTTTTCCTCACACTTTTCCGCATTAAACTCCATTTGCCACCTCTCGTCCCAGCTCTGCAACTTGTCCAAGTCTCTCTGCAAACTAGAACACCCTTCTTCACTACCTACCACTCCTCCGACTTTGGTGTCATCCGCAAATTTACTAATCCATCCTTCAATACCCTCATCCAGATCATTTATAAAAATTACAAACAGCAGGGGCCCCAAAACAGATCCCTGAGGTACACCACTAGTAACCGAACTCCACGATGAATATCTCCCATCAACCACCAACCTCTGTCTTCTATCTGCTAGCCAATTCCTAATCCAATTAGCTAAATCACCCTCTATCCCATACATCTGCATTTTCTGCAGAAGCCTTCCATGGGCCACCTTATCGAACGCCTTACTAAAGTCCATATATACCACATCAACCGCCTTACCCCCATCCACCTCTTTTGTCACTTTTTCAAAAAACTCAATGAGGTTAGTAAGGCACGACCTACCCTTCACAAAACCATGCTGACTATCTCAAATCAATTCATTTCTCTCTAAATAACTATAAATCCTATCCCTAATAATTCTCTCCAATACTTTGCCCACAACAGAAGTAAGACTCACCGGCCTATAATTCCCCGGAAAGTCTCTCTTCCCCTCTTGAACAATGGGACCACATTCGCTATCCTCCAGTCTTCCGGCACTATACCCGTAACCAACGACGACCTGAAGATCAGAGCCAGAGGCTCTGCAATCGCCTCTCTCGCCTCCCAGAGAATCCTAGGATAAATCCCGTCCGGCCCAGGGGACTTATCTAACTTCAAACCCTCAAGAATATCTAGCACATCCTCCTTATCTACTTCAATACTTTCCAGTTTACAATCCTGTATCCCAGTGTTCTCCACAACTACATTTACATCTCCCTGCGTGAATACCGAAGAGAAATATTTGTTGAGTGCCTCTCCAATCTCTTCAGGCTCCACGCATAACTTCCCACTGCTGTCCATGACTGGCCCTAACCTTGCCCTAACCAATCTTCTATTCTTAACATATCAAAAGAAAGCTTTAGGATTCTCCTTGATCCTATCAGCCAAAGTCTTCTCGTGTCCCCTTTTAGCTCTCCTCAACTCGCTCTTTAGTTCACTCCTGGCTAATCTATAGCTTTCCATTGCACTAACTGAGCCTTCAAGCCTTATCCAGACATAAGCCTCCTTTTTCCTTTTAACCAGCGAATTAACTTTTTTAGTACACCATGGTTCCCTTACTCAACCATTTCCTCCTTGCTTGACAGGGACATACTTATCAAGGACTCGCAGTAGCTGTTCCTTGAATAAGCTCCACATTTCAGATGTTCCCAGTCCCTGTATTTTCCTAGTCCAACCTATACCACCTAATTCCCTCCTTACGGCCTCATAATTACCATTCCCCCAGCTATAACTACTGCCCCCAGCTTCATGCCTATCCCTATCCATCACTAAGGTGAACGTAACCAAATTGTGGTCACTATCACCAAAATGTTCACTAACTTCCAAGCCTAACACCTGGTCTGGCTCATTGCCCAGCACCAAATCCAATGTAGCCTCACCTCTAGTTGGCCTATCTACATACTGAGTCAAAAAACCTTCCTGCACACTTTGTACGAAAACTGACCCCTCTAACGAGCTAGAGCTATAGCTATTCCAATCAATATTAGTAAAGTTAACGTCCCCCATAACAATTACCCTATTACTTTCACTCCTGTCCAGAATCGACTTTGCAATCCTTTCCTCTATCTCTCTAGAACTTTTAGGAGGTCTATAAAAGACTCCCAACAGGGTGACCTCTCCTCTCCTGTTTCTAATCTCAGCCCATACTACCTCAACAGACAAGTCCTCATCAAACTTCTTTTCTGTCACTGTGATACAGTCTTTAACTAATAATGCCACTCCTCCCCCCCTTCTACCTCCTTCTCTACTCCGACTGAAGCATTTGAACCCCGGAACCTGCAACAACCATTCCTGTCCCTGCTCTATCCATGTCTCTGAAATGGCCACAACATCGAAGTTCCAGGTACTGTCCAAGCTGCAAGTTCCTCCACCTTATTGCGAATACTTCTTGCATTAAAGTATACGCATTTCAAACCATGCCCTACTCCACCCGTACGCTGCTGTGTTTTACAGTTCTCATCTATGACCCCCCTGTTCTCGTCCCTCTTAACATCCAAACTACTCAGGATCCCACCCCCCTCTGAATCAGTTTAAAGCCCCCTGCATAGCCTTTGCAAATTTTCCCCCCAAGATATTGGTTCCCCTC
Source organism: Sphyrna mokarran (assembly GCA_024679065.1). NCBI lineage: Eukaryota > Metazoa > Chordata > Chondrichthyes > Carcharhiniformes > Carcharhinidae > Sphyrna > Sphyrna mokarran. The sequence goes on from JAGIQG010000005.1 coordinate 7,927,759, forward strand.
TGGTTCAGGTGTAGACCATCTCTCTTGTAGAGGTCCCACCTACCCCAAAATGAGTCCCAATTGTTCAGGAACCTGAACCCCTCCCTTCTGCATCATCCCTGCTGCCACGAGTTCAAACATTCCCTCTCTCTGTTCTTCTCTGAACTATCCTGTGGCACAGGCAAGAGTCCAGAGATAACCACTCTGTCTGTTTTGGCCCTAAGCTTCCACCCCAACTCCATAAATTTTTGTTTAATATCCCTTTCCCTTATCCTACCTACATCATGAGTCCCTACATGAACTATGACTTGGGGCTGACTCCCCTCTCCCTTAAGAATGTTAAAAACCCGCTCTGAGACATCCTGGACCCCGGTCCCTGGGAGGCAACACACCAGCCCTGAGTCCTGTTTATTACTATTTACTCTCCTATCTGTCCCCCTAACTATGGAGTCTCCAGTTACCAGGCCCAATCTCTTATTCCCCCTACCCACCTGAGCATTCCCAGCAGGTTCACCCCCAGAGACCTGCTCCCTTTGGCCATCTCCAGTTGATTCTCCTCAACTGTAGCCTCCAGGACAGAAAACTTGTTTTGGAGGGGAACAGCCCTGGGGGGATTGTCTACTCGATTGCTTCTTACCCCTCTTCCTAATAGTTACCCAAGAATCACTTTTAGGAGTGACTCCTGTCAATATCCGCCTCAACCTCCCGAATTATCCTGAGTTCCTCTAATTCCAGCTCCAGCTCCTTAACACGATCCTCAAGGAGCTGCAAATGGGCACACTTCCTGCAGGTATAATCAGCAGGAACACTACTGGTGTCCCTCACCTCGTACATACTGCATGAGGTGCAACTTACAGCCTGCAAGTTCGCCGACGATTCAAAGATCGGTGGTGTTGTGGATGGTCTGGAGGGATGCCAAAAGTTGCAGCGGGACATAGACAGGATGCAAAACTGGGCGGAGAAGTGGCAGATGGACTTCAACGCAGATAAATGTGTAGTGGTCCATTTTGGCAGGAATAATGGGATGAAGGAGTACAATATAAGGGGTAGGAGTCTTAGCTGTGTTGTAGAGCAGAAGGATCTCGGGGTCCGGGTCCATAGGACTCTTAAATCGGCCTCGCAGGTGAAGGAAGTGGTCAAGAAGGCGTACGGTGTACTGGCCTTCATTAATCGAGGAATAGAGTTTAGGAGTCAGGAGGTAATGATGCAGCTCTATAAGACTCTTGTCAGACCCCAGTTGGAGTATTGTGCACAGTTCTGGTCGCCTCATTATAGGAAGGATGTAGAGGCTATTGAGAGAGTTCAGAGGAGATTTACAAGGATGCTGCCTGGATTGGGAGGTAGGCCTTATGAAGATAGGTTGAGGGTGCTGGGACTCTTCTCACTGGAGAGACGTAGGTTGAGAGGCGACCTGATAGAGGTTTATAAAATGTCGAGAGGGATAGATAGGGTGGACTCTCAGAGACTATTTCCTCGAACTGAAATGGTCACTACGAGAGGACACAGATTTAAGTGCAGGGAAGCAAATACAAAGGAGATGTCAGGGGTAGGTTTTTCACTCAGAGGGTGGTGAATGAATGGAACCGACTGCCGTCGGAGGTTGTTGACGCAAACTCACTGGGGTCTTTTAAAAGACTTCTGGATGAGTATATGGAAAAGAATAGAATAGGGGGTTATAGATAGGTCTGTGGATTGGTAGATGTAATCCGCGCAACTCGTGGGCCAAAGGGCCTGTTTGTGCTGTATTGTTCTATGTTCTATGTTCTATGATACTTGGCTTCATCGCTCAGAACATTGAACACAGAAGTTGGGACTTCTTGTTAAAGTTATACAAGACATTGGGAAGACCACACTTGGAATACTGTGTGCAATTCTGGTCACGGTAGTATAGAAAGGATATTATTAAACTAGAAAGAGTGCAGAAAAGATTTACTGATATGCTACCGGAACTTGATAGATTGAGTTAAGGAGAGCCTAAATAGACTGAGATTTTTTTTTTCTGGAGCGTAGGAGGCTGAGGATTGATCTTATAGAGGTCTATAAAATAATGAGGGGCATGGACAAGGTAGATAGACAGTGTCTTTTCCCAAAAGTAGGGGAATGTAAAACCAGAGGGCATAGGTTTAAGGTGAGAGGAGAGAGATCTAAAAGTGTCTAAAGGGGCAATTTTTTCACAGAAAGCATGGTGAGTGTCTGGAACAAGCTGCCAGAGGTAGTAGTAGAAGTGGGTACAATTTTGTCTTTTAAAAAGTTTTAGACAGTTACATGGGTAAGATGGGTATAGAGGGATATGGGACCAACGATGGTAATTGGGACTAGCTTCAGGGTTTAGAACAAAAAGGTGGCATGGACTACTTGGGCTGAAGGGCCTGTTTCTATGCTGTAAACCTCTATGACTCTATACCTCCTGCATTTAATGTTCTGACAAAGGAAACCAAGCATACCAAATGCCATCTTCACCACCCTATGACTCCATTTTCAAGGAGCTATAAATCTTTACCCCTAGATCTTTTTGTTCAAGAATTTTCCTCAAAGCCCTACTATTAACTGAGTAAGTCCTCCACTGGTTTGATCTACCAGAATGCATCACATCACAGTTACCTATATTAAACTCCAATTGCCATTCATCAGTCCACCAATTCAATTGATCAGGGAGTCTCAAATAGTGCTGAACATTGTGCAATCATTGGCTAACATCCCCACTTCTGACCTAATGATGGAAGGAAGGTCATTGATGAAGCAGCTGAAGGTGGTTAGGCCTACGGCACTGAGGGGCTTCTGCAGATATGTCCTAGATCTGAGATGACTGACCCTCCACAACCACAGCCATCTTCCTAATGTTCCAGATCTGAGTCCAGAGAGTTTGCCCTCTGATATACATTCATTCCAATTTTGCTAGGGATCCTTGATGCCACAATCAATTGAATCTGGCCTTGATGTCAAGAGCTATCTCTCTTACCTCACTTCACCTGACTTCATCTTGTGCAAACTCATAATGAGGCTTACAGTAGTGAGCTCCCTCTTGCCTACCTACCACAAACAGTTTAATTTATAGCAAATCAAATAACCAATTAAAGTAAATCAAATAAACTGAGGGATAAATTAAAGGGGCAGCACCTTTCCTGAACCAAAAAGGAAATTGCAAATGGAACTTCAAACATTAGAACATTAAGAGGGTCAAATTTTTCAGCTCCCAGTACCTGCAGAGGACAATTTCATTGAATTCAAATTCAACCAGTTACCATGGTGGGACTTGACGTCTAAGACCCAGACCTAGTTCAGTGGATCACCAACTCAGTTACCATACCACTAGTTTACAGGAAGACAAAAATCAATGAGAATTTGGAGAAAGCGAAGAAAGCTTATGTCTGGCAGCTTACCAAATGAGGCACTATACCAGGTACCTTTAGATCTTCAGTCTAATGCTCTCCCAATAGAACTCTTTCACCTGATGACATTTTTCAGTTCGTCCAGGACTGCTACAGAACAATTATATTGAATTCAAATTTTACCATCTATGATGAACTGGAAAATCCCGCTTGCATGAGCGGTCTGAGAATTCAAGCAAGTGTTTGTTATCAATAACCAATTAATATTCAACCATGCAAGATTTTGAACCATTTCATGAGACATACTGAATATATAATTATCAGTAAATTTCATTTTCTTCCTTCTCTCAATTAATGTAATTTTATGTTACCAAGTTATCACTAACTAGAACAATAAATTTTATTAATTAGTTCCTAAAGAAAATGCAATATTTTTGATGAAATAATGAAAAATGTAATATCTGTTGTTGGTTTCAGATAACTGACTTACGAGAGATACACATAGATCTAGTATTGGAAGAGATTGCCGGAAAGATTATCATCAACTTACCAGAGGATCATTCTTTAACTTTGGAAGAAGTGCTTAAATTCAATGAGGTAACAATATTTTTATAGATTTTTTTTAAATCTATGGACCAAATCTTGTGGAAATCTTGGTGTCTCAGCCATTGGCTAATGAGCCAGTGGGACCCTTGTGTCACCATTTTTCAAGAAAGTTTGCTGCATCTTGTGCTATCCATCCTGACCTTGCATCGAGGAAGGATCCAGGCATAGGTGAGTGGTTGTTGGGATGGGATCAATAGCAAGAGCTTGCAGACGACTTTCAGTAGCTCCATCATGTCCTTTGGGCCTTTGAAAAGGGATCGCTCCACCCTCGGCAAGACATCATGCTGACGGCATTTACAGCTGCTCTATAAAAGTTGGGACCTGACATGACAGCACTGAAGAGGAGCAAGGAGATAAGTGTTATGGAGATGCGGCCCCAGGAATGCAGTGCACGGTGGATGCAGAGGCTGGAAACTTTCTGAATGGGAAAGTTCATTGAGTGATGGAGGTGCTGTCTCCATTTGCAGGAATCTTCCATTTTTGCCTCTGTTACATGTGGGATTTTACTTATTCCTGTTGAGGCTGCTATTTCCAGGCGAGAGATGTTCCATTGTTCTGACTGTGGCATATGGTAAGGGACTTTACCAAGTGCTGGAATTTTACGGAATGGCAGTAAGGGCACTATGTGCTGCTTAAGGGCTCATTGAGATAGGCAGCTGGTGCTCCAAGCTGGGGCACTCACAGCCACTCAAAGTGTATGCGCTCAGCAATGAATGGGAACCCATATTGTGATAATCTGGAATAGAACATAGAACATAGAACACTACAGCACAAACCGGCCCTTCGGCCCACAAATTGCGCTGATCATACCCATACCTACTAGACCATAGAACTATCTGTAACTCCCAATCCTATTAAATCCCATGTACTCATCCAGAAGTCTTTTAAAAGACCCCAGCAAGTTCGCCTCCGCCACCATCGACGGCAGCCAATTGCATTCACTCACCACCCTCTGAGTGAAAAACTTACTCCTAACATCTCTCCTGTACTTGCTCCCCAGACCTTAAACCTGTGTCCTCCCGTAGTGACCATTTCAGTCTTGGGAAAAAGCCTCTGAGAATCCACCCTATCTCTACCTCTCAACATTTTATAAACCCCTATCAGGTTGCCTTTCAACCTTCGTCTCTCAGGGAGAAGAGACTTAGCTCCCTCAACCTATCCTCATAAGGCATGTCTCTTAATCCAGGCAACATCCTTGTAAATCTCCTCTGCACCCTCTCAATAGCTTCCACATTCTTCCTGTAGTGAGGCATAGTACTCCAAGTGGGGTCTGACAAGGGTCTTATTAAGTTGCAGCATTACCTCTCAACTCCTAAACTCAATCCCTTGATTAATGAAGTCCAGTACACCATACACCTTCTTGACCACATCTTCCACCTGTGAGACTGATTTAAGAGTCCTATGGACCCGGACCCCAAGATCCTTCTGCTCCTCAACACTGCTAAGAGTCCTATCCTTGATATTGTACTCCTTCATCCTATTGGTCCTGCCAGAATGGATCACTATACATGTATACACTATCCCTCACTATACTATGCATTGAAGTCCATTTGCCACTTCTCCACCCATTCTTGCATCCTATCTATGCCTTGCTGCAAATTTTGACATCCCTCCCGACTATCCACAACACCACCAGCTTTCGTACCATCGGTGAACTTACTAACTCATCCTTCCACTTCCTCAGCCAAGTCATTTATGAAAATGACAAACAGAAAAGGTCTTAGACCAGATCCCTGGGGCACTCCACTGGTGACCAATTTCCATGCAGAAAAAGACCCATTCACAACCACTCTCTGCCTTCTGCAGGCAAGCCAGTTCCGGATCCACAAGGCCAAAGCCCCTTGGATCCCATGCCCTCTCACCTTCTCAAGAAGTCTTGCATGGGGGACCTTAACAAACGCCTTGCTGAAACCCATGTAAACCACATCCACCACTCCTCCTTTGTCAATGTGTTCAGTCACATTTTCAAAGAACTCCACTAAGCTCATAAGGCACGACCTGCCCTTGACAAAGCCGTGTTGACTATTTCTGATAAAGCTAAACCTCTCTAAATGCTCATAAATCCTGTCCCTCAGAATCATCTGCACCAACTTACCAACCACTGAGGCCAGACTCACCGGTCAGTAATTTCCAGGACTATCCCTGTTCCCTTTCTTGAAAATAGGGACCACATCCGCAATCCTCCAATCCTCCGGAACCTCTCCCGTCTCCATCGACGACGCAAAGATCATCGCCAGGGGCTCTGCAATGACATCCCTCACCTCCCACAATAACCTGGGGTACATCCCATCTGGTCCCGGAGACTTGTCTATCTTGATAGCATTTAAAAGTTCTAACACATCCGCTTCCTTAATATCTACATACTCAATCTTTTCAGTCTGCCGCAAACTTGTAGTGCATCCTCCCAGATCACTTTCCACCGTGAATACTGAGGCAAAGTACTCATTAAGCACCTTTGCCATTTCTTCCGGTTCCATACAGACTTTTCCCCCTTCACCTTTTATAGGTCCTATCCCTTCTCTTCTCATCCTTTTACTTTTCACATATTTGTAGAAGGCTTTGGGATTCTCCTCAATCCTACCAGCCAAGGCCTTCTCATGACCCCTTCTGGCTCTCCTAATTTGCTTTTTAAGCTCCTTTCTACAAGCCTTATATTCTTCTAGATTCTTAACATCTCCTAGTTCTCTGAACCTTTTGTACACCTTTCTTTTCTTCCTGACTAGATTCATCACAACCTTTGCGCACCACAGTTCCCGTGACCTACCAAAATCTCTTTGCCTCATCAGAACATTGTCATGCAGAGCACCAGACAGACATTCCATGAAAATCTGCCACCTTCCTTCAGTACTTTTCCCCAAGAACACCTCCTTCCAGTTTCCTTATCCAATTTTCTGCCTGATGATTTCATATTTCCCCCTGCTCCAGATAAATACCTTCCTGATCCTATTTCTTTCCAATGCTATCATGAAGGAGATAGAATTATGATCACCATCCCTGAGATGATCTCCTACCAAGAGATCTGACACCTGTCCTGGTTCATTAGCCAGCACCAGGTCAAGTACAGCCTCTCCTCTCTGGGCTTATCCACGTGCTGTGTCAGGAAACCTTCCTGAACACATCTAACAAACTCCTCCCCATCCAAATCCCTTACCCTAGGGATATTCCAGTCGATGTTTGGGAAATTAAAGTCTCCCATCACGATAACTCATGAGAATCGTGGCCAATGGCAGGCAACCTAATAGGTAACATATGAGACCCCAGATTGCATTGTGTTGCCAGCATCCACAAGTGGGAACATTGGTCCCACTGAGGGATGGGGATGTGTGGGGGTAATAAACAGACATAGAGGCTTACAGCATGGAAACAGACCAACTTGAATATGCCATCCAGTTTTTACCACTAAGCTAATCCCAGTTGTCTGCATTTGGCCCATATCCCTCTCTATCATCTTACCTTTGTAACTGTTTAAATGCTTTTTAAAAGACAAAATTGTACCCGCATCTACTACTACCTCTAGCAACTCATTCCAGATACTCACCACCCTCTGATAAAAATATTGCCCTCTGGACCCTTTTGTATCTCTCACCTTAAACCTATGCCCCATGGTTTTACCCTACCTTTGAGAAAGAATATTGACTATTTAGCTAATCGATTCCCCTCATTATTTTATCGACCTCTATAAGATCACCCCTCAGCTTCCTTTGCTCCAGAGAAAAATGTCCCAGTCTATCCAGCCTCTCCTATAACTCAAGTCCCAGTAGCCTTCTGGTAAACCCTTCAGCACTCTTTCCAGTTTAATAATATCCTTTCTATAATAGAGTAACTAGAACTCTACACATATATCTCTCTCTCTCTCTGTAAACCCCATCAGATGCAGATAGATTTTGAACTAATAGGTCTGGAGCTGGCCATCATGATGGCAGCTGCTGAGGAGGAGAAGGTGGCTAGAAGTGCAGGGGGCTGCCATTGAGGCTGAGGAAGTGACCAGGACAAGGAGAATGCGGAGACCGAGACTGTACAGGAGATCCATTTGAGGGCCTGTCTGAGGGTATATGCTGATGTTGGCTCTGCCTTCACAAGGAGATGGTGTGCCATCTGTGTTGGGTTCTGGCAGACCTGGCACCTCACGGAAGTGAAGGTGATGGCAGCCCTGAATTTCTGTACCACTAGATTATCCCAAGCACCCAGTGGACACATCTATGGCATATCTGTGCACAGGTGTGTATATGGGAAGTTACAGATACCTTGTACACCCGGATAGGCCTATACCTCAACTTTAATGTTAGCTAAGCGCAGCAGGAAGCTGGGCTGCAGGTTTTGCTGCAATAGCTGGAATGCCCCATGTGCAAGGGGCTATGGATGAGACACACATCTTGCTAATGTGCCTGCAAAGTGAAGGGCAACCTTTTATAAATAGAAAGAGTTTCTACTCACTAAATGTGCAGATTGATTGTGATCAGAGACTGATCATTATGCAGATGCATGCACGATACCCAGGGAGCGTCCATGACAGCTATGTCCTGAGGCATTCGAACATCCCCGGACTACTTAAAGACCAGTCTAGGCTACGGGGATGGCTTTTGGGAGATAAGTACTACTGACTGAAGTCGTTGCTGATGATACTTATGTGGAAGCCCGAGATTGAGGCAAAGACCCATTACAAGTAGGTCCAACCTGCCACCCAGTCCATTGATGACAGTACATCGGCCTGCTTAAAATGCAGTTCTAGTGTCTGGTACGGTGAAGCATGGTGGCACAGTAGTTAGCACTGCTGCCTCACGATGGCAGGGACCCAGGGTCAATTACCAGCTTGGGTCAGTGTTTGTGTGGAGTCTGCACATTCTGTGTCTGTGTGGATTTCCTCCAGGTGCTCTGGTTTCCTCCAACAGTCTGAAAGATGTGCTAGTTTGATATATTGGCCATGCTAAATTCTCCCTCAGTGTATCTAAGCACACGCCACAGTGTGGAGTCCAGGGGATTTTCACAGTAACTTCATTGCAGTGTTAATGTATGCCTACTTGTGACTCATTAATAAACTTTAATTTTAACTTGGACCACTTCAGTAGTCATAGAACATAGAACAACTACAGCACAAACAGGCCCGTCGGCCCACAAGTTGCGTCAACGGCAAACATATCTCTACCTACTAGGTTTACCTATAATCCTCAATCCTATTAAGTCCCATGTACTCATCCAGAAGTCTCTTAAAAGACTCTATCAAATCCTCCACCACCACCACCACCGGCAGCCAATTCCACGCACCCACATCTTCTGAGTGAAAAACTTACCCCTGACATCTCCTCTGTACCTACTCCCCAGCACCCTAAACCTGTGTCTTCTTGTGGCAGTCATTTCAACCCTGGGAAAAAGCCTCTGAGAATCCACCTGATCAATACCTCTCAATATCTTATACACCTCTATCAGGTCATCTCTCATCCTTCTATTCTCCAAGAAGAAAAAACCAAGCTCTCTCACCTATCCTCATAAGGCATGCCACCCAATCTAGGCAACATCCTTGTAAATCTCCTCTACACCCTTTCAATGACTTCCAAATCCTTCTTGTAATGAGGCAACCAGAACTGAACACAGTACTCCAAGTGGGGTCTGACCAGGGTCTTATACAGCTGCAGCATTATCTCCCGACTTCTAAACTCAGTTCCTTAATTGATGAAGGCCAGTACACCATACACCTTCTCAACTATATTCTCTACCTGCGAAGCCAATTTGAGAACCCTATGAACCCAGACCCAAGGATCTTTCTGATTTTCCATACTGCTAAGAGTTTTAGCCTTAATATTATATTCCTTCATCCCATTTGACCTGCCAAAATGGGACACCACACACTTATCTGGGTTGAAGTCCATCTGCCACTTCTCCGCCCAGTCTTGCATCCTATCTATGTCTTGCTGCAACTTCTGACATCCCTCCACACTATCCACAACACCTCCAATCTTTCTGTCATCGGCAAACTTACCAACCCATCCCTTCACTTCCTTACCTAGGTCATTTATAAAAATCACAAACAGCAAGAGTCCCAGAATAGATCCCTGGGGCACGCCACAGGTGACCAATCTCCATGCAGAAAAAGAGCCATCTACCACCACTCTTTGTCTTCTGCAGGCAAGCCAGTTCTGGATCCCCAAAGCAATGTCCCCTTGGATACCATGCCCCCTCACTTTCTCAATAAGTCATGCATGGGGACCTTCTTGAAGCCTTGCTGAAGTCCATATGTACTACATCTACTGCTCTTCCTTCGTCAATGTGTTTAGTCACATCTTTAAAAAAGTCAACCAGGCTCGTAAGGCATTATCTGCCTTTGACAAAGCCATGCTGACTATTTTTGATCATACTACACTTCTCCAAATGTTCATAAATCCTGTCTCTCAGGTTCTTCTCCATCAACTTACCAACCACTGATGTTAGACTCACCAGTCAATAATATCCTGGGCTATGTCTACTGTCTTTTTTGAATGTAGGAACTATATCTGCAGTCCTCCAATCCTCCAGAACCTCTCCCGTCTCCATCGATGACACAAAGATCATTCGTCTGACGAAGGCACAAATGCTGAAAGCTAGCAAGTTTACTATCAAATAAATCAGTTAGATTTAAAATTGATGTTGTCAGACCTCTTACAACACCGGCATCTCTACATCATAAAGATCATTGCCAGAGGCTCTGCAATCTCTTCCCTCACCTCCCACGTAACCTGGGGTAGATCCCATCAGATCCCGGTGACTTATTTAATTTAATGCTTTTCAAAAGTTCCAACACATCCTCTTTCTTAATGTCCACATGCTCAAGCTTTTCAGTTGCCACAAGCCTGCAGTACAACAGCCAAGATCCTTTACTTCCGTGAATACTGAAGTAAAGTATTCATTAAGCACCTCTGCTATTTCTACTGGTTCTGTACAAACTTTCCCACTGTCACATTTTATAGGTCCTATTTCTTCACATCTCATCTCCAATACGGATCTGTGCGGGTCTCTTAACGACATCATTCTGTGCTGCATGCTGTATAATATAGCACAGCAATGGGAACATCACCAGGAAGAGGAGGATTGCCAACTGCAGGATATTCAAAAGGTACCCTAGAAAGCAGCAGGAGGATGGTGAGGATCCTGCAGGGCAGGGCAGCTAAGATGCTTTAATTGCTGCATGATTCATCTGGTTGCTGCCGCGCAGTGTGGTGACTGCTCCCCACTTCCCATCACACTCTAGGAGACACTGCAGCCAACTCCACTCCCCATCAAACATAAACTGTTCCTTCAGTCCACCTGAACTTTACCCTACTCCACCCTCTTTCACCCTATCCCTGACGTTTCCACCCACACTCTTTCACAGAATCACAGAACACTATAGTGCAGAAGAGGTCCTTTGGCCCATTCAGTCTGCACTGATGCATGAAATGCCCTGACCTGCCCACCCTAATCCCACTTGCCAGCATTTGACCCATAGAATTTTATGGTATGCCAAGTACTCACCTCCATCACTCTCCCAGGAAGTGCATTCCAGACCTTCACCACCCTCTGAGTAAAACAGTTTTTCCTCAAACCCCCGCTAAACTCCACTCCTCATGTTTAACATGTGTCCCTCATAACTGACCTTTCAATGAAGGGGAACAGCTGTTCCCTGTCCACCCTGTCCATGCTTCTCATGATCTTAAATACCTCAATCAGGTCGTCCCTCAGTCTTCTCTGATCCAATGAAAACAATCCAAGCCTATCCAAACTTTCTTCATAACTTAAATGTTCCATCCCAATATCCATCCTCATATATCTCCTCTGCACCCTCTCCATTGCATTTACGTCCTTCCTATAAGAGATCACGAGCCTTGGGAGTCCCTGGGAAGTGTGTAAATAGATGATGATATTGATGCACTTGTTTTTATCCTACAGGTGCTTTGGTCCACCTTGTTGTCTAACGAGGGGCATACAAGTGATGGATCGTGAGAGGGCTGCTCTTGGATCTTTTTCGAGAGTATCCTACTGCTTCACGTCGTTAGTCTATGCTTGACCTGGACCATCTGATGGGCAACACGACAGCTCAGTGACTATCATTGTGCTGTGCAAATACATGGATTTGGGCCTGTGTCTGTGGGAGTTTGCGCATTCTCCCCGTGCTTGCGTGGGTTTTCTCTGGGAGCTCCGGTTTCCTCCCACATCCCAAAGATGTGCTCTTAGGCTAATTGGCAAAACAAATTTTCCCTAAATTGTCTTAAATTTGGTTTTTAATCCATAGATCTATAAACATGGACAGGGATCGCGGGTAGAGGTGGGAACATCGGGGTGGCAGAGCGGGCTCTTTGGGCCGAAGGGCCTGTTTCCCGTGCTGTTTTGTTCTTTGTTCTTTATAATGTGTGACTAGAACTGCACACAGTACTCTAGATGTGGCCTCACCAAAGTTCTATATAACTCCATCATGACCTCACTGCTTTTGTAATCTCTACCTTGATTGATGAAGGCGAGTGTGTCATATGTCTTTTTCACCACCCTATTTACCTGTCTTTCCACCTTCAGAGACCTATGAAATGTACGAAGGTCCCTTCTTGAAGAACTGTGTTCTTCAGAACTTCCCAGTGTCAGATCTTTCATAATATACTTGTTTATCAAATTACTCCTTCCAAAGTACATCACCTCACACTTTTCAGGTTTGATTTCTATTTGCCATTCATCTGCCCATTTGACTATCTCATCTATATCTTCCTGTAACTCAAGATACTCAACTTGACTGTTAACAACCTGGTCAATCTTGGTGTCATCAGCAAACTTAATGATCCTACCTCCGACATAGTCACGTATGTCATTCACGTAAATGACGAACAATAGGGGACCAGCACAGATCCCTGCCTGCGCCATGGTCGCTGGCCTCCAGCCACTAAAGCAACCATCTGTCACTACCCTCTGTTTCCTACCACTAAGCCAATTATATATTCACCTTGTCAGATCACCCTGTATCCCATGTGCATTCACCTTTCTAATAAGTCTCCCATCTGGGACTTTGTCAAAGGCTTTGCTGAAATTCACATACACTGCATCAACCACACTACCCTTTTCCTCCTCCACCCTCTTTAACCACCTGCTTCCCGTTCCTCCTGGTTCCAAGTCACATCACAACAGCCTGGGCTGACCGTGCTAGTGAGTCTTTGGTCAGGGCTGGAAGTTGTTGGTGACTCACTGTAAAGCATAGTGGGATCCTGCCCTAGTGCCATAGAAATCTTGACTTCTATCTGTTCTCCGATAACTGGTAACTCAGTCCACATAGGAGTAAATGTTTTGACCTCAAGAGTGTGAGCTAGGTATTAGGAAAGGGAGGGTGGCACGGAGGAGGTTGTTGGTTGATAAGGGGTTCAGAGGTCAGGGTGGTGGTGTTTGTCAAAGGGTCCAATGGATGCTGGAGAAGGCAGGGCAAGTGGTCTGTAATTTTTGATCGAAGGGTCGATATCATGAAGCAAAGTGGTCAGCATCTCGATGCGTGGGATTGGGATATGCTCTATCCTAAAGAACAAAGCACAAAAAAGAACAAAGAACAAAAACAGCACAACGAGCTTTCGGCCCAACGAGCCCGCGCCGCCACCACTTCCCACTTCCACCCGTGATCCCTGTCTGTGTTGATAGAAATCTGCATTGCAACAAAGTTTGTGAGACAATTTATGGAGAATTTGTTTTGCCAGTCAGCCTAAGAGCTCATCTTTGGGGTGTTGGAGGAAACCGGAGCACCCGGAGAAAATCCACGCAAGCATGGGGAGAATGCGCAAACTCCCACAGGCAGAGGCCCAAATCTGCACAGCACAGTGATAGTCACTGATCTGTCGTGTTGCCCATCAACTGGTCCAATTCAAGCGTACACAAATGACATGAAGCACTAGGATACTCTCGAAAAATCCAAGAGCAGCCCTCTCACGACCCATCATGTGTATGCGCCTTGTTAGACAACAAAGCGGACCGAAGTACCTGTAGAATAAAACAGAAATAAATCAGTATCATTCACAATTTACATAATTCCCAGGGAACTCCCAAGGCTCATAATCCCTATTTTAAATCAGTCTTCTACATCCCTCCAACCCCATTCTGTTCATGTGTAAGGGTATGGAATGCCCTGCCTGCTGCAGTTGTAGATGCACCAAGTTTGGAGGCGTTCAAGAGGTTAGTAGATAAGTTTATGGATGGTTTAGGTTAGAGGGTCATTGCTTTTTCTTAAGTGGTCAGCGCAACATTGAAGGCCGAAGGGCCTGTTCTGCGCTGTAATGTTCTATGTTCTATGTTCTATTTAAGTATCTCTTAAATAACTCCAGAGTGCCTGCCTCCACCACCTTACTTGGCAGTGCGTTCCATACCTCCACAACCCTCTGTGTGAAAAAACTCCCTCTAACATCCAAATTATACTCACTCTAAGCCCGTGACCCCTCATGATATTTGATGCCAACCTAGGAAAAAGCTTACCATTGTTTCTCTATAATCCTTCTAATCTTGTACACCTCTATTAGATCTCCTCTCAGTCTAAGTCTTTCTAAAGAAAACAGCCCCAATTTGCCTAAGCTCTCCTCGTAACTCAGACCTTCCATACCAAGCAGCATCCTGGTAAACTTTCTCTGCACTCTCTTCAAAGTTACCATGTCCTTCCGGTAGTAAGGCAACCAGAACTGGAAGCAGTATTCCAAATGAGGTTTAACCAACGTTTTATACAACTGCAACATTAAAGGCCAGTTCTTGTACTCCATACCCCTTCCTATAAAGGCTAGCATACTATATGCTTTCATCACAACCTTCTCCACGTGCTCTGCCACCTTCAGAGACTTGTGCACCTACACCCCCAGGTCCCTCTGCGTTTCTATACTCTTAATAGGTCTATTCTTTATCATATATCTCCCCCCTACATTCTTTCTCCCGAAATGCATCACCTCACATTTATCAGGATTGAATTCCATCTGCCATCTATCTGCCCAACCTACCAGCCTATCTATGTCCTGCTGTATCGCCTGACAATGCTCCTCACTATCCACAAGTCCTGTTGGGGGAGAATCAAAGACAAATTAGTCACAGCTGTGCAGCGCAACAAACTTTTAATTGTGAACTTAACATTGACAAAACTTTCACTCTAACTACAGCTGACTTTCTCCCATGTCCTCTTAGTGACCCAACAACTTTGTAATCTTACATGGCCCATTACTTTGCCTAGGCACTCCACCAGGATGCACATCAGAGGTGGAAGTGTCCAGTTGTGATCCCACGCCCATTGGCTGTGATGCCATTGGTGGGCATCCCACAGGGGATTGAGACCGGGAGGACACAGACAACCTGCGAACGACATTGATGTTTATATGTCATCCTGTTCATCCAGCTGGCCCTGAGATGCCCCAGTGTGAGGAAAGGAGGATTTAGAAGATCTGGATGTCCAGAGTCTCCTGCGAAGAAGGCCCCGGAATGGGATCCAACCCTTCTACCTCCCTCAGAATCATAGAAATGCCACAGTGCAGAGAGAGGCCATTTGGCCCGAGTCTGCACTGACCACAATCCCATCCAGGCCCTACCCTATAATCTCTACATACTTACCTGCTAATCCTTCTAACATAAGCATCTCAGGATTTTTTTTTTTAGCATGGCCAATCAACCTAACCCAAGCACCTTTGGACTGTGGAAGAAACCAGAGTATCAGAGGAAACCCAGAGAGACACAAGGAGCATGTGCAAAAACTATACAGACACTGCCCCAAGCCAGAAATAGAAGCCAGGTCTTTGGAGCTGTGAAACAGCAGTGCTACTGTGCTGCCCTCAGAGTGCCCATAGGCCTCAAGAACACTCCATGGAATGCTAGAGCAGCTGGATCGAGCTCTACAAGCCTTGACACCACCTGGTTCTGCCAGTCCTAGAGTTTGCCTCATGATCTATGATCTCTCAGTGCTGGCCCTTGGAGACTGGGCCAAGCTCCAGACCCCCTCCAGTACAGTACTCTGACCTTGAGCCAAGTTCTGGAATCCCTCAGTATTGATCCTGTGAGACTGGGTTAAGTTGTTGAGGCCCATAGCCAGGGTCTGCTATATTTCCAGAGTCCCTGTGAGAGCCCCAGCCACGGCCAGCTGTGTCTCCAACATGCCCTGATACCTGTGGCCAAGACACAATGTGGCTCCAGAATGCCAACTGCACAGCAAGCCCACTGTGTCTTTGCAATGGGGGGGGGGGGGGGATATGGGGGGATGAGGGGGGGGATGGGGGGGATGGGGGGGATGGGGATAGGGGGGGGGGAGGAGGGGGGGGATGGGGATGGGAGGGAGGGGGAGGGGGGGGATGGGATGGGGGGGAGGGGATGGGGGGAAGGGGGAATGGGTGGGGATGGGGGGGATGGGGGGTTGGGGGGGGGCGGGATGGGGGGGGATGGGGGGGGTGGGGGGGGGATGGGGGTGGGGGGTGGAGGGGGGTGGGGGGGATGGGGGGGGATGGGGGGGGGAGGGGGGTGGTGGGGGGTGGGGGGGTGGGGGTGGGGGGGGGGATGGCGGGGGGGGGGGGATGGCGGGGGGGGGGGGGTGGATGGGGGGGGATGGGGGGGGGATTGGGGGGGATGGGGGGGGGATGGGGGGGGATGGGGGGGATGGGGGGGGATGGGGGGGGGGATGGGAAGCCCAGTGATGCCTGGGTCAGTGGGGAATGGGAAGTCTAGTGATGTCCATCGATGGTGTGTGAAAGGCCAACGATGTTCTTATAGCAAGGCAGGGCAGTTTGAGACACCAACGATGAAGTCAGTAATGTTCTTGTGGGAAGGGAAAGGCCAGTGATTTCAATGCTGGGATGATAGAACATAGAAAACTACAGCACAATTGGGCTCTTTGGCCTGCTGATCATATTTCTACCTATTAGGCTCACCTATAATCTTCAATCCCATTAAACCCCACATATATGATGTGATCTCCCAGAAAATGACATGTGTGGTGGCCTGCTCAGTGCACCGATTTCAGCCTCTTCAGTGGAAATAGGCCCTGCTCACCACTTTTCTGAGTGATTCATGCTGGGATACTGTGCCATGCTCAAAGTGTGGGAGATTCATTTTGAAAATTCTGCTAAAACAATTGGTGGGAGTTAAAAATGTGAGATTATTCACTTTGGAAGTAAAAACAAGAAGGCAGGTTACTATGTGAATGGCTGTAAATTGGGAGAGGGAAGTGTGCAGCAGGACCTGGATATCCGAGTACACCAGTAGCTGAAGGTAAGCATGCAGTACAGCAGGTGGTAAAGAAGGCAAATAGTCTGACCTTCATTGTGACTGTTTAAGTACAGGAGCAGGAATATGTTGGTGCAATTATACAGGTGAGGCCACACCTAGACTATTGTGTGCCGTTTTGATCTCCTTTTCTGAGGACGAATGTTCTTGTTCTCGAGAGAGTACAATGAAAGTTACCAGGCTGATTCTGAGGATGGCGGGACAGATACGTGAAAAGAGATTGTTTTGGCTGGAGTTCAGATGAATAAGGGGGATCTCATTGAGACTTATAAATGTTCTAACAGGACCAGATGAGTTAGCACAAGAAGGATGTTCCCAATGATGGGGGTGTCCAGAACCATGGGTCACTGTCTGAAGATACAGGTAGACTATTTAGGATGGAGAAGAGGAGACGTTTCTTCACTCAGTGGTGAGTGGAATTTATTACCACAGGAAGTAGTTGATGCCAAAACATTGAATATATTCCAATGGCAGCTAATGTAGCACTTGGGACGAATAGGACCAAAGGTTATGGGGAGAAAGCAAGATTAGGCTCTTGAGTTGGATGATCAGCCATGATCATGATGAATAGCAGAGCAGGCTTGAAGAGCTGGCCTCTTCTTGCTCCTATCTTCTATTTTTCTATGTAAAATCTCCACCAGGAATCAGTTAAATGAACTTTCTTAGCTACATACAATAAAACAAAATTGATATACAATTAACATTCATAACCTCAGAAAATTCTAAATTTCTTTACAGCCAATGATTCTTTTTCATTGATGCAAAGTGGGATTTGAGGACAAATCTGAATTTCTGCATTAAACTTTAGAGATTGGGAATATATTGCTGACTCTATATATGGGTCTTTGTGTATTCAATTATATTAGATTTACACATGATATGCTTATGTGCTCTACAGACTTGCTGCGAAGAATGGGCAGAGATTTTAGCTCCAAAAAGCAAATATGTTGAAACAACTGTGGACCAAATAGTGGAAATATTTGTACAAATCTCTGACATGCTATTAATTAGTGAAGTTGTAAAATCTCCAAGTGAACCAGGTAAGTGTACCTGCTGTTTTGAAGATATGAATAGTTGACAACATTCCAAAACTTTCCATGCTTTCTAAATATTGCCAACTGAGCTGATGACGATTATTATTATTGTGCGAAAATTAACAATGTTAATTATCTTGTATGTACTCCATTGGTTGTAAAGCATTTTACAACATCCTGAAGTCATGCTAGATATATAAATGAAAGCCTTTAATTTGTTCAGAAGAAAGCCAAAGGAATTAGGAGAGCTTTGCTGTATTGGGTGTTTTGAGGAGAACCAGTTAGTGAACAGAAAAGTTAGCAATAATAGAAGGCAGCAACAACTCAGCAGTTGAAACAACAGTGATTTATTGCAGAAGTAATATGTACAGATACATATATAGACACAGAGCAGAACAATATATGTCTTAACTCTGTAATTCTTGGGTTCCCACTCAGGTTCTGCCCATTCCCCAAACCCGGATGCACTTTCTCCAATTAGCCTTGGCTCACGTGTTTCCGCCCTTGTGATACATTAGATCAACAATCACTTACCCTTTAAATGGATTTTCCTACCGCATCCCTCCCTATTGAACTTCTTTACTACTGTAATAAGTCTTTGGAGGCAGAAGTCGCTTCATCAAAATCCCTCTATTTATAATTCTAAACCAGTCCAAAGTGCTATCAGTCAGCAGTCTACCTTTGGGAGTGCCAGAGGAAAAGATTCCCTGATTGGTCCATCCCTGATTGGACTCCTTAATCGGGAAGTTCATATTCCAATAAGCCAACTTCAATGGCCTGATTGAACTCATTGAACTATGTTACATATATCAAGATAAAACAGATAACTATTTACAACAAAAAGACAATCAATATAAAGATGCAATAGGTTGACTTTATAAAAGACTAAACTATATCAAGAGACTTCTAAATATTCCAAGAATGCCTCATCACTCTGATAGGCTGATCCTCAGTTGTTAACAGCAGTTGGATGGTTTGTGATTTCAAAAGTGTGTTAGTGTAGATATTCAATAATGTGATGCCCCTCCTCTGAAACAATTGGTCCCACTACCCCAGTCTGCAATGGTGAAATGCTAGCAGGTGCTACTGGATCAACCTACTATGTTAGCAGTAGCATCTCTCCTGCTTGTGTGACCCACATGCTTTCTGTCTGCTCTTTCTTGAAGGTTCACCAAATAGGACGCAGTGTTAGTGTTTTCCAAGATCTTCCCAGGAATCCATATTGGACCAATACCAAAGTTCCTGACTGTATTAAGTTGTCTATGTTGAAAGATCAATTACCTTTAACAGAATCGTGATACACCTTCTGCACTCCCTGCCTTGTCTCCAACCTCCTCACCAGATTGGAGAACGCTAGGTCGAGCCTCATTTTGAGATATTGTCCCATCAATAGTTCAGCTTGTGTTACCCCCAAAGCAATATATGGTGTGAAATTGAATGAGAGAAGAAATTTAGCAAGTTTCAAATGTAAAGGCGTGGGCAGCTATTTTTTCATTGTTACCTTGAATATCTGGACAGCTCTCTCTGCTAAGCCATTTAAGGTTGGGTGATAATGGGACCATGATAATGGAATCAGGCCCTTCAGCCTAATTTGCCCATGCCTCTGATTTTATTAGCCCCTAGGCTAGTTCCAAATGCTCGTACTTGGCCCATATCACTCTATATCCATCTCACCCACGTAACTTTCAAGATGCATCCTAAAACATAAAATTGCACCTGCCTCTACTACTACTTCTGGCAGCATATTCCAGACACTCAGCACTCTATGTGTGAAAAATTGACCCTTTTATATTTGTCCCCTCTCACCTTAAATCTATGCTCTCTGGTTTTAGACTCTCCTACCTTTTGAGAATAGATATTAACTATCGAGCTGATCAATGTCATTTATTATTTTATAGATCTCTACAAGGTCACCTCTAAGCCTCCTATGCTCCAGAGAAAAATATCCCAATCTATCCAGGCTCACCTTATAACTCAAGCCATCAAGTCCCAGTATCATCCTAGTAAATCTTTTCTGCGCCCTTTCTGGTTTAATAAGCATAAAATCATAGAAAAACTACAGCACAAACAGGTCATTTGGCCCACAAGTTGCACCGATCTTATCTCTACCTACTAGCCTTACCTATAACTTTCTTAAGTCCTATGTATTTAGCCAGAAGAGATGTATTCATCATTTCTTAAAAGACCCTCGCGATTTTTGCCTCCGTCACCGATAGCATCACTGATGGCAGCTGATTCCACTCATCCACCAACCTCTGAGTGAAAAACTTACAACTGACATCTCCTCTCTACCTACTGCCCAGTACCTTAAACCTGTGTCTTCTTGTGGCAGCCATTTCAGCCCTGGGAAAAAGCCTTTGAGAGTCCACCTGATCAACACCTCTCATCTTATATACCTCTACCAGGTCCCCTCTCATTCTTCATCTCTCTAAGGAGAGAAGATCGAGCTCTCTCAACCTGTCCTCATAAGGCATGCCACCCAATCCAGGTAACTTCCTTGTAAATCTCCTCTGCACCCTTCCAATGGCTTCCACATCCTTTCTGTAATGAGGTGACCAGAACTGAGCATAGCACTCCAAGTGGGATCTTGTACAACTACAGCATTATCCTGCAATAATATCCTTTCCATAATAGGGTAACAACAACTTGTACACAGTATTCCAAGTTTGGCCTTACCAATGTCTTGTATAACTTCAACAAGATGTCCCAACTCCTGTATTCAATGTTCTGATCAATGAAACCAAGCAAGCTGAATGCCTTCTTCACCATTCTGTCCACCTGTGACTCCACTTTCAAGGAGTTACGAACATGTACCCCAAGATCTCTTTGTTCTATATCTCTCCCCAGTGCCCTATCATTAACTAAGTCCAGCTCTGGTTTGATCGACCAAAATATATCAGTGTGTATTTATCTAAATTAAATTTGCGGCATGATAGCACATTGGCTAGCACTGCTGCTTCACAGTGCCAGGGTCCTGGGTTCAATTCCCAGCTTGGCTCATTGTCTGTGTGGAGTTTGCATGTTCTCCTCAGATTGTGGTGACTAGGAACATTTCACAGCAAGTTCACACAACAGGCACTGTTTATGTAAGACTTACTTGTGATGCTAATAAACTTTAAAAAAAAAATCCATCTGCCATTCATAGCCCACTGACCATATTGATCAAGATGCAATTGCAATTCTAGATAATCTTATTCACTATCTACTATGCCGCCAACCTTGATTTCTTCATCAAATTTACGAACCATGCCTCCTAAATTCTCATACCATTAATATAAATGACAAATAACAGTCGACCCAACACTGAGCCCTGAACTACACTGCTGGTCAAAAGCCTCCAGTTTGAAGAGCAACCCTCTACAACCATTCTCTGTATTCTATTTGGCTACCTCACAGTGGATCCTATGAGATTTAACCTTATGCAACAACCTACCATGTGGTACTTTGTGAAAGGCTTGCTAAAGTCCCTATCATCAACATCAACTACACTTGCGTCATCTACGTTTTTGGTTACCTCTTCCAAAAACTCAATCAAATTTGTGAGGCAAGGTTTTCCACTCACAAAATCATGGTGATTTTTCCTAATCAGTCCTTGTGTCTCTAAGTGCCTGTGGATCTTGTCTCTCAAAATATCTTTTAACAACTTACCCAGTACAGATGTGAGGCTAACTGGCCAGTAGTTCCAAGGCTTTTCCCTGCAGCTCTTCTTAAATACAGGCACAACATTTGCCACCTTGCAATCTTCAGGCATTTCACCTGTGAGTATCAATGATTCAAATATCTCTGCTGGGAACCTGATATTCCCTGCCTAGTCTCCCACAATGTCCTGGAATACACTTCAGGTCAGTACGGTAGCACAGTGGCTGGGTGGCAGAGTAGCACAGTGGTTAGCACTGCTACTTCACAGCTCCAGGGACCTGTGTTCGATCCTGGCTCGGGTCACTATCTGTGTGGAATTTGCACATTCTCCTCGTGTCTGCATGGGTTTCCTCCAGGTGCTCAGGTTTCCTCCCACAGTCCAAAGACGTGCAGGTTAGATTGATTTGCCATGCTAAAAATTGCCCTTGGAGTCCTGAGATGTGTAGGTTAGAGAGGTTAGTGAGTAAAAATGTAGAGATATGGAGATAGGGCCTGAGTGGGATTGTTGTTGGTGCAGATTCGATGGGCTGTTTCTGCACTGTAGGTTTCTATGATCTATGATGAGGAGGTCATGGTATATACGTACTGAACATGTTGGACGCCACTTCTCTGCTGAAAATGTTAAAACTCCTCCCCTGTAAAAGCTATGTCATTGTTTGAGACTATGGTATGGAAGGTCTGAGTTACGAGGAGAGATTAGGCAAATTGGGACTGTTTTCTGGAGAAAGATGTAGACTTAGAGGAGATCTGATAGAGGTGTACAAGATTATGAAGGGGATAGATAGAGTAAACAGGGTTAAGCTTTTTCCTAGGATGGACTCGAATAGCATGAGGGGTCACGGGCTTAGGGTGAGGGGGGGTAAGGTATAATTTGGATGCTAGAGGGAGTTTTTTCACACAGAGGGTGATGGGGAGATGGAAGGAGTGGTGGAGGCAGGTACTCTGGAGTTATTTAAGAAATACTTAGATGGGCACATGAACAGAATGGGAATGGAGGGGTATAGAAAACTGATTTAAAATGGGGATCATGAGCCTTGGGAGTCCCTGGGAAGTGTGTAAATAGATGATGATATTGATGTACTTGTTTTTATCCTACAGGTGCTTTGGTCCACTTGTTGTCTAACGAGGGGCATACATGCGATGGGTTGTGAGAGGACTGCTCTTGGATTTTTTTCTAGATTATCCTAGTGCTTCACGTCGTTAGTGTACGCTTGACCTAGACCATTTGATGGGCAACACGACAGCTCAGCGACTATCGCTGTGCTGTGCAGATACATGGATTTGGGCCTGTGTCCGCGGGACTTTGCGCATTCTCCCCGTGCTTGCGTGGGTTTTCTCCAGGCACTTCAGTTTCCTCCCAAATCCCAAAGATGCGCTCTTAGGCTAATTGGCAAAACAAATTCCCCTAAATTGTCTCAAATTTGGTTTTTAATCCATAGATCTATAAACATGGACAGGGATTGCGGGTAGAGGTGGGAACATCGGGGTGGCGGCGTGGGCTCATTGTGCCGAAGGGCCTGTTTCTCGTGGCTCTTTGCTCTTTGCTCTGCTATTGCGAGTCCTTCATAAGTATGTCCTTGTCAGGCAAGAAGGAAATGGTCGAGTAAGGGAACCATGGTGTACTAAAAAAGTTAATTCGCTGGTTAAAAGGAAAAAGGAGGCTTATGTCAGGATGAGGCTTGAAGGCTCAGTTAGTGCACTGGATAGCTATAGATTAGCCAGGAGGGAGCTAAAGAGTGAGTTGAGAAGAGCTAAAAGGGGACACGAGAAGACTTTGGCTGATAGGATCAAGGAGAATCCTAAAGCTTTCTTTAGATATGTTAAGAATAGAAGATTGGTTAGGGCAAGATTAGGGCCAGTCAGAGACAGCAGTGGGAAGTTATGCGTGGAGCCTGAAGAGATTGGAGAGGCACTGAACAAATATTTCTCTTCGGTATTCACGCAGGGAGACGTAAATGTAGTTGTGGAGAACACTGGGATACAGGGTTGCAAACTGGAAAGTATTGAAGTAGATAAGGAGGATGTGCTAGATATTCTTGAGGGTTTGAAAATAGATAAGTCCCCTGGGCCGGACGGGATTTATCCTAGGATTCTCTGGGAGGCAAGAGAGGCGATTGCAGAGCCTCTAGCTCTGATCTTCAGGTCGTCGTTGGTTATTGGTATAGTGTCAGAGACTGGAGGATAGCGAATGTTGTCCCATTGTTCAAGAAGGGGAATAGTGACTCTCCTGGGAATTATAGATCGGTGAGTCTTACTTCTGTTGTGGGAAAAGTATTGGAAAGGATTATTAGGGATAGGATTTATAGTTAGAGAGAAATGAATTGATTGGGGATAGTCAGCAAGGTTTTGTGAAGGGTAGGTCGTGCCTTACTAACCTTAGTGAGCTTTTTGAAAAGGTGACCAAAGGTGGATAAGGGTAAGGCAGTTGACGTGGTATATATGGTCTTTAGTAAGGCGTTCAATAAGGTTCCCCATGGAAGGCTTCTGCAGAAAATGCAGATGTATGGGATTGAGGGTGATTTAGCTAATTGGATTAGGAATTGGCTAGCTGATAGAAGACAGAGGGTGGTGGTTGATGGAAATTATTCATCATGGAGTTTGGTTACAAGTGGTGTACCTCAGGGGTCTGTTTTGGGGCCACTGCTGTTTGTAATTTTTATAAATGATCTGGATGAGGGCATAGAAGGATGGATTAGTAAATTTGTGGATGACACCAAAGTCGGAGGGGTGTTATAGTTTGCAGAGAGACTTGGACAAGTTGCAGAGCTGGGCTGAGAGGTGGCAAATGGAGTTTTACGCGGAAAAGTGAGGTAATTCGCTTTGGCAGGCATAACAAATGTGTAGCATACAGGGCTAATGGTAGGACTCTTAACAGTGTTGATGAACAGAGGGATCTAGGTGTATATGTGCATAGATCCCTGAAAGTTGGCAATCAAATCGATAAGGTTGTTAAGAAGGCAAACGGAGTTTTGGCTTTTATTGATAGGGGGATTGAATTTCAGAGCCGCAACATCATGTTGCAACTGTACAAAACTCTGGTGTGGCCGCACTTGGAGTATTGTGTACAGTTCTGGTCCCCACATTATGAGAAAGATGTGGAGGTATTGGAGAGGGTACAGAGGAGGTTTACCAGGATATTGCCTGGTATGGAGGGCAGGTCTTGTGAGGAGAGGCTGAGGGATTTGAGGTTCTTTTCATTATAAAGAAGGTGGCTAAGAGGCGACCTTATTGAAACATATAAGATGATTAGAGGTTTAGATAGGGTGGACAGTGATAGCCCTTTTCCTCGGATGGAGAAAGCTAGCACGAGGGGACATAGCTTTAAATTAAGGGGTGGTAGTTATAGGATGGATGTCGGAGGTAGATTCTTTACCCAGAGGGTGGTAAGGGTATGGAATGCCCTGCCTGCTGCAGTTGTAGATGCGCCAAGTTTGGGGGCGTTTAAGAGGTCCGTGAATAGATTTATGGATGAAAAGGGAATCGTTTAGGTTAGAGGGTCATTGCTTTTTCTTAATTGGTCGGCGCAACATCGAGGGCTGTGTGTGTTGTACAGGAAGGACATGGTGACCCTGGAGAGAGTGCAGAGGTGGTTTATCAGGATACTGCCTGGTATGGAAGTTCTGGGTTACAAGGAAAGGTTAGGCAAATTGGGGCTGTTTTCTTTGGAAAGATGGAGACTGAGAGGAGATCTAAAAGAGGTATATAAGATTGTGAAGGCTGTAGATAGCGTGAACAGTGATAAGCTTTTTCCTAGGTTGGAATCAAATATTACAAGGGAGCACGGGCTTAGGGTGAGGGGGTGAGGTATGATTTGGATATTAGAGAGAGGTTTATCACAGAGGGTTGTGGGCATATGGAATGCACTGCCAAGAAAGGTGGTGGAGGCAGGCACGCTGGAATTATTTAAGGGATACTTAGGCATATGAACGGAATAGAGATGGAGGGATATAGAAGACTGTTTTAAATAGGGATCAAGAGCCTTGGGACGTTCCTGGGAATTGCATAAGATGTGCACGTTATTGATGTTTTTCTCTTTTATTCCACTGGTGCTTCGGTCTGCCTTGTTGTCCAAAAGGGGCATACTCACGATGGGTCACGTGAGAGCTGCTCTTGGATTTTTCGAGAGTAGCCTAGTGCTTCACGACATTAGCGTATGCTTAAACTTGACCATTTGATGGGCAACACGACAGCTCAGTGACTATCGCTGTTTGCTGTGCAGATACATGGATTTGGGCCAGTATCTGAGGGAATTTGTGCATTCTCTACGTGCTTGCGTGGGTTTTCTCCAGGTACTCCGGTTTCCTCCCACACCCCAAAGTCGTGCTCTTAGGCTGATTTGTGAAACAAATTGTCTCCCCAACCTGGTTTCCAGTGTGGCTTTCCATAAATACAGACAAGGGTCATGGGTGAAAGTGGGAACTCATGCTGTTAAAATGGCAGCGCAGGCTCGTTGGGCCGAAGGGCCTGTTTCTCGTGCTGTGTTGTTCTTTGTTCTTTATGTATTGCGAAGATGTGCCTAAATTTTTCAGTGTCACTGACAAAATAGTTGTTCACATCTTGTGAACATCAATACATTTGGAATGAGTGCCTCCACAATAATTAAGAATATAGCCCAGAGGAAAGGCCTACAAAGTCCACATGCAATCTTGTTCAAAGCTGGCTGGGCCATTCCCATGTATGCAAGTGAGCTGCAGTAAGTGAAATTTGCTGCAATTGACAGTGACCACAACGTTTGACCACATTTTTGATTTCCTTACAATGCCCAGCCAGCAATGTTTGCTTCAGGCAAACACTTTCATTTTAGAACGTAGAACATTACAGCACAGAACAGGCCCTTCGGCCTTCGATGTTGCGCCGACCAATATAAAAAGCAATGACCCTCTAAACTAAACCAGTCATAGACAGCAGTGGGAAGTTGTGCGTGGAGCCTGAAGAGATTGGTGAGGCACTGAATAAATATTTCTCTTCGGTATTCACGCAGAGTGCTGGAAATGTAGCTATGGAGAACACTGAGGTACAGGGTTGCAAATTGGAAAGTATTGTAGTAGATAGGGAGGATGTGCTAGAAATTCTCGAGGGTTTGAAGTTGGATAAGTCCCCTGGGCCGGACGGGATTTACCCTAGGATTCTCTGGGAGGCAAGAGAGGAGATTGCAGAGCCCCTGGCTCTGATCTTCAGGTCGTCGTTGGTTACAGTTGTGGTTCCGGAGGACTGGAGGATAGCGAATGTGGTCCCGTTGTTCAAGAAGGGGAAGAGAGACCTTCCAGGGAATTATAGGCCAGTGAGTCTTACTTCTGTTGTGGGCAAAGTATTGGGGAGAATTATTAGGGATAGGATTTATAGTTATTTAGAGAGAAATGAATTGATTGGGGATAGTCAGCATGGTTTCGGGAAGGGTAGGTCATGCCTTACTAACCTCATTGAGTTTTTTGAGAAAGTGACCAGAGAGGTGGATGGGGGTAAGGCGGTTGATGTAGTATATATGGACTTTAGTACGGCGTTTGATAAGGTGGCCCATGGAAGACTTCTACAGAAAATGCAGATGTGTTGAATAGAGGGTGATTTAGCTAATTGGATTAGAAATTGGCTGGCAGATAGAAGACAGAGGGTGGTGGTTGATGGGAGATATTCATCGTGGAGTTCGGTGACAAGGGGTGTGCCTCAGGGGTCTGTTTTGGGGCCCCTGCTGTTTGTAATTTTTATAAATGATCTGGATGAGGGTAGTGAGGGATGGATCAGTAAATTTGCAGATGATACTAAAGTTGGTGGTGTGGTAGATAGTGAAGAGGGGTGTTTTAGTTTACAGAGTGACTTGGACAAGTTGCAGAGCTGGCCCGAGAGGTGGCAAATGGAGTTTAATGTGGAAAAGTGTGAGGTAATGCACTTTGGCAGGAACAATAAATGTGTAGAGTATGGGGCTAATGGTAGGGCTCTTAATAGTGTTGAGGAACAGAAGGATCTTGGTGTAGGTGTCAATAGATCCCTGAAAGTAGGCAGTCAAGTGGATAAAGTTGTTAAGAAGGCATATGGAGTCTTAGCTTTTATTGGTAGGGGATTGAATTTAGGAGCCGCAGCATCATGTTGCAACTGTACAAAACTCTAGTGCGGCCGCACTTGAGTATTGTGTGCAGTTCTGGTCGCCACATTATAAGAAAGATGTGGAGGCATTGGAGAGGGTACAGAGGAGGTTTACCAGGATGTTGCCTGGTATGGAGGGCAGGTCTATGAAGAGAGGTTGAAGGATTTGAGGTTGTTTTCGTTAGAAAGGAGGCGGCTAAGGGGGATCTTATTGAAACATATAAGATAATTAGAGGTTTGGATAGGGTGGACAGTGATAGCCTTTTTCCTAGGATGGAAAAAGCTAGCACGAGGGGACACAACTTTAAATTAAGGGGTATGAGTTATAGGACGGATATCAGAGGTAGGTTCTTTACTCAAAGAGTGATGAGGGAGTGGAATGCCCTGCCTGCAGCTGTTGTAGATGCGCCAAGTTTGGTGGCGTTTAAGAGGTTAATTGATAAGTATATGGAAGAGAAGGGAATGGTTTAGTTTGGAGGAGCATTGCTTTTTATTTTGGTCGGCACAACATCAAAGGCCGAAGGGCCTGTTCTGTGCTGTAATGTTCTATGTTCTATGTTCTATGTTCTAAACCATTCCCTTCTCTTCCATATACTTATCAACTAAAACTTATTTTAGTTGATTAGTGGAAAAAACTTTCCACTGTTCACCCTATCTATGTCCTTCATAATCTTATACATGTCTATTAGGTCTCCCCTCCTTCTCCATCTTTCCAGAGAGAACAACTCCAGTTTATCCAATCTCTCCTCATAGCTAAAACCCTCCATATCCGGCAAACATCTTGATAAACCTTTTCTGTACTCTGTCCAAAGCCTCCATGTCTTTATCAACTTACTTTAGTTGATATCAACTTATCAACTTATTTTGGACTGCCTGGGGTGTGTGCTATGTAATTCGTGTAGTAGAGCTTCTCTGACTGGGAGTGAAACCACTACACAGGTTCCCCAGAGTCAAGTTCTCTCCTGAACATTGAGTTCACCTTTTTGAATTAGTAGGCTGTGAACTGTTTGGACTTGTCAAAGTGCCATCCATGTAAGACCATTCTTTTCACCTTGGACTCAACAGGATTCCTTTGAGTCTGATTTCTGATCTGATTTGATGATACTGGCAGGTTATCCAAAATATTATTTTCTGAAGCACAAAAGGTGAAGGTATGCTCTGAGGCTGTGGAAGGTGACTCAAGGCTCAGCATTAGAAGTTTAGGTATTTATGTGAGGCTGAAACACGTGCTGCTAGGAGTAAAACAAACATTTGTATCCTGACTGAAGCAATAGGTGGAAGTGGCTTAAACTCATAAGCCCAATAACAAAGAACAATACAGCACAGGAAACAGGCCCTTCGGCCCTCCAAGCCTGCGCCACTCATTGGCCCAACTAGACAATTCTTTTGTATCTCTCCATTCCCAGTCTGCTCATGTGACTATCCAGATAAGTCTTAAACAATCCCAGCATGTCTGCCTCCACCACCTTACTTGGCAGTGCATTCCAGGCCCCACCACCCTCTATAAAATATGCCCCTCTGATATCTGAGTTAAACCTTGCTCCCCCCTTCACCTTGAACCTCTGACTCCTCATGATTGTCACCTCCAACCTAGGAAAAAACTTTCCACTGTTCACCCTATCTATGTCCTTCATAATCTTATACATGTCTATTAGGTCTCCCCTCCTTCTCCGTCTTTCCAGAGAGAACAACTCCAGTTTATCCAATCTCTCCTCATAGCTAAAACCCTCCATATCAGGCAAACATCCTGATAAACCTTTTCTGTACTCTCTCCAAAGTATCCATGTCTTTCTGGTAATGTGGCAACCAGAACTGGACGCAGTACTCCAAATGTGGCCTAACCAACATTCTATACAGCTGTAACATCAGATGCCAATTTTTATACTCAATACCCTGTCCAATAAAGGCAAACATGTCAACTGCCTTCTTCACCACTTTCTCCACCTGTGCTGCCACCTTCAAGATCTGTGGACTTGCACTCCAAGTCCCTCTGTTTATACTTTTGATGGTTCTGCCATTTATTGTGTAGCTCCTCCCTACATTAGTTCTACCAAAATGCATCACTTCGTATTTATCTGGATTAAATCCCATCTGCCATTTCTCCGCCCAATTTTCCAGCCTATCTATATTCTGCTGTATTCTCCAACAATGTTCATTGCAATCTGCAAGTCCAGCCATCTTTGTGTCATCCGCAAACTTGCTGATCACACCAGCTACACTTTCTTCCAAATCACTTATATATATATATATATATCAGAGTAGCAGAGGTCTCAGTACAGAACCTTGCGGAACACCACTGGTCAAAGACCTCCAGCTGAAAAAAGACTCTTCCATTGTTCCCCTGTCTTCTGTGGCAAAGCCAGTTCTCTACCCATCTAGCCACCTCCTTTTACCCTACGATTGAACTTTTTGCACTAACATACCATGAGGGACTTAGTCAAACACTTAACTCAAATCCATATAGACAACATCCATGGCCATTCCCTCATTAACCGTTTTTTGTCATCTCCTCAAAAAACGCCACCAAAGTTGTGAGACATGACCTCCCTCTTACCAAGCCATGCTGTCTATTACTAATGAGATTATTCCATTCTAAATGTGCATACATCCTATCCCTAAGAATCCTCTCCAACAATTTCCCTACCACAGATGTCAAGCTCACTGGCCTATAATTAGCCGGGTTATCCTTGCTACACTTCTCAAATAATAGTACCACATTCGCTATCCTCCAATCCTCTGGAACTTCACCTGTGTCCAATGAAGAGATAAAGATTTCCATCAGAAGTCCAGCAATTTCATCTCTTGTCTCCCTGAACAGTCTTGGAAAGATGCCATCAGACCCTGGGGATTTGTCAGTTTTAATGTTCCTTAAAAAACCTAACACTTCCTCCTTGTAATAGAGATTTTCTCTAACGGGTAAACATTTCTCTGAGACACTCCCAGTTAACATGTCCCTCTCCTTTGTGAATACTGATGTAAAGTATTCATTTAGGATCTCCCCTACTTCCTTGGGCTCTAAGCATAATTCACCTCCTTTATCCCTGAGAGGTTTGATTTTTTTTTTAATATTATTTTTTTCCTTGACAACTCTTTTGTTCCTAACATATAAATAAATTGCCTTAGGATTCTCCTTAATCCTGTCAGCCAAGAACATTTCATGACCTTTTTTTGCTGTTCTAACTCCCTGTTTGAGTTCTTTCCTACTTTTTCTGTATTCCTCTAGTGCTCTGTCTGTTTTTAGTTGCCTGGACGTAACATACCCCTCTTTCCGTTTTGATCAGATCTTCAGTTTCCCTGGTCATCCGCTGTTCTCGAATCCTACCTTTCCTGTCCTTCCTTTTCACAGGCACATGCCTGTCTTGCAGCCCCATCAACTGTTCCTTTAAAAGATTCCCACACACCAGATGTGGATTTACCCTCAAACAACCTCTCCCAATCAACGGACATCAATTCCTGGCTAATCTGGGCTATAGTTAGCCTTCCCCTAGTTCAGCACCCTACCTGTAAGACCTGACACCCCCAACCCCCCCACTCCCCTTTGCTATCCTAAAGTTAACAGAATTGTAGTCACTATTTGCCACATGTTCCCCTACTGAAACTTCGCTGACCTGACCAGGCTCATTATCCAGTACTAGGTCCAGTATGGCCCCCTATCTACATATTGTTCCAAAGAACCTTCCTGTATGCATTTTATAAATTCTTCACCATCCAGACCTCAGCTCTAAGCACTTTCTAGGCTATACCAGGGAAATTTAAGTCTTGCACTGCAACAACCCTATTTTTTTTTTCTGCACCTATCCAAAATCTCCTTACATATCCTTTCATCCACTTCCTGTGTTCTCTTTAAGTGGCCTGTAGTATACCCCCAGCATAGTGACTGCACCCTCCCTGTGACTCGTTACATGACCCCTATAAATTGTCTATCCTGTGCACTGATGTAATGTGCTCCCTAACTAATATTGCTACTCCCCCACCTCTGTTAGCCCCTCCTCTGTCTCACCTAAAACACTTATTCCCCGGAATATTCAGCTGCCAGTCCTCCCTTCTTTGAACCAAATCTCCGTCACAGCATCCACGTCCAAATAACCATTAAGACCCTAAGTTCGTGTGTCTTACCTGTTATGCTCTTCGCATTGAAGCAGATACACTCCAGACCTCCAGGCCCACTTAGGTCATCCTCCTCCAGAATGCTCTTCTGAGCTCGTCTTGTCCTGGCCCCAAGCTCGTCCCCAGCCCCTAAGCTTACTGGCCTACTGTTTTGATCCCCACTCCCCTGCCACATTAGTTTAAACACTCTAGCAAAACTCCCAGCTAGAATATTGGTGCCTTAGGTTAACCCATCCTTCTTGTACAGTTGCCATGCTCTCTGAAGACTTCCCAGTGATCCATGAAT
This sequence comes from Sphyrna mokarran, assembly GCA_024679065.1. Classification (NCBI taxonomy): domain Eukaryota; kingdom Metazoa; phylum Chordata; class Chondrichthyes; order Carcharhiniformes; family Carcharhinidae; genus Sphyrna; species Sphyrna mokarran. The sequence goes on from JAGIQG010000005.1 coordinate 7,960,026, forward strand.
TTGAAACCCTCCCTCTTGCACCAGTCCTTTAGCCACGTGTTCAATTGTACAATCTCCCTGTTCCCACCCTCACTAGCACTAGGCACTGGAGCAGTCCAGAGATTGCTTCCCCAGAGGCCCTACTTTTTAACCTAGCACTCAACTCCCTGAATTCCTCTCGTGGGATCCCACTGCTCTTTCCATCTATATCATTCTCACCAATTTGTACAATGAAATCTGTTTGATTACTTTTTTAATATGCTTCCTGTCTGCTCAGACGTCCAGTACCCTGGCACCAGGGAGGCAGACTACCATTCTGGAGCCTATTCATGCCCTCAGAGCCGCCTGTCTATGCCTCTAATTATCGCGTTGCCCACTACAATTGCTCTCTTAATCCTCCTCTTTCTCTTTTGGGCCACAGAACCTGATTCCCTGCCAGCAATCTGGTTATCATGGCTTACCCCTGGAGAGTCATCCCCTTCCACAGTATCCAAAACAATATATCTATTTTGGAGGGAAACAACCACAGGGGATCCCTCCACTGACTGCTCACTCCTCTCCCCTCTCCCATTTGTCACCCAGCTCTTACTATTGTGGGAGACAGCCACTAGAGTACTCTCTGATATGTTACCCTTCTGACTTTTACCCTTCCTAAACGTGACCTTCCTCCTGAGGCCCCAGTGTGACTACCTACTTATAACTTTTCTCTATTAATTTCTCATTCTCCCTGACTAAACTAAGGTCATCGAGCCACAGCTCCAGTTCCCTAACACGGATCCTCAGGAGTTGCAGTTCCACGCATGTGGCACAGATGTGGACTTCCGGGAGGCTAGGCGTCTCCAGGAACTCTCACATCTGACACTGAAAGCAGCAAGCTGGCCTCTCACTCATGCTTACCCTTTTCTTTATAGTTTTGGAAGAACCAAAAACACAACCTACCCTGCCTCTGCCTGTTTTCGCCAAAGCCCTTTCAGCCTTCACTCTGCTCCCTCTCACTCTGCTGCTCACTCCCAGTGCTGCCCATTGTATAGTGCAGCCTTCCTTTTATATCTTGCGCACTCTTCCCAGCTCATCCCGCGACTTACTTCCGCTTTACAGCTATACTCACAAAAAGAAAAAACCTATGAAAAAATAAAAATAGACTCAATCGCTTACCTTACTGCACCAGCCACAAATTGCTCCTCCACTTGGCTTGCTCCAGGGAACAATGAGCTGTTGGTGCTCAGTAATGATAGAAAATGACGGCCATACACAAATTGGTGAAATTTCTTAAATACTTAAACCGTCAAGTTCTCCTTCTCAATTTGGGTACAGGCTCTTGGAATCAGTTAAAGTCTGCACAGCGAAGATGAATCCATCATCCATTTTATGAAATAATAAGCCATAGGATGAAGAGTCGCATCTTCCCTTGACTCGAAGTGGACTAGTAAATCCAAAGATTGTAATTTGATTAACTTTGTCAAGGCCTGTCTTTGTGGTTCCTTCTAGCACCAATGTATTTTTTAATGAGTAGGTATAATGACATGAGTATAGTTGATAAATTTGGAGTGAACTAGCTATATATAGTCAGTGATCAAGCCCAAAAAAATTTTTAGTTCTGATAGTCTCCTTGGTGCTTGAACTTCTTTAAGGTACTTTATCCCCTGGTGTTCTAAGGGGTGCAAACCTTTGGTGTCGCCCTTAAATTCCCAGTGTGTTGTGACCTCGTTGGCCTAGAAAAATACCTCCTTTGTTGAGGACAGATTCCTATATCCTTAAATCCTTTGAGCATGTCACCTAAATTGGCTAAATGTTTCTCTTGTGAAACTCCTATTACCAAGATATCATCTGGGTAAACCATTACTTTTGAAATGTATTGTAATAAACTTTCCATGATCACTGAAAAATAGCTCTTGCTGATGAAACACCTAAAGATACCAAGTGTAATAAAACAACCCCTTTTGGCTGTTCATTATTACAAACTTTCTTAAGATTTATCCAATTCTAGATGCTGGTACACTTGGCTCTGCCTTTTTTTGTCGAGCAAGCTTTGAATACATAAGGTCTCCTACCATGGACATCTTCGATTTTGGGAATTGGATATCTGTCTAGCTTGGTAGCTTGATTTAAGGTTAATTTATCATCTCTGCAAATCTTGGTCTGGTTTTACCATAGGTACTATAAGAGCAGCCCATTCACAAAATTGTACTGGCCTTATTATTCCTAATTCTTTCAGAAGTTCTGATTTTACACTTCAACCTTTTGATGTAGGGCACATGACACTAGATGATTTCCGTAGAATTTAGGGCAGGGATTTTCCCAAAAAAGTTGTAAGTGTTGAATTTGCAGAAAAACTGGAGTAAATCACACTTTTTTCAGTGGGAGTTCACACACTAAAATCTCCCACACTGTGCAATGCAGAGACCATCAACATGAAGATTATTAGATTTCAGGGGTGTGGGAGTTATTCCCACCCAGGAGGCTGACAGTTTAGGATCTGCATGTAAACAGTGGCCCTGTACAGTCAGCCTCTCTCTTTGCTGGCCAGCTTGATCACCGGCCAGCCCAGGAATCTTGCAGTGCTGCCCCTCCAATCCCCTCATGGCCTGATCTTGGGCCACCCTGACCATTTATGGGTCAGTACCAAACCCCACCACCCCCCCCCCCCCCCCCCCCCCCCACCCCCATTCGTGAACCACCTGATCTCCATCACCTCCACCCCAGTAGTGATGATTCCCTCCACCTCCTCCTGGGAGACAACCACAGAAGACAGACCCTTCCCGTCCCTATGGCAGACCCCTAGCAATCTCCTGCTTGCTTGATTACAGCCACACCAGTCCACCCCCAACACCAGCCTCTCTCCTGCTTCAACTGGATCCCAATTCAGAGTGGCAGCAAGAACCTCCCCATTCCCCTCCCCCATTGATTGCTCTCTAGGCCCTGCCTCCAGCAGGCCCAACCCCCAATTGGCCCCATGCTTGATGGGCAGTGCAAAGGACCTTGTGGGAATTGGCACTTTGCATCCTGGCAGTGCCAAAGAGGCAGATGTGCAGAGGGCACCACCCCACTGCCACCTCACTCCCAGGGTCATCCTGTTAGTTTTCTGAAAGTGGGGAGCTGGTCTGAATTCCGCTGGAGTGAAATACTCCTGGCAGGATGGGAGATGCACGCTAGCCTGGAGAATTCAGCCCCAGGCCCAGAAATCCAGGCCTGGCAGACACAAGCGTGGTGCAAATGCTAGCGGGAACCTTGCAAATCAGCCGAAGCATGATTCTGTTGGCCCACAGCATTAATCTTTTAGCACAGCAGGATAGGAGAGTCATCCCCTCAATGTAGAGTCAGTTTATATAGCCTTTAGCTTTAAGACCACACACTCCAATGTTCATTTTGAAAAATTCTTGACATTTACATAAAATCTCCTGATTTGATTTCAGCTGTGGGATGGGCTTGTGTGCAGTTTTCTGATTTGAAGTGGCAGAAGGAGGTCATAACTAAGCTTTGAGGGAAGATTGAGGATCTGAATTTGAAATGCAAGGGTGATTAAGGGCTGGTGCTGTGGGAAGATCAGAAAAATCAAGGGGAATAGGAACGGACAGTCAGGGTTGTGAAATCCCAGAATGGGTTGAGTTGATGGAGGGGGGATGCTGTCAGTTATACTGAAGATTTCCAGCTAACTCAGCTTTATTTGACATAACCAGTCACATTTCATGAGGTTGAACCCTGATCTTTCATCATGATATTTGGCAATTGAGTAGACGTATATGTCACTGGTGCAGATGTTGTTCCTGATATTTTTAGAGTTTTCCAGTATATGTTGCCAATTTAGCAGCCATACTGTATGTCTTCAAAGATTGAATTTACTCTTGTAGGTATTTGTATATTTGTTCCCCTACGACTGTCACAGAAACATGGTATCTATGACTTAAACATTGCTTGTTTACCATGAATACTATTACAACAGGAACTGTCTTGCTCATCTTCAGATTTTTTTTCATCTATAAATCTTAGATTACTCTTTTGAGTCTTGCCCTAACTTCTATACTAGAGTCAAGATCTTTCATTGTGACTCCAGATACATTCTATCTGGCTTGGCAACTTATTCTAATGTGGCCACTCTGATTAAAATCTTTGCACCAACATTCCCCCCCAAGCCTGTAATATTCATTTAAATTTCTGGGTAGCTGGACCACTTGTTTTGCTTCTGCCCACTGTCTTGTTTACTGGGTTTCTCCTCTGTGCCTTCCACTCTGGCTCTGATTTCCAATATTTTGCCATCAAAGCTAATGCACCTTGCCTGCCTGCGCACACTAACTCAAAAGTGCCTCTCTCAGCACTTTCAGTCACCTGAGCTATATCCATACTTTATCCAGGGAAATCTTAGCCTCTGTCAGCAGGTTCTTCTATATGTTTAGATTATTCATGCTGATCTGTCTCACAGCAAGTCACTCAAGGAACATCCAATTTTGCATTCTCAGTCTTTTGTCTGAGCCTTGCCATGTATGCCAAAATAATCTCTTCAAGGTTCCTGATAGCAGAATTAAGCTTATAATGCTGCATGATGATATTCAGACTGAGGTTACAATGACCTTTGACCAAAGTTACAAGCTGATCAAATGACTTAGTATCTTGAGTTTCCAGGGATGTTGACTTCTAATGAGGTTACAAGTCTGGAGTCCACATCCTGTCAGTAGGATGATTTTTTACTTATCTTTTCCACTAATTTCATTAGCTGTATAAAAAAAAACGCCTTTCAATATAATAACTTCAGCTTTCGGTCTCTTTCTCAAAAGTATCGATTTTTCCCAGTTAGAGGCTTTTTAAAACTTATTTTTTCTTCAGTCTTGCTACAAAGATTTTCTTTGAAGGCATGACAATCCCCCTTGATCCTAGGAGTTGGTAATACAGTTAATTTACTCTTGTCATATAATGTAATAGCATAAGGCAACAACTCGGCAGTTGCAATAACAAAATGGTTAATTGATGAAGCAATAAGTTCGTAAGACCTAGAAACAGGAGGAAGTCATTCGGTCCCTCAAGCTTGCTTCACTATTCAATACGATCCAAAATTCCACATATCCAATTTCCTGCCCTCTCTATGCAATTCTTATTCCTTTACTGATCAAGAATCTATCTCCACCTTAAATATATAAAGGACTCTGTCCCCAGAGCTCCCCGAGGCAATGAATTCAAAAGACTCAACCCTTGAGAGGAAAATATTCCTTTTCACCTCAGTCTTAAATTGACACCTATAGTCTGAGACTATGTCCACTGGCCTTAGACCCTCCCATGAATGAAAACATCCTCTCAGCATTTAGTCTGTCAAACCCCTTAAGATTCCTTTGTTTCAATGAAATAACTTCTCATTCTTCCAAATTCTGATGAGTCCTATTCTGTTTAACCTTTCCTCATAAGGCAGTCCCTCCTTATGGATCATCCTCATGAATGTTCTCTGAACAGCCACAATGTGGAGATGCCAGTGTTGGACTTGGATAAGCACAGTAAGAAGTCTCAGAACACCAGGTTAAAGTCCAACAGGTTTACTTGGTAGCATAAGCTTTCAGAATGTTGCTTCTTCAGATAAGTGAGGAATTGTGTTCACAGACAGGGCATATATAGTGACTAAACTCAATTTGGCAAAGGAATGACACAGCAAAAGCTTGTACTACCAAATAAACCTGTTGACTTTAAACTGGTGTTGTGAAATTTCTTATTCTGAACAGCCTCCAGTGAAATAATATCTTTTCTTAAATAAGGGGACCAAGATTGCTTACAGCACTCGAGATGTCATTTCACAAAGTTTAAAGTTTATTTGTTAGTTCACAAATAAGCTTACATTAACACAGCAATGAAGGTACAGAAAAAATAGTTGCAGCATAATACCTTTATTCTTATATTCCAACTCCTTGAATTAAGGATCAACATTCCATTAGCCTTCCTAATTACTTGCTGTATCGGTGTGCTAGTTTTCTATGTTTCATGCACAAATGCCCAAGTCCCTTTTCTGTTGCAACTGTCTGCAGTTTTTCTCCATATAAACTCTGTTCTTTTCTTCTCCCTTCCAAAATGAACAACATTTCCACATTATACTCCCTTTGCCAACTTTTGTCCATTTATTTAACACTATCAATACCTCTTTGTAAACTGCTGGCATCCCTCTCACAACTTGCCTTTCCACTTATTTTTCCATTGCCTGCAATTTTAGCTATAGCACATTCACTTCCTTTCTCCAAATCATTAATGAATTGTAAATAGTTGTGGTCCTAGCACTGAACCCTGGAATCCAACTCGTTATAGGTCACCAACCTTAAAAAGAACAGGCACAAAGCAGAACTAATGTATATCTTGACTCATTGATTTCTGATGGGTCCGCCCACTTTGAGGCCCACATACTCTTCCCTGATTTGCCCCAGTTTATGCACTTTATTGTAACAGGCCCTTGTGACCGGCAATCGCTTGTCCCATAAAAGGGCTGTGCCTACCACACTATCGTCATATTAAAAAGGACATGAAGAATTTGTTTTATAGGAGACAGGTAATTCAGAGGGTAATAGGGCACTATGTGCAAGCAGTGTGTAGTTAAAAGTTCAGTAGCTACATGTGTGATGAGAAAGATTAAGCAGATGAGCATAAAAGTGAGGAGGCAGTTGATCTCCTTGGAAAGCCATAAAATTTAGCAAAAAAATAAAGTACAGCACAGGAGCAGGCGCTTTGGCCATCCAAGCCTGTGCCAATTATTGTCCACCTAAATTTTAAAAAAAAAACTTTCTGCTCTTCCTATCTATGTACTCATACAAATGCCTCTTAGACGTTACTAATGTGCTGCTTCGACTGCCACCTCTGGCATTGCGTTCTAGGCATTCCTCACTCTGCGTGAAAAATTTCCCTGCATATCTCCCTTAAACTTTCTCTCACGCACCTTGGATCTGCACCCTCTTGTGATTAACACTTTCACCTTTAGATAAAAGCTTCTATCTATCATACCTATGCCTCTCATAATTTTGTCAACTTCTATCAAGTATTCCCTCAGCCTCTATCTTTCCAGTGAAAATAACTTGTTTTTTCGACCTCTCCTCATAGTTAACACCCTGATACCATGCAACATCCTGGTAAACCTTCTTTGCACTCCCTCCAAAGATTCCACATCCTTCTGGTTGTGTAGTGACCAGAATTGCACACAATACTCCAAATGTGGACTAACCAAGGTTTTATATGGTGCAACATAATTTCTCAACTCTTATACGGCAGGGCTCAAACTAACATGGAGGGTGGGGGGGGATGAGACTGATAGCTCAGTAAGGAGCGAGATGGGAGATAGAGTAAGCTTGGATGAGAGGAAATACATCAGGGAGAAGGAGGTTCCGAGTGGGCTTGGAGGTCTGGAGTGCGTCTGTTTCAATGCAAGGCGCATAACAGGAAAAACAGATGAACTTAGGCCCTTAATGTTTGCAAGGAACTTGGATGTGGTTGCAGTGACAGAGACGTGGTTAAAGGAAGGGGAGCAGTGGCAGCTGAATATTTCTGGATATTAGTGTTTCAGGCATGACAGAGGAGGGTACAGAAGAAGTGGGGGAATGGTGTTAGTTAGGGAGAGCATCACAGCAGTGCAGAGGGAGGACAATATAGAGGAGTTAGGAGTAGAGTTGCTGTGGGTGGAGTTGAGGAATAGGAAGGGGGCAATTACTATGCTAGGGTGTATTATAGGCTACCCAACAGCCCGCGGGTAATTGAAGGCATATGTAAAGACATTTCAAATAGGTGCAGAAAGAACAGAGTCGTTATAGTGGGAGATTCCAATCTCCCTGGGGTGGATTGGAAGGCACCTAGAGCTGGGGGTTCGGACGGGGAGGAATTTTAAAATGTGTACTGGAAGGATCATTGGAGCAGTATGTAGCTAGCCCGACTAGAGAGGGGGCTATATTGGATTTAGTTCTGAGTAATGAGCCAGGGCAGGAGGTTGATGTTGTAGTAGGGGAACATGTGGCTAACAGTGACCACAATTCTGCCTACTTTCGGATACAGATGGAAAAGGATGCTTGTTGCCCTGGGGAAGGGTGCTGAATTGGGGGAAGGCTAAATACTGTTGGATTAGGCAGGAACTTATGGCAACTGATTGGGAATGGTTGTTCGAGGTTAAGTCCATGCCAGGTATGTGGGATTCTTTCAAGAGAATGCTGGAAATGTTGCAAGAAAGACATGTGCTGGCTAAGAGGAAGGATGGGAAAGGTAGAATTAGACAGCCATGGATTACTTGGGATATTGAGGACTTGATTAGGAAGAAAAGAGAGGCATATGTTAGATCAAAGCAGCTGGGAACGGAGATAGCGTTGGAGGAATATAGAGAGAGTAAGAGGGAGCTCAAACGGGGAGTTAGAAGGGCAAAAGGGGGCATGAAATGGTTTTGGCAGATAGGAATAAAAAGCCTTTGGATTTTCCTTAATCCAATGTTCGAAATAAAAGGGTGTTAGAGGAAAAATCAGACCTCTTAGGCACAGAGGAGGGGAACTATGCTTAAAGCCCAAGGGAATGGGGGAGATCCTGAATGAATACTTTGCGTCAGTATTCACGAAGGAGAAGGGCTTGTTGACCGGTCCTGTCTCTGAGGGAGCTGTGGACCAGTTGAGGGAAATATCCATACCGAGGGAGGAAGTGTTTAGAGCTTCTAGGTAGCATTAAAACTGATAAATCTCCGGGGCCTGATGGTATTTATCCCAGGCTGCTTAAGGAGGCGCGAGGTGAAATTGTTGGGCCTCTGACGCAAATCTTTGTCTCTTCTTTGGACACAGAAGACTGAAGAATAGCTAAACAGGGTAGTAGAGATAACCCTGGAAATTATAGGCTGGTGAGTTTGATGTCAGTGGTAGGGAAGCTGTTGGAGGGGATTCTTAGAGATAGGATGTATAGGCACTAAGAGCGTTGTGATCTGATTAGGGATACGCAGCATGGCTTTGTTAAAAGGAAATTGTGCCTTACGAATCTGGTAGAATTTTTTGAGGAGGTGATGAAAACAGTCGACAAAGGGCGAGCCGTTGATGTCCTCCGTATGGATTTCAGCAAGGTGTTTGACAAAGTCCATAAATGGGAGGTTAGTTGGAAAGGTCAAGGCTAATGGAATACAAGGACAGGTAGCTAGATGGATACTTAGTAATAGGAGACAGAGTAATAGTGGAAGGGTGTTTTTCTAGCTGGAGTTCGGTCACTAGTGGTGTGCCGTATGGCTTGGTACTGGGACCTCTTCTATTTGTAATATATATATAAATGACTTGGAAGAGAGAGTAAGTGGAGTGATCAGTAAGTTTGCAGACTATACAAAGATGGCTGGACTTGTGGATAGTGAGGAGCATTGTCAGGGGATACAGCAGGACATAAATAGGCTGGTAGCTTGGGCAAATAGATGGCAGATGGAATTCAATCCTGATAAACGTGAGGTGATGCATTTTAGGAGCAAGAATGTAGAGGGGAGGTATATGATAAAGAGTAGACCTATGTAGAAACGCAGAGGAACCTGGGGATGCAGGTGCACAGGTTTCTGAAGGTGGCAGAACAAGTGGAGAAGGTTGTGAAGAAAGCATGTTGTATGCTAGCTTTTATAGGAAGGGGTATAGAGTACAAGAGCTGGCCTTTAATGTTGCTGTTGTATAAAACGTTGGTTAGACCTCATTTGGAATACTGCGTCCAGGTCTAGTCGCCTTACTACCGGAAGGCCATAGAGACTCTGGAGAGAGTGCAGAGGAGGTTTACCAGGATGCTGCCTGGTATAGAAGGTCTGAGTTATGAGGAGAGGTTAGGCAAACTGGAGCTATTTTCCTTAGAAAGATGTAGACTTAGAGGAGATCTAATAGAGGTGTACAAGATTGAGGGGTATAGATAGAGTAAACAGGGTTAAGCTTTTTCTAGGATGGACTCAAATAGCACGAGGGGTCACGGGCTTAGGGTGAGGGGGGTAAGGTATAATTTGGATGCTAGAGGGAGTTTTTTTCACACGATGGTGGGGGTATGGAACGCGCTTCTAAGTAAAGTGGTGGAGGCAGGCACTTTGGAGTTATTTAAGAGATACTTAGATGGGCACATGAACAAAATGGAATGGAGGGATATAGAAAACTGATTTAAAATAGGGATCATGAGCCTTGGGAGTTCCCTGGGAAGTGTCAATAGATGATGATATTGATGTATTTGTTTTATCCTATAAGTACTTCAGTCTGCCTTGTTGCCCATCAAGGGCATACACACGATAGGTCGTGAGGGGGCTGCTCTTGGATTTTTCGAGAGTATCCTAGTGCTTCACATCGTTAGTGTATGCTTAACCCAGACCATTTGATGGGCAACACGACATCTCAGTGACTATCGCTGTGCTGTGCAGATACATGGATTTGGGCCTGTGTCTGTGGGAGTTTGCGCATTCTCCCTGTGCTTGCGTGGGTTTTCGCCATGTGCTCCAGTCTCCTCCCATATCCCAAAGATGTGCTCTTAGGCTGATTGGCGGAACAAATTCTTCCTAAATTGTCTCAAATTTTGTTCCAATGCATAGATCTATAAACATAGATAGGAATCATGGGTAGAAGTGGGAACATCGAGGTGGTGGCATGGGTTCATTGGGCCGAAGGGCATGTTTCCCATGCTGTCTTGTTCTTTGTTCTCTGTTCATATGCCTTCTTAATCACCTTGGCCACCTGTATTTCCATTTCTAGGAATTGTGGACTTGTACGCCGAGATCCTTCTGAAAGTTCATGTTCCTAAGGATTCTGCCATGACTCATATAATTGCTTACAGCGCACCACCTTGCATTTGTCTGGATTAAACTCTGCCATTTCTGTGCCCAAGTCTCTCACCTATATATATCTAATTTTATCCTTTGACAATCCCTGACACTATTAGCAACTCCACCAAACTTCATGTTATCCGTAAACTTATTACTCAGAACCCCAACATTTTCCTCTAGGCCATTTATATATACTACAAAAACCAGAGGCCCCAGCACTGATCCCTGTGGAACATCACTAACTATAGATCTCTTTGATAAATATCCTTCCCCCTTCCACTCTGTCTTCTATAACCATTGAGTTCTGTATCCAACTTGCCAGCCAACCCTGAATCCCATGTGATTTTAATTTTTGTACTAGTCTGTCAAGTGAGACCTTGTCAAATGCTTCACTAAATTTCATATATACTACATATACAAACCTTCCTTCATCAATTATTTTTGTCACCTCTTCAAAAAACTCAGTCAAGTTGGTGAGATGTGATATTCCCAATACAAAAACTATGCTGTCCATTTTCCTTCAAATGTGCATACATCCTGTCCCTCAGTATCTTCTTCAACAGCTTCCCCACTACTGATGTCAGGCTCACCATCCTATAACTCCCTAGTTTATCCTTGCTTCTTTTTAAACAGGAGAACAACATTGGGTGTTCTCCAATTTTCTTTGAGGACAAATCTTTCCTGTGGTCAAGGAGGACGTGAAGATATTTGTCAAGCCCCCAGCCATTTGTTCCCCTGGACTCCCCAGCAATCTGGGATAAATCCCATCTGGCCCTAGGGACTTATCTACTTTCATGCAATTTGGGATACCCAACTCATCCTCCTTCAAGATATTCACATCCTCTCGAGTTTCTACATACCTGTCTCTGGCCTCAACATCTGTCATGTCGTTCTCCTTGGTGAATACTAATACAATGTAGTCTTTAAAGATTTCACCCACTTTCCTATGGCTCCATGTATAACTTCCCTCCATTGTCCTTGAGTAGGCCTGCTCTTCCTCTTGAAGAACAACGAAAAGTGCAGCATAGGAACAGGCCCTTCACCTCTCCAAGCCTATGCCGATCATGATGAATTCCTAAGCCAAATCTTATGCACTTGCAGAGTTCGTATCCCTCCATTCCCATCCTATTCATTTATTTGTCCAGTTGCCCCCTGAATGCCACTGTCATAACTACTCCCTCCACCTCCCAGGCAGCATGTTCCAGGCATTTACCACCCTCTGTGTTTTAAAAAAAAACAACTTACACATCTCCTCTAACCTTTTTCCTATGCACTTTAAACCTATATGCCCTTGTACTTGACTTTTCTACCCAAGGAAAGAGCATCTGATTACCCACTCTGTCCATGCCATTCATAATCTTAGAGACCTCAAACAGGTCATCCTTCAACCTCCATCATTCCAGTGAGGACAAACTGAGTTTGTTCAACCTCTCCTCAGAGCTAATACCCTCTACAGCAGACAACATCTTGCTAAACCTCTCTGTACCTTCTCCAAAGCATCCACATCCTTTGGGTAGTGAGATTACCAGAATTGTACACAATATTCTAAATGATGCCTAACTAAGTTTCTGTAAGACTGAAGGATGACTGCCAATTTTTATATTTAATGCCCCAACTGATGAAGGCAAACATGCCATGTGCTTTTTTGATTACTTTATCCATCTGTGTTGCCAGTTTCAGTGACCAGTCCTGAACTTTCTGCCTGTCAATACTCCTAAGGGTTCTACCATTTGTTGTATAATTCCTACATGCATTGGACCTTCCAAAATGCGTTATCTCACACTTGTCTGGATTAAACTCCATTTATAATTTCTCTGCTCAAGTCCGCAACCAATTCATATCTTGCTGTATCCTCTAAGAATCCTCTTCACTGTCTGCAACTCCACCAATTTTGTGTCATCTGCAAACTTACTAATCAGACCAGTTATGTTTTTCTCCAACTCATTTATATATACTATGAACAACAAAGGTCTCAGAACTGATCCTTGTGGAGCACCACTAGACACAGCCTTTCAATCAGTAAAGCACCCCTCTGTGTTCTGTGGCCAAGCCAATTCTGTACCCATCTTGTCAGCTTTCCTTTGATCTTATGTGACTTCATCTTTCATATCGGTCTGCCATAAGATACCTTATCAAAGATTTTATTGAAGTCCAAATATACAACATCCACTATCTTTCCCTCATCTATCATCTTTGTCATTTCCTTGAAAAACTCAATTTAGTGAGGTACAACTTCCCCTTCACAAAACCATGCTATCACTAGAAAGTCCATTTGTTTCCCAATATGAAGAAATCTTGTTCCTAAGAATCTTTACCTTTGTTACCCTCTTGCTTCTAATATATGCATAAAAAGCTTTGGGACTTTCTTTGACCCTATTTGCTAAAGATATTTCATAGCTCTTTCAGCCTTCCTAACTCTGTTCAATTTCCTTCCTATTTTCACTAAATGCCTTAAGGGCTTTGGCAGTTTTTAGTTGCCTAGACCTATCATATTCTTCCTTTTACCTTTTGACAAACTTAAAATTTTCCTCGTCATCCATTGTTCCTGAATCCTGCCATTTCTGTCCTTAATTTTTGCGGGGATATGCCTGTCCTGCATGTTGATCAACTGGTCTTTAAAAGCTTTCCACATGTCAGATGTGGATTTGTCCTCAAATAGCTGCTCCCAATTCAGATTCCCTATTTTCTGTCTAATTTGCATGTAATTATGACTTGTCCAATCAAGCATCTTCACTCAAGGGCTATTCTCGTTCTTATCCATGACCATCCGCAATCTTGTGGAATTATGGTCACTAAGACAAAATGCTTTCGCATTGAAACATCGATCACCTGGCCTGGCTCATTCTCCAATACGAAGTCTAGTATGGTCCTCTCCCCAGTTGGATTTCAACATGTTGTATTCTGGACACATCTAACTCATTCGAATTGCTGCAAATTGTGCAGAGCGATGAGGACATCAGAGGATACAGCAGGATATAGGTCAGTCGATGACTTGGGCAGAGAGATGGCAGGTGGTGTTTAATGTGAGGTAATGCATTTTGGAAGGTCTAATACAAATAGGGAATATAGAGTAAATGGCGGAACCGTTAGGAGTATTGATGGGCAAAGGGATCTGTGTGTACAATACACAGATCACTGAAAGTGGCAATGCAGGTGGAAAAGGTAGTCAAGAAGGCATTCAACATGATTACCTTCATCAGCCAGTGTATTGAGTTTAAAAATTGGCATGTCATGTTGCCACTTTATAGAACCTTGGTTAGGCTGCACTTGGAATACATGTTTAGTTTTGGTCATCACACTTCCAGAAGTATGTGGAGGCTTTACCAGGATGTTGCTTGGTATGGAGAGTATTAGCTATGAGGAGAGGTTGGAGAAACTTGGTTTGTTCTCACTTAGCGACGGAGATTGAGGGGAAACTTGATAGAAGTCTACAAGGTTATAAGAGGCATGGCCAGAATGGATATGCAGAAGCTTTTTCCAAGGGTGGAAAAGTCAGTTACTAGGGGGTGTAGGTTTAAGGTGCGAGGGGCAAGTTTTAAGAGATGTACAAGGCAGTCAGAGTAGTGGGTGCCTGGAACTCATTGCGAGGGGAAGTAGTGGAAGCGGATACAGTAGTGACTTTTAAGGAGAATCTTGACAAGTACATGAATGAGGTGGGAATAGAGGGATATGTTCCCCAGAAAGGTAGGGGGTTTTGGTTGAGTCAAGTAGCAAAGTCGCTTGGAGGATCAAAGGGCCTATTCCTGTGCTGTAATTTTCTTTGTTCTTTGTTCTAAGACATCCCAGTGATTAATATATCTAAAGCCCTCCCTTTAGCCACTGTCTAACTATTTCCCTGTTCCAAGCCTTGCTAGAGCATGGCACGGGGAGTAATCCTGACTTAATTACCCCAGAGATCCTGCTTATGGCTCCCTATCTAAATAGGTAGCACAGTGGTTAGCACTGCTGCTTCACAACTCCACAGACTTGGGTTCGAATCCAGGCTTGGGTCACTGTCTGTGTGGAGTTTGCACATTCTCCTTGTGTCTGCATGGGTTTCCTCTGGGTGCTCCAGTTTCCTCCCATAGTCCAAAAAGATGTGCGGGTTGGGTTGATTCACTATGCTAAAATTGCCCCATAGTGTCCTAGGATGTGTAGGGTAGAGGGATTAGTGGGTAAAATGTGTGTGGATAGGGTCAAGGTGGGATTGTGGTCGGTGCAAACTCGATGGGCCGAAGGGCCTGCTTCTGCACTGTAGGATTCTATGATTCTGTCCCTGAATTGTCTTTGCAGGACCTCTTCCCTCTTCCTGCCTATGTCATTGCTGTCAATCTAGACAGTGACATTTATCTGTTTACCCTCCCATTTCAGAATTTCCCTATGGCTCAAAGACATCCAAGACTCTGGCACTAGTAGTTTTTTGTGCAGTACTTTCTTTAATCTTTTTATCGAAATCTAATTATATAACAACTACTACTTCCTCTTCATCTATCCTGCTCCTTACCGCCTCAAAAAATTCTAATAAATTTGTTAAGCAACATTTCCCTTTCATGAAGCATGCTGACTCCAACTGATTTGTATTAAATATTTCTAATGCTATGTTATTATATCCTTTATAAGAACGTAAGAAATAGGAGCAGGAGTAGGCCATCCATCCCCTCAAGCCTGCCCCGCCATTCAATAAGATCATGGCTGATCTGTAGTGGATCAGTACCACTTTCCCGCTTTCTCTCTGTAGCCCTTAATTCCCTTGTCAATCAAAAACCTATCCACTCTTGACTTGAACATATTCAGCGAGGAACCTCCATCACCTCATCGGGTAGAGAATTCCAAAGGTTCACCACCCTTTGCGTGAAGAAACTCTTCCGCAACTCTGATCTGAACTGCGCCCCCTAATCTTGAGGCTGTGCTCTCTAGTCCTGCTATCTTTGCTAAGTGGGAAGAGTCTCTACCCTATCCATCCCCTTCATTATCTTGTACATCTCTATAAGATCCCCTCTCAGCCTTAAAACTCCAAAGAGTACAAACCTGATCTCAGTCTCTCCTCATAATTCAACCGTCTCATCTCCAGTATCAGCCTAGTAAACCTTCTCTGCACCCCCTCCAAGCCAATATATCCTTTCTCGAATGCGGCGGTCAAAACTGAACACGGTATCCAGCTGCAGCCTCACCAGTACCCTATACAGCTGCAACAGTACCTCCCTACTTTTATATTCTATCCCCCTAGCAATAAAGGCAACATTGCATTTGACTTCTTAATCACCTGCATACTGTGTTTATGCGATTTGTGCACAAGGACCCCCAGCTGCATTTTTGCCATTTAAATTATATTCCATTTAAATTCTATTTATATTGGATCTTAACATTTTCCTAATGATGGATGTTAAGCAAACTGCTGATAGTTACCTGTTTATGTCTCTCTTCCTTTTTGAGTTAGCATTTTTCCAAAATATAAGGGTCTTTTCCAGAATGAGGATTCTTGGAAGATTTCTACTAAAGCATCCACTATTGTTGTTGATATTTCATTAATATCCTAGGATATAACACATCAGGTCCAGAGGATTATCTGCCTTTAGTCCTGTTAGTTTCCTTAGTACTGTTGTTCTCGTGAAATTAATGTATTTATTTCCTCTGTCCCTTTTGCCCTTGATGATTTAGTGATTTTAGAATTGTATAAGTGTCTTCAACTGTGAAGACTAATGCAAAGTTTTAACTCTGCTGCTATTTTCTGGTTCCCCATTATTATTTCTCCTGTCTATTTATCTCATGAACCTATGTTCACCTTGGTTTCTCTCTTCCTCTTTAAATATTTAAAGAAGCTCTTACTGCCCATTTTTATGCGGGAGCAAGGATGGCTTACCTCAGTTTTACAGGCCTTGCTGAGACCACACCTAGAATATTGTATGCAGTTTTGATCTTGTTGTCTACAAAAGGAGTGCAACGATTGATTCACCAGACTGATTCCTGGGATTTTTGTATGAGAAAAGATTGGGTCAACTGGACATGTATTTCCCGGAATTTAGAAGAATAAGAGGCTTTTAATTGAACTGTATAAAATTCTGACAGGGCTGAGCAGACTAGATACAGGGATGTTCTTTTCACAGTCTAGGGTGTCTAGGACTAGAGGACACAGTCCCAGGATACAGGTGAGCCATTTAGGACTGAGATGAGGAGACTTAAGGAGAAATTTCTTCAATCAATGGGTGGTGAACCTGTGAAATTCTCTACCACAGAAGATTATGGAGGTCAAGTCATTGAATATATTTAGGAAGAAATAGATTTCTAGACTCTAAAAGTATCGAGAGCTATGGGGAGAGAGTTGAAGTATGCTATTGAGATCAAAGATCAGCCATGATCATGTTGAAAAGCAGAGCTGACTTGAAGCGTTGAATGGTCTATTTCTGATCCTATTTTTTTATGTTTCTATGTTTAAACTCTTCAGGATCAACATACCAACTTAAAAGCTCTGACTATATTTTCAGACTTTACAGCAGCCAAAATGGGATTTTTGAAGATCACAAATGAACACTGGATATAGATAGAGACAAAGGGCTTATGTGCTCCTCCTTAAAGGTGTGACTATTGCTGGTTCATGGTTGCTCACTTTCAGTTCTTGTCCTGCACTCTCAAATTCGTTCTGTTTCGGCTGGTTCAGATGCAACTGAAACTGGTCAGGTTTCAACAGAGGAGCTAAGCCAGAGTATCCTATTTGTGTCTTTGGCCCAAGCAATTATAATGATAAGATTTTCAAACATCAGGTTAGATGCACTGACCCAAACAAGTGCTGGAGTGTGGTGAAAAGGGGGATTTCACACTAACTTCATTGTTGTATTAATGTAAACCTTAGTTGTGACTAAGTAAATTTTACTTAAATCAGCAAGATCTTCAGGATTGTCCATCTTTTTTTGTCTTGATTGCATGTTGCATAAATTGCATCCAGCTTCAAATGGTGTCATGAATTTAGCTATCATGGAGATGTTATTGGCCAGATCCTCCTCCCTTGCTTAGTAAAATCTAATTTAGGAAAATAGGCCAGGGTTAGAATGAAATGAAAGCAGTGCATGGAATTCTTTGCCCTCCACTCGTCCGACCCCCATCCTCTCCAGCAGCCAATCCAGTTGAAAAAGAAACATTAAAATATACAAATAATTCTTCAAATATTTTTAATTTCAAAAAACAGGTTATATTTCATTTCTTGTATATATGTGAAGTTATTTTACTGGACTAAGATATTTATCTTTGAAGTTAGAGACATAGATATTGCTTGTATAGTTGGCATGAATTTTAACAGACATTACATCAGTTAGATTTTCTGTCTGAGACTTTCTGTCTTGTAACCTTTGACATAGAACGTAGACGAGTTGGATTTTCAGAGGATCGTAAAGAAGAACATGGATCCTTTATAGCCCACATCCCTTCTAGAGCTGAAGGTGGTCATATCAAAAAAAATGAGGAGTTTGAAAAGGTAAAAAAAAGTGTTTTGGAAAGAACTAATGATTTTTGAAAGGAACACAAAACGTGTGCAGTCAGCATACTTGATCCATAATAAATCTTAAAGGATTTTGCACCTATGAACTGCAGGAAGCTTGAAAACATAACATTTCCATAGTTCCAACACTGAACTAAAGCAGATGAAGAGGAGAATGCCAAAGTAATTTCGCACCCTAGAATTTGTAAGTAACAAAGAGGTTTGTTTAGTAATGATTAAACACTACTCTTGCCAAAAGGTAAGTGCAACTTTACATTAAAAAATAAACTATGTCTCAATAGCACAGAATTGAGACACAATAAACTGTGTCTCAATAGCACAAAGGGTAGACCTATTAAGAGTATAGAAACGCAGAGGGACCCTGGGGGTGCAGGTGCACAAGTCTCTGAAGGTGGCAGAGCAAGTGGGGAAGGTTGTGAAGAAAGCATATGGTGTGCTAGCCTTTATGTATAGGGGTATAGAGTACAAGAGCTGGCCTTTAATGTTGCAGTTGCATAAAACGTTGATTAGACCTCATTTGGAATACTGTGTCCAGTTCTGGTCGCCTTACTACCGGAAGGACATGGAGAGTCTGGAGAGAGTGCAGAGGAGGTTTGCCAGGATGCTGCCTGGTATGGAAGGTCTGAGTTACGAGGAGAGGTTAGGCAAATTGGGACTGTTTTCCTTAGAAAGACGTAGACTTAGAGGAGATCTAATAGAGGTGTACAAGATTATGAGGGGTATAGATAGAGTAAACAGGGTTAAGCTTTTTCCTAGGATGGACTCGAATAGCACGAGGGGTCACGGGCTTAGGGTGAGGGGGGTAAGGTATAATTTGGATGCTAGAGGGAGTTTTTTCACACAGAGGGTGGTGGGGGTATGGAATGCGCTGCCAAGTCAAGTGGTGGAGGCAGGTACTCTGGAGTTATTTAAGAAATACTTAGATGGGCACATGAACAGAATGGGAATGGAGGGGTATAGAAAACTGATTTAAAATAGGGATCATGAGCCTTGGGAGTCCCTGGGAAGTGTGTAAATAGATGATATTGATGTACTTGTTTTTATTCTACAGGTGCTTTGGTCCACCTTGTTGTCTAACAAGGGGCATACACACAATGGGTCGTGAGAGGGCTGCTCTTAGATTTTTTTCAAGAGTATCCTCGTACTTCACATCATTAGTGTACGCTTGACCTGGACCATTTGATGTGCAACACGACAGCTCAGTGACTATCGCTGTGCTGTGCAGATACATGGATTTGGGCCCGTGTCTGTGGGAGTTTACGCATTAAAACATAGAACATAGAACATTACAGCACAGAACAGGCCCTTCGGCCTTCGATGTTGCGCCGACCAATATAAAAAGCAATGACCCTCCAAACTAAACCATTCTCTTCCATATACTTATCAACTAACCTCTTAAACGCCACCAAACTTGGCGCATCTACAACTGCTGCAGGCAGGGCATTCCACTCCCGAACCACCCTTTGGGTAAAGAACCTACCTCTGATATCCGTCCTATAACTATCACCCCTTAATTTAAAGCTGTGTCCCCTCGTGCTAGCTTTCTCCATCCTAGGAAAAAGGCTATCACTGTCCACCCTATCTAAACCTCTAATCATCTTATATGTTTCGATAAGGTCCCTCTTAGCCGCCTCCTTTCTAACGAAAACAACCTCAAATCCCTCAGCCTCTCTTCATAAGACCTGCCCTCCATACCAGGCAACATCCTGGTAAACCTCCTCTGTACCCTCTCCAATGCCTCCACATCTTTCTTATAATGTGGGGACCAGAACTGCACACAATACTCCAAGTGTGGCCGCACTAGAGTTTTGTACAGTTGCAACATGACGTTGCGGCTCCGAAATTCAATCCCCCTACCAATAAAAGCTAAGACTCCATATGCCTTCTTAACAACCTTCTCGACTTGACTGCCTACTTTCAGGGATCTATGCACATATACACCAAGATCCCTCTGTTCATCAACACTACTAAGAATCCTACCATTAGCCCTATACTCTACACATTTATTATTCCTGCCAAAGTGCATTACCTCACACTTTTCCACATTAAACTCCATTTGCCACCTCTCGGCCCAGCTCTGCAACTTGTCCAAGTCTCTCTGCAAACTATAACACCCCTCTTCACTATCTACCACTCCACCGACTTTAGTGTCATCTGCAAATTTACTAATCCATCCTTCAATACCCTCATCCAGATCATTTATAAAAATTACAAACAGCAGGGGCCCCAAAACAGACCCCTGAGGTACACCACTTGTCACCGAACTCCACGATGAATATCTCCCATCAACCACCACCCTCTGTCTTCTATCTGCTAGCCAATTCCTAATCCAATTAGCTAAATCACCCTCTATCCCATACATCTGCATTTTCTGCAGAAGTCTTCCATGGGCCACCTTATCAAACGCCTTACTAAAGTCCATATATACCACATCAACTGCCTTACCCCCATCCACCTCTTTGGTCACTTTTTCAAAAAACTCAATGAGGTTAGTAAGGCACGACCTACCCTTCACAAAACCATGCTGACTATCCCCAATCAATTCATTTCTCTCTAAATAACTATAAATCCTATCCCTAATAATTCTCTCCAATACTTTGCCCACAACAGAAGTAAGACTCACTGGCCTATAATTCCCTGGAAGGTCTCTCTTCCCCTTCTTGAACAATGGGACCACATTCGCTATCCTCCAGTCCTCCAGAACCACACCCGTAACCAACGACGACCTGAAGATCAGAGCCAGAGGCTCTGCAATCGCCTCTCTTGCCTCCCAGAGAATCCTAGGGTAAATCCCGTCCGGCCCAGGGGACTTATCCAACTTCAAACCCTCGAGAATATCTAGCACATCCTCCCTATCTACTTCAATACTTTCCAGTTTGCAACCCTGTACCTCAGTGTTCTCCATAACTACATTTACATCACCCTGCATGAATACCAAAGAGAAATATTTATTCAGTGCCTCTCCAATCTCTTCAGGCTCCACGCACAACTTCCCACTGCTGTCTATGACTGGCCCTAATCTTGTCCTAACCAATCTTCTATTCTTAACATATCTAAAGAAAGCTTTAGGATTCTCCTTAATCCTATCAGCCAAAGTCTTCTCGTGTCCCCTCTTAGCTCTCCTCAATTCACTCTTTAGCTCCCTCCTGGCTAATCTATAGCTATCCATTGCACTAACTGAGCCTTCAAGCCTCATCCTGACATAAGCCTCCTTTTTCCTTTTAACCAGCGAATCAACTTTTTTCGTACACCAAGGTTCTCTTACTCGACCATTTCCTCCTTGCCTGACAGGGACATACTTATCAAGGACTCGCAGCAGCTGCTCCTTGAATAAGCTCCACATTCCAGATGTTCCCAGTCCCTGTAGTTTCCTAGTCCAATCTATGCACCCTAATTCTCTCCTGATGGCCTCATAATTACCCTTCCCCCAGCTATAACTACTGCCCCCAGCTTCATGCCTATCCCTATCCATCACTAAGGTGAACGTAACCGAATTGTGGTCACTATCACCAAAATGTTCACCAACTTCCAAGCCTAACACCTGGTCTGGCTCATTGCCCAGCACCAAATCCAATGTAGCCTCACCTCTAGTTGGCCTATCTACATACTGAGTCAAAAAACCTTCCTGCACACTTTGTACGAAAACTGACCCCTCTAACGAGCTAGAGCTATAGCTATTCCAATCAATATTAGTAAAGTTAAAGTCCCCCATAACAATTACCCTATTACTTTCACTCCTGACCAGAATTGACTTTGCAATCCTTTCCTCAACCTCTCTAGAACTTTTAGGAGGTCTATAAAAGACTCCCAACAGGGTGACCTCTCCTTTCCTGTTTCTAATCTCAGCCCATACTACCTCAACAGACAAGTCCTCATCAAACTTCTTTTCTGTCACTGTGATACAGTCTTTGACTAATAATGCCACTCCTCCCCCCCCTTCTACCTCCTTCTCTACTCCGACTAAAGCATTTGAACCCCGGAACCTGCAACATCCATTCTTGTCCCTGCTCTACCCAAGTCTCTGAAATGGCCACAACATCGAAGTTCCAGGTACTGGTCCAAGCTGCAAGTTCCTCCCCCTTATTGCGAATACTCCTTGCATTAAAGTATACGCATTTCAAACCATGCCCTACCCCACCCGTACGCTGCTGTGTTTTACAGCTTTCCTCTATGACCCCCTTACACTCATCCCTCTTAGCACCCCAACTACTTAGGATCCCACCTCCCCCCCAGCCCCCCCCGAATCAGTTTAAAGTCCCCTGCATAGCCTTTGCAAATTTTCCCCCCAAGATATTAGTTCCCCTCTGGTTCAGGTGTAGACCATCTCTCTTGTAGAGGTCCCACCTATCCCAGAATGAGTCCCAATTGTTCAGGAACCTGAACCCCTCCCTCCTGCACCATCCCCGCAGCCACGAGTTCAAACATTCCCTCTCTCTGTTCTTCTCTAAACTATCCCTTGGCACAGGCAAGAGTCCAGAGATAACCACTCTGCCAGTTTTGGCCCTAAGCTTCCACCCCAACTCCATAAATTTCTGTTTAATATCCCCTTCCCTCGTCCTTCCTATATCATGTGTCCCTACATGAACTATGACTTGGGGTTGACTCCCCTCTCCCTTAAGAATCTTAAAAACCCTATCTGCGACATCCTGGACCCCAGCCCCTGGGAGGCAACACACCAGCCCTGAGTCACTTTTATTACTATTTACTCTCCTATCTGTCCCTCTAACTATGGAGTCTCCAATTACTAGGCCCAATCTCTTATTCCCCCTACCCACCTGAGCATTCTCAGCAGGCTCACCCCCAGAGACCTGCTCCCTTTGGTCATCTCCAGTTGATTCTTCCTCAACTGTAGCCTCCAAGACAGAAAATTTGTTTTGGAGGGGAACAGCCCCAGGGGATTGTCTACCCGATTTGCTTCTTACTCCTCCTCCTAATAGTTACCCAAGAATCAATTTTAGGAGTGACTATCTCTTTGTTACTCCTGCCAATATCCTCCTCAACCTCTCGAATTACCCTGAGTTCCTCTAATTCCAGCTCCAGCTCCTTAACACGATCCTCAAGGAGCTGCAAATGTGCACACTTCCTGCAGGTGTAATCTGCAGGAACACTACTGGTGTCCCTCACCTCGTACATACCGTATTAGGTGCAACGTACTGCCTGCATTCTCCCTGTGCTTGCGTGGGTTTTCTCCAGGTGCTTCAGTTTCCTCCCACATCCCAAAGATGTGCTCTTAGGATAATTGGCAAAACAAATTCTCCCTAAATTGTCTTAAATTTGGTCTTTAATCCATAGATCTATAAACATAGACAAGGATCATGCGTAGAGGTGGGAATATCGGGGTGGCGGCGTGGGCTCGTGGGCCGATGAGCCTGTTTCCCGTGCTGTTTTGTTCTTTGTTCTAGCAAGTGTTCAAATTATGTGCACTAATTTAATCATGGAACCATTCCATTAAATATGTTCTGCACATTCTCAGTGACCTTAACATCCTTCTCTGGGCTCATAGTGACCACAAATTGATGCAGTGTCTTTGCACTGAAGGAGAGCTTGATAAATTTCTGAGAGTGAGGCAAGTGTGACTACACTTAACATCTAGGAAGCATTCAACAAAGCTCTGGAAAAATTGATATCAAAAGGAATTGGAAGCAAAATTCTGCACTGGTTGGAGTCATACCTCGATGTTGTAGTTTTAGAAGGCATTCATTTCAGCCTCAGGACATTGTTTGTTTCAAAAGCTCCTCAGGGCGATATGGGGACACAGCAGTTAGCTCTGCTACCTCCACAGTGTTAGGATCCTGAGTTTGACTCCTCACTTGAGTTATTGTCTGCATGGAGCCGATATGTTCTCTCCGTGTCTGTAGGTTTTCTCCCTGAAATTTGCACAGATCTGCACTCTGTCAAAGTAGCCAAAGGGAAAAATTTGGCATTGGCACGTAAAAGGGAGATAGGGTATTTTAACTTCTCTCCAGGTTTCATAGAACATAGAACAATACAGCACAGAACAGGCCCTTCGGCCTTCGATGTTGTGCCGACCAAAATAAAAAGCAATGCCCCTCCAAACTAAACCATTCCCTTCTCTTCCATATACTTATCAACTAACCTCTTAAACGCCACCAAACTTGGCGCATCTACAACAGCTGCAGGCAGGGCATTCCACTCCCTAATCACTCTTTGAGTAAAGAACCTACCTCTGATATCCGTCCTATAACTCATACCCCTTAATTTAAAGCTGTGTCCCCTCGTGCTAGCTTTCTCCATCCTAGGAAAAAGGCTATCACTGTCCACCCTATCTAAACCTCTAATCATCTTATATGCTTCAATAAGATCCCCTCTTAGCCGCCTCCTTTCTAACGAAAACAACCTCAAATCCTTCAACCTCTCTTCATAGGACCTGCCCTCCATACCAGGCAACATCCTGGTAAACCTCCTCTGTACCCTCTCCAATGCCTCCACATCTTTCTTATAATGTGGGGACCAGAACTGCACACAATACTCCAAGTGCGGCCGCACTAGAGTTTTGTACAGTTGCAACATGACGTTGCGGCTCCGAAATTCAATCCCCCTACCAATAAAAGCTAAGACTCCATATGCCTTCTTAACAACTTTATCCACTTGACTGCCTACTTTCAGGGATCTATTGACACATACACCAAGATCCTTCTGTTCCTCAACACTATTAAGAGCCCTACCATTAGCCCTATACTCTACACATTTATTGTTCCTGCCAAAGTGCATTACCTCACACTTTTCCACATTAAACTCCATTTGCCACCTCTCGGCCCAGCTCTGCAACTTGTCCAAGTCACTCTGTAAACTAAAACACCCCTCTTCACTATCTACCACTCCACCGACTTTAGTATCATCTGCAAATTTACTGATCCATCCCTCAATACCCTCATCCAGATCATTTATAAAAATTACAAACAGCAGGGGCCCCAAAACAGACCCCTGAGGCACACCACTTGTCACCGAACTCCACGATGAATATCTCCCATCAACCACCACCCTCTGTCTTCTATCTGCCAGCCAATTCCTAATCCAATTAGCTAAATCACCCTCTATTCCACACATCTGCATTTTCTGTAGAAGTCTTCCATGGGCCACCTTATCAAACGCCTTACTAAAGTCCATATATACTACATCAACCGCCTTACCCCCATCCACCTCTCTGGTCACTTTCTCAAAAAACTCAATGAGGTTAGTAAGGCATGACCTACCCTTCACGAAACCATGCTGACTATCCCCAATCAATTCATTTCTCTCTAAATAACTATAAATCCTATCCCTAATAATTCTCTCCAATACCTTGCCCACAACAAGGTATCCTTCTTTGAGGAGAAGTTTCCTTCTCCTCAAAGAGTCTGTCACCCAAAAGGAAGAGGAACAGCTTCTTGTCTATGGATCATTCACTCGGGTCTCAGAGGTTGTCCAAAACTTTCAAAACCCCTTTCCATAGAAACATAGAACAGTACAGCATAGTACAGGCCCTTCAGCCCTCAATGTTCTGCCGAGCTTTTTTCCAAAACCAAGATCAAGCTATCCCACTCCTTATTACTCTGGTGTGCTCCATGTGTCTATCCAATAATTGCTTGAAAGTTCCTAAAGTATCTGACTCCATTGTGACAGCAGGCAGTCCATTCCACATCCCAACCACTCTGAGAAAAGAACTTACCTTGGACGTCACTCCTATATCTCCCACCGTGACACTTGTAGTTATGCCCCCTAGTAACAGCTACATCTACCCGAGGAAATAGTCTGTGAACGTCCATTCTTTCTATCCCCCTCATCATCTTATAAACTTCTATTAAGTTACCTCTCATCCTCCTCTGCTCAAAAGAGAAAAGCCCTAGCTCCCTCAACCTTTCCTCATAAGACCTACCCTTCAGATCAGGCAGCATCTCTGCACTCTCTCCAATGCTTCCATATCCTCCTTATAATGGGGTGACCAGAACTGAACATAATATTCCAAATGTGGTCTCACCAAAGTCCTATACAGCGGCAGTACAATCCTGCAGCTCTTAAACTCTGACCCCCGTTAATAAAAGCTAACACACTATAAGCCTTCTTCATGGCTTTATCCACCTGATTGGCAACCTTCAGAGATCTGTGGTTGTGAACCCCAAGATCTCTCTGTTCCTCCACATTCCTCAGAACCCTACCGTTGACCCTGTAATCCACATTCAAATTTGTCCTACCAAATGAATACTTCACACTTATCAGGGCTAAAGTCCATCTGCCACTTTTTTGGCCCAGGTCTGCATCCTATCAGTGTCTCTTTGCAGCCTACAACAACCTTCCAACTCATCCACTACTGCACTAATCTTGGTGTCATCTGCAATTTTACTGGCCCACCCTTTAACCCCTTCCTCCAAGTCATTGATAAAAATCACAAATAGCAGAGGACACAGCACTGAGCCCTGTGATATACCACTAGCAACTTATCTCCAGCCTGAATTTTCCTTCCACCACCACCTTCTGTCTTCAATGATATAGCCAGTCACTTATCCAATCAGCCAACTTTCCCTCTATCCCACACCTCCTTCCTTTCTTCATGAGCCTACCATGGGGAACCTTATCAAATGCCTTACTGAAATCCATATATACAACATCAAATGCTCTACCTCCACCCACACACTTAGTTACCTCCTCAAAGAATTCAATCAAGTTTGTGAGGCAAGACTTATCTTTCACAAATCTGTACTGAATATCTCAGATTAAGCTGTATCTTTGAAATGATCATAAATCCTATCCCTCAGGACTTTTTCCATTAACAGACTGACCGGCCTATAATTACCAGGTTCATTCCTATTTCCTTTCTTGAACAGAGGAACACCATTCGCCACTCTCCAGTCCTCTGGCACTATTCCCGTGGTAAAAAGTCTGACAACATCGGGTTTAAATCCAACGGATTTATTTGATATCAAACTCAAGTTTTCAACCCTCTGGTCTTTGTCAGGTGAATGAGGTGTTCTGGTCTCGAACAGCATACGTAACAGCACAAACTGTTTACAGATTACTGATTGGAATGCGAATCTTTACACCTAACCTGCTATTCAAGTCTTAAAGTGGCTAACAAAAAGTGGAAGGAGCACTCAGTAATCTGTAGACAGTCTGTGCTGGTATGTATGCTGTTTGAGACCAGAACACCTCATTCACCTGACAAAGACCAGAGGGTCAAAAAATTGAATTTACTATCAAATAAATCAATTGGATTTAAACCTGGTGTTGTCAGACTTCTTACTGTGTTTACCCCAGTCCAACGCTGGCATCTCTACATCATGATTATTTCTGCGGACAGTGAAAACCCAAAGATCAAAGTTTTACAATCTCCTCGCTTGTCTTCCAAAGAATTTTAGGATGTGGCCCAGGGGATTTATTGGCCCTCAGTTTTTTTCAAAATTGCTAATACATCTTCCCTCAGAACATCTACCTCCTCCAACCATTATCACATTCTCATCCTCAAAAACATGGCCTTTCTCCTTGGTAAACACTGAAGAAAAGCATTCATCACCTCTTATCTCTTCTGACTCCATGCACAAGTTCCTACTACTATCCTTTGACTGACCCTAATTTCACCCTAGTCATTCTTTCTCACATAACAGTAAAAACCTTTGGGGTTTTCCTTGATCCGACCCACGAAACATTTTATGCCCCGTCCTAGCTCTCCCAAACCTTTTTAGCTCATTCCTTGCTATCTTGTAACCTTCAGGCGACCCAACTGAACCTTGTTTTCTCATCTTTACATATGCTTCCATTTCCTTCTTGACAAGAAGGAAATCTTGCCTCTCTTGGCAAGAGAGGAGATTGCAGAGCCTCTGGCTCTGATCTTCAGGTCCTCGTTGGTTACGGGTGTGGTTCCGGAGGACTGGAGGATGGCGAATGTGGTCCCATTGTTTAAGAAGGGGAAGAGAGACCTTCCTGGGAATTATAGGCCAGTGAGTCTTACTTCTGTTGTGGGCAAGGTATTGGAGAGAATTATTAGGGATAGGATTTATAGTTATTTAGAGAGAAATGAATTGATTGGGGATAGTCAGCATGGTTTCGTGAAGGGTAGGTCATGCCTTACTAACCTCATTGAGTTTTTTGAGAAAGTGACCAGAGAGGTGGATGGGGGTAAGGCGGTTGATGTAGTATATATGGACTTTAGTAAGGCGTTTGATAAGGTGGCCCATGGAAGACTTCTACAGAAAATGCAGATGTGTGGAATAGAGGGTGATTTAGCTAATTGGATTAGGAATTGGCTGGCAGATAGAAGACAGAGGGTGGTGGTTGATGGGAGATATTCATCGTGGAGTTCGGTGACGAGTGGTGTGCCTCAGGGGTCTGTTTTGGGGCCCCTGCTGTTTGTAATTTTTATAAATGATCTGGATGAGGGTATTGAGGGATGGATCAGTAAATTTGCAGATGATACTAAAGTTGGTGGTGTGGTAGATAGTGAAGAGGGGTGTTTTAGTTTACAGAGTGACTTGGACAAGTTGCAGAGCTGGGCCGAGAGGTGGCAAATGGAGTTTAATGTGGAAAAGTGTGAGGTAATGCACTTTGGCAGGAACAATAAATGTGTAGAGTATAGGGCTAATGGTAGGGCTCTTAATAGTGTTGAGGAACAGAAGGATCTTGGTGTATGTGTCAATAGATCCCTGAAAGTAGGCAGTCAAGTGGATAAAGTTGTTAAGAAGGCTTATGGAGTCTTAGCTTTTATTGGTAGGGGGATTGAATTTAGGAGCCGCAGCATCATGTTGCAGCTGTACAAAACTCTAGTGCGGCCGCACTTGGAGTATTGCGTGCAGTTCTGGTCGCCACATTATAAGAAAGATGTGGAGGCATTGGAGAGGGTACAGAGGAGGTTTACTAGGATGTTGCCTGGTATGGAGGGCAGGTCCTATGAAGAGAGGTTGAAGGATTTGAGGTTGTTTTCGTTAGAAAGGAGGCGGCTAAGAGGGGATCTTATTGAAGCATATAAGATGATTAGAGGTTTAGATAGGGTGGACAGTGATAGCCTTTTTCCTAGGATGGAGAAAGCTAGCACGAGGGGACACAGCTTTAAATTAAGGGGTATGAGTTATAGGACGGATATCAGAGGTAGGTTCTTTACTCAAAGAGTGATTAGGGAGTGGAATGCCCTGCCTGCAGCTGTTGTAGATGCGCCAAGTTTGGTGGCGTTTAAGAGGTTAGTTGATAAGTATATGGATGAGAAGGGAATGGTTTAGTTAGGAGGGGCATTGCCTTTTATTTTGGTCGGCACAACATCGAAGGCCGAAGGGCCTGTTCTGTGCTGTATTGTTCTATGTTCTATGTTCTAAGACAGTCAACCTCTTTTGTAACCATGGTTCCCTCACTCGGCCATTTGCTCCCTGACTGACAGGGACATACTTAGGAAGGACACGCAGTGTTGTTCCTTGAACAAGCTCCATTTTTCATTTGTAACTTTCCCTGACAGTTTCTGTTCCCATCTTATGCTCCCTAATTCTTGTCTAATCACATAATTACCCCTCCCCTTGCCATATGGCCCTATCCCTCTCCATTGCAATAATGAAAGACACCAAATTATGGTCACTATCTCCAAAGTGCTCTCCCACAATCAAATTTAACACTTGACCCAATTCATTACCCAGTACCAAGTCCAATCTGGCCCCACCTCTTGTCAGCCTATCCTCATATTGTGTCAGGAAACCCTCCTGCACACACTACAAAAACTGCCCCATCTGACCTATTCAACCTATAAAGGTTCCAGTCAATATTTGGAAAGTTAAAGTCACAACTACACTATTACCTCTGCACCTATCCATTATCTGCTTTGCAATTTCTTCCTCCACATCTCTATCACCATTTGAGGGCCTGTAGAAAATTCCTAACAATGTGACCATTCCTTTCCTATTTCTAACTTCAGCCGATATTACCTCAGTTGGCAGATTCCTCTTGAACTGCCTTTCTGCAGTTATTAAACTATCCTTGATTAGCAATGCTACTCTTCCACTTCTCTTACCACCTTCTCTCCTCTTACTGAAACATCAATACCCTGGAACTTCCAACAACCATTCCCGTCCCTGTTCTAACCATGTTTCTGTAATGGCCACATCGTAATCCCAAATACCAATCCATGCTCCAAGTTCACCTATTCTGATGCTCCTTGCATTGAAGTAGATACACTTCAATCCACCTTTCTGTCAGTCGGTACACTCCTGCGATCTTGATACCTTCCTCAGTACCTCACTATATTCAACACTGGCTTCTGGACTACAGCTCATTTTCCCATCTCCCTGAAGAGCTGTAGTAAATTTCCATCCCAGGATCTTGGTTCCCCTCTGGTTCAGATGCAAACTGTCCTGTTTGTATAGGTCCCATCTTCCCCAAAATGAGCTCCAATTATCCATGTAACTGAAACCCTCTCTCCTACACCATCCCTGCAGCCACATGATTATCTGTCCTTGTTCCTTAACTCGTTAGCACAAACATCTATATCTCTGTAACAACCCCCTCAATCTCAGCCTTTGCCCCCACAGAGAGATCAGCAGGCCAATAGAAAAGCAACCAAAAGAAGCTACCATCTTCCAATACTCTCACCTCTAAATGATGGTTGTCACAGTAATCAAAGGCAACAGGGTTAACTAGTCAGCAAGTTGCCTCCACCTCTGATCTAGCTATTGGGGAAATGCCTAGAAAATGTCGTAGGCTCTGCAAAATAAAGAATCTCAACTGATTGCATTGGTGAACAAATGCTTGTCACAATTATAAATACTGTAAATTTGAGCACTTTCACTGAAATCATGTGTGTATCTTGTTTCAGTGTAGTTTGTCAACTGTGTGCCTCTGCTGCAACTTGTCCATCTCTCCTGTGGACACCTGAGTGCCTGAGGGAATTTGCAAGAAGAACATTGGCAGGGTCTTTGTGAGACCTGTGCAAGCACTCTCTAGTACATGTTGAGGCTTGTTCCATCAAAGTCTCATATCCCAGGTTCCGAGTACTTTGGTACTATCTGCTGGGATTTCCTTTTAATTGTCCCACTGACCCATGCAGCATTTCCGGACTTCCAATATGAGGTTATGCTTACCTCCAACCAGACTAGTGTAGTTGTCATGACGTGCTTCCTAAGCTTCAGTCATACTTCCTCTCTCATATCAATTTTGAGCAAGGGATCAGTGAGCATGACCTCCTGGAAGCCCTGGATGAACCTGTACTTGGGAACTATTGCGGATGTTAGAGCAAACTTCTCAAAGGTCAACCCACGGAAAGCAACTAGCCCGGATGGGGTACCCGGAAAGCACTCAGATCCTACACAGATCAGCTAGCGGAGGTATTCACAGACATCTCCAACCTTTCTTTCCAATATTTTAAGGTCCCTATCTGATTCAAGAAGATGACCATCATCCTGGTGCCTTAAAAAAAAAACAAGCAGTACGGCTTAATGACTATCAGTCAACGGTCTGACATCCATCATTATAAAGTGCTTTGAAAGGCTCATCATGGCACAGAATCCATTCCACCCACCTGGACTACCTGGATCCACTATAGTTTGCCTACTGCTGCAACAGGTCCACAGCAGATGCCATTTCGCTGGCACTGCACTCAAGCCTGGAACACCTAGATAACAAGGACACTTATGTCTGACTCCTATTTATTGACTACAGCTCAGCCTTTAACACTATTACTCCCATGAAATCTATCTCCAAACTACATGGCCTGACCTCGACACTTCCCTCTGTGACTGGATCCTGACTTTCTAACTCACAGACCACAATCAGTAAGAATAGGCAACAACACCTCTCCACGATCATCCTCAATACAGGTGCCCCACAGGCTGTGTTCTCAGCCCCTACTATACTTCATATCCACCTGTGACTAAGTGGCCAAATTCCCCTCCAATTTGATTTTCACGTTTATTGATGAGACTGCCGTAGTGGGTCGGGTCTTAAACAATGCTGAGACAGAGTACAGGAATGAGATAGAAAACCTGGTGAACCTGTGCACCAACAATGATCTTTCCCTCAATGTTAATAAAACAAAGGAAATTGTCATTGACTTTAGGAAATGTAAAGAAGAACATGTCCCTGTTTACATCAATGGGGATGAAGTACAAAGGGTCAAGAGCTTCAAATTTTTAGGTACCAGATCACTAACAATCTGTCCTGGTCCCCCCCATGCTGACACTATAGTTAAGAAAGCCCACCAATGCCTCCACTTTGTCAGAAGATAAAGGAAATTTGGCACATCAGTTACGACTCTCATCAACTTTTACAGATGTGCTATAGAAAGCATTCTTTCTGATTGCATCATGGCTTGGTATGGCTCCTGCTCTGCCCAAGACCACAAGGGACTACAAAAGGTCATGAATGTAGCCAATCCATCACAGAAACCAGCCTCCCATCCATTGACTCTGTAGACTTTCACATTATTAACTTTTCATCAACGCTTAACTACAATTTGTTGGGACATACAACAGCATACCGTCATTAGTTACTAACCAATTACAAAGTTGGTCACTGATATTATCTGCACACTCTTATGAGGTATTCTTAATCATGTGCTGACACATTATCACATTTATCTATATCTTTTGAGCAGATGCTACCTACTGATTCTGCTAATATTCTTTATTTTTCACAATTAGCCTGTGACAGCTTCTCAAGTTGGGTGACATACCAGAAGTGATACCAGGTTGGGAAAGGTGATGGATATGTTATTGAAAGGAAAAATAGCTGCAATGCATCATATGCATACAGGTTTGAAGTTTGTGTCAAGAAAGTTTGAGTTGAATATCCAAGATGTGTGTCTACTGTGGGAAATCTGAGTACTCATTTTTCTTAGTCTGCACGGAACAGTTCTTGAACAACTACATGTAGGACATCCTGGTATATCCGGATTATTCATTATACTTGCTGGCTGGATCTGGATGCTGAGAATGAAGAAAAGCTGGGAAAGTGGCAATCCTATGTACAAATAAAAACTACACCAGCCTTTTCATTTCTTTACACGTTTGGGAGTTGCCTAAAAAGCCATGGCAGTGGTTGCATTTTGCTGATCTATTTGATAGTTATATGTTCCTAGTCTGAATTAGTTTAAGTGACCAGAAGTTGTCATCATGAGATGTCATCCATCTGAATTATTGAAAACTTGACAAAATCTTTGGTAAACATTAATAGATTGTTAGCGATAATAGTGCAAAGTTTACTTTGTAAGAGTGAGAAGATTATCTCAAAGTAAATGGTATCAACTCAGCACCTTATCATCCATCAACAAATGGATTCACTGAAAAATTCATAAAATGCTAATCTATCTTTTGAAAAACTCCATGATAACAAGGTTCGTCAACATGTTATGTGATATAGCTTTTTGGTGTCTTGTAGAAACACTATTCATACGACTACCCAAAGTTGACTTGCATTGCTACTCTTAAAGAGAAAGTTGAGAACTATGTTTGATTTGCTATTACCTCCAGAAACTTCAGAGATATTATATCGTTAGCAAGTTGCTAGATGAAAAGTGTGGACAAAACAATGCTCATTTTAACATAGGGATTGAGTCTCAGAATGTAATTATGCAACAAGTGAGAAATGGGTAACAGCCATAGTTTTAACAAAAATAGGTTTCATTTCTTACACAGTTCAAACTGAAGGTAAACTAGTTTAGTAACACCATGCTGACTGACTTTTGTCATGTCAAAATGATTTTTTCCAAATCATTCTCTGAAATACCCAACTTCTTTAGTCCTTTGTGTTGTGCGTATCAGTATGGAGGATTTTGTTGAATTTGATTTGACTGATGATTATGCATTTCTTACTATATCATGTGAGAATGATGCACAGCTAGCTCCAAGAGAAGAAGTATCTACTGAGAATCCAAATCATAATTCTACGATTAAGGACAGCTAAGTTCCAGAATGTCGTATACAATCAAAGAGGAACAGATGTTCTCCTGATTGACTCTCTTATTTACTGCACCATGATTAATGGTGCATAGTACTGCATCTGGAATTTTATTGATCTGATATATAACATCAGAGCATGATGACCACAAAAGTAAAGGGGAAGTGATGTTTTCTATATATGCATTGTTGTTTTAAGAGCTGATCATATGATTTAATAGTGCTGTAGCTGGAGTGTTTCATACACTTCTGCTTTTGGTCTCAGTTTGCACTTTTTGTATGGAAGGAAGACATAGTGGTACATTTGAAAAATCATAATCTAACCAAGCAGAATCAGCATGGCTTCATGAAAGGGAAATTGTATCTGACTAATTTATTGGCGTTTTCAAGGAAATTTCAACCAGAGTGGATAAAGGGGAACCTGTAGATGTGTTGTATTTCAACTTCGAGAAGGCTTTCAACCAAGACACCTCAAAATGTTAAGTCATAAGGTAAGAGCTCATGGTGTTGAAGATAACATTTTATCACAGGTAGAGAGTTGGCTAATGGACAGGAAAGAGGAAGCGGAGATAAGGGGTTCTTCTTCACGTTGGCAGCTTGTAACCAGTGTTCCATATGGACCAATGCTGGAAGTGCAATAGTTTCCAATTTATATTAATGACTTGGAGGAAATAAGCAAAATTACTCTAATCAAACTTTCAGATCACACAAAAATAGGAGGAAGGTTATGTCATAGAAACATAAAAGATATTAGTAGAGGAGGCCATTTGGCCCTTTGAGCCTTCTCCGCCAATCATTATGATCACGGCTGGTCATCCTACTCAATAGCTTAATCCTGCTTTCTCCTTATAACCTTTGATTCCATTCGCCCCAAGTGCTATATCCAGCCGCCTCTTGAATGAATTCAATATTTTGGCACTAACTGAATTCCACAGCTTCACCACTCTTTGGGTGAAAAAATATCTTCTCATCTCCACCCTAAATGGTCTACCCTGAATCCTCAGTCTGTGACTCCTGGACTCCCTCACCATCAAACATCCTCCCTGCATCTACTCTGTTTAGTCCTGTTGGAATTTTTCAAGTCTCTGAGATCCCCCGCTTCATTCATCTGAACTCCAGCAGAAACAATTTCAACATAGCCAATCTCTCCTTATACTTAAGTCCTGCCATCCCTAGAATCAACCTGGTAAATCTTCACTGCACTCCCTCGAGAGCATGAATTTCCTTCCTCAGGAAAGGAGACCAAAACTGCACACAATACTTTAGGTGTGGCCTCACTGAGACCCTGTATAATTGCAATAACACATCCCTGCTCCTGTACTCAAAATCTTTTGCAATGAAGGCAAACTTGCCATTTGCCTTCTTTACTGCCTGCTGCACTTGCATGCTTACCTTCAAAGACTGGTACACAAGGACACCCAAGTCCTGCTGCATACTCCCCTCTCCCAATTTACAACCATTCAGGTAGCAACCTGCTTTCTTGGTTTTGCTTCTAAAGTGAATAACCTCACTCATATCCAAATTATACTGTGTCTACCATTGATTAGCCCACTCACCCAACATGTCCAGATCATTCTGAAAGATTTCTGCATCCTCATCACAGTTTACCCTCCCACCCAAAACTGATGTCATCTGCAACCTTTGAGATGCTACATTTCATTCCCCCATCTAAATTATTAATGTATATTGTGAATAGCTGGGGTCCCAGTACCGATCCCTGTGAGACCACATTAGTTACCGCCTGCCAATTTGAAAAGCATCCATTAATTCCTACTCTTCGTTTCCTCTCTGCCAACCAGTTTTCTGTCCATCTCAATACACTTCCGCTAATCTCATGCACCTTAATCTTGCATGATATCTCTTGTGCTGGATGTTGTCAAACGTTTTCTGAAAGTCCAAATATACCACATCTATTGGTTCCCCCCTTGTCAACTCTACTAGTTACATTCCAACAGATTTATCAAGCTTGATTTCCCCCTCTTAAACCATGCTGACACTGTCTGATCCTGCCACTGCTTTATAAATGCTCTGCTATAAAGTCCTTGATAATAGATTTGAGAATTTTCTCCACTATTGATGTTGAGCTTACTGGTCTATAGTTCCCTGTTTTCTTTCCACCTCCCTTTTTGGGGTGAAATTTGCTACCCTCCAATCTGGACGGATTGTTCCAGAGTCGTTGGAATCCTGGAAGATGATCAATGACAAATGCATCCATTATTTCTAGAGCCACTTCCTTAAGTAGTCTGGGATTAGATTATCAGGCCCTGGGAATTTATCCACCTTCAATCCCATCAGTTTTCCCAGGATCGTTTCTTTACTCATATTGATCTCCAGTTCTTCTTCTCATTAAATCTTACATTATCCAATATTTCTGGCATTTGATTTGTGTCCTCTTTTGTGAAAACAGAGCCAAAATTTGTATTCAGTTGCTCGGCCATTTCTTTGTCCTGTGTTATACATCCCTCGTTTCTATTTGTAGGGAACCTACATTTGTCTTCACCAACCTCTTTCACTTCATGTATCTATGGAAACTTTTCGTGTCAGTCTTTATGTTCCCTGCAAGCTTACTATTGTACTGTACTTCTTCCCTTCTTAATAAGTCCATTGGCCCTTTTTTTGTTGAATTCTAAACCGTTCCCAATCCTCAGACCGACTGTTTTTCTTGCCCAATTTGTACGCTTCTTCCTTGGATTGGATGCTGTCTCTAATTTCTTTTGTAAGCCATGGATTGGTCCTTACCCATTTTGTCTTCATGCCAGATGGGAATAAGTTGCTGCAGTTCCCTAATGCATTCTTTAAATGTTTGCCATTGTCTATCCACTATCATTCCTTTAAGTAACTCCTCCCAATCAATCAAGCTCAACTCATAGAAGCCATGAGAAAGATACAAACAGCCAATTAATAGGTTAAGTATGTAGGCGAAAAAATGGCAAATTGTCCATAGTGTGGGAACTTATGAAGTTGTTCATTTTGGAAGGGAGAACAATGGGAAAAAAACTACAGAGCTGCAAAACGAAAGGACTTGGGGGGTACTTGTGTACAAAACACAGCAAGTTAGCATTTTGATGCAATAGGTAATCAGGAATGCTAATAAAAACGTAGAAGCATAGAAAATATGTGCAGGAATAGGCCATAGTACTGCATCAGGAGTTTTATTGATTTATTCAAGCATATACCATCATTTTATGTGATCATGATTGATCATGCACTTTCAGTATCCCACTCTTGCTCTCTCTACATACTCCTTGATCCCTTTAGCTACAGGTTCAGTCCCTCGTAAACATATCTCATGAACTGGCTCCAGTAGCTTTCTGTGGTAGAGAATTCCATGGGTCCACAACTCTGAGTGAAGAAATTCTTCATCTCAGCCCTGAATGGCTTACCCTTTGTTTTTAGACTGTGAACCCTGGTCCTGGACTTCCCCAACATCAGGGACATTCTTCCCGCATCTTCTCTGTCCCATCCCATCAGGACTTTATATGTTTTATATGTTATATGTTTCCCCTCATTCATCTAATGAAATGTTGATCCTTATTTCAAGAAGTTTGAGTATAAGAGTAGGGAAGTCTTGCTGCAACTGTACGAGGTATTGGTGAGACCACATCTAGAGTACTCTGAATAGTGTTGGGCTCTTATTTAAGGAAAGATATTATTTCATTGGAAGCTGTTCAAAGAAGTTTGTGTGGATGATCTCTGGTATGGAGCAATTATCAAAAGTGGGGCCGGAGAAAATGCTGAAGTACTTAATGAATACATTGCATTAGTATTCATAAAAGAGAACAAAAAACAACAAAGAACCGTACATCTCAGGAACAACCTTTGGCCCTCCAAGCCTGCACTCATCACATTGCCGTAACTAATCCAACTGCTTATATCCCTCTGTTCCCCATCTGTTCATCTTTCTATCCAGGCAAATATTAAATGTCACTGACATTTCTGCCTCAGTAAGACGTCTCGTAACACCAGGTTTAAGTCCAACTAGTTTATTTGATAGTAAATCACAACCTTTTGGAAACGGTGTTCCTTCGTCAGGTGCATGCAAGGTTCTGATCAGGGAAAGGCATATAAAGACACGCACAGTTTACAGACTACTGATTAGAATGCAAGTTTTTGCAGCTAACTGACTATTCATGTCTTAAAGGTGCAGACAGTTGAGTAGAGGTAGCATTAGCACAGGTTAAAGAGATATGTATTTTCTCCAGGCAGGACAGTAAGTGAGATTTTACAAGCCCAGGCAAGTCATGGGGATTACAGATGGTGCAATATGAACCTCAGTTGAGGCCATCCTGTTGTGTGCGGAACTTATAGAACATTACAGCGCAGAACAGGCCCTTTGGCCTTCGATGTTGCGCCGACCAATTAAGAAAAAGCAATGACCCTCTAACCTAAACCATTCCCTTTTCATCCATAAACTTAGCTACTAACCTCTTAAACGCCACCAAACTTGGCACATCTACAACTGCAGCTGGCAGGGCATTCCATACCCTTACCACCCTCTGGGTAAAGAACCTACCTCTGACATCCGTCCTATAACTACCACCCCTTAATTTAAAGCTATGTCCCCTCTTTCTCCATCCTAGGAAAAAGGCTATCACTGTCCACCATATCTAAACCTCTAATCATCTTATATGTTTCAATAAGGTCTCCTCTTAGCCGCCTTCCTTCTAACGAAAACAACCTCAAATCCCTCAGCCTCTCTTCATAAGACCTGCCCTCCATACCAGGTTTACCAACATCCTGGTAAACCTCCTCTCTACCCTCTCCAATGCCTTTCACATCTTTCTTATAATGTGGGGACCAGAACTGCACACAATACTCCAAGTGCGGCCGCACCAGAGTTTTGTACAATTGCAACATGACGTTGCGGCTCCGAAATTCAATCCCCCTTCCAATAAAAACTAAAACTCCATATGCCTTCTTAAGAACCTTATCAACTGGATTGCCAACTTTCAGGGATCTATGCACATATATATCAAGATCCCTCTGTTCTTCAACACTATTAAGAGTCCTACCATTAGCCGTATACTCTACACATTTGTTATTCTTGGCAATCAGTTCTGGCTCGTTGACTCCACGCTGTCGTGTGTCATAAAAGTTACCTTGGAGAATGCTTACTCGAAGTTCAGAGACCAAATACCCGTGACCGCTAAAGTGCTCACCAACAGGGACGAAACAGTCTTGCCTGATGATTGTCGAGCAATGTTCATTCATCCGTTGTTGTAGCGTCTGCATGGTCTTCCCAATATTTCAGGACATTCTTTCCTGCAGTGTATTAGGTAGATAACATTGGCCAAATTGCAAGAGTATGTGCCTGTACCTGGTGAATGGTGTTCTCAGTGAGACGATGTCGTCCTTGTCGATGATCTGGCTTGTCTTGCAAAGGTTGTGTGGAGTTGTGGTCACCATTCTCTTGAAGGCTGGGTAGTTTGCTGCGAACGACAGTCTGTTTGAGGTTGTGCAGTTGTTTGAATGCAAGAAGTGGAGGTGTGGGGATGGTCCTGGCGAGATGTTTGTCTTCAATGATGTACTGAAAACTCCGGAGAAGATGTCGCAGCTTCTCTGCTGTGGGGAAGTATTGGATGATGAAGAGAACTCTGTCCATCATGGCCCGTGTTTGTCTTCTGTGGAGGTTGGTGTGGTTTTTCGCTGTAGCGCATTAGAACTGTCAATCAATGAGTTGAGCATCATGTCCTGTTTTGATGAGGTTTTCGTTCAGTGTCTGGAGGTATCTGTCGTGATCCTCCTCATCTAAGCACATCCTGTATATATGGAGGGCTTGTCTGTGGGTGATTATGGTGGAAGCTGGAGAAGTAGAGCATCGTGAGGTTATCTGTAGTCTTGCAGTACAGTGAGGTCTTAAGGTGATCGTCCTTGATGGAGATGCGTGTGTCCAAGAATTCCACTGATTCTGGAGAATAGTCCATGGTGAGTCTGATGGTGGGATGAAACTTGTTGATGACATCCTATAGTTGTTTCAGTGATTGTTCACCATGAGTCCAAAGGAAGAAAATGTCATCAATGTATCTAGTGTATAGCATAGGTTGAAGGTCCTGCGTGGTGAAGAAGCCTTGTTTGAGCTGTGCATGAAGATGTTGGCATATTGAGGTGCAAATTTGGTCCCCATGGCTGTTCCGTGTGTCTGGATGAAAAACTGGTTGTTGAAGGTGAAGACGTTGTGTTCCAGGATGAAGCGGATGAGTTGTAAAATTGCATCTGGAAACTGGCAGTTACATAGAACATAGAACATTACAGCACAGAACAGGCCCTTCAGCCTTCGATGTTGTGCCGACCAAAATAAAAAGCAATGCCCCTCCAAACTAATCCATTCCCTTCTCTTCCATATACTTATCAATTAACCTCTTAAACGCCACCAAACTTGGCGCATCTACAACAGCTGCAGGCAGGGCATTCCACTCCCTAATCATTCTTTGAGTAAAGAACCTACCTCTGATATCCGTCCTATAACTATCACCCCTTAATTTAAAGCTGTGTCCCCTCGTGCTAGCTTTCTCCATCCTAGGAAAAAGGCTATCACTGTCCACCCTAGCTAAACCTCTAATCATCTTATATGTTTCGATCAGGTCCCCTCTTAGCCTCCTCCTTTCTAACGAAAACAACCTCAAATCCCTCAGCCTCTCCTCATAAGACCTGCCCTCCATACCAGGCAACATCCTGGTAAAACCTCCTCTGTACCCTCTCCAATGCCTCCACATCTTTCTTATAATGTGGGACCAGAACTGCACACAATACTCCAAGTGCGGCCGCACTAGAGTTTTGTACAGTTGCAACATGATGCTGCGGCTCCTAAATTCAATCCCCCTACAAATAAAAGCTAAGACTCCATATGCCTTCTTAACAACTTTATCCACTTGACTGCCTACTTTCAGGGATCTATTGACACATACACCAAGATCCTTCTGTTCCTCAACACTATTAAGAGCCCTACCATTAGCCCTATACTCTACACATTTATTGTTCCTGCCAAAATGCATTACCTCACACTTTTCACAGTTGTTGGTGTTGAGTACTGAGACAGTTGCAGCAATGCCATTGTCATGGAAATGTTGATGTAGAGCGCTGAGACATCCACTGTGATGAGGAGTGTCCCTGGTTCAACCACTCCATGTGTGCGAGAACCTGTCTGGCTGTGTCGAGAGCATCTTGAAATCCATTGGACAAAGAACTACCAGCTTTTGTCATGACACTACAGATTTCCTACGGAAACTTAGCACACACTCATCTGTTTCATCCTGGACCATAATGTCTTCCCAATCACTGAAACAAGTATATGTTGGTGTCAACAACTTCCACCATCAGACTCACCATGGATATTCTCCAGAATGGTGGCATTCTTGGACACATGCATCTCCAAAGATGGTTACCTCAGCACTTCACTGTACCACAAGCCTACAGATAATCTCACGATGCTCCATTTCTCCAGCTTCCACCCTAAATACGTTAAAGAAGCCATTCCCTATGGAGAAGCCCTGCAAAGACACAGGATCTGCTCAGATGAGGAGGATCACGACAGACACCTCCAGATGCTGAAAGAAAATCTCAGAACAGGATATGGTGCTCAACTCATCGATCGACAGTTTGACGTGCCACATCGATAAACCGTGCTGACCTCCTCAGAAGACGAACACAGGACACAGTGGACAGAGTACCCTTTGTCCAGTACTTCTCCGGAGCTAAGAAGCTATGAATCTTCTCCGGAGTCTTCAACATATCATTGATGAAGATGAACATCTCGCCAGGACCATCCCCACACCCCCGCTTCTTGCCTTCAAACAACCGCGCAACCTCAAACAGACCATTGTTCACAGCAAACTACCCAGACTTCAGAAGAACAGTGACAACAATACCACACAACCCTGCCACAGCAATCACTGCAAGACATGCCGGATTATCGACATGGATGACATCATCACACGTGAAAACACCATTCACCAGGTATACGGTACATACTCTTGCAACTCAGCCAACGTTGTCTACCTTATACGTTGCAAGAAAGGATGTCCCGAAGCATGGTACATTGGGGAGACCATGCAGACACTACGACAGCAGATGAATGAACATCGCTCGACAATCACCAGGCAAAACCGTTCCTTCCTGTTGGAGCAACAGTTCCAATGTGCCATAGCGAAAAACCACATCGACCTCCTCAGAAGACAAACACAGGACAGAGTACCCTTCATCATCCAATACTTTCCTGGAGAGGCAAAGATATGACATCTTCTCTGGAGTCTTCAACACATCATTGATGAAGACAAAACATCTCGCCAGGGCTACCCCCCACACCCTCACTTTTTGCCTTCAAACAACCGCACAACCTCAAACAGAATGTTGTTTGCAGCAAACTACCCAGCCTTCAAGAGAATGGTGACCACAGCACCACACAACCCTGCCATAGCAACCTCTGCAAGACATGCCGGATCATCGATTATGGATGACATCATCTCACGTGAGAACACCATCCATCAGGTACAGGCATGTCACAGGCAACTCGGCCAACGTCATCTACCTAGTACACTGCAGGAAAGGATGTCCCGAAGCTTGGTACATTGGGCAGACCATGCAACAGATGAATTGAACATTGCTCAACAATCACCAGGCAAGACTGCTCCCTCCCTGTTGGCGAACTTCAGCGGTCACGGGCATTCGGCCTCTGATCTTTGAGTAAGCATTCTCCGAGGCAGCCTTCACAACACACAGTGCAGAGTCGATGAGCAGAGACCGATAGCCAAGTTCCACACACATGAGCATCGCCTCAACTGGGATCTGGGGTTTATATGGCACTATCTGTAGCCCCCATGATTTGCCTGGGCTTGTAAAATCTCACTTTTTTTTATTATTATTTTTTTTATTATTAAGCAACACAGCACGGGAAACAGGCCCTTCGGCCCAACGAGCCCGCGCCGCCGTCATACCAAATACATTATCCTATTTTAATATTCCTATATAATAATATATATATTATTCCTAATATGGAAAATTTTCACCATAGGGACAATTTGTTTCCCAATCAGCCTAAGAGCGAATGTTTGGGTTGTGGGAGGAAACCGGAGTGCCCGGAGAAAACCCACGCAACCACGGGGAGAACGCGCAAACTCCCGCAGACACCGGCCCAATTCCAAGGGTCTGCACAGCCACATCGATAGTCTCTGAGCTGTCATGGTGCCCTTCAGATGGTCCACATAAAGCACTCATATACGACATGAGGTACCAGGCAACCCATGAATCAACATCCAAGAGCTGTACCCACACCACCTGCCGAATGCGTGCTCAAATTATGGACCGAATTACCTGTGGAAAAAAGCCGTAGTTAAACAGTCCTAATATATCCCTCTATCTGCATACCGCTCATGTGGCTGTTCAAGAGACCCTTAAACAGCCCCAGCGTGCCTGCTCCCACCACCTTACTCGGCAGTGCATTCCACACCCCCACTACCCTTTGTATGAAAAACTGCCCTCTAATATTCGTCCTATACATAGCCCCCCTCACCCTATGGCCATGACCTCTCGTCCTATCCATTTCTAAAGGTGGAAAAAGTTTACCTCCATTTACTCTATCTATACCCATTATAATCTTATACACCTCTATGAGATCCCCTCTAAGCCGACGTCTTTCAAGGGAAAACAACCCCAGTCTATCTAATCGTTCCTCATAGGACAGTCCTTCCATACCAGGCAGCATACTGGTAAACCTCCTCTGCACTCTCTCCAAGGACTCCACATCCTTCCGATAGTACGGAGACCAGAACTGGGCGCAGTATTCCCAGTGAGGCCTAACCAAAGTTGTATACAACTGCAACATCAAACTCCTACTCTTGTATTCTATACCCTTTTCTATGAAAGCTAACATACGATACGCCTTCTTTATCACCTTCTCCACCTGTGAGGACACCTTCAGAGACTTGTGAACCTGCACCCCCAAGTCTCTCTGCGTCTCTATGCTACGTATAGTTTTACCTTTTATCCTATAACTCTCTTCTACATTTTTCCG
Source organism: Sphyrna mokarran (assembly GCA_024679065.1). Lineage (NCBI taxonomy): Eukaryota > Metazoa > Chordata > Chondrichthyes > Carcharhiniformes > Carcharhinidae > Sphyrna > Sphyrna mokarran. The sequence goes on from JAGIQG010000005.1 coordinate 8,004,071, forward strand.
GCCAAAATGCATCACCTCGCATTTATCCGGATTAAATTTCATTTGCCATCTATCTGCCCAGTCTACCAACCTGTCTATGTCCTGTTGTATTGCCTGACACTGCTCTTCTGTACCCGCCAATCCAAGCATCTTGGTGTCATCAGCAAATTTGCTGATCTCACCACCTACCCCTACTTCCAGGTCGTTTATGTAGACCACAAATAGAAGAGGACCTAGTACTGAGCCTTGTGGCACTCCACTAGTGACAGGCTTCCAGCCGGAAAAAGAGCCTTCCACTACTACCCTCTGTCTCCTCCTCCCGAGCCAGTTCTCGAACCATCTACATACCCGACCCTGTATCCCATGCGCCTTCACCTTCTCTATCAGTCTACCATGAGGAACCTTGTCAAACGCCTTACTGAAATCCATGTAGAAGACATCAACAGCCTGTCCTTCATCAACTGTTTTTGTCACTTCTTCAAAAAATTCCACTAGATTCGTAAGACAAGACTTCCCCTTGACGAAGCCATGCTGCGTATCCCTGATCAGATCGCAGCGCTCCAGATGCTCATACATCCTGTCCCTAAGGATCCTCTCCATGAGCTTACCTATAACTGAAGTCAAGCTCACCGGCCTATAGTTCCCTGGGTGATCCCTCTGACCTTTTTTAAACAACGGTACTACGTTTGCTATCCTCCAGTCCTCTGGGACCTCACCTGTGTCCAAGGAAGAGACAAAGATTTTCGTCAGAGGCCCAGCCAAGTCTTCCCTCAACTCCCTTAGCAGCCTGGGGTAAATGCCATCAGGCCCCGGAGCTTTATATGTCTTCAAGCTGCCTAACAGCCCCAACACCTCTTTCCTCGTAATCCTTATTTCCCTCAACCAATCCTCAACTTTGTCAACATCAGGCACAGACATCTGTCCAGTCTCCTGCGTGAATACCGATGCAAAGTATTCATTCAGGATCTCCCCCATTCCCTCAGACTCTAAGCATAGATCCCCTCCTCTGTCCCTGAGAGGTCCAATCTTGCCTCTAACCATCCTTTTGTTCCTTACATAGGTGTAAAATGCCTTCGGATTTTCCTTAATCCTACCTGCCAGAGCCACCTCGTGGCCCCTTTTTGCCTTTCTAATACCCCTTTTAAGATCCCGTCTACACTCTCTATAAGCTCCCAGCGCTGTCTCAGTCCCTAGTTGCCTAGATCTAATGTAAGCCTCTCGCTTTTTCTTGATCAAGTCCTCAATCTCCCTGGTAAGCCAAGGTTCTCTAATCCTACCTTTCCCATCCTTCCTCCTTGCCAGCACGTATCTTTCCTGCAGAGAGTTTAGTTTTCCCTTGAAAGACTCCCACATGTACCTCGTCGACCTGCCCTCAAAAAGCTTATCCCAGTCCGTATCTTTAAGATCTTGCCTAATCTGGCCGTATCTAGCCCTCCCCCAGTTAAATACCCTCCCTTTGGGCCAGTCTCGTCCTTTTCCATTAATATCCTAAAGCAGACAGAGTTGTGATCACTATTTGACACCTGCTCTCCTACCTCGACGTCAACCACCTGGCCTGGCTCATTTCCCAGAACCAAATCCAGTATAGCCCCATATCTAGTCGGGCCATCCACATACTGCTCCAAGGACCTTCCAAAACACACTGTACAAATTCCTCCCCGTCCACTCCTACACCTCTGGGCACTCTCCAATCTACTCCAGGAAAATTGAAATCTCCCACTACTACTACCCTATTTTTCCTACACTTATCTAAAATGTCCCTGCATATCCCTTCTTCCACGGCCTGCGGGCTGTTGGGCAGTCTGTAGTAAACACCCAACAGAGTAACCACTCCCTTCCTATTCCTCAACTCCACCCATAGAGACTCAATTCCTAAATCATCCATACCTCTCTCCCTCTGCACTGCTATGACATTGTCCTTAACTAATAAAGCCACTCCCCCGCCTCTCTTCACACCAACTCTGTCACACCTCAAACACTTATACCCTGGAATATTCAATTGCCAGTCTTGCCCCTCCTTCAACCACGTCTCGGTCACCGCCACCACGTCTAAACTCCTCGGGAACATTATTGCCTTCAGTTCATCTGTTTTGCCAGTCACACTCCTCGCATTAAAACACATGCACTGAAGACCCTCAGCTCTCGGATATTCCTTTCTACCTACTGGTGTTACCCTATCATCCTCTCTCTCCCACTCCCAGTTCCCGCTGTCTCCCCACCCTCCCTCCCTATTAGTTTAAACACTTCTGAAACACTCCAGCTAACCTCCCAGCTAAAATATGTGTTCCCCTCCCAGTCAACTGCTCCCTATCCCTCGTGAATAGGTGACCCTCCCTCCTGAAGACTTCCCAAAGATCAATAAATATGAAGCCTTCTGCCCTACACCAATCCCTCATCCATGCATTTAGTTGGAGTGTCTCATTTATTACCCTATCGGTCCCGGGCACAGGCAGCAGGCCAGAGAACGCCACCCTGGAGGCCCTACCTTTCAGTTGAGCCCCCAACTCCCTAAACTGTCTACGTAAGTCCCCCCTGCGCTTTCTTACTTACTGTCCTGTCTGGCGGCAATACATATCTCTTTAACCTATGCTAATTCTACCTCCACACACATTGTCTGCATCTTTAAGACTTGAATAGTAGGTTAGTTGCAAAGACTTGCATTCTAATCAGTATTCTGTAAACTGTGTATGTCTTTATATGCCTTTCTCTGATAAGAACCTTGCATACACCTGACAAAGGAATACCTTTTCTGAAAGGTTGTGGAATTGCTATCAAATAAACTGGTTGGATTTAAACCTGGTGTTGTGAGACTTCTTAATGTGTTTACCCCTGTCCAACACCGGCAACTCTACATCATACCTGTTTCAACCACCTCACTTGGCCGTATGTTCCAGGTCCCTTCCACTCTGTGTAAAAAAAACTTCCCCCACACATCTCTACTGAACTTTTCCCTCTTTACCTTGAACTTGTGCCCCCTTGTAATTTTCTGCCCTGGGAAAAATCTTCCAACTGTTCACCCTATCTATACGCCTCATAATTTTATAAATTTCTATCAAGTCACCCCTCAGCCTTTGTCTTTCCAGGGAGAACAACCCCTGTATATTCACTCTCTTCTCATAGCTAATATCCTCCTTACCAGACAACATCCTGGTAAATGTTGTATGTGCTTTCTCCAAAGCCACTTCCTCCTTCTGGTAGTGTGGTGACCAGAATTGGACACAGTATTCCAATGTGGCCTAACCAATGTTTCATACAACTGTTATATCATTTGCCAAAGTTTATACTCGATGCCCTGACCAATGGAGGCAAACATGCCATATGCTTTCTTCACCATCTTTTCCACCTGCCACTTTTAAGGATCTGTGGACCTGCACACTCAGATCTTTCTGTGTGTCTGCTCCTGATGGTTCTGCCATTTATTTCATAGCTCCCATCTGAATTGGATTTACCAAAATGCATTACCTCGCATTTGTTCAGATTAAATTCCATCTGCCATTTCTCTGCCCAATTTTCGCAGCTTATCTACATCCTGCTGTTTTCTCTGGCAATCTTCACCACTGCCCATAACTCCAGCAATGCTGGTATCATCTGCAAACTTGCTAATCAGACCAGCTACGTTTTCTTCCAAGCAGCAGAGGTCCTAGCACTGATCCCTGTGGAACACCACTAGTTACAGACCACCATTCAGAAAATCATCCTTCCAATGCTACCATCTGCCTTCTATGGCCGAGCTGGTTCTGAACTCATTTAACTAGCTCATACCTGATCCCATATGCTTTAATCTTTTGCACAAGCCTGCCATGAGAAATTTTGTCAAATGCTTTACCAAAATCCATGTAGATAACATCCATGGACGTTCTTTTGACAATCACTCTTGTCACCTCTTCAAAAAACTCAATTAGATTCGTGAGACATGACGTCACTTGTATAGTGAGGATATAAAGGGGTATTTTTAGTGTTGCAGATGTGTGATTTGTACTATTGTATATTGTAGGAATAATCAAATTATGTACAAGCTTTGTAGAACAAAGAATAATATTTGCTGAAGATTTCACTGAATGCAGTCACTGACTGCCATGCGGGAAGAAGCTACGTATAGCGGGGAGTGATTAGTTAAATACAAGATATTCCCTGATCCACAAATCTGAAACCCTGTGAAGGACATGGACATAGTGGATGGTGAGTCTCCAGAGGAGTATGATGATATTCTAGGACATGTCAATATAAAAAAGTAGAAGGTTTGGTATTTTTAAACCATGGATTCTAGATTTTTGTTAAATTCAAATTTCACCACCTGCTGTAGTGAGATTCAAAGACAGATTCCCAGAGCATTACCCTGGGTCACTGGATTATTTATCAGTGACAATACCAGTATGCCACAACTTTCCAATCAGTGCTGGGACTTCTGTTGTTTGTGATATATATATAAATGATTTGGTGGAGAATGTAAGTGATCTGATTAGTAAATTTATGGATGACGCAAAGATTGGGATAATTGCAAATAGCGAAAAGTATTGACAAAGGATACAGCAGGATATAGATAGGCTGGAGACTTGCCAGAGAATTTGCAGATGGAATTTCATCTGCACAAGTTCAAGGATGCACTGTGAAAGATCTTATGCAGAAGGAAAATACACAATAAATGGTCAAACACTTAGAAGCATTAACATACAGAGGGCTCTGGGCATATAAATCCACAGTTCCCTGAAAGTGGCAAAACAACTTGATTAAGAGCTCAAGAACGCGTATGGTATGCTTACCTTCATTGATCAGGGCATAGCATATAGAAATTGACAAGTCATTTTGCAAATGTGTAGAATTTTAGTTAAGCCACATTTGGAATATTTTGTACACACCACAAAAAGGATGTGGGAGGCAACTAAAAACAGATAAAGCACTTGAAGAATGTTTCCAGCTTTGGAAGGTATTAGCTATGAAGAGAGATTGAACAAACTTTCTTTTATTTGAACATTGGAGGCTAAGGGGAAACCTCATAGAAGTTGCAAAACTATGAGAGGCCTGGATAGAATGGATATTTGGAATCTTTTTTCTCAGAGTAAAAATGTCAATTTCTAGGGGGCATAGGTTTATGATGAAAGGGGAAAGTTTAAAGAAGATTTGAGAAGCAAGGTTTTTACACAGAAGATGGTAAGTACCTGAAATGCACAATCAGAGGAGATGGTAAAAGCAGATACCAGCAATCTTTAAGACATATCATACAGATAAATTAAGAGGCAGGAAATAGACAGATATGGACTATGACAAGCAAAGGATATTTAGTTTAGAAAGGAAGTGCAGGCTCCGTGGGCCTAAAGGCCTGTTCCTGAGTTTTGTTCTCTTTGTTTGAAAGGTTAAACAGATTGAGATTCTACTGATTGGAACTTTGAAGAATGAGAAGTGATTGCATTGAAATATATTAGTACTAGGAACTATGATGTTGTTTTAGAGACAGGATTGGCAGCTTAAAATTCCAGGATACAAATGTTTCAGGTGATTTAGAGGGGAATATAAAATGGGGGGGAGGTGGTGAGAATATCACAGCTGTGCTCCGGGAGGACACCTTAGAGGGCTTATACAGCAAGGCAATATAAGTACAGCTCAGGAATAGGAACAGTGTAGTCCATCCAACAACGAGCAGGAGATAGAGGAACAGATATGTAGGCAGATTTTGGCAAGATGCAAAAGTAACAGGATAGTTGTGATGAGAGATTTGAACCTCCCTATATTGACTGGGACTTACTTATACTAGGGGCATGGATGGAGCAGAGTTTGTAAGGACCATCCAGGAGGGCTTCTTGAAACAGTATGTAGATAGTCCAACTAGGGAAGGGGCCATACTGGACTTGGTATTGGAGAATGAACCCATCCAGGTGGTTAATGTTTTAGTAGGAGAGCAGTTTGGGAATAACAACCACAATTCAGTAAGCTTTAAAGTACTGTTGCATAAAGATAAGGGCTATCCTCAAGTTGAGGTGCTAAATTGGGGGAAGGCTAATAACCATATTAGGCAGTAACAAAAGAATGTAGATTGGGGGCAGATGTTTGAGGCAAATCAACATCTGGCATGTGGGAGGCTCTCAAGTGTAAGTCGATAGGGTTTCAGGACCGGCATATTCCTGTAAGGATGAAGGACAAGTATGGAAAGTTTTGGGAATCTTGGATAATGAGAGATATTGTGAGTCTAGTCAAAGAGGAAAAGAAAATAGTCACCAAAGCCAGGAGGCTGGGAACACATGAAGCAAATGTGGAATATAAGGAAAGTAGAAAGAAGCTTAAGCAAGGAGTAAGGGGGGATAAAAGGGATCATGAAAAAGCAATGGCCAGCAGGCTTAAGGAAAATCCCAAGGCTTTTTATTCATTTGTAAAGACCAAGAGGATAGCCAGGGAGAAGGGTTGGCCCACTCAAGGACAGGGAGGGAATCTATACATGGAGCCAGAGGAAATGGGTGAGGTATTAAATGATACTTTCTATCAGTATTCACCAAAGAAAAGGACTTGGTGGATGATGAGTCTGGGAAAAGATGTGTAGTTTGAGCCATGTTGAGATAAAAAAGGAGGTATTGAGGTTTTTGAGAAACAGTAAGGAAACAAGTCCTCAGACTTGATGGGATATACTCCAGAATACTGAGAGAGGCAAGGGAGGAAATTGCTGGAGCCTTGAGAGAAATCTTTGTATCCTCACTGGCTACAGGGGAGGTGATGTAGAGATGCCAGCGTTGGACTGGGGTAAACTCAATAAGAGGTCTGACAACACCATTTTAAATCAAACCGATTTATTTGATAGTAAACTTGCAAGCTTTCGGCCTTTGTAGCCTTCGTCAGGCGAATGAGCTGTTCGCCTGACAGGGGAGGTTCCAGAGGGTTGAAGAATAGCCAATGTTGTTCCTTTGATTTGTTGTAGTGGAGAATTTCTTGTTTTCTGAGCTGTAATAATAAACTTAACAAAGTTTGCTTTGATAAAACAACTAGCTTTTTTTATCACAAAACTGCATGTAGTATATGGCAGAATCTTGGAAACAGACAGCATTCTGCACAAACTGTTGATTCTATCCCAAGACAGCGCCAACTACAAGAATCAATTCAATAGTTATACCTTTTTCTTATTAGCTTACATGATTTCAGGAATTCAATTAGTAATACAAGCAGTAATACATCATTATGATCCGGTGACCTCTGAGACTCTCTGTCTCATCAATAATATCATTATCTTGTCCTTTGAAGGAACAGAAAGATTTGGTGATCTCTGACCATATCTTGTTTTCTGATGTAATAGAAGGTTCTGTGACTGTGATCTTATTTCGCCTCACTACTCCAGCCCTAAATTATGTGGAGTCACCCTTATTTGGTGTTGACCTTCTCCGGGCCTATTCATGTCTTAGGTTATGCAGAGTCGGTATTCCTTTTTTTTTAAACCAGATATTTGACCAGTTTTCCCGTCATGCCACTACTTCATTCATACAACTTCTCAGATTGAGAAGAGTAGAAAGAATAATCCAGGTAGTTGCAGGCCAGTGAGCCTCACATCAGTGGCAGGGAAATTATTGCAGAGGATTCTTCAAGATGGGATTTATTCCCAACTGGAAATAAGTGGACATATTAGTGAGAGGCAACATGGTTTTTTGAAGGGAAGTTCGTGTCTCATGAACTTGAATGAGTTTTTTGAGGAAGTGATGAAGATGATTGATGAGGATAGGGCAGTAGATGTTGTCTACATGGACTTCAGTAAGACCTTTGACAAAGTTCTTCATGGTAAACTGTGCAGAAGTTGCAATCGCATGGGATCAGAGGTGAGCTGGCAAGGCAGATACCAAACTGGCTCAGTTAAAGAAGACAGAACATACCAGTGGAAGAGCGCATTTCTGAATGGAGGGCTGTGAGAAATGGCATTTCTCAGGGATCAGTGCTGGGACTTTTGCTGTTTGTAACCTCTATAAATGATTTGGAGGAAAATGCAATTGGTTTGATCAGTAAGTTTGCGGATGACCAAACGTTGGTGGATTTGTGGATAGCAATGAGGACCATCAGAGGATATGGCAGGATACAGATCAATTGGAGACATGCGTGGAGAGATGGCAGATGGTGTTAAATCCAGATAAATGTGAAGTAATGCATTTTGGAAGGTCTAATACAGATAGGAAATATACAATAAATAACAGAACCCTTAATAATATTGATAGACAAAGGGATCTGGGTATACAGGTACATCGGTTACTGAAAGTGGCAATGCAAGTGGATAAGGAAGTCAAGAAGGTGTATGACATCCTTGCCATCATCAGCTGGGGCATTGAGTTTAAAAATTGGCAAGTCATGTTGCATCTTTATAGAACCTTAGTTAGGCCACATTTGGAATATTGTGTTCAATTCTGGTCGCCACACTACCAGAAGAATATGGAGGCTTTAGAGAGGTTGCAGAAAAGATTTACCATGATGTTGCCTAGTATAGAGGGCATACCAGCTTTGAGAAGAGGTTGGAGAAACTTGGTTTTGTCTCACTCGAACGATAGAACATTACAGCGCAGAACAGGCCTTTCGGTCTTCGATATTGCGCCGACCAATTAAGAAAAAGCAATGACCCTCTAACCTAAACCATTCCCTTTTCATCCATAAACTTATCTACTAACCTCTTAAATGCCGCCAAACTTGGCGCATCTGCAGCAGGCAGGGCATTCCATACCCTTACCACCCTCTGGGTAAAGAACCTACCTCTGATGGAGGTTGAGGGGTGACCTGATAGAAGTCTACAAGATTATGACAGGCATGGACAGAGTGGATAGTCAGAAGTTTTTTCTCAAGGTGCAAGAGTCAATTACTAGGGGGCACAGGTTTAAGGTGCGAGGGGCAAGGTTTAAAGGAAATGTACGAGGCAGATTTTTTACATGATGAGTGTCTGGAACTCATTGCTAGGGGAGGTAGTAGAAACAGATATGGTAGTGACTTTTAAGGGGCATCTGGACAAATACATAAAAGGGATGGGAATAGAGGGATATGTTCCCTGGAAAGGTGGGGGTTTTAGTTGAGTCAGGCGGCATGGAGGGCTGAAGAGCCTATTCCTGGGCTGAAATTTTCTCTGTTCTTTGTTCTTTTATTATATAGGATTCCTAAGGGGTTTGACAGCATAAATGCTGAGTAGATGTTTCCCATAACAGGAGAGTCTTGGACTACAGAGCATAGTCTCAGAATAAAGCAGCGCCAATTTAAGACTCGGATGAGGACAAATTTCTTCTCTTAGTGGATTAGGATTTTTGTAACTCCACAGAGATCTGTGGGGACAGAATCCTTGTGCAGAGATAGATAATTTTTTGATCATTAAGGAAATCTAGAGTTATAGGGAGAGTGGCAGGGAAGTGGATGTGAGGAGTATTAGGTCAGCCATGATCCCATTGAATGGCAGCGCAGGCTCACACTCCTGTTCCTATTTTTTATGATCTTGTGGTCCTGTCAGACAGAACATACCTAGTAGCTCCCTGATGCTTGTGGGAGTTCCCCTGTCACTGTAAGTAAATTGGGGGGGAGGGGGGGGCAGATTCCACTTCTCCAGCTTCCACTCTAAATGCATTAAAGAAGTCATCATCTATGATCAAGTCCTCCCTATACATAGATGATGCTCAGATGAGAAGGATCGCAACAGACACCTACAGACACTGAAATACACCCTCATAAAAACAGGATATGGCACTCAACTCATCGATCGGCAATTCCAACGCGTCACAATGAAAATCCGCACTGACCTCCTCAGAAGACAAGCACAGGACACAGCGGACAGAATACCCTTCATCATCCAGTGCTTCCCCAGAAAGGTAAAGCTACGAAATCTTTTCCAGAGCCTTCAACATATCATCGATGAAGATGAACATCTCACTAAGGCCATCCCCAGATCCCCGCTATTTGTTTTCAAACAACTGCGCAACCTCAAACAGACCATAGTACACAGCAAACTACCCAGCCTTCAGGAGATTAGTGACCATGACGCCACAGCAACATCGCAAGATGTGTCTGACCATCCATATGGATGCCATCATTTCATGTGAGAACGCTACCCACCAGGCACACATACAAACTCTTATGACTTGGCCAATATTGTCTACCTGATATGCTGTAGTAAAGGATGTCCTGAGGCATGGTACATTAGTGAGACTATGCAGACTTTATGATAACGGATGAAAGACACTGCTCGACAGTCACCAGGCAGAAGTATTCTCTTCCTGTTAGGGAACACATCAGCAGTCAAGGGCATTCAGTCTCTGACCTTTGGTAAGCATTCTCCAAGGCAACCTTCACGATATATGACAATGCAGAATTGCTGAGCAGAAACTCAGTGCACACATTAAGTTCATGTAACATTACCTGTAACCTCACAACTTGACTAGGCTTGCAAAATCTCACTAATTTTCCTGGCTGGAGACAATACACACCTCTTTAACTCTCTCTCTACTCGTATTGTCTGCATTTATTACCTGTTAAGGCTAGCATTCCAATCATTATCTTGTAAATGAGTTTGCGCCTATGTATGCCCTGTTTGTGAAACAAATCTTGCACTCACCTGATGAAGAAGTGGTGCTCCAAAAACTCGTGTTACCAAATAAACCTGTTGTTGTGAGATCACTTACTTTGACTACTCCAACACTGGCAACTCCGCATTGCCACTGCTGAGTGGCCTCCTCTCCAACAATGCTGCTGACGCTGGTCAACCTCTGTGTCCTCCTCCTCCAAAAGGTCTCCTCTTTGTTGCACCAGGTTATTTAGTGCACAGCACACCAGCAGAATGCAGGAAGAAATCAGGTGCTCTATTATAGGGCCGTGCCAGAGCAGTTCAGACACCTGAACTGCCTTTTCAGAAGCCCAATGCATCTCTCCACTATAGAGCAGGTGGCAATGTGAGCCTCATTATATGGATCTCCGCCTTAGTCACAGGCCTCCGCAGAGGCATCATCAGCATAGTCAAAGTGAGTACTCTGTGTCACCCACCAGCCATCCCTGCAGCCTGGACTCCTTCTCAAACAGCTCCAGTATGTCTGAGCTCCAAAGAATAAAACTGTCATGCACATTGCATGGATGTCTGGTTCAGATGTGCGTGATGTTCATTTTATGGTCACAAACCAATTGTACATTTAAGGAGTGGAACCCCTTTCTATTGACAAATCTTCATGGATTCTGAAGGAGGGCCTTGAAGGCAATGTGGGTACAGTCTACAGCTCCCTGCACATTATGCATCTCCACAATGGCTACAAATCTTGCAGCCCAGGCTTCCTGCTGGGCCTAATCCTGGTGAAATTTAATATACTGGCCAGACATACAGGGCATCCATGACCTCTGTGATACATGTGGGCAGCTGTGAAATGCCACGTACATCTCCGCTGGGGTCCTGGAAGGAGCCCGTTGCATAAAAGTTCAGAGCTGCCGTCAATTTGACAGCAACTGAGCGTGGGTGCCTCTACTGCCCTGAGGTGCCAAGTCCTGCTACAAATGGCACAGATGTTGCACTGTCTCCTTTTAGAGCTGGAGCCATTGAAAGCACAGAGTGTCTGACCTTTGTTTGTGTCTAAAACTGCCAGAGTCTTGCTCTCTCCTTCTCCTGTGCCCCATCCTCAGGGCAAATGGCAGCCACTTCTTGCCTTCAGAGGTTATTTCCTTTACTCCTGTGAGTGATGAGGCCTGGGCCTCCTCTGCCATAATACATATTGCTGCTGCTCCTCCTCCTCCTCAGCTCCAGCAGCAACCCAAAGAACAGCAAAATCAATTGGCTGCATCGCAAAACCCATCTTGTCAATCTGAAGGGACGGATTTGAAGGAGAGAAATACATGGAGAGATTAAAGAATGCTGCTTGCCCCTAGCCCAGCAACATACACTCTGTACTGTCCATTGACCCCATAGAGGACCCCAGCAACATAGCCCACCACCTCCCCCATGCACAGATCCTCCAGCAACACTGTATACCCCCAGTAACACACACCCAGTAATGCACACCCAGAGCTTACATAGTAGTGAGCACAAACACTTGCTTGAAACGATCTGAGGCTAAAGCACTGCCATTTTAGGTCTTCCAGCATATCCTTCAGCTGGAAGAGTGCTGAGTGCACTAAGACATAGTAGCATCCACAAGGCGCTAGGTCTGTATTGAGACCCAGGTCAGGTTAACATAGGACACGTGCTTAGCATCAGCTTCCTACCCCACCACGAACACATTCGCTGAATCTCCCCAATCTGAAACGCAACATGGCCACCACGAAAGGATCCCCTGTGAGCAGCACGGAGCTGTCCAAATGCAGGCACTTACCTCCTCACTAACTCTCATTGATGGAGCATCAGAATTGGATTTTTATCAAGCATGTCTTTTCCAGACCGATTCCAATTGGATAAACACAGTTGTAAAGGTAGACGTGTTGGTAATGTGGGGCATGCAGCTCGTTAAGTGAATTGAAATACAGGCAGATTTATTTAAATTGATGTTGCATCCATTTTGGGTGTGTTCTTGATCACAGCCATTTTCTAGCCTTGGTAAAATGCGAACTAGTACATAAGTGGGCAGATCACACTACTTGCCTCATGCCTGTCTTTACCAAATTTTCACATCCTAAAACAGGCACAATGTGATGGTAAAATCCAAGCTTTAGAATTCTTTGAGAGATTTCTGGCCTTTGTCTCAGCAACAAGAAGCCCAATCATACTTTGGGGAAATTAATATTAAAAGTAAAAGCTTTATTAACAAAAAAAGAAGGCTTAAGCACTCAAGGTTACAGTTAAACAGTTAAAGTTAGTTTTAAAAACTATCTCCCCAAAAGATTCCCTACTTGGTCAGACCCACAAACATCTTCCAGGCACCAGTCTATCATGCAAACCAGCCTCCCATCCTCTGAGTCTGTCTACTCTTTCCACTGCCTCAGAAAAGCAGCCAACATAATCAAGGACCCCACGCACACCAAACATACTCTCTTCCATCTTCTTCCACTGGGAAAAAGATCTAAAAGTCTGAAGTCATGCACCAACCGACTCAAATACAGTTTCTTCCCTGCTGCCATCAGACTTTTGAATGGATCTACCATATATTAAGCTGATCTATCTCTACTACTATGACTGTAACACTGTATTCCATACCCTCTTCTTTCCTTCTCTCCTACGTATTCTGTGAACATTATGTTCTGTTTGTTTAGCACAGAAGAAACAATACTTTTCACTATTTACCAATACATGTGACGATAATAAATTAAGTCAAATCAAAGCTTCTTCTATACATTAAAGGCAATCTCTGATTTTCTAATATTAAGGAGACATAGTAGAACAATGTTAAAACTTCAGTCTCTCAGTCCTGAAACCCTATTTACACTCTTTACCAATAACAAGGTGGATTTAACACTCTTCAAGGATTCATGGCATCCACCCACAGCTATCATCAGGGCAACACCAGGAGGTGCAATGACCTCAACAAACATATTTTGTAAGGTCAGAGCATGGTGAGCTGTAAGTAATGGGTTTGTCTGAGAAATGGCCAGGCAAAACCCCACTCAACTGATGGCCAATGATTAATCCTGCAAACATGAGAGCTTCGAATAACCATTCTGCTGATAATGTGAGATACAAAGAACAAAGAACAAAACAGCATGGGAAACAGGCCCTTCGGCCCAACGAGCCCGTGCCACCACCCCGATGTTCCCACCTCTACCCGTGATCCCTGTCCATGTTAATAGATCTATGGATTTAAAACTAAATTTGAGACAATTTAGGGATAGCTGAATCTTTGAAACTCTGATGAAGTCTACATTCCAAATCTCCTTGAACTTTGAAGCAACTAACAGGAAGCTGCAATCCAGGAAACGTCTGAACAATATAAATGAAAATACATTTTCAAGTGTTCAAATTATACAAGACGAGCATACACCCATGTTGTTTTAATATTTCTTAATGTTTTATTGCTTACTTCTGTATCTAGTTGCAGCCCTTGTGTCTATAGCTGAGTGGAGGCAGCCTGTTGATTGCTTTGCCTTGTTGATTGTGAGGACTTTGAACAGCATTCAGTAGTCACCTGAATCTTAGAAAGGCTCAGCCTGCTGATAGTCTCCTGTTCTGTTGCAGTTGCAACCTCCTAGGTCTGATCTGCTGGAGGTAATGGGGTCACTGGCTGAGCAGAGGTGACATAGAAAGCGCTCTTGGAATGTCCTAGTTTAAAGCTCCTGGGATGCCAGACAGACTTCAGGAAGCATAGTAGAAGACATGTTCCTCTGTACCTCAGTGGGGATGAAGTGAAAATAAGTCATAGAATCATAGAATTATAAAATGGTCGAAAGCTTTAACTTTTTCAAGTCTAGATCACCAACAACCTGTCCCATTCTCTCCATGCTGACTCTATAGTTAAGAAAGTTCACTAGTGTCTCTACTTTCTGAGGAGGCTGAGGAAATTTGGCATATCCACTACAACTCTTGCTGACATTTACAGCTTGCTTTCCACATGTATCACAGCTTGGCCTGGCTCCTGTTCTAACCAAGAGTGCAAGAAATTACAAAGGGTTGTGAACATAGCCCCCAGTCCATCATGCAAACCAGCCTTCCATCCATTGACTCTGAGTACACTTACAGGAAAGTAGCCAGCATAATCAAGGATCTAATGCACCCTAGACCCTTCCACCGGGAAAAAGACACAAAAGTCTGAAAATATATGTCAACACACTCAAGAAAACTTTTCCTCGCTGTCATTAAATTTTTGAATGGTCCTAACACATGTAACACTGACCTTTCTCTTCACCTTTCCTGTATCAGTTACGTTTACCTTAGTGATGAAAAGGGATGGGCACATACCAAATAACAGTAGTTATAGCTGGGGGAAAGGTAATTATGAGGCTATTAGGAGAGATTTAGGATGCATAAGGTGGAGCAGGATATTGCAGGGGCTGGGGACATCTGAAATGTGGAGCATATTTAAGGAACAGCTTCTGCATGTCTGTAATCTCATCTTGGAGTTCGGTGACAAGTGGCGTACCTCAGGGGTCTGTTTTGGGGCCCCTGCTGTTTGTAATTTTTATAAATGATCTGGATGAGGGTATTGAGGGATGGATTAGTAAATTTGCGGATGACACTAAAGTCGGTGGAGTGGTAGATAGTGAAGAGGGTGTTATAGTTTGCAGAGGGACTTGGACAAGTTGCAGAGCTGGGCCGAGAGGTGGCAAATGGAGTTTAATGTGGAAAAGTGTGAGGTAATGCACTATGGCAGAAATAGTAAATGTGTAGAGTATAGGGCAAATGGTAGGATTCTTAGTAGTCTAGATGAACAGAGGGATCTTGGTGTGTATGTGCATAGATCCCTGAAAGTAGGCAGTCAGGTCGAGAAGGTTGTTAGGAAGGCATATGGAGTCGTGGCTTTTATTGGTAGAGGGATTGAATTTCGGAGCCGCAACGTCATGTTGCAACTGTACAAAACTCTAGTGCGGCCACACTTGGAGTATTGTGTGAAGTTCTGGTCCCCACATTATAAGAAAGATGTGGAGGCATTGGAGAGGGTACAGAGGAGGTTTACCAGGATGTTGCCTGGTATGGAGGGCAGGTCTTATGAAGAAAGGCTGAGGGATTTGAGGTTGTTTTCGTTAGAAAGAAGGCGGCTAAGAGGAGACCTTATTGAAAAATATAAGATGATTAGAGGTTTAGATAGGGTGGACAGTGATAGCCTTTTTCCTAGGATGGAGAAAGCTAGCACGAGGGGACACAGCTTTAAATTAAGGGGTGATAGTTATAGGACGGATATCAGAGGCAGGTTCTTTACCCAAAGGGTGGTTCGGGAGTGGAATGCCCGGCCTGCAGCAGTTGTAGATGCGCCAAGTTTGGTGGCGTTTAAGAGGTTAGTTGATAAGTATATGGAAGAGAAGGGAATGGTTGGAGGGGCATTGCTTTTTATATTGGTCAGCGCAACATCGAAGGCCGAAGGGCCTGTTCTGTGCTGTAATGTTCTATGTTCTATGTTCTATGTAATAAATATGTACCTGCCAGGCAGGGAGGAAGTGGTCGAGTGAGAGAACCATGGTGTACTAGGGAAGTTGAATCTCTGGTGAAGAGGAAGAAGGAGGCTTATATAATGATGAGACGTGGAGGCTCAGTTAGGGCACTGAAGAGCTATAAATTAGCCAGGAAGGAGCTAAAGAGGGAGTTGAGAAGAGCTAGAAGAGGACACGAGAAGACCTTGGCGAATAGGATGAAGGAGAATCCTAAAGCTTTTTACAGGTATATAAATAATAAAAGATTGGTTAGGGCAAGATTAGGGCCAGTCAGAGATAGCAGTGGGAAGTTGTGCGTGGAGCCTGAGGAGATAGGAGAGACACTGAATGAGTATTTTTCGTCAGTATTCACGCAGGAGAAAGACAATGTTGTCGGGGAGAATACTGCGATACCAGGTTGTAGACTGGGCAGGATTGAGGTTCATGAGGAGGAGGTGTTAGCGAATCTTGAGGGTATGAAAATTGATAAGTCCCTGGGCCAGATGGGATTTACCCTAGGATTCTCTGGGAGGCTAGAGAGGAGATTGCAGAGCCTTTGGCTTCATGTCGTCGTTGGCTACAGGTATAGTGCCGGAAGACTGGAGGATGGCAAATGTTGTCCCTTTGTTCAAAAAGGGGAGTAGGGACCATCCTGGAAATTATAGACCGGTGAGCCTGACTTCTGTTGTGGGCAAAGTCTTGGAAAGAATTATAAGGGATAGGATTTATAAGCATCTAGAGAGAAATAGAAATAGAACATAGAACATAGAACAATACAGCACAGAACAGGCCCTTCGGCCTTCGATGTTGTGCCGACCAAAATAAAAAGCAATGCCCCTCCAAACTAAACCATTCCCTTCTCTTCCATATACTTATCAACTAACCTCTTAAACGCCACCAAACTTGGCGCATCTACAACAGCTGCAGGCAGGGCATTCCACTCCCTAATCACTCTTTGAGTAAAGAACCTACCTCTGATATCCGTCCTATAACTCATACCCCTTAATTTAAAGCTGTGTCCCCTCGTGCTAGCTTTCTCCATCCTAGGAAAAAGGCTATCACTGTCCACCCTATCCAAACCTCTAATTATCTTATATGCTTCAATAAGATCCCCCCTTAGCCGCCTCCTTTCTAACGAAAAACACCTCAAATCCTTCAACCTCTCTTCATAGGACCTGCCCTCCATACCAGGCAACATCCTAGTAAACCTCCTCTGTACCCTCTCCAATGCCTCCCCATCCTTCTTATAATGTGGCGACCAGAACTGCACACAATACTCCAGGCGGCCGCACTAGAGTTGTGTACAGCTGAAACATGGTGCTGCGGCTCCTAAATTCAATCCCTACCAATAAAAGCTAAGACTCCATAGCCTTCTTAACCAACTTGATCCACTGACTGCCTACTTTCAGGGATCTATTGAAAAATACACCAATTAATCTTCTGTTCTCAACACTATTAAGGAGCCCTACTATTCGCCCTATATTTACACATTTATTGTTCCTGCCAAAAGTGCATTAACTCACACTTTTCCACATTTACACTCCATTTGCCACCTCGCGGCCCAGTTCTGCAACCTTGTCAAGTCACTCTGTAAACTAAAACACCCTCTCACTATCTACCACTCCACCGACTGTTATAGTGTCATCTGCAAATTTACTGATCCATGCCTCAATACCCTCATCCAGATCATTTATAAAAATTACAAACAGCAGGGGCCCCAAAACAGACCCCTGAGGCACACCACTCGTCACCGAACTCCACGATGAATATCTCCCATCAACCACCACCCTCTGTCTTCTATCTGCCAGCCAATTCCTAATCCAATTAGCTAAATCAATAAATTGATTTGGAATAGTCAGCACGGTTTTGTGAAGGGTAGGTCATGCCTCAGAAACCTTATTGAGTTTTTTGAGGAGGTGACCAAAGAGGTAGATAAGGGTAAGGCAGTTGATGTAATGTATATGGATTTTAGCAAAGCGTTTGATAAGGTTCCCCATGGTAGGCTACTGCAGAAAGTGCAGATGCATGGGATTGAAGGTGATTTAGCAGTTTGGATTAGGAATTGGCTAGCTGATAGAAGACAGAGGGTGGTGGTTGATGGGAAATATTCAACCTGGAGTGCAGTTACAAGTGGTGTACCTCAAGGATCTGTTTTGGGGCCACTGCTGTTCGTCATTTTTATAAATGACCTAGATGAGGGTGTAGAAGGTTGAATTAGTAAATTTGCTGATGATACCAAAATGGGGGGAGTTGTAGACAGCGAGGATGGATGTTACAGTTTGCAGAGGGACATAGGTAGGTTCCAGAGCTGGGCTGTGAGGTGGCAAATGGAATTCAATATGGATAAGTGTGAGGTGATTCACTTTGGTAGGAATAATGGGCATATGAGATATAGAGCTAATGGAAGGATTCTTAATAGTGTTGTCGAGCAGAGGGATTTGGGGTACAAGTACATAGCTCTTTGAAAGTTGGCACCCAGGTTGATAAAGTTGTTAAGAAGGCGTACGGTGTGTTAGCTTTTATTGGTAGAGGGATTAAATTTAGGAGCCGTGAGGTTATGTTACAACTGTACAAAACTCTGGTGCGGCAGCACTTGGAGTATTGCGTACAGTTCTGGTCGCCGCATTATAAGAAAGATGTGGAAGCATTGGAAAGGGTGCAGAGGAGGTTTACCAGGATGTTGCCTGGTATGGTGGGAAGGCCTTATGAGGAAAGGCTGAGGGACCTGAGGTTATTTTCATTAGAGAGAAGAAGGTTACGCGGTGACCTAATTGAGGCGTATAAGATGATGAAAGGACTGGATAGGGTGGATAGTGAGAGCCTTTTTCCTCGGATGGTGATGACCAACACGAGGGGACATAACTTTAAATTAAGAGGTGGTAGTTATAGGACGGATGTCAGAGGCAGGTTCTTTACACAGAGGGTGGTGAGAGCGTGGAATGCCCTGCCTGCAGCAGTTGTGGACTCGCCTTCTTTGGGGGCATTCAAATGGTCGGTGGATAGGCATATGGATGATATTGGAATAGTTTAGGTTAGAGGGTCCACTGGCCGGCGCAACATCGAGGGCCGAAGGGCCTGTACTGCGCTGTAACGTTCTATGTTCTATGTTCTATGTATTTACACTATATTGTGCACCCTATCCTTTCCTTCTCCTTTGTGCACTTTATGAATAATATGTTTTGCCGGTATAGCGCACAGGAAACAATACTTTTCACAGTATCCCAATACACATGACAGCAATAAATCAAATCAAATCAAATCACTACAGTTATTCCATCTGCTGGTCCTGTGTGACATCATTAGTATGCTCAGACAGATGCCCTTATGAAAGTGTCAGTTCATAATGTGTAGATGGTACATTTACCCTGATGGAATGCAGCAGACTGTTCCTTTTCTTCCTGCTGCATGACTTTGTTCTTGACCTCCTGAGTGCTAATTACCACTGCAACTTCTATCTAAACTCCCCTGGTTACATTTCCGTTCCCATCCTGCAGTAGAATCTCCAGGAAAGATCACTGTATTGCACAGCCACAGGATTCTGTCTTACCTTGTTATTTGTTTGCACAGAGCTACTAACCTGCAGTGATTGGTTGGATGCCCTTCTAATATGATACCCGGACCTTTGATCTCCATCAATCCATCATGGGATTGTTACTTTCTGCCCATCCTGGAACAGATTAGCCATGATTCAATCAGATGAATAAGTAATGAGCTAAATAATGTTCTGACACCCTACAGTCTCAGCAGGAATCACATTATTTTTTGAACATTGACTACCTTTTCTTTGTCAAGATCATCTCAGTCCCTTAATTTTCATGAATGGAATTCAGAGACATGGGACTTTCGTGATAGCTTAAATGGCTCCATTCTGCACTTTTAAATTCCATATATCTATATTGTAAATGTTCATTTAATAATTAATAATAGATAATCAGGAACTTATTTACCTTCACTCGTGATGTTTTTTCTTTGTTTTATCAATTTTTTATATTCTAGGATGTTAAAGAGCTTTATGCATATTTTAGCCATCATTTCATCGATGCATTAGTGAGATGTACATCTCTGTCATTAGATGGACTGAAAAGAAGAATCTTCAAGTAAGTGTTGTTTTGTAACAATCATTTTCTTTTACTTTTTAAATATAGGGATAGTTTTACAAAATTATTCTCCAAATATAAACCTTCATTTATCATGAAAAGTCTGGGAAATTAAAGGTATGTATGAGAATGCTTCAAGGCTACAATGAACACCTTCTAAATAGACTCCTGACATCCCAATGTGACCTTTCTCTGCATTCCTCCTTGCAGTGGGGAATGGTCTGTGATTCTCCACAGATATATATAGAAATCATAGAAACCCTACCGTGCAGAACGATGCCATTCGGCCCATCGAGTCTGCACCAACCACAACCTCCATATCCTTACTACTTATGTTTGACTCCTATCTATCTGATGTCAGCATGCTGACTTCCTGGCTCATGTTTGAATGAAGCTTAGCCCTACATTCCTATGTCCTTTTGCTCTAAAGAGGATTTAGCGATGAGGGTCTAGGATTCACTGAATTGTCCTAACATGCAAGTGAAATATTTGCACTGAGAGGGCCTAGCCATTTGGCAAGTACCTGGTGGAAGACCCGGTGCTGTGCTTAACTGTGTTAGGGATTATAATTGTAGAATCATAGAATTTTGCAGCATTTAAGGAGACCATTCAACCCACCATGTCTTTACCAGTGCCCAAAAGAGCTATCCAGCAAGTCCCATTCACTATCTCTATAGCCCTCTAAATCATCTCTTTCAAATATGTATCCAGATCTTTTGAAACCTCCTGTGGAATCGGCTGCCACCACTCTCCCAAGCAGTGCATTGCAAATCCCAAAAATCTTCTGAGTATCAAATTTTCTCACTCCTAGCTCTCTTGCTGACTGTCTTGAAACTGTGACCCCTACTCGCTGACATACCAATCATTGGAAACAGGATATCCTTCTTTACTCTGTCAAAACTGTTCATTATCTTGAACATCTCAATAAAGTCACCTTTTAATAAAGAACAAAGAACAAAAAATAAAACAGCATGGGAAACAGGCCCTTCGGCCCAACGAGCCCGTGCCGCCACCCCAATGTTCCCACCTCTACCCGTGATCCCTGTCTATGTTTATAGATCTATGGATTAAAAACCAAATTTGACACAATTTAGGAAGAATTTGTTTTGCCAATTAGCCTAACAGCACATCTTTGGGATGTGGGAGGAAACCGGAGCACCCGGAGAAAACCCACGCAAGCACGGGGAGAATGCGCAAATTCCCACAGACACAGGCCCAAATCCATGTATCTGCACAGCACAGCGACGGTCACTGAGCTGTTGTGTTGCCCATCAAATGGTCCAGGTGAAGCGTACACTAATGACGTGAAGCACTAGGATACTCTCGAAAAAATCCAAGAGCAACCCTCTCACGACCCATCGCGTGTATGCTCCTTGTTAGACAACAAGGTGGACCAAAGCACCTGTAGGACAAAAACAAGTACATCAATATCATCATCTATTTACACACTTCCCAGGGACTACAAAGGCTCATGATGCCTATTTTAAATCAGTTTTCTATACCCCTCCATTCCCATTCTGTTCATGTGCCTATCTAAGTATTTCTTCAATAACTCCAGAGTGCCTGCCTCCATACTTTATTTGGCAGTGCATTCCATACCCCCACCACCCTCTGTGTGAAAAAACTCCCTCTGGCATCCAAATTATATCTTACCCCCCTCACCGTAAGCCCGTGACCCCTTGTGCTATTAGAGTCCATCCTAGGAAAAAGCTTAACCCTGTTTATTCTGTCTATACCCCTCATGATCTTGTACACCTCTATTAGATCTCCTCTAAGTCTACGTCTTTCTAAGGAAAACAGTCCCTAACCTCTCCTCGTAACTCAGACCTTCCATACCAGGCAACATCCTGGTAAACCTCCTCTGCACTCTCTCCAGAGTCTTCACATCTTTCCTGTAGTAAGGCGACCAGAACTGGATGCAGTATTCCAAATGAGGTGTAACCAATGTTTTATACAACTGCAACATTAAAGGCCAGCTCTTGTATTCTATACCCCTTCCTATAAGGGCTAACATACTATATGCTTTCTTCACAACCTTCTCCACCTACTCTGCCAGTAGACTTATGCACCTGCACCCCCAGGTCCCTCTGTATTTCTATACTCTTAATAGGTCTACCCTTTATCATATATCTCCCCCCTACATTCTTTCTCCCGAAATGCATCACCTCGTACTTATCAGGATTAAATTCCATCTGCCATCTATCTGCCCAAGCTACCAGCCTATCTATGTCCTGCTGCATTGCCTGACAATGCTCCTCCCTTCTCTGTTCCAAGGAGAATAAGCCCAATTTTTCTAATTTTGTATTGGTGACACAGTGGTTCGCATTGCTGCATCACAGCACCAGAGATCTGGGTTCTAATCCTAGTTTTGATCACTGAGTTCTCTAGTTTTCTCCCACAGTCCAAAAGAGGTGCTGGTCAGGTGCATTGACCACACCTGAACAGATGCCAGAGTGTGGCAACTAGGGGATTTTCACAGTAACTTCATTACAATGTTACTATAATAAATTTTAAACTTTAAAACAGAAGTGCCTTATTTTGGTATAATTCTAGTAAATCATCCATCCCTAAGTAAGGTGCCCAGAACTGAGAAATATTCCAAATGTTGTCTGACCAATGATATGGAGAGGTGTGGTATCACTCCTTTCCATTACACTCGATTCTTCTAATTATAAACCCAAGGACTTATAAGCCTTCTTAACTGTCTCAACTTGCCCAACCAACTCAGAGAATTATGCAGTTGAAGCCCAAGGCCCTCTGTTGCAGTGTCCCCCTGAAAGTTGTACCGTTGAACCTGTATTGACTCCCCACATTTATTCTACCAAAATGCATTTACTCACATTTTGCTGCAATAAAATTCATCTGCCAGGTGTCTGCCCATTTGGTTAACTTATAAATGAATTCACTCAGCGTCATTTTCACAATTCACCATTCTCCACCTGCAAATTTAGAGATTTTAACCGCAACATGCATCGCTAAATAATTTATATCAATCAGAAATGGCAAGGATGCCAGCACTAATCCCTGGGGAACACCACTTTCAACACATATCCAGTGTGAGAAATGCCTATCTATATCTGATTTGACTTATCATTGTCAATATATTAGTACAAGTGAAAAGCATTGTTTCTTGGATGCTAAACAGACAAAGCATACAGCTCATAGGAAAGGAAACAAGACAGTGCAGAATGTGATGTTACAGTTATCGAGAAAGATCAACTTAATACAAGATAGGCCCATTCAAAAGTCTGATGGCAGCAGGGAGGAAGCTTTTCTTGAGTCAATTGGTATGTGACCTCGGACTTTTTCTCGATGGAAGAAGGTGCGTAGAATTCTCCATTATGCTTGTTGCTTTGCCGAGGTAGTGGGAAACATAGACAGAGTCAATGGGTGGGAGACTGGTTTGCATGATGGATTGGACTATCATGATCTTTTGTAGTTTCTTGTGGTCCTGGTCAGAGCAGAGCCATATGAAGCTGTGATACAATCAGAAAGAATGCTTTCTATGGTGCATTTGTAAAAGTTGGTGAGACTCATGGTTGACATATCAAATGTCCTTAGTTTCCTAGAAAGCTTGGGGGGCTTTCTTAACTATAGTGTTGGCATGGGGGGAACCAGGACAGGTTGTTAATGATCTAGACACCTAAAAACTTGAAGCTCTTGACACTTTTTACTTCATCTCCTGTTCTTTATCTCTTAGACAACTTCTAATCCATGGTGCCAAGGCTTCATCAATCCTAAACATAACTAATTTGCTAACATCATCTCCAAACTCTGTGATCAGGGCCTCAGCTCCTCCCTCTGCGACTAGATCCTGAGCTTCCTAACCCACAGAGATAATCAGTAAGGATAGGCAACAACACCCCCTCCATGATCAACCCCGTGCCTACAAGGCTGTGTCCTCAGCCACTTACCACATGCCTCATACACCTAGGATTGTATGGCCAAATTGCCCTCCAACTTGATTTTCAAGTTTACGGATGACACGACCATAGCGGATCGGATCTCAAACAACGATGAGACATGGAAAAGAGATAGAGAATCAGGTGAATTGGTGCAATGACAATAATATCTCTTTCAATGTCAACAAAATGAAGAAGATAGCCATCGACTTCAGGGGACATCATAGAAGACATGTTCCTGTCTACATCAGTGGGAATGGAGTGGAAACAGCTAAGAGCTTTAACTTCAAGGCATCCAGATCACCAACAACTTGTCCTGGTACCTCCATGCTGCCTAACGCTTCTACTTTCTCAGGGGCTCAGGATATTTGGCATCTGCGCTATAACTCAGAGGTTTACAACATGGAAGAGGTACTTCGGCACAACTTGTTCATGCCGCCCTTTTTTTTAAATCCCTAACCTAATACAAATTGCCCGCATTTAATCTATATCCCTCTCTACCCATCTTATCCATGTTACTATTTAAATGCTTTTTTAAAAGACAAAATTGTACATACCTCTACTACTACTTCTGGCAGATTGTTCCAGATACTCATCACCCTCTGTATTAAAAAATTGTCCCTCTGGACACTTTTGTATCTCTCCTCTCTCACCATAAAACTATGCCCTCTAGTTTTAAACTCCTCCACCTTTTGGGAAAAGATATTGACTATCTCACTGATCTGTGCACCTCATAATCTTATAGGCCTCTATAAGATCACCCATCAGCCTCCTATGCTCCAGAGGAGAACATAGAACATAGAACACTACAGCACAAACAGAACCTTCAGCCCACAAGTTGCGCCGATCACATCTATATCTACCAATCCACAGACGTATCTATAACACCCTATCCCATTCGTTCCCATATAGTCATCCAGAAGTCTTTTAAAAGACCCCAGCGAGTTTGTCTCTATCACCTCCGACAGCAGCCGATTCCATTCACTCACCACCCTAACTTACCCCTAACATCCCCTCTGTATTTGCTATCCTGCACTTTAAATCTGTATCATCTCGTAGTGACCATCTCAGCTCGGGGAAATAGTCTCTAAGAATCCACCTTATCTATTCCTCTCAACATTTTATAAACCTCTATCAGGTCGCCACTCAACCTATGTCTCTCCAGTGAGAAGAGTCCCAGCTCCCTCATAAGGCCTGCCTCCCAATCAAAGCAGCATCTTTCTAAATCTCCCCTGCACTCTTTCAATAGCCTCTACATCCTTCCTATAGTGAGGCGACCAGAACTGTGCACAATACTCCAAGTGGGGTCTGACAAGGGTCTTATAGAGCTGCATCATTACCTCCTGACTCTTAAACTCAATTCCTCGATTAATGTAGGCCAGTACATCATACGCCTTCTTCACCACTTCCTCCATCTGCGAGGCTGATTTAAGAGTCCTATGGACCGGGACCCCAAGATCCTTCTGCTCTACAACACAGCTAAGACTCCTACCCCTGATATTGTTCTCCTTCATCCCATTATTCCTGCCAAAATGGACTACTACACATTTATCTACATTGA
This sequence comes from Sphyrna mokarran, assembly GCA_024679065.1. Taxonomy (NCBI): domain Eukaryota; kingdom Metazoa; phylum Chordata; class Chondrichthyes; order Carcharhiniformes; family Carcharhinidae; genus Sphyrna; species Sphyrna mokarran. Next base: position 8,029,564 of record JAGIQG010000005.1, read on the forward strand.
AGTCCATCTGCCACTTCTCTGCCCAGTCTTGCATCCTGTCTATGTCCCACTGCAACTTTTGACATCCCTCCAGACCATCCACAACACCACCAACCTTTGTATCGTCGGCGAACTTACTAACACATCCCTCCACTTCCTCATCCAGGTCATTTATGAAAATGACAAACAGCAGGGGTCCCAGAACAGATCCCTGGGGCATTCCACTGATGACCGATCTCCATGCAGAAAAAGACCCATCCACAACCACTCTCTGCCTTCTGTCAGCAAGCCAGTTCTGGATCCACAAGGCCATGGAGAGGGCATGGCTTGGATCCCATGCCCTCTCACCTTCTCCAGAAGCCTTGCATGAGGGACCTTATCAAACGCCTTGCTAAAGTCCATGTACACTACGTCCACCGCCCTTCCTTCGTCAATGTGTTCAGTCACATTTTCGAAGAACTCAACTAGGCTCGTAAGGCATGACCTGCCCTTGACAAAACCATGCTGACTATTTCTGATCAGTCTAAACTTCTCCAAATGTTCATAAATCTTATCCCTCAGAAGCCTCTCCATCAGCTTACCAACCACTGAAGTCAGACTCACCAGTCGGTAATTTCCTGGACTATCCTTGTTCCCTTTCTTAAAAATAGGAACCACATCCGCAATCCTCCAATCCTCTGGAACCTCTCCTGTTTCCATGGACGACGCAAATATCATCGCCAGGGGCTCTGCAACCACTTCCCTCACTTCCCACAAAACCGGGGGTACATCCCATCTGGTCCCGGCGACTTGTCTATCTTGATAGCATTTAACAGGTCTAACACATCCTCTTTCCTAACATCCACATACTCAATCTTTTCCATATGCCTCAAACCTGCAGTACAACCTCCCCGTTCACTTTCCACCATGAATACCAAGGCAAAGTACTCATTAAGCACCTCTGCCATTTCTTCCGGATTCACACAGACTTTTCCCCCTTCACCTTTTATCCCTTCACCCCAACCAAGTCTCTGTAATGGCCACTACATCACACTCCCAAGCAATCCACGCCCTAAGCTTATCTACCTTACTTACTATACTCCTGGCATTAAAATAGACACACTTCAGCCCCTCAGTCAGGATATTTCCCTTTTCCACCACCCATCTAACCCCCCTCTCATACTGCCTATAGTCCTTCCCTACCTGGGAGCTAACCTCCTTATTCACAGTCTCATCGATATTCCCACCCCCCAGCTTTTCTAGTTTAAAGTTCCCCAGGAGCCCTAGCCAGTCTTCCCGCCAAGATATTAGTCCCCCTAGAGTTCAAGTGCCACCTGTCCTTACTGTACAGGTCGCACCTGCCCCTAAAGAGGTCCCAATGATCCATGAACCTGAATCCCTGCCCCCTACTCCAGTCCCTCAGCCATGCATTCATCCTCCACCTCATTTGATTCCTGCTCTCATTCTCCCGAGGCGCAGGCGGCAATCCTGAGATTACTACCTTCGCTTTCCTCTTCCTCAGCTTCCTATCCAGTTCCCTATAATCCCTTTTCATGACTGCCTCCCTCTTCCTGCCTATGTCTGCATTACCTATATGCACTACAACTTCAGGTTCCTCACCCTCCCCTTTCAGGATGTCTGAGAGGCGTCCAGAGACATCCCGGATCCCAGCTCCAGGAAGACAAACCACTATCCACAATTCTCGCCTGCGTCCACAAAAACGCCTGTCTGAACCCCTCACAGTGGAGTCCCCTATTAGCACTGCCTTGCCTCTCTCTTCCTTAGATTTTTGGCATACTGGCTCAGGTTTAGAGAACAGGCCACTGCTGCCTCCCTTGGACGAGTTGTCCACCCCCAGTAGTACTCAGGCAGGAGTACTTATTATGAAGGGGGACATCCACCGGTGTGCTCTCCATCACCCGAGGTTTCCCCTTCCTAATAGTTACCTACGTGCCTTCTTCCCGTTGCCCTGGTGTGACCACCTGCTGATAGCTCCTGTCAATTATCTGAGAAGACTGAGAAGAGTCCCAGTCTATTCTGTCTCTCCTTATAATTCAAACCATTAAATCTCGACAAAACAAATTCTCCTTAAATTGTCTCATATTTGGTTTTTAATGCATAGATCTATAAACATAAACAGGGATCACAGGTAGAAGTGGGAACATCAGGGTGGCGGCGTGGGCTCGTTGGGCCGAAGGGCCTTTTTCCCGTGCTGTTTTGTTCTTTATTCTTTGTTCTTTGTTAAATCTTTTCTGCACTCTTTCTAGTTTAATAATATTCCTTCTATAATGGGGTGACCAGAACTGTTTCAAATATGGCCTTACTAATGCCTTGTACAACTTGTACAACAAGACATCCCACTCCTCTATTCAATGTTCTGACCAATGAAACCAACATGCCAAATGCCTTCTTCATCACTATGTCCACCTGTGACTCCACTTTCAAAGAGGTATGAATGTGTACCCCTGGATCTCTTTGTTCTGTAACTATCCATAATGCCTTATCATTAACTGAATAAGTCCTGCCCTGTTTCAATCTACCAAAATGCATCACCTCTCATTTGTCTAAATTAAACTCAATCTGCTATTTGTCAGCCCATTGGCCCAATCGATCAAGATACCTTTGCAATCAGAGATAACTTTCTTTGCAGTCCACTATGTCATCAATCTTTGTGTCATCTGCAAACTTACTAACCATGCCTCCTATATTCTCATCCAAATCATTAATATAAATGGCAAATAACAGTGGATCCAGTACTGATCCCTGAGGCATGCCACTGGTCACAGGCCTCCAATTTGAAAAACAACCCTCTACAACCACTCTCAATTTTGTATCCATTTAGATACCTCACCCTTGATCCCGTGAGATTTAACCTTATGCAACAAGCTACCATGCAGTACCTTGTCAGAGGCCTTGCTAAAGTCCATGTAGGCAACATCAACTGCACTGCCCTCATCTACATCAAAAACTCAACCAAATGTGTGAGACATGATTTTCCACTCACAAAGCCATGCTGTCTGTCCCTACTCAGTAACTTGTGTCTTTAAATGCCTGTAAATCCTCTCTCTCAAAATACCTTCCAACAACTTACCCACAGATGTGAAGCTCACTGGCCTGTCATTCCCAGGCTTTTCCCTGCAGCTGTTTTTAAAAAAAGGCTCAACATTTGCCACCCTCCAATTTTCAGGCACCTCACCTGTGACTATTGATGATTCAAATATCTTGGCTAGGGGTCCTGCAATTTCCTTCTGAGCTTCTCACCATGTCCTGGGATACATGACATGATGTCCTTCATCAGATCAGAAGAACATAAGAACTAGAAGCAGGAGTAAGCCATCTGGCCCCTCAAGCCTGTTACGCCATTCAATGAGATCATGACTGATATTTTTGTGGACTCAGCTCCACTTATTCGCATGCTCACCATAACCCTTAATTCCTTTACTGCTCAAAAAATTGTCATTGCCTTAAAAATATTCAATGAGGTAGCCTCTCACTGGGCAGAGAATTCCGCAGATTCACAATCTTTTGCATGAAGAAGTTGCTCCTCAACTCAGTCCTAAATCTGCTTCCCCTTATTTTCAGGCTATGCCCCTAGCTTTAGTTTCACCTGCCAGTGGAAACAACTTCCCTGCTTCTATCTCATCTATTCCCTTCCTAACCTTATATGTTTCTAAAAAAATCTCCCCTAATTCTTCTGAATTCCAATGAGTATAGTCCCAGCCTACTCAGTCTGTCATAGAATCACAGACTCCCTTTAGTACAGAAAGAAGCCATTTGGCCCAACGAGTCTGCACCGACTACAATCCCACCCAGGCCCTACCCCTATATCCCTACACATTTATCCGCTAATCCCTCTAACCTACGCATCCCAGAACATTAAGGGGCAATTTTTTAGCAATCAATCTAACCCACAATTTTTGGTCTATGGGAAGAAACCAGAGCAAACCCATGCAGAAACGAGGAGAATGTGCAAAATCCACACAGACAGTCACTTAAGCCGGGAATCGAAAGCAGGTCCCTGGAGCTGTGAAGCAGCAGTGCTGACCATATGCCGCCCCTCTGCACCAAATACAATCTCACCTAAGTCTATCCTCACAACCTCATAAATTTACTCTAGCTAGTCCCCCTGACACTAAGGGCAATTTAGTATGGCCAATCCATCTAACCTGTACATCTTTGGACTGTGGGAGGAAACCAGAGCAAACCCATGCAGACACAGAGAGAATGTGCACACTCCGCATGAACAGGATCCAAGCCGGGAATCGAACCCACATCCCTGGCATTGTGAGGCAGCAGTGCTAACCACTGTGCCACCATGTTCTCCACATAAGCCAACCCTTTCAACTCTGGAATTAACCTAGTGAATCTCCTCTGAACCCTCTCCAATGCCAGTATATCCTTTCTCACGTAAGGAGACCAAAACTGTACACAGTACTCCAGGTGTGGCCTCATCAGCACCTCATACAACTGCAACATAATCTCACTGTTTTTAAACTCCATCCCTCTAGCAATGAAGGACAAAATTCCATTTGCCTTCTTAACTACTTACTGCACCTGCAAACCAACTCCTTAAGATTCCTGCACAAGGCCACACAGGTCCCTCTGCACAGCAGCATGCTGCAATTTTTTACCATTTAAATAATAGAACATAGAATATAGAATATTACAGCGCAGTACAGGGCCTTCAGCCCTCTATGTTGCACTGACCAGTGGAACGAAACTAATGACCTTCTTATAGCATCCACGACATTGGATTTTTTTCATTCTTCTCCAGCTCCACGCCTTGACCTCTGTTGCTGAGTTCCACTTCTGCTTTTTCTCTCAACTTTTTACTTTTTCTTTTTATTCACATCTTCATGCTCTAATTCCAGTTTCTTTGCCACTTGCTGGTGAATGTTATATTGTTTCTTACTTGTGTTAATAGATTTCTGAGATACTTCTCCCTTTTTCAGACATATAGAACATAGAACATTACAGCGCAGTACAGGCCCTTCAGCCCTCAATGTTGTGCCAATTAGTGGATCCAATTTAATGACCCTCTAACCTAAACTATTCCAATATTATCCAGCTGTCTATCCAATAACATTTGAATGCTCTTAAAGTTGGTGAGTCCACCATGCTGCAGGCAGGGCATTCCATATCCTTACTACCTTCTGAGTAAAGAACTTACCTCTGACATCTGTCCTATATTTATCACCCCTCAATTTAAAGCAATGTCTCCTCATGTTAGCCATCACCATCTGAGGAAAAAGGCTCTCTCTGTCTACCCTATCTAATCCTCTGATCATCTTGCATGCCTCAATTAAGTCATCTTTTAACCTTTTTCTCTCTAATGAAAACCACCTCAAGTCCTTCAGCCTTTCCTCATAAGACCCTCCCACCTACGAGGCAGCATCCTGGTAAATCTCCTCTGTAGTCTTTTCAACGCTTCCACATCTTTCTTAAAATGCGGCGACACAACTTTATGCAACACTCCAAATGTGGCCACGCCAGAGTTTTGTACAGCTGCAATTTGATCTCATGATTCTGAAACTCAACCCCTCTACCAATAAAAGCTAACACACCGTATGTCTTCTTAATAACCCTTTCAACCTGGGTGCCAACTTTCAAGGATCTGTGCACATGTACACCGAGATCTCTCTGCTCATCCAACTACCAAGAATCTTTCCATTAGCCCAACACTCTGTAATCCTGTTACTCCTTTCAAAGTGAATCACCTCACACTTTTCTGCGTTAAACTCCATTTGCCATCTCTCAACCCAACTTTGAAGCTTATCTATGCCCCTTTGCAAACTGTAACATCCATCCACATTGTGTACAACTCCTTCAACTTTAATGTCATCTGCAAATTTACTAACCCATCCTTCTACACCCTCATCTAGATCATTTATAAAAATGATAAACAACAGTGGCCCCAAAACAGATCCCTGTGCTACACCACTAATAACTGAACTCCAGGTTGAATATTTCCCATCAATCACCATCCTCTGTCTTCTGTCAGCTAGCCAATTCCTGATCCAAACCACTAACTCACTCTCAATCCCATGCATCCATATTTTCTGTAGTAGCTTACCATGGGGAACCTTATCGCATGTTTTACTGAAATCCATATATACCACATCAACTGCTTTACCCTAATCATCTCTTTCGACACCTTCTCAAAGATAAGGTTTGTGAGGCTTAACCTACTCTTCACAAAACCGTGTTGACTATCCCTAATCAAATTATTTCTCTCTAAATGATTATCAATCCTATCTCTTATAATCATTTCCAAAACTTTGCCCACAACAGAAGTTAGGCTCACCAGTCTACAATTTCCAGGATGGTCTCTACTACCCTTCTTTTGCATATGGATGATATTGGAATAGTTTAGGTTAGAGGGTCCACTGGCCAGCGCAACATCGAGGGCCGAAGGGCCTGTACTGCGCTGTAATGTTCTATGTTCTATGTTCTATGTTCTTGAAAAGGGGACAACATTTGCTATCCTCCAGTTCTCTGGCACTATATCTGTAGCCAATGATGACATAAAGATCAAAGCCAAAGTCTCTGCAATCTCATCTCTAGCCTCCCAGAGAATCCTAGAGTAAATCCCATCCAGCCCAGGAGACTTATCTATTTTAATACTTTCTAGAATTGCTAACACAGTGCTTGTTTATTATGTCTTAAGGACTCATATAACTGGGCCACTTCTTATTTAGATTACAGGTCACAATTTTTTACCTTATTTTCTATTTGCTATAGTTCTCAATGAGGTATATTCAACTCTTTTCTTCTTCTTCACTCTTACTCTGCTGCTTTGGTTTGCTTCACTTTCTCGTAATTACAGTTTTATTGTTTGTTTGTAGTTGTTTCAAGGAACTTCTCATTATATTACAAAAGGATGGGACGCAAGTGAGTCTTTTTTGCTTTCAGCTCTTCGTTTAGTCATTTAAGGTTGTCTGTTTCTCTCTTCTGGAGGTCTTTAGGTGCCCTGCTGGGGTTTTCCATTGCCCTCCTTGTGTATAGAAGAAATATAGAAATAGGGAAATAGGATAGATGATTGCGTGGGTCAAGAGTTGATGCAAAAGGGAAGGTTTTAGATTCCTGTATAACTGGGGCTGTTGTTGGGGGAAGTGGGACATGTACAAATGGAACAATCTGCACGAGACATATTGGGGCCAATATCCTTGCAGGTAGCTTTGCTAGTGCTGTTGAGAGGAGATTAAACTAATCTGGTGGGGGAGGGGGACACAGAATATTGGTGAAATAGAGACACATCATGTTACAGCAAAAGAAACAAGTCAGAGTGAGTTCAGCTATGTTGAGTTTTAAGAGAGTAAGGCAAGACTGGATGGTTTTTAATGCTAGGCGTGTTATAGTTGAGACTGATGAGTTGAAGGCACAGATTGACACATGGAAGTGTGATTTTGTTTCCATCACAGAAACATAGTTAAGGGGAGAGCAGGACTGGCAACTCAACATTCTGAGGTATAGGATCTTTAGGCAAAGCAGAAAAGGGAAGTGATGTTGCACTACTAATTAAGGAATCAATTACTGCAATGTGGAGAGATGAAAGTCTTCAAATGAGACTTTACAAATGGAATTTAGGAATGTTCTGGGGACAGCCACGTTACTGGGAGTGTATTATCAAAGTGTCAACGGGACATAGAGGAGCAAATATGTAGACAGTTCGCTAAGGTGTTTAAGAGTAATATTCGGATAATCATTCAAGAGGTATTTCAACTTTCCCAACGTAAATTAGGATAGCCGAAGTATTAAGTGTTTTGGAAGGTGAATTTCTCGAGAGGTACTACAGGGGTGTTCTTTGTATCAATACGTATAAAGCTCAACAAGGGATGGTACAGGAATGGATCTGGTTTTGTGGAATGAAGCCAGACAAATATTTGGTGTGACAGTGGGGTAGCATTTCAGTAATAGGACTGCAACCAGTGCCATGTGCTAGTCAGAGTAGGAATATCAGGGTAGCTGGTCCTCTACTTTCTTTGCTGTTTCTTTCCACATTTTTATCTGATTCTGTCTGTTATTTTAGTGAGTCAGTCCTGCCTTGATAATAATAGGCTATGACTCTACATAAGTGTTGGAGCAGGCTATTTGACCCTTTAAGACTGCTCCACAATTCACTATGACTGATTTGGTAGTTGCTACAGCTCTACTTTCCTGTCTGACTCCTCACCGCTCACCCATTTTGACTTCCTTGCCTAATAAAAATAGAGTCATAGAGAGTCATGGAGGTAGCACATAGAAACATAGAAGATAGGAGCAGGAAGAGGCCATTTGGCCCTTCAGGTCTATTCTGCCATCTGTTGCAATAATGGCTGGTCATCCAACTCAACAGCCTAATCCTGGTTTCTCCCCATAACCTTTGATCCTATTTGCCCTAAGTGCTATATTCGGTTACCTCTTGAATAAGTACAATGTTTTAGCATTAATTGGAGGATTGAAGATGTGGTTCCTATATTCAAGAAAGGGAATAGAGATAGCCCAGGAAATTATCGACCAGTGAGTCTAACCTCAGTGGTTGGTAAGTTGATGGAGAAAATCCTGAGAGACAGGATTTATGAACATTTGGAGAAGTATAGTATGATCAAAAGTAGACAGCATGGCTTTCTCAAAGGCAGATCATGCCTTATGAGCCTGGTTGATATTTTTGAAGATGTGACTAAACACATTGACAAAGGAAAAGCAGTAGATGTGCTTTATATGGAGTTCAGCAAGGCATTCGATAAGGTCCCCCATGCTAGATTTATTGAGAAAGTGAGGGGACATGGGATCGAAGGGGACGTCACTTTGTGGATCCAGAATTGGCTTCCCACAGAATGCAGAGAGTGGTTGTGAATGGGTCTTTTTCTGTATGGAAGTCGGTCACCAGTGGAGTGTCCCAGGGATCTATTTTGGGACCCTTGCTGTTTGTGATTTTCATAAATGAGGAAGTGGAGGGATGGGTTGTTAAGCTTGCCGAAGACACGAAAGTTGGAGGTATTGTGGATAGTTTGGAGGGATGTCCAATGTTGCAGCGTGACATAAATAGGATGCAAGACTGGACAGAGAACTGGCAGATGGACTTCAACCTGGATAAGTGTGTGGTGGTTCATTTTGTCAGGTCAAATGGGATGAAGGAATATAATATTAAGAGTAAGATTCTAAATGATGTGGAAGATCAGAACGATCTTGGAGTCCGGGTTCATAGGACTCTCAAATCAGCTTTGCAGGCAGAGGACATGGTTAAGAAGGTCATGATGTATGAAGTATGGTGTACTGGCCTTCATCAATCAAGGAATTGAGTTTAGGAGTCAGGAGATAATGCTGCAGCTGTATAAGACCCTGGTCAGACCCCATTTAGAGTACTGTGATCAGTTCTGATCACCTCGTTACAGGAAGTATGTGGAAGTCATTGAAAGGGTGCAGAGGAGATTGACAAGAATGTTGCCTGGAAATGGGCGGGGGGGGGGGGTGCATGCCTTATGAAGATAGGTTGAGAGAGCTCAGTCTTTTCTCCTTGGAGAGAAGGAGGATGAGTGGGGACATGATAGAGGTGTATAAGACGTTGAGAAGTATTGATCAGGTGGATTCTCAGAGGCTTTTTCGCAGGGCTGAAATAACTGCCACAAGAAGACACAGGTTTAGGGTGCTGGGGAGTAGGTACAGAGGAGATGTCAGGGGTAAGTATTTCACTCAGAGGGTGCTGGGTGTGTGGAATCGGCTGCCGGTGGTGATGGTAGAAGTGGATTCACTAGGGTCTTTTAAGAGACTTCTGGATGAGTACATGGGACTTAATAAGGTTATAGGTAAGCCTAGTAGGTAGAGATATGTTTGGCGCAGCTTGTGGGCCAAAGGACCTGTCTGTGCTGTAGTTTTTCTATGTTTTTATGTTTCTAATACTGCCTGTGGTGATAAATTCCACAGGCTCACCACTCTTTGGGTGAAGAAATGTGTCCTCATCTCCATCCTAAATGGTCTATCCCGATTCTGCAGACTGTGGCCCTTGGTTCTGGACCCCCCCATCATCAGGAACATCCTCCCTGCATCTATCCTGTCTAGATTTCATAAGTGTGTATGAGATGCCTCTCAATCATCTGAACTCCAGTAAAAACTATCCTGATCTAATCAATCTCTCCTCTACCATCACTACCACCATCCCTGAATCATCCTGGTCAATCTTCGCTGCACTCCCCCAAAAACAAGAACATCCTGCCTCAGTAAGTATTCTCACACACCAAGTTAAAGTCCAATAGGTTTATTTAGTAGCACGAGCTTTCGGAACACTGTCCTTCATTAGGTGACTCACTCACTAACTCCCACCTCATCCTGATGACCAACCTTGATAACTCTCACTCCTTCCCTCCAACACTGATTCTCTTGCATGTGGCAGCGAGTCTACCCCCCAACAGATCACCTCCAAAAGGCCCTGCTCACAGTGCCGAGGTTCCAAATGGGCAGTGCAGTTTGCCTCTTGGGCAGTGCTTGGCACTGCTTAACAATCACCTCTCCAACCCCCGATCTCTCTGGAATCTCAATAGCCCCTGTTTCCTACAGCAGGGCCGGGAGCCTGTTCCCCATTAGTAGGAACTTTGAAGTGAAATGCCAGCGTTGGATTACGGTGGTGTCCATGCATTAAGTAGGATCCCCAGTCCATCATTAAATAGGATCCCCAGGATCCCCACACCAGCTATTCAAGCCTTGGGTCCTTGTCTAAAGTTGTCAAGCTGTTTTCTTATGTCATTAATAGCTTAGGTAATGTTATAGGATTCATCTGTAACATTTGTTATACATTTGTCTCCTATTATTGTGCATATTCTCTTCTGCTGGGGTAACTGGCAGTCTATTGCATATCGGGTCTGCTGTGCATATAATCTTAATTCAGTCATTTTTTGGTTGACAGCCTTCAGGGCTTTTGGTGTACTATTTCCCAGGACTGTTACTCCGCAGATAATATGGTTCCTACTTTTGGCACTAATTATTCCTGCTGCCCACCCCCCCGATCCCTCCAGAGAGGGGGCCCCAAGGAACCCACATCCTAGTGATGATCCCAGTGTGCCCAGGGTTTCCCAATCAGCACAAGAATTCTTTGCAGATGGCCCAAATTACTATCTTTCTCTAGATATGCCCCTTCTGAGAGCATGGAACAGTGAGTGGTCCTATTGTTACTACTGCAAAAAGGATCGGGAAGATTGGTGTTGCTGTTGTGAAAGTGCCATCGAAGAAGAATGTGAATCCCTTCCTAGCCCAGTAGCATTTAGTATCCTGATTATTGATTTGTTTATACCGCCAATTGCTAGGTTTACTTGACTCCCAGTTTGATCCCACCTCTTGGTAAGTATCGAATGGGTATGTCCATTTGGCTGAGTTGACATGAGTCCCATTACACTGTCCACAAATGAGCTGCCTCCCCATGGTTACATTCAGGCATTTCTGCTTGTTACTGGTATAAATAAACTGACCTCTGTTTATACAACAGTGCAGACGGACACACTGTGTCAGTACGCAGGAATCATTCTTGGGGACTAAAGCATACGCATGTCCCCATCCCTGCCCCAAGAAACAAAGCAGGTAGTTTGCATTATCTGAGCAAGCTCTTCCTACTGCCCCCTTAGAGCCCTCTGCACACAGGATCTGTGGGATTTACAAGTTCCATACATCTTCCCTGTATACCCCTTTTATATCTGCCAATTTGTTCTTTACAGGGTGTGTCTGAGGCATCTGCTGTATATAAGTTATGGGAGGGTCCACCCAGAGATGGCCACAAATAGGGCTTCTACCGATTGGGCTAACAGATATCATACAATTCAATTCCCGTGCAAATGTATATAAGCCTTGTAGAATAGGTTATCCTCTAGCTCAGTCAAGTTTATATTCGCAACAACACAGAGTAATACAATTATGTACGCAATCTTAAGTGGTAAGGGATGTGGAATTTTTGTTTTCATCTTTCTAATGAAGTGCGTCCCTTGATCCGAATCAATTTGTCAGGGTACTTCCTATCTAGGGATTACCTTCTCTGTCAATATTCTAGCCACCGTGGTAGCAGTACAATTTTTAGTACAGAACACTTCTAGCCACCTGGTGAATTGGTCTATAATAACCAGACAATAGGTTTTGCCATGGAATTGTGGTAGTAGCGCTGTGAAATCTATTTGCAGGTGTTCCCAGGGTCTTTTTGGTCTGGGCTGGTGTCCCATTCTTAATTTTTATAGGTTGTGATATGCGCATGTCATGCAGTGTGACAGTACTGGTCTATGTCCCTTCTTTTCCACCACCATTTCTTTCCTATACTAGTTGCTATGACCTTTCTTGCCGCATGTGAGAGTCCGTGGTATAGTTCCAAGAGGGTGTCTTGTATATGCATTCAGGTGCCATTACCTTATCATTTCATCTCCAATCACTATCAGTCCCTTTGCTTGTTCCCCGTGCTTCCCACTTCCCCTTTCCTCTTTTGAGGTATCCTCATGTGAGTCCCAAATATCTATTTTGTCTCCTGTCTGTTTTGTTATTGCTATTGGCAGCTTGCCAACTGCCTCCTGCTCTAAGACTAATTGTGTTGTTCTATCTGTGGTTTGGTTCCCTTCAAAATTTAACCAGTCTGCATTATATCTTCCTGGTGCACTTTAATTTTTATTATTTGGCTTCTTGGGGTTTTTCATTAACTTTTAGCAATGCCTCGATCCTTTGTTGGTGTTTAATAGCAGTTCCTCCCATGGTTATGAACCTTCTTCTATCTCATGCTGTCATATAGTCGAGTACTAGCCCAAATGTGTACCTACTGTCTGTATATTTGTTTACCATCTTGCCATCAGGTAACTCCAGTGCCTTTGTGAGTGCCACTAGTTTTGCCACTTGAATGGATAGACCTTAGTCAATTCTTTCTTATCTTACTGTTTCTAATTTGTCATTTACTATTGTACACCCTGTCTGGGGTGATCCTTGCACATATTTATGTGAACCATCTACAGAAAGGGTCTTGTCAGCTGTTCTTAAAGTATATCCTTTATCCTATCTTCTTCTATGTCCATATCTATATTCCCACAATTGTGTGGCTCTTTTGTGTCTAAAATTCCTTCTGCTGGGTTATGTCCTGTGTCCCTTATTATTATAACTGATTTGCTTAGAGGTAGGAGGATAGCTTTCCATTTAGCCCTTTTCATATTTGACTTGGACCTTAACTTTCCCACATTCAGCATTTCCACCAAGATATGTTTGATGTGGAGGAGTATATTCCCTGTCATTATTGTTGGCTCGCTAAACTTTATGGCCTAGGCGGTGCAATCTAAGGTGGCTATGCACCTTGGCTGTCAGGTGACTACAAGCCCTTCTACTGTTGAATAGTAACCTATAAGTTTCCTTTTATCACAATGAGTTTATGTTAATATACTTGTAAAATCACTTTGGATTCTCCTTTACTTTATCTGCCAATGCTATTGCATGTTTTTTTTTGCCCTCCTGATTTCCCTTTTAAGCATATTCCTACATTACTTTAAAGCCTCAAAAGATTCAGTTGACCCCAGTTACCTATACCTGACATATAATAATACATATTTAAATTTATTTAAGTTGATAGGATCAAACTCTCACTTGGCATGGACCTCATTGTGTCCATGCCACAACCCTTAGGAAGGATCTCATTCAGAGAACCAGGCAGATATCCCACTGTGGCCATCTTGCGAGTTAGGAGCCATAATGGGATATGCACACATATTGAACAGGCCTGGAAAATCCTTGCAAATATCTGAGTCATACGCATAACACTTATTATCTACCCCATTTCTAGGAGTTATTTGATAATTATTGCCCGCCCAATTCTGTCTTCTGCTCCAGCAGCCAGATCTTCCTATGGTGTTTCATCCTTATTGTGCCTGTTTTCATGATCAGAAGACATAAAGGAAAGAAAATATATTTCTGTGTTAACCTGGGTACTTTAATTTTTTTAATGGACAAGTGCCAACTTCAGAAAAGGTGAAATGGGCCTTATGAAGGTAAATAAAAATAAAATTATATGGTGTAGGGGGTAATAGTCTGATAAAGGATTTGTTAACGAACAGGAAACATGGGTCTTTTCCACATTATCAAATTGTAACAAAATGAATGGCCACAGGAATCAGTTCTTATAGAGTCATAGAGATCTTGAGTCTCAATTATTTATGATATACACCAATGATTTCAATGAAGGAGCCAAATGAACCAAGGAATGTAGGGAAGTAAGTTCTCAAGGTGAGGTAGAGAGGGTGATTTTACTATCAAACTCCGCTGATAGCTGGGTAGAGTGAGCGGTCAGTTTAAAAGAGAGCTGAGAAATTAGGTTCGCATCCAATTTTTACCTCTAGTGATCTTATTGCTACCAAATATCTGGCGCGATCAAACTCACCCATTTCCAGTGTGAAGCAGAATAAATTATTTAAATTAAATTTAAATGTAATTTCAATGTCATTAGCTAGACCAGGACTCAATCATCCAGACTCACTTGCTTCTGTGGCCTTATCAATTCAGGGAAAGTTCATAGAACATAGAACATTACAGTGCAGTACAGGCTCTTCGGCTCTTGATGTTGCGCCGACCAATGGAACCAATCTAATGACCCTCTAACCTAAACTATTCCAATGTTATCCATATGCCTATCCCCTGGCCATTTGAACGCCCTTAAAGTTGGTGAGTCCACAACTGCTGCAGGCAGGGCATTCCATGCCCTTACTATCCTCTGAGTAAAGAACCTACTTCTGTCATCCATCCTATAACTACCACCCCTTAATTTAAAACTATGTCCCCTCGTGTTAGGCATCACCATCCGGGGAAAAGGCTGTCACTGTCCACCCTTTCTAACCCTCTGATCATCTTGTATACCTCAATTAGGCCACCTCTTAACCTTCTTCTCTTTAATGAAAATAACCTCAAGTCCCTCAGCCTTTCCTCATAAGACCTTCCCACCATAACAGGCAACATCCTGGTAAACCTCCTCTTTCCAATGCCTCCACGTCTTTCTTAAAATTTGGCGACCAGAACTGTACTCAATTCTCCAACTGCAGCCGCACCAGAATTTTGTACAGTTGCAACACGACCTCACAGCGCCGAAATTCAATCCCTCTACCAATAAAAGCTAACACAATGTACGCCTTCTTAACAACCTTATCAATCTGGGTGCCAACTTTCAGGGAGCTATGCACATGTACACTGAGATCTCTCTGCTCATTGACACTACTAAGAGTCCTTCCATTAGCCTTTATTCTGTATTTCTGTTACTTTTACCAAAGTGAATCACCTCTCACTTTTCCGTACTAAATTCCATTTGCACCTCTTGGCCCAGCTCTGCAGTTCACTTGATTTATTCTAAAGAAACGTTATACTTATTTATTTATGTGTGTCACAAGTAGGCTTACGTTAACACTGCAATGAAGTTATTATGAAAATCCTTTAGCCTTTCGAAAACACTGAGGGAGAATTTAGCATGGCCAATGCATGTAACCAGCACATCTTTTGGACTGTGGGAGGAAACTGGAGCACCAGGAAGAAGCTCTCCCAAAAATGAGAAGAATGTAAAGACTCTACACATACAGTGACCCAAGTCAGGGATTGACCTGGGTCCCTGGTGCTGTGAGGCAGTAGTGCTAACCACTGTGCCACCATGCTGCCTTATGTTGACCAGATTTAGCTGGTACCTTTTGGAGTTTCGAAAAATGAGAGATAATCTTGTTGAATGAAATATAAAATCCTGAGGTGATTTGATAGATTAGGTACTGGAGGGTGCTTCCATTTGTGAGAGAAATTCAAATTAAGGGCACAATTTAAGAATAAGAGGAAGACCGTTTATGATGAAGATGAGGCAATTTTTTTTCTATCAAATGTTTGCTAATATATGATATTCTCTACCCCAGAAAGTAGTGGATGTTGCATCATTCAAATCAAGCATCACCCCCTGACATTCAATGACATTACCATCACTGAATCTCCCACTATAAACATCCTGGAGGTTACCATTAACCAAAAGCTGAACTGGACTAGCCATATAAATACTGTAACCACAAGAGCAGATCAATGACTAGGAATTCTACAGTGAGTATCTAACCTCATGACTCCCAAAATCAATCCACCATCTCCAAGATGCAAATCAGGAGTTAAAGTATATTTATTAGTCACAAGTAGGTTTACATTAACACTGCAATGTGAAAATCCCATAGTCGTTGCACTCCAGCGCCTGTTTGGGTACACTGAGGGAGAATTTAGCAAGGCCAATGCATCTTAGCAGGCAATCTTTTGGACTGGAAGGAAATCCATGCAGACACAGGGAGAGGTTGTAAACTCTGCACAGACAGTGACCCAGGCCGAGCATTGAACCCAGGTTCCTGACACTGTTAGACAGCAGTACTCACCATTGTGCCACCCTGCTGCCCCATTGTGATGGAATACTTCTGATTTGATTTGATTTATTATTGTCACGTGTATTAATATTTAATGAAAAATATTATTTCTTGTGTGCTATACAGACAAAACACAGAGAAGGAAACAAGAGAGTACAGAATGTAGTGTTACAGTCATAGCTAGGGTGTAGAGAAAGGTCAGCTTAATGTGAGGGAGATCCATTCAAGACTCTGAGTGTGTGAGATTTTAATGGATATAGATAAAGTGAACGCAAGCAGACTTTTTCCACTGAGGTTAGGAGAGAAAAAAACCAGAGGGCATGGGTTAAGAGGAAAAGGAGAAAAAGTTTAAAGGGAATATTAGCAGGGGATTTTTCACACAGAGAGTGGTGGGAGTGTGGAATGAGCTGCCAGATAAAGTGGTAAATGCGGGGTCACTTTTAACATTTAAGAAAAACTTGGACAGGTACATGGATGAGAGGGGTGTGAAGGATATGGTCCAAGTGCAGGTCAGTGGGACTTGGCAAAAAAAGGCCTGTTTCTGAGCTGTAAATTTTTGATGGTTCTGTGGTTCTATGGCAGCAAGGAAGAAGCTGTTCTTGAGTCAATTGTTACGTGATCTCAAACTTTTGTACTTTTTTCCCGACGGAAGAAAATGGAAGAAAGTATGTCCGGGGTGCATGAGGTTCTAATTATGCTGGCTACTTTTCTGAGGCAGCAGAAAGTGTAGACAGAGTCAACGGATGGATCAATGGATGGACTCTTCACTTGCCAGGATAGGTGCAGTTCCAACAATACTCAGTAAGCTCACAACATCCAGGACAAAGCAACCTGTCTGATTGCTATCCCCTGATTCAAATGTTTAATCTCTTCACCACCAATGAACCATGGCAGCATTGTGTATCATCTACAAAATGAAATGCAGGACCTCACCAAGGTTTCGTAGACAGCATTTTCCAAACCCACAATCCATTTAGAAAAACAAGAGCAGCAGATAGTTGCGAATACCACCATCTGGAGGTTCTCCTCCTTAGGGTGGTATGGTGGCACAGTGGACCACTGACCCAAGTTTGTTTCCAACCTCGAGTGACATTCTTCCTGTGTCTGCTTGGGTTTCCTTTGGATGCTCTGGTTCCTCCCACAGCCCAAAGATATGTAGATTAGGTTGATTGGCCATGTTAAATCGTGGGACCTAGCAGAGTAAATACAAAGATTGAGCCAGGTGGAATTGTTGTCGTTGCAGGCTCAATTGGCCAAATTATCTCTTTCTGCACTGTAAGGATTCTATGATTCTATATTATGGAATCATTCACCATTCTAATTTGAAATGTGACACTGTTCTTTCACTGTCACTAAGTGAAACTCCCTTTCTAGCAGCATTTTGAGTGAAACTACAGCACAGAAATTGCAGCACTTCGAGAAGACCACCTTCTCAAAGGCAATTAGGAATGGGTAATTAATGCTGCTCTGCCCAGCGATGCCACATGAATTGAAAAAAAATTCATAATCCTCTGAAAGAAAAAAATCTTCGCTTTTCATAAGAAAGTCTTTGGTTTCTGAATCAATTAACAAGTGCCACTGATTTAAAATCATGAACAAAAGAGGGGAGATAGGAAAGAAAAAATCTGACAGTTGCCAGGATCTGGAATACCTGGTAAGGTCGGCAAACCTGATTCTGGAAGTAATTTAAAACGGTTGCATTGGATAAGTACATGAGAATACAAAATTTACAGTGTTATTGATAGAGGGCAAGAGTGTTAGTCTGAACATAATTTGTCTTTTAAATAGTCAGTACAGACACAAAGGACCAAATGGCCAACTCCTGCACTTATTTTTAATATTTCTAAGCGGTATATGGAAGAGAAGGGAATGGTTTAGTTTGGAGGGGTATTGCTTTTTATATTGGTCGGCGCAACATCGAAGGCCGAAGGGCCTGTTCTGTGCTGTAATGTTCTATGTTCTATGTCTCCTATGATTTTTTTCCCCAAAATCCATTCTAGATGGAAAAATTACCTTAATTTATTTACCACCAATTAAAGCTTTAACATTAGATCATGCTGCTCTGTTTATTAATATTTATATGACACAATCAATACAATTAAAATCATATTCTTCAACGGTTCTCTTGAAAGATGAAATGAATAATAAATGGGTAGGGTTTATGCCTTTATGAAAGCAATTAAAGAAAACTAAAACACTTAAAGGTGAAGGAAACTCACACAAGGGCTTTTGTTCAAAGCTTTCCTCTGAAGTTTTCCTGCAATAAGTGTACTTACTTGAAATAGTGCAGATCTATCATTTTTGGTCTGATCACCATCAGAGCTGCTGTCAGATGAGGGATTTGCATCTCAGAATAGTTCTATGCACGATAATGGTCATTAAAAAAAATCACACTGGCTGGGAGCCTTAGGGAAATAGTATACTAATAAAGTATATTAATGAAAGGTGTCAAGTTTTATTCTTATTTCTTTTCATGTTTTCTTTTATATGAATTCGTTTGATTTGATTCAGCACATCAAGCAGAAGGGCAATGTATGGTTACTCAAGCAATGTTGAAGAGTTTGCTCCTTTTTTGAAAGCTGAAGTGCGTTTGGCAATTCCAAATGTGGTATGTTAATTTTGCAGTACCTTTGAACATATAAGATTTGAGTGGACGCTCATACCTATTTTAAATTTTTGGGATAGTAAAAACAGGAATGCTAGATAGACTCAACACGTCAGGTAGTATCTAAACAAAATAAACATTTTGGTAAATGTTCTTTTGTTATTTTTTGTGCTACTTATAGGCTGCAACAGATGTTATTATCTGTGGTGAGTGAGTGCTTTTCACTCAGAGGGTGGTGAGTAGTGGAATTGGCTGCCGTCAGTGATGGTAGAGGCGAACTCGCTGGGGTCTTTAAGAGACTTCTGGATGAGTGCACGGGATTTAATGTGCTTGAGAGTTATAGATAGGCCTGGTAGGTATGGATATGATCGGTGCAACTTATGGGCCGAAGGGCTTGTTTGTCCTGTAGTGTTCTATGTTCTATGTTCTATCTCTAAATTGAAGGGCAATATAGATTATCTTCTCATGACTGTTGTAACCTGACAAACATGCCTAATAACAGTACAGCAAGTGAGATACTGCCACAAGGAACATATTAAAACAGGCAGCTGGTAACCTGGTCTGCCTACAAGAGATTCCAGAGCCACAACAATGTGGTTAACACTCAACTACTCTCTGAAATGATGTAGCAAGCCACTCAGTTGTAACAATTACTACAAAGTGTCAACAGAGAAATGAAACCAGATAGATCACTGACATTGACCTAGGCACCAGAAAAGCCAATGGCAAAACAAATAGCCCTATCAGTCTTGCAAACACCTCCTTGCTAACATCTGGGGACTGGTGCCAGAATTGAAAGAGCATCTCATAGACCAGCAGCAGCCTAACATAATCATTCTCATGGAATCATACCTTACAAATAACACC
The DNA here is from genome assembly GCA_024679065.1 of Sphyrna mokarran. NCBI lineage: Eukaryota > Metazoa > Chordata > Chondrichthyes > Carcharhiniformes > Carcharhinidae > Sphyrna > Sphyrna mokarran. Next base: position 8,049,334 of record JAGIQG010000005.1, read on the forward strand.
CCGGACACCACAATTACCATCCCTGAATATGCCCTGTCCCATTGACATGACAGATCCAGCAGAGATTGAGGCACAGTGGTATAATGCCTGGAGAGTTATAATGTGCTACAACTCTCAAGCACATTAAATCCCATGCACTCATCCAGAAGTCTCTTAAAAGACCCCAGCGAGTTGTCCTGGGATTAGTTAACATTGACTCCAGACCCATGAAGGTTCCTGTCTCCAGGTTAAACATGGGCAAGGAAACCTCTTGCTGGTTACTATGTACCATCCTCCTTAGGCTGATGAATCAATATTCCTCTACATCGAACAACACTTGTAGGAAGCACTGAGGTTGGCAAGGACACAAAATGTATTCAGGATGGGAGATTTCAATATGCACCACCAAGAGTGGCTCAAAAGCAGCACTACTGATTGACCTGGTCAGGTCCTAAAGGATCTAACTGCTACACTGGGCCTGAAAGAACCAACAAGAGGAAATAACATACTTGACCTCATCCTTACCAATCTGTCGGCTGTAGATGCATCTGTTCATGATAGTATCAGTAAGAGTACCACCATACTCTGGTCCTGCCTTCATATTGAGAACAACCTCCATTGTGTTGTGTGGCACTATCATCATGCTATCACCAGACTTCGAATTGATCTAGCAACTCAAGACTGGGCACTTTTGAGATGCTGTAGGCCATCAACAGCAGCGGAATTGTACTCCATTCTGCAACCTCATGGCCCAGTATATCCCTCAGTCAACCATTACCAGTAAGCCAGCGGATCAAACCTAGTTCAATGGAGAGTGCAGGAGAGCATGTCAGGAGTAGCACTAGCTATACCTAAAAATGTGGTGTCAACCTGGTGAATAGATCAGAGAACATAGAACCCTACAGTGCAGAATGAGGCCCTTTGGCCCATCGCATCCATATCAAACACAATCCCACCCAGGCCCTACCCCCAAATCCCTACATATTATACCCACTAATCCTTCTAACCTACGCATCCCTGGACACTAGGGGCAATTTCTGAGCATGGCCAATCATCCTAACCTGCACATCTTTTGGACTGTGGGAGGAAACCAGAATATCCGGAGGAAACCTACGCAGACACGAGGAGAATATGCAAACTCCACACATACAGTAACCCGAGTCAGGAATCGAGCCCAGGATCCTGGAGCTGTGAAACAGCAGTGCTAACCACTGTGCTACCATGCTGCCTGTGGTGAAGCTACAAAACAGAACTACTTGCATGCCAAATGGCAAAAAAGAGCAAATGATAGACAGAGCTAAGTGATCCCACAACCAACAGATGAGACCTAAGCTCTGCAATCTGTCCACATCCAGTCATGAATAGTGGTGGACAATTAAATAACTTGCTGGGGGAGGAGACTCTATAAATATTCCCACTCTCAACGATGAAGGAGTCCAGCACATCAATGCAAAAGATAAGGCTAAAGTATTCGCAACAATCTTCAGCCAGAAGTGCCAAGAGGATGATCTATCTTGGCCTTCTCCAATGGTCCCTAGCATCTCAGATGCCAGCCTCTGGCCAACTCGACTCACTCCACGTGATATCAAGAAATAGTTGGAAGCACTGGCTCCTGCAAAAACAATAGGCCCCGATAATATTCTGGCAATAGTATTGGTGACTTGAGTTCCACAACTTGCCATTCTCCTAGCCAAGCTCTTCCAGTACAGTTACAGCGCTGGATTCTATCCAACAATATGAAAAATTGCCCAGGTACGTCCTGTACACAAAAAACAGGACAAATCGAACGCAGCTAATTATCACCAGTCAGTCTACTCCTGGTCATCAGTAAAGGGATAGAAGGGGTCATCAACAGTACTACAAGCAGTGCCTGCTCAGCAATAACCTGCTCAGTGATGCCCAATTTGTGTTTCACTCAGCTCCTGACCTCATTTTCAGGCTTAGTTCAAACATGGAAGCATGGTTTTGGATTCTGAGGTGCTACTGATTGACACTGCGAAATCACTCCCCTTTGGAATACCAAACGTACACAAGAAAGCCACCTTCAAGAATGCTAATATTTGTCTTTTTGTCTTCGAATGCATTTACTTAAATGAAGTCAGCCTCATGAACAGACTGATCAGTGAGCGAAATCAATTCCTTAATGATAACATGGTTGAAATCCCCAATTGGATTATGTTTTTAGAGATGAAGCATGTGACTAGAGCCTCTGTCCTCAGAGAAATAATCAACCGAGTTATTAGAGAAGGTCTGGAGGTATTGGTACTGAAGTCTATGTGAACCAGGCAAGTGCCATTGGCTGAAAGTAAAGAAGGACTATCTGAATGAAGGTGTGATGACTGATACTGCAGACCTTGTTTGCTGGGAGTGTTCTATGGTCAAGAGAATAAAGGTGGGATAATGTCCATTTTCTTGATGGACTGCTATGATCCTAACTCTTCACAATGGTGCACAGTGATTAAGTGTTGAGGTGGCCATGACGACGCAACATTGGCACAATTGCAGAATGGACATGGTAAAAATAAGCAAGGATCCAAGCAAGTTGCCAGATTGGCTAAATGTCAGTAAGAACTATACATCCAACTTTATTGTCAGAGATCCAAAGAAAGCACCATTGTGGGAAATCACATAGAACATAGAACATTACAGCACAGAACAGGCCCTTCGACCTTCGATGTTGCGCCAACCAATATAAAAAGCAATGCCCCTCCAAACTAAACCATTCCCTTCTCTTCCATATACTCACAGGAGCTGAGTTATCAAACTCGGAGGCCCGCTCACCTTCTGACTTCCCAAAGCCTAGCCTCCAGCTACAAGGCACAAATCAGGAGTGTGATGGAATATTCCCCACTTGCCTGGATAGGTGCAGCTCCAACAAACTCAAAAAGCTTGACATCATCCAGGACAAAGCAGTCCACTTGATTGGCACCACATCTACAAACATTCAATTGCTCCACCATTGACACTCAGTAACAGCAGCGTATACTATCTAGAAGATGCACTGCAGAAATTCACCAAAGATCCTGAGACAGCACCTTTCAATCCTACAACCACTTTCATCTAGAAGGACAATGGCAGCAGATAAATGGGAACACCAACGCCTGAATGTTCCCCTCCAAGCCACTCACTGTCCTGACTTGAACATATGTCATCGTTCCTTCGCAGTCGCTTGGTCAAAATCCTGAAATTCTGTCCCTGACAGCATTGTGGGTCAACCGACAGATCATCGATTGCAGCAATTCAAGAAGGCAGCTCATCATCACCTCCTCAAGGGCAACTAGGGATGACTATCGCTCTGTTGTGCAGATACATGGATTTGGGCCTGTGTCTGTGGGAGTTTGCGCATTCCCCCCGTGCTTGCGTGGGTTTTCTCTGGGTGCTCCGGTTTCCTCCCACATCCCAAAGATGTGTTCTTAGGCTGATTGGCAGAACAAATTCTTCCTAAATTGTCTCAAATTTGATTTCAATCCATAGATCCATACATATTGACAGGGATCACAGGTAGAAGTGGAAACATCGAGGTGGTGGCACAGGCTCGTTGGGCTGAAGGGCCTGTTCCCAGGCTGTTTTGTTCTTTGATCTTTGAATAATAAATACTGGCCAGCCAGTGAAGCCCATGTCCATGAATGAATTAAAACACACACACACACACACACACACACACTCATCCCTCTTCCCTCTGCGACTGGATTGTTGATTTCCTAACTCATAGACCACAATCAGTTTAGGTGACAATACCTCTGCAATTATCCTCAATATCGGTGCCCTGAAAGTCTCTACCCTTAGCTCCTTTTACACTTCTGATTGCATGGCCAAATTCCATTCCAACTCCATTTTCAAGTTTGCTGATGACACCACTGTAGTGAGTCAGATCACAAGCAACAATGAAAAGGATTGCATGAAGGAGTTAGAGAACCTAGTGAAATAGTATGTGATAATAACCCTTCCCTCAATATTAGTAAAAATATCAAATAGATGGGTGGCTGCTAGAAGGGGCTGGTAGTTAGTGCCAAGATCCCCTCTGGTTGTCCCCTTCTCTAACAAGTATACCATTTTTGATATTGTTGAAGGCAGTGTGGCCTAATAGAAGACAACAGCAGCAGCAGCCAGAACAGTGACAATGTGGCTGGCTCTGTTGTTAAACAGGGAGGAACAAAGAGCATTAGAGCAATAGTTATAGGGGACTCTATAGTTTGGGGTGCAGATAGGCGCTTCTGTGGATGTGAAAGAGACTCCAGGACTCCCAGCTACCAGGGTCCAGAATTCTCTGCATGAATAGGCATACATTAACACTGCAATGAAGTTACTGTGAAAATCCCCTAGTCACCACAACTCTGGTGTCTGTTTGAGTACATTAAGGGTGAATTTAGCATGGCCAATCAACCTAACCAGTACATCTTTGGGAGAAAATTGGAGCATGCAGAGGGAACTCATACTGACACGAGGAGAACATGCAGACTCTGCGCAGTGACCAAAGCTAGGAATTAAACCTGGGACCCAAGCACTCTCAGGAAGCTGCGCTAACTACTGAGCCACTGTGCCACCCATGGTGCCACTGGTGGAACCTGGGCTGCAAGGCGTGATGCAGTCACTGCCTCAAATGCAAGTTCCATTAGAAAGCTTAGCTGAGATCCAGCAAGATTCTGAAAGGATTAAGGTTAATCACTGGGATACAAAGGAGCAGCTGTTGTGCAAGGACAGAGTGCATCATCCTCCATGAAGCATCCTCTGACTGTCTCAGTGATGTGGCTCTTTATGTGATGTTTGTTACCTTGGAGCACAGTGTCCACCTATCATTGAGCTATATGATCCCATGTGTTGTAACTTTTCTGAATCCCTTCCCTTATTTGGTGTGGGACTGTCAGAGAGGGAAGTTCCATTAGTTACTTCAACTGCCTGCACTAATGTAGACTTTCAAGAGGGAAAAGCCTGGATCACCAACACTTTCTGTGTTGGTTTGAGTTAAAGGAGGAGTTTGGGGTTTTTACATGACACCAAGATTAGGCCAGACTGAGTGCATAATTCTTACAAGTATACAGGGTGCAGACAGTCTTGATGCACAGGTTTATATCAAGCTCAAAGGTCTGAGCTGAGAGAGAACACACTGATAAATGTACAGTTTTAACACAGATGCCAGAAACTAACATGGATGAGGTTACTTGCCACATATCAGAAACTAAATGAAATCAGTCTACCGAGGCTTCCCTGTCCCAGGAAGGACCCCCCCACCGCCCCCACCACGAGATCATCCACTTTCCTTCAATTCGAACCCCCATTGTCCCAGTTGATATACAGATCCCCTCCCCAAGCTGAGCAAAGAAGTTTTTTCCCTTACCTATTTGTTCTCCTTTGGATGTATTCCCTCAGGTCCCCACTTTTGGAAGGCAAATCCAAATCCAAGTGTGTGTGATTTCCGGTAGAGAGTGCAATTGCATGATGGGAAGCCACTGTATGGGCCATCCGGACCTCTAATGACATTTAAATCAGCAGTTTTGTATAATTATCATGTTGCCAACCACTCTGCATTTGAACCTGATCAGGGTCACCAGAACAGGTTGAGTAAATCCTGATTGCCTTGATGCCTGTCGGGAAACCTGATTATTGCCCAACTTTTGGGCAAAAGCTGTTAAAACCTTTTTCATAAGACAACCCAATCAATCCTGGTATTAGTCTAGTAAATCTTCTCTGAACTGCTCCCAATACATTTATATCCTTCCTTAAAAAGGAGATCAATATTGTACACAGTACTCCACACATTGTCTTCTGAATACGCTGGTTGACTGAAGAATAACCTCTTTATTTTTATATTTAATTCTCTCTGCAATAAGTAAATAACATTCTATTAACTTTCCTAATTACTTGCTGTGACAACATACTATGTTTTTCTCATTCACGCACCCAGATCTTTCAATATCTCAGTGCTCTGCAATCTCTCACCATTTAGTTATTATATTTCTTTCATATTCTTTCTTCAAAACAGACAATTTCCCATTTTCCCACATTATACATCCCACATTTGCTAAATATTTGTCCACTCACTTAACCTATCCATATATTTTGTAAACTCCATGACCAGGATGAAAGCGCGGCATTCTGAAAGCTCGTGCTATCAAAATAAACCTGTTGGATTTTAATCTGGTGTCGTGAGACTACTTAGTGTGCCTACCCCAGTCTAATGCCAGCAACTTCACATCAGAATTCTTCAGTCTTGCACACCCCATTGTCAGCAAGGCCAGAGAATCCCAGCTGCAAGCAGAGTCGGATAACTTTAGTCTATATGTCTTCTTCTCAACTTACTTTCCTACATACTTTCCTACATCAGCAAGTTTAGCAACCATAACTTCAATCCATACACCCAAATAAAAGGAAAGAATTTATAGGGTGGCAAGTGCTCAATGCCCGCCATCGTGAGCCAGCATGTGACAAGCTCCAACCAACCCACAGAAACCCACTGATATTTAATGGCATCAGGCAATAGGCTTGTGGGGAGGGAGAGCTGGAGTTTCCAGATCTCAAGGTGGAGGATGCCCCAAATCTAAAGGTGTCTTCAAATTAAATACTTGCATCCCCTTTCCTTCCCATAAATGGGAAAAGTTGAATAACATATTACTTGCCTGCCTGTTATGCCCATGTGACAACCTAAAAATCTCAAAGGCAACATAATATTATGGAAAATATGGCAGATGATCCATTCAATTGATTTTATAATTGACAGTGAGCATTGCCAATCAGTGCCTGCACCTGATAATTAAAATATCATGTGAGTGAAGGATGATGAGGGATGCATCCTAACATCATCACAAGCTATTTTACAAACTTTCAGCTTGAGTGTGCACATAAAATTCTGCCCAATTATATAAATTTTAAAAAGCTGAGTTCTCAGCACTGATTACACACTACTCATTACATCTTACCAACCAAGAAATGATTCATTTATACCTGCTATCTTTTTGATTTGATTTGATTAAATTTATTATTGTCATTGTATTAGTATGCAGTGAAAAGTTTGTTGTGTGCCATACAAACAAAGCACGCCATATATAGGGAAGTATACCATACATAGGGAAGGAGAGAGGCCAGAATGTAATGTTATAGTCATAGCTTGCGTGTGGAAAATGATCAACTTAATGTGAGGTAGGTCCATTCAAAAAACTGATGGCAGCAGGGAAGAAGTTGAGTTGATTGGTAAGTGTCCTCAGACTTTTGAATCTTTATCCATGTTTCCTGTTCACAAGCCAATCTTCTCTAAATGCCAATAAGTTATCCCTTACACCATGAGCTATTATTTTATACAATAACCTTTGACGTAGCACCTTATGATATGCCTTTTGGAAAGCTAAGTATGGCAGATTTCACTAGTTTCCCTTTATCCACAACACATGTTACTTCATCATAAATCACAATAAGTAGGTTAAACATAGTTTCCCATCCAATAAACCATGTTGACTCTTTCACAATTCCACATTTTTTCTAAGTTCCCTGTTATAAGGTCTTTAATTGTAGCTTCTAACTTCAGCTTGATAGTTATGAAGCTAACTTCCTGCTGGTTCCTACTTCCCTTTCTTTTTGAATAAATGGCCAACATTTTATGGCCCTTCTTGGCCGATGGGATTTATGGTTTCACCATTAAGAACATAAGAACATAAGAAATAGGAACAGGACAGGGCATCTAGCCCTTCAAGTCTGTCCCGTCATTCAACAAGATCATGGCTGAGTTCCGCTTTCTCGCTTTCTCCCCATGGCCCGTAATTCCCTTGTCTATCAGAAACCTATCTACCCATGACTTAAATATATTCAGAGAGGTAGCATCCACCACTTCAATGGGCAGAGAATTCCAGAGACTTACCACCCTTTGAGTGAAGAAGTTCCTCCTCAACTCCAATCTAAACTGCCCTCTCCTTATTTTGAGCCTGTGCCTTCTAGTTCTGCTATCCTTTCTAAGTGGGAAGAATCTCTCTACTCCTATCTATCCCGTTCATTATCTTATATGTCTCTATAAGACCCTCCCCCTCAGCCTTCTAAAGTCCAACGAGTACAGACCCAGTCTATTTAATCTGTCCTCATAGGCTAATCCCTTCATCTCCGCTATCAGCCAAGTGAACCTTGTTTGCACTCCCTCCAAGGCCAATATATCCTTTTGCATACAGTGACCAAAACTGCACACTGTACTCCAACTGCAGCCTCACCAGTACCCTGTACCGTTGCAGCAAGACCCCCGCTATCCCCCGCGCTATAAAGGCCAACATTCCATTCACCTTCTTGATCACCTGCTGTACCTGCAGACTGGGTTTTCGCGATTTGTGCACAAGGACCCCAGGTCCCTCTGCACCATAGCATGCTGCAGCTTTTCGCCTTTTAAATAATAATCCCTCCTACTATTATTTCTATCAAAGTGGATAACCTCACATTTGCTAACATTATACTCCATCTGCCAGGCTCTTGCCCACTCACTCAGCTTATCCAGATCTCTCTGCAGACTGTCCGCACTTTCCACACAATTTGCTTTTCACTAATCTTCGTGTCATCAGCAAATTTCATTACCCTACACTCAGCCTCTTCCTCCAGATCATCTATGTAAATGGTAGATCTACTGGCCAGTTATAGAGCTGCTGGGGAGTAGGTGCAACATGCCACGTGATGCTGGTAAAAACCTGATCAAGGAGTTTCATTCACTATTTTCTAATATAGAATGTAGTGCAGTTTGGAAAAGTAAAATCAACACATCAATTTTCTCACTATCAAAGAGTCACAGAATTGTTATGGTGCAGAGGAAGGCCATTTTGCCAATTATGTATGCAGCAGCTCTCCAAACAATGATTATGGCTTCTTGCTTTTCCTCTGCCTTTTCCTGTACTCCTACACTTTGTTTCTATTCAAGTAAATATCTAATGTGCTCTTCAATGTCTCAATTGAATCTGTCACCACTATGCTTCCAAGCAGTGCACTGCAGATTCGGGTCACTCCCTTTATCAAAAAGTGTTTTTTCATATCTGGGGCAGGATTCTCTGGTGTCCCTAATGCTTGTTTCTAGTTTAAGGAGGTGACTCACCACTTGCCTGTGGCGTGCTGGTCATATAGTGGAAAATTTTTCTTGGTGGCCTAATTAATTTAAAGACTAAATCTTTTCATTAAACATTTCTTTTCACGAAGGGCATGTATGGGGTGTCAGGAAGGGGTAATAACTTTGGTGGGGAAACATGTTGTATCCTTTCAAGGCAGTTTGTCCATCCTCTATCCCCACCTGACACTCAGCTCTCACTTGTGGCTCCCCGTAGCTGTTTGCATACAACAACAGCCACACTCTGGGCAATGACCTCGACAAGCCGGCTAAATTAGGTGAGGGTAGCCAACATGTCTCAATCCTCGGTGAGATAGGGAGATGTCTATCCCAGCATGTGAAGACAGAGTCCGGCAGATTGAGCGGAAGAGACCAATGGAAGGTCCAATGGTCAAAAAGGCAGTTTCAGCAAGCATCATGGAAGAGCAGGACAAGATACAGAAGATATCCTGGTCACCCACTGCACCTAGTCCCACTTCCAGCCGTCTCGACTCTTGTCTTCCACTGGATCTAGATGGGAATTGGGAAGAGAGAGTGAGGCTGACGCTGCACAATTCTCCCTCATTTTAATCCAAATCAAGCACTAGTTTTGTCACCATCATCATCATCATCAGTGTCCTATTCAACTCTTGAAGTCCTATGGCAATGGGCAAGTGATGAAGCAGCAGGTTTGGATATACTGGGAGCTGTGGTCACGGACCTGCACACAGGTGGCTCAGGTCTAATGGTCATTTTCTGCTGACTGAAGCAGCCATGGAACTTGGCGTCTACCTGGGCAGCTGAGCAGTCTTCTTCACAAAAGCACTGTCACCTCTGTAGAATGAGGAAGGGGCTAGAAAAGGTGCCCTAAACATTACCTGCTTTACTATATGCTGGCCAGTTTATCTTGGCTGGCGGGGATCCCATCTTGCAGTCGAACACACAAAATAAAATGTAAGGTAATACTGCTTACCATTGGCACTTGGAATGTGCGCACGCTTTTGGACAATCCTACAGCAGACAGACCTCAAAGAAAAGAACAGCCTTAGTTGCCAGAGAGCTTGCAAGATACAACATTGACATTGCAGCCCTGAGCGAAATGCACCTTGCCAACATAGATCAGTTGACTGAAACTGGAGGTGGATGGTTTTTTGAGAAAGTGACCAGAGAGGTGGATGGGGGTAACATAGAACATAGAACATAGAACAATACAGCACAGAACAGGCCCTTCGGCCTTCGATGTTGTGCCGACCAAAATAAAAAGCAATGCCCCTCCAAACTAAACCATTCCCTTCTCTTCCATATACAAGGGTAAGGCGGTTGATGTAGTATATATGGACTTTAGTAAGGCTTTTGATAAGGTGGCCCATGGAAGACTTCTACAGAAAATGCAGATGTGTGGAATAGGGGGTGATTTAGCTAATTGGATTAGAAATTGGCTGGCAGATAGAAGACAGAGGGTGGTGGTTGATGGGAGATATTCATCGTGGAGTTCGGTGACGAGTGGTGTGCCTCAGGGGTCTGTTTTTGGGCCCCTGCTGTTTGTAATTTTTATAAATGATCTGGATGAGGGTATTGATGGATGGATCAGTAAATTTGCAGATGACACTAAAGTCGGTGGAGTGGTAGATAGTGAAGAGGGGTGTTATAGTTTACAGAGTGATTTGGACAAGTTGCAGAGCTGGGCCGAGAGGTGGCAAATGGAGTTTAATGTGGAAAGTGTGAGGTAATGCACTTTGGCAGGAACAATAAATGTGTAGAGTATAGGGCTAATGGTAGGGCTCTTAATAGTGTTGAGGAACAGAAGGATCTTGGTGTATGTGTCAATAGATCCCTGAAAGTAGCAGTCAAGTGGATAAAGTTGTTAAGAAGGCATATGGAGTCTTAGCTTTTATTGGTAGGGGGATTGAATTTAGGATCCGCAGCATCATGTTGCAGCTGTACAAAACTCTAGTGCGGCCGCACTTGGAGTATTGTGTGCAGTTCTGGTCGCCACATTATAAGAAAAATGTGGAGGCATTGGAGAGGGTACAGAGGAGGTTTACCAGGATGTTGCCTGGTATGGAGGGCAGGTCCTATGAGGAGAGGTTGAATGATTTGAGGTTGTTTTCGTTAGAAAGGAGGCGGCTAAGAGGGGATCTTATTGAAGCATATAAGATGATTAGAGGTTTAGATAGGGTGGACAGTGATAGCCTTTTTCCTAGGATGGAGAAAGCTAGCACGAGGGGACACAGCTTTAAATTAAGGGGTATGAGTTATAGGACGGATATCATAGGTAGGTTCTTTACTCAAAGAGTGATTAGGGAGTGGAATGCCCTGCCTGCAGCTGTTGTAGATGCGCCAAGTTTGTTGGCGTTTAAGAGGTTAGTTGATAAGTATATGGATGAGAAGGGAATGGTTTAGTTAGGAGGGGCATTGCTTTTTATTTTGGTCGGCACAACATCGAAGGCCGAAGGGCCTGTTCTGTGCTGTATTGTTCTATGTTCTATGTTCTATGTTCTATGATATACTTTTTTCTGGAGCGGTTATGGCAGTGATAAGCTTCATGATGCTGGAGTTGGATTCGCCGTCAGGAGTCACCTTGTTCAGAAACATGATAGTTTATCCAAGGGTGTGAACGACCAGCTTATGACATTACAGCTCCCACTACAGAACAGATGTCAAGCCTCCCTGTTCAGTGCTTATGCTCCCACAATGAGCAACCCAGACGAGATGAAAGACAAGTTCTACATAGAATTAGACAACCTACTATCAGCAGTGAGCAATACCGACAAGCTGATCTTGCTTGGCGATTTCAATGCAAAAGTAGGGTGTGACTCTGCAATCTGGCAGGGAGTGATTGGGGGGCATGGAGTGGGCAAGTGTAACAGTAATGGCCGACTCTTAATGAAGACCTGTGCAGTACACAACCTCCTCATCCCCAACACAACCTTCTGTCTGCCTACTCATAACAAGACCTCCTGGATGTACCCCCGCTCTAAGCGTTGGCTTCTTATCAATTATGTCATTGTCAGGAGAAATGGCAGGATGTCAGAGTAACCACAGCCATGTGTAGTGCTGACTGCTGGACAGATCACAGGCTCATTGTCTCTAAAATGAGGCTCTGCATCAGACCCAAGAGGCGACCACAAGGAAGCAAGGTTATGAAAAGAATCAATGTGGCCAAATTAAAGAACCCCAGCATAGCTTCAGCACTGACTGAAGACTTAGAAATCAAGCTTGCTGATCTACATCTCACAGGCAGCGCTGAGGACGACTGGGAGCGCTTCAGAGATGCTGTCCACACATCTATACTGAAGACACCCGGGCCCTCCATCTGCAAGCAGCATGATTGGTTTGATGAGAATGATGAGGCTCTACTTGTTGAAATGTTCCGTCTTCATCGGGCCTGTCAGAACGACCCATCTTCAGCTGTCAAGAAAAATGCTTTTACCAGTGCTCGCAGGACAGCCCAGAATAAACTGTGTAAAATGCAGGATGCCTGGCTGAGCGCCAAGGCAGGTGAAATATAGGGATATGCTGACAGAAACGACTTGAAACGGTTCTATGAAGCCCTCAACACTCCTATGGACCTCAATCTCTCGGGAGTTCCCCCCACCTGAGAACAGATGACACAACTCTCATTACAGAGAAGGCTCAGATCCTGCAGAGATAGGCTGAACACTTCAAAGCCATCCTCAACCGACCATCATCTATTAACAATGAGGCAATAGAAGGATTCCCCAGGTTGATATCAACTGCGCCATGGATGACCCACTGGTAGTAGCCAAAGTCATGAAAGCTGTCAGCCAGCTATCCAGTGACAAAGCCCCAGAGGCAGATGCCATACCCACAGAGATCTATAAAGCTGCTGGTCCTGCACTTATCGAGAAGCTCACCGATTTGTTCCAGTCTTTTTGGAAGCAAGGATCCATTCCTCAGGAACTTAAAGATGCTTCCATTGTACACCTGGGGGACTTTAACTTTACAAATATTGACTGGGAAAGCTGCAGTTCGAGTATGTTAGGGGGTAAGTTTTTGTTCAATGTGTGCAGGAATGTTTCCTGACACAGTATGTAGGTAGGCCAACAAGAGGCGAGGCCACATTGGATTTGATACTGGATAATGAACCAGACTGGGTGTTAGATTTGGAGGTAGGTGAGCACTTTGGTGTAATGACCATAATTCAGTTACGTTTACTTTAGTGATAGAAAGGGATAAGTATATACCGAAGGGCAAAAGTTACAGCTGGGAAAAGCAAATTATGAGGCGATTAGGCCAGATTTAGGATACATAGGTTGGAGAAGGAAAATGCAGAGGATGGGTACAATTGAAATGTGGAGCTTGTTCAAGGAGCAGCTACTCCAGGTCCTTGATAAATATGTACCTGTCAGGCAGGGAGGAAGTGGTCAAGCGAGGGAACCATGGTTTACTAAGGAAGTTAGATCTCTTGTGAAGAGGAAGAAAGAGACTTATGGAAAGATGAGACGTGAAGGCTCAGTTAGGGCACTGGAGAGTTACAAGTTAGCCAGAAAGGAACTGAAAAGAGAGTTAAGAAGAGCCAGAGGAGGACATGAGAAGTCTTTCGCAGGTAGGATCAAGGAGGCCCCTAAAGCTTTCTATAGGTATGTCAGGAATAAAAGAATGATTAGGCAAGATTAATGCCAATCAAGGACAGTAATAGGAAGTTGTGGTGGAGCCTGAAGAGATGGGAGAGGTACTAAATGAATATTTTTCGTCAGTATTCACGCAGGAAAAAGTCAATGTAGTTGAGGAGAATACTGAGATACAGACTTTTAGACTGGAAGGAATTGAGTTACATAAGGAGGAAGTGTTAGCAATTCTAGAAAGTGTGAAAATAGATAAGTCCTCTGGGAGGCTAAGGAGGAGATTGCAGAGATTTTGGCTTTGATCTTTATGTCATTATTGTCTACAGTACAGTGCCAGAAGACTGGAGGACAGCAAATTTGTCCCCTTGTTCAAGAAGGAGAGTAGAGACCATTCTGGAAATTATAGAATGTGAGCAGAGAGGGTTGAGCACAGGTTAGAAAGGTTCATATTGTCTGCAGCTAGGGCAGTTACTGAGATTTTGCAAGCCCGGGCAAGTCAGAGGTTACAAATAGCATGACTTGAACCCAAAATGCCGATTGAGGCCATCCTCATGTGTGCAGAACTTGAATATCAATTTCTGCTTAGCGATCCTGTGTTGTCTTGTGTCACGAAGACCGCGTTGAAAAACGCTTACCGTAAAATCAGAGCCTGAATGTTCTTGACTATTGAAGTGTTCCCCGACAGGAAGAGAACATTCCTGCCTGGTGATTGTCGAACGGTGTTCATCCATCCGTTGTAGTGTCTGCATGGTCTCCCAAATGTACCATGCTTAGAGACATCCTTTCCTGCAGCTTATCAGATAGACAACATTGGCCAAGTTGCAAGAGTATGTACTGTGTACCTGGAGGATGGTGTTCTCATATGAGATGATAGCATCCATGATGTTGATCCGGCATGTCTTGCAGAGGTTGCTATAGCAGGGTTGAGTGGTGTCATGGTCACTGTTTTCCTGAAGGCTGGATAGTTTGCTGCAGACAATGATCTGTTTGAGGTTGTGCGGTTGTTTGAAGGCAAGAAGTGTGAGTGTGGCAATGGCCTTGGCGAAATTTTGTCTTCATTGAAGACATATTGAAGGCTCTGGAGAAGATGTCGTAGTTTCTCCACTCCGGGCAAGTACTGGATGATAAAGGTTAAGCTGTGCATCGTGTCTTGTGTTTGTTTTCTGAGGAAGTCAGTGCTGTTTTTCACTATGGCACGTTGGAACTGTCGATCAATGAGTGAAGTACCATATCCTGTTCTTATGAAGGTATCTTTCAATGTCTGCAGGCATCTGTTGTGATCCTCTGCATCTGTGTATATGGAGGGCTTGTCTATAGGGGATGTCAGAAATTTATGGAGTTAGGGTGGAAGCTTAGGTCCATAACAGGCAGAGTGGTTATCTCTGGACTCTTGCCTGTGCCAAGAGATAGTTTAGAGATGAACAGAGAAAGGGATAGTTTGAACTCATGGCTGCGTGGATGGTGCAGGAGGGAGGGGTTCAGGGTCCTTAACAATTGGGACTCATTCTGGGATAGGTGGGACCTCTTCAAGAGAGATGGTCTACACCTGAACCAGAGGGGGACTAATATCTTGGGAGGAAAATTTGCTAAGGCTATGATGGGGGCTTTAAACTGATTCGGGGGGGGGGGTGGGATCCTAAGTAGTTGGGGTGCCGAGAGGGATGAGAGTAAGGGGGTTATAGAGGAGAGTTGTAAAACACAGCGGCGTACGGGTGGGGTGGGGCATGGTTTGAGATGCGTATACTTTAATGCAAGGAGTATTCGCAATAAGGGGGAGGAACTTGCAGCTTGGACCAGTACCTGGAACTTCGATGTTGTGGCCATTTCAGAGACTTGGGTAGAGCAGGGACAGGAATGGATGTTGCAGGTTCCGGGGTACAAATGCTTTAGTCGGAGTAGAGAAGGGGGTAGAAGGGGGGGAGGAGTGGCGTTACTGGTCAAAGACTGTATCACGGTGATCGAAAAGAAGTTTGATGAGGACTTGTCTGTTGAGGTAGTATGGGCTGAGATTAGAAACAGGAGAGGAGAGGTCACCCTGTTGGGAGTCTTTTACAGACCTCCTAATAGTTCTAGAGAGGTTGAGGAAAGGATTGCGAAGTCAATTCTGATTAGGAGTGAAAGTAGTAGGGTAATTGTGATGGGGGACTTTAACTTTGCTAATATTGATTGGAATAGCTATAGCTCTAGCTCGTTAGAGGGGTCAGTTTTCGTACAGAGTGTGCAGGAAGGTTTTTTGACTCAGTATGTAGATAGGCCAACTAGAGGTGAGGCTACATTGGATTTGGTGCTGGGCAATGAGCCAGACCAGGTGTTAGGCTTGGAAGTTAGTGAACATTTTGGTGATAGTGACCACAATTCGGTTACGTTCACCTTAGTGATGGACAGGGATAGGCATGAAGCTGGGGGCAGTAGTTATAGCTGGGGGAAGGGTAATTATGAGGCCATCAGGAGAGAATTAGGGTGCATAGATTGGACTAGGAAACTACAGGGACTGGGAACATCTGGAATGTGGTGCTTATTCAAGGAGCAGCTGCTGCGAGTCCTTGATAAGTATGTCCCTGTCAGGCAGGGAGGAAATGGTCGAGTAAGAGAGCCTTGGTGTACGAAAAAAGTTGATTTGCTGGTTAAGAAGAAAAAGGAGGCTTATGTCAGGATGAGGCTTGAAGGCTCAGTTAGTGCAATGGATAGCTATAGATTAGCCAGGAAGGAGCTAAAAAGTGAATTGAGGAGAGCTAAGAGGGGACACGAGAAGATGTTGGCTGATAGGATTAAGGAGAATCCTAAAGCTTTCTTTCGATATGTTAAGAATAGAAGATTGGTTAGGGCAAGATTAGGGCCAGTCATAGACAGCAGTGGGAAGTTGTGCGTGGAGCCTGAAGAGATTGGTGAGGCACTGAATAAATATTTCTCTTCGGTATTCACGCAGAGTGCTGGAAATGTAGCTGTGGAGAGCACTGAGGTACAGGGTTGCAAATTGGGGAGTATTGTAGTAGATAGGGAGGATGTGTTAGAAATTCTCGAGGGTTTGAAGTTGGATAAGTCCCCCGGGCCGGACGGGATTTACCCTAGGATTCTCTGGGAGGCAAGAGAGGAGATTGCAGAGCCTCTGGCTCTGATCTTCAGGTCCTCGTTGGTTACGGGTGTGGTTCCGGAGGACTGGAGGATGGCGAATGTGGTCCCATTGTTTAAGAAGGGGAAGAGAGACCTTCCTGGGAATTATAGGCCAGTGAGTCTTACTTCTGTGGTGGGCAAGGTATTGGAGATAATTATTAGGGATAGGATTTATAGTTATTTAGAGAGAAATGAATTGATTGGGGATAGTCAGCATGGTTTCGTGAAGGGTAGGTCATGCCTTACTAACCTCATTGAGTTTTTTGAGAAAGTGACCAAAGAGGTGGATGGGGGTAAGGCGGTTGATGTAGTATATATGGACTTTAGTAAGGCGTTTGATAAGGTGGCCCATGGAAGACTTCTACAGAAAATGCAGATGTGTGGAATAGAGGGTGATTTAGCTAATTGGATTAGAAATTGGCTGGCAGATAGAAGACAGAGGGTGGTGGTTGATGGGAGATATTCATCGTGGAGTTCGGTGACGAGTGGTGTGCCTCAGGGCTCTGTTTTGGGGCCCCTGCTGTTTGTAATTTTTATAAATGATCTGGATGAGGGTATTGAGGGATGGATCAGTAAATTTGCAGATGATACTAAAGTTGGTGGTGTGGTAGATAGTGAAGAGGGGTGTTTTAGTTTACAGAGTGACTTGGACAAGTTGCAGAGCTGGGCCGAGAGGTGGCAAATGGAGTTTAATGTGGAAAAGTGTGAGGTAATGCACTTTGGCAGGAACAATAAATGTGTAGAGTATAGGGCTAATGGTATGGCTCTTAATAGTGTTGAGGAACAGAAGGATCTTGGTGTATGTGTCAATAGATCCCTGAAAGTAGGCAGTCAAGTGGATAAAGTTGTTAAGAAGGCTTATGGAGTCTTAGCTTTTATTGGTAGGGGGATTGAATTTAGGAGCCGCAACATCATGTTGCAGCTGTACAAAACTCTAGTGCGGCCGCACTTGGAGTATTGTGTGCAGTTCTGGTCGCCACATTATAAGAAAGATGTGGAGGCATTGGAGAGGGTACAGAGGAGGTTTACTAGGATGTTGCCTGGTATGGAGGGCAGGTCCTATGAAGAGAGGTTGAAGGATTTGAGGTTGTTTTCGTTAGAAAGGAGGCGGCTAAGGGGGGATCTTATTGAAGCATATAAGATAATTAGAGGTTTGGATAGGGTGGACAGTGATAGCCTTTTTCCTAGGATGGAGAAAGCTAGCACGAGGGGACACAACTTTAAATTAAGGGGTATGAGTTATAGGACGGATATCAGAGGTAGGTTCTTTACTCAAAGAGTGATTAGGGAGTGGAATGCCCTGCCTGCAGCTGTTGTAGATGCGCCAAGTTTGGTGGCGTTTAAGAGGTTAGTTGATAAGTATATGGATGAGAAGGGAATGGTTTAGTTAGGAGGGGCATTGCTTTTTATTTTGGTCGGCACAACATCGAAGGCCGAAGGGCCTGTTCTGTGCTGTATTGTTCTATGTTCTATGTTCTATGTTCTATGTCTTCTTTAAAGTGATTAGAATGGAAGCTGGAGAAAAGGACCATCATGAGATTATCCATGTGCAACACTCCAACAGTGGAGTGTTGAGGCAACCGGTCCTAGATGGGATTGTAGTCCAAGAGTGCAACTGATTCTGGAGAGTAGTCCATGGTGAGTCTGATGGTGGGATGGACCTTGTTATTGCTATCATATTGTTGTTTCAGTAATTGTTTGCCATGAATCTAAAGGAAGAAAATGTCATTGATGCATCTAGTGTATAACATCAGTTGAAGGTCCTGTGCGATGAAGGAGTTTTGTTTGAATCTGTGTATGAAGATGTTGGCATATTGAGGTGTGAATTTGGTACCATGGCTGTTGGAAGAGGAACCGGTTGTTGAAGGTGAAGATGTTGTGGTCCAGGATGAAGTGGATGAGTTTAGAATTGCATCTGGAGATTGGCAGTGTTGAGTACTGAGGTAATTGCAGCAATGCTGTCATTGTAGGGGATGCTGGTGTACAGTGCCAAAACATCCATTGTGATGACAAGTGCTCCTGGTTCAACTGCTCCACGTGTGCTGAGTTTCTTCAAGAAGTCTGTAGTGTCGCAACAGAAGCTGGGGGTCTTTGTACAATGAGTTTTAGGATGCTGTCAACATTGCCAGAGGGGTTTTCACAGAACGTCCTATTCGGATGGCCAGGTGTGTTGGCGTTGTGTATTTTCAGAAGGAAGTAAAGATCTCCAGTGCGGAAGTACGTGGGAGAGTGTTCTGAAGGTCTGTTCTATAAACGTAGACAAGGATATAAACATATAGTGTTTTATAAACATAGACAGGGATCACGGGTAGAAGTGGGAACATCGGGGTGGCGGCACAGGCTCATTGAGCCGAAGGACCTGTTTCCCGTGCTGTTTTGTTCTTTGTTCTTTGTCTGGATCAATGATCTTGATCAAAGTGTTGAGTTGACAAGTGTGTTTTTCGGTCAGACCTGCGGGTAACAATCTGTAATGTTCCTCATTGTTCAGTTGTCAGTACACTTCTTTGCAGTAATCCATTCTGTTCAGTATGATGATGACCCCTTTTTTGTCTGCTGGATTGATGACAATGTTGCGGTTGGTCTTGAGAGCGGTGTTGCGTTGTGCTTGGTTGATATTCGGGGCTGTCTTGTGAGTGTGGCTAATGAATCTGAACACATCTCGTGACAGTTTGGGCATACAAATCGAGGGCAGCAGCCTTCTAGAGGAGTCCAATTCGATTCTTCTTTGGTTGCTACACTGCAGATCTCCCTGCTGGTTGTTCCAATACATTGCCTGTCTCATTGTGTTCGCTGTTGGCCTCTTGAGGTTTGTGAAAGAATTCCTGCAGCGTCATTTGCCTAATGAATTCCTCTGTATCCGCTGCAAGACTGATGGGGTCCATTTTGGTGTTGGGGCAGAAATTGAGCCCTCGGCTGAGAACTTCGATTACTACACACTTCAATAAAAAGTGTGTAGTCCGACAAGTTGGCAATGGACTTCCCTGCAGTGGTACTGTTTTCTATTGTGGTACCAGGGGAGGCTTGGTTGCTGCTGATGATGTTGCCAAGTTTCTCAAACTTTCTGTTCTTGGTGTGCATGTAGATGGCATAATTCCTTTGTCTCATCTGCTTGGTAGTGTTTTGCAGTTGGTGTGCACACGAGCCCAAGTTGAGAATATGGACTCTACCTTGGTTTCCAGGTTGCAGTGTCTGCTGTAGAGTTGGTGTATGAGATGGTTAAGGAATGTGAGAGTACCACATGCTGATGGATAACCTCACAATGCTACACTTCTCAAGCTTCTACCATAAACACATTAAAGAAGCCATCCCTTACGAACAAGCCCTTTGTATACTCAGGATCTGCTCAAGTGTGAAGAATCACAAGAGATACCTTCAGACACTGAAAGATACCCTCATAAGAATAGAATATGGTGCTCAACTCATCAATCAACAGTTCCAATGCGCCACAGTGAAAAACCGTGCCAAGTTCCTCAGAAGACAAATACGGGATACGATGGACAGAATACTCTTCGTAGTCTAGTCCTTCCCCAGAGCAAAGAAGATGCGACATCTTCTCCAGAGCCTTCAATCAATGAAGATGAGCATCTCACCAAGATCATTCCCTCATCCCACTTCTTGCCTTTAAACAGCAGCACAACCTCAAACAGACCACTGTCTGCTGCAACTATCCAGCCTTCAGGAAGACAATGACCACGACATCACACAACCCTGCCACAGCAACCTCTGTAAGACGTGCCAGATTATCGACATGGATGTCACCACCCTATGTGAGAACACCATCCACCAGTAACATGATACATACTCTTGTGACTCGGCCAATGTTGTCTACCCGATACGTTGCAGGAAAGGATGTCCCGTGGCATGGTATATTTGCAAGACCATGTAGATGTTATGACAATGGATAAATGAACACTGCTCACCAATCACCAGGCAAAAGTGTTCTCTTCCAGTTGGTGAATACTTCAGCAGTCATGGGCATTCAGCCTCTGATCTTTGCGTAAACGTGCTTCAAGGCTGCCTTCACAACACACAGCATCACAGAATTGCTGAACAGAAACTGATAGCCAAGTTCTGCATATATGAAGACAGCCTGAACCAGAATCTTGGGTTCATGTTACACTATCTATAACACCAATGACTTGCCTGGGCTTGCCACTAATTGTCCTAGCTAGAGACAATACACACTCTTTAACCTGTGCTTAGCCATTTCTCCATTCACATTGTTTGTACTTTTAAGAATTGGTTAGCTGTAAAGACTTGCTTTCCAGCCATTATCTTGCAAATTGAGTCTCTGTCTATGTGTGCCCTGTTTGTGAAGACAACTTCTCAGAAGAAGAGGCGACAGTCTGAAAGCTTGTGCTACCTGCTAATAAATAAGTTGGACTTTAGGGGCAGGACTGGATACTTCAGGTTCCAGGTTTCAGATGTTTCAGAAGGGACAGGGAGGGAGGCAAAAGAGGTAGGGGAGCGGCACTGTTGATCTAGGATAGTGTCATGGCTGTAGAGAAGATGGACACCATGGAGGGACTGTCTACAGAGTCTTTGAGGGTGGAACTTCAGAATAGAAAAGGATCGATAACTTTACTGGGTGTTTTCTATCGGCTGCCCAATAGTAACAGTGATGTTGACGAGTAGATACAGAAACAGATCCTGGAAAGATGTACTATAACAGATTTGTCATGATGGGAGACTTTAATTTCCCAAACATCAATTGAAATATCCCTGGGGTAAGGGGTTTGGATGGGGAGGAGTTTGTTAGGTTGTTCAGGAGGATTTCCTGACACAGTATGTGGATAACCCTACAAGAGGAGAGGCTGTACTCGATGTGGTATTGGCTAATGAACCTGGAAAGGCATCAGATCACTCAGTGGGAGAGCATCTTGGAGATTGTGATCATATCTCTATCTCCTTGATACTAGCATTAGAAAGAGATAGTTTCAGGCAAGCTAGGAAAGTGTTTGTCAGGAGTAAGGAGAAATATGAAGCCTTCAGGCAGGAAATTAGACAAGTAAATTGGAAGGAGGTATCCTCAGGGAAAAGTACCAAAGTAAAGTGGCAGATTTTCAAGGAATGTTTGTCTGGAGTTCTGCACAATAAGTTCCGATGAGACAGGAGGCTTTGATAGGTTATGGGAACCATGGTGCACAAAAGTTGTAACGAACCTAGTCAAAAAGAAAAGAAAAGCGTACAATAAGTTCAGAGAGCTAGGCGATTTTAGGGATCTAGAGGAGTATAAGGCTTGTAGAAAGGAACTTAAGAAGGAAATTTGGAGAGCCAGAAGGGGTTATGAGAAGGTCTTGGCAGGTAAGATTAAGGAAAACCCTAAGGTGTTCTACAAATATGTAAAGAATAAAAGGATGAGATGTGAAGGAATAGGACCTATAAAATGTGAAGGTAGGAACATTTGTACAGACCAGAGGAATTGCAGAGGTGCTTAATGAATACTTTACCTCAATATTCATGGTGGAGAAAGATCTGCGTGGTTGTACTGCAGGCTTGTGGCGGACTGAAAAGATTGAGTATGTGGACATTGAAAAAGGGGATGTGTTGGAACTTTTAAATAGCATCGAGATAGACAGGTCACTGGGACCGATGGGATGCACCCCAGGTTATTATGCAAGGCGAAGGAAGAGATTGCAGAGCCTCTGGCAATGATCTTTGCATTATCAATGGAGACAGGAGAGGTTCCGGAGGATTGGAGGATTGCAGATGTGGTTCCTATATTCAAGAAAGGGAATAGGGATAGCCCAGGAAATTACCGACCGGTGAGTTAACCTAGTGGTTGGTAAGTTGATGAAGATCCTGAGGGACAGAATTTATGAACTTTTGGAGAAGTTTAGTACACTCAAAAGTAGTCAGCATTGCTTTGTTAAAGGCAGATCGTGCCTTACGAGCCTGTTTGAATTCTTTGAAAATGTGACTAAACACATTGACGAAGGAAGAATGGTAGATGTGGTTTATATGGACTTCATTAAGGTGTATGATAAGGTCCCTCATACAAGACTTCTTGAGAAAGTGAGAGGGCATGGGATCCAAGGGACTGTTGCCTTGTTGGTGCAGAACTGGCTTACCCGCAGAAAGCAGAGAGTGGTTACAGATGAGTCTTTTTCTGCATGGAGGTTGGTCACCAGTGAAGTGCCCCAGGGATCTGTTTTGGGATACTTGGTGTTTGTAATTTTCATAAATGACCTGGATGACGAAGTGGAGGAATGGGTTGGTAAGTTTGCCAATGACACAAAGGTTGGTGGCAATGTGGATAGTTTGGAGAGAAGTCAGAAGCTGCAGAGAGACATAGATAGGATGCAAGACTGGGCAGAGAAGTGGCAGATGGACTTCAACCTAGATAAATGTGGAGTGGTCCATTTTGGCAGGTCAAATGGGATGAAGGAGTATAATATCAAGGATAAGATTCTTAGTAGTTAGAGGATCAAAAGGACCTTGGGGTCCGGTCCATAGGATTCTTAAATTGGCCTCTTAGGTAGAGGAAATGGTTAAGGAGGCATATGGCGTAGTGGCCTTCATCAATCAAGGGATTGAGTTTAGAAGTCGGGAGATAATGCTGCAGTTTTATAAGATCCTAGTCAGATCCCACTTGGAGTACTGTGCTCAGTTCTGTTGCCTCATTACAGGAGAGATGTGGAAGCTATTGAGAAGATGCAGAGGAGTTTTACAAGGATGTTGCCTGGATTCGGTGGCATACCTTATGAGGATAGGCTGAGGGAGCTTGGTCTTTTCCCCTTGGAGAGACGAAGAATGAGAGGTGACCTGATAGAGATAAGATGTTGAGAGTTATTGATCGGGTGGATTCTGAGAGGCTTTTTCTCAGGGCTGAAACGGTTGCTTCAAGAAGACACGGATTTAAGGTGATGGGGAGTACAGAGGAAATGTCAGGGGTAAGTTTTTCACTCAGAGGGTGGTGGATGAGTGGAATCGGCTGCTGTCGGTGGTGGTGGAGGCAAATTTGATAGGGTCTTTTAAGAGACTTCTGGATGACTATGTGGGACTTAATAGGATTGAGGGTTATAGGTAAGCCAAGTAGGTAGTGATATGATCGGCGCAGCTTGTGAGCTGAAGAGCCTGTTTGTGCTGTAGTTTTTCTAAGTTCTTCTATGTTCTATTAACCTGGTGTCGTGACACTTCTTACCACAGCTATTACAGTTACATATCTACAGGATGACATAGATTGGGACCTGAATATTGAAGGATATATGATGTTTCGGAAGAATTGAGAGTTGGAAAAAGGTGGTGATTTGTCTCTTCATTAATGATGGTACTTGCACATTAGAAAGGGATAATTTAAGTTCAGGAAGCCAGGATGTAGAAGCAATTTGGCTAGAGCTGAGCTAGGATAAAAACAAAGATCAATTGTAGGACTGGTTCACAGTTTCACTAAAAGTAACCATACAATCAGAGTATAAGGAAAGAGATGATGGGTGCCTGTTGGAGAGACATGGCAATAATCATGGGGAATTTTAATCTACATAGAGCAGAAAAATCTATATAGGGTAAAAGTGAAAGCTATATAGAGTAAGACATAAAATGTTTCTGGAATGATTTGGGGTTAGTTTCTCAGAACAGCTCAGAGCAGACTATAGCAGACTTGGTGTTGTGCAATAGAGGCATAAAAAGTAGGAGCAGAAGTAAGTAATTCAGGCTTTCCAAGCCTATTCCACCTCCATGATGATCATCTTGATCATCCAAAGTTGTTCCACTTTCCCCCTTATCATTTTATTCTTTTAGCCCGAAGACTATCCTACTGGTACTTCGGTCCACCTTGTTGTCTAACAAGGGGCATACACGTGATGCGTCGTGAGAGGGCTGCTCTTGGATTTTTTGAGAGTATCCTAGTGCTTCACGTCGTTAGTGTATGCTTGACCTGGGCCATTTGATGGGCAACACAGCAGCTCAGTAACTATCGCTGTGCTGTGCAGATACATGGATTTGGGCCTGTGTCTGTGGGAGTTTGCGCATTCTCCCCGTGCTATTGTGGATTTTCTCTGGATACTCCAGTTTCCTCCCACATCCCAAAGATGTGCTCTTAGGCTGATTGGCAGAACAATTTCCCCCTAAATTGTCTCAAATTTGGTTTCAATGCATAGATCTATA
The DNA here is from genome assembly GCA_024679065.1 of Sphyrna mokarran. Taxonomy (NCBI): domain Eukaryota; kingdom Metazoa; phylum Chordata; class Chondrichthyes; order Carcharhiniformes; family Carcharhinidae; genus Sphyrna; species Sphyrna mokarran. Next base: position 8,074,156 of record JAGIQG010000005.1, read on the forward strand.
AACATAGACAGGGATCACGGATAGAAGTGGGAACATCGAGGTGGCAGCGTGGGCTCGTGGGCCAAAGAGCCTGTTTCTCATGCTGTTTTGTTCTTTGTTCTTTGTTCTTTGACTATATCTAACTCCTTCTTGAAAAAAATACAATGTTGTGGAAAATTCCACATGATGACCAATTTCTGAGTGAAGAAATTTCTCTTCATCTCAGTTCTAAATGACATGGGAAAAATTAATGATTTCATAGTGAAGGAGTCTGAAGGCAGCAGTGATGATAATATGCTTGAGTTTTACAGTCAATTTAAGAGAGAGAAGGGTGGATCCAAAACTAATATTTTAAACTTAAATAATAACAATAATGAAGACATGAAAACAAAACTAGTTAAAGTGAATTAGTAAGTTAGATTAAATAATAGAACAAAAAAAAAGCGATAGGTACTTAAAGGGATATTTCAGAATATAGAATTGATACTGTGATTAGCATAACCATCTTCATGCTTCATCCATGATTGTCCTTTCGTCATCAGGTCAATAATTGGAAGACAGATTATACCTGAATGACTGTAAATTGAGAGAAATGGGTGCTCAGTGAAACCTTGGTGTCCTTGTGCATCAGTTGCTGGTACAGCAGGCAGTAAAGAAGGCTAATGGTATGTTGGCCTTCATAACAAGAGGATTTGAGTAGAGGGATCGTGATGTTTTTCTGCAATGATATAGAGTGTTGATGAGGCCACACCTGGAGAGCTAGTGAAACTGTTGGAGAAGATTCTTATATATAAATACACATTCAGAACTGAATGGTCTTGTTAATGACAGACAACATGGTATTGTACATGGAAAGTCATGTCTTATTAATATAGTTGAGTTTTTTGAAGAGATAACAAAAATGATTGATGAGGGATGTGGATGTTGTCAACATGGATGTTATATATATAGATTTGACATGGTGCAAAAGATTAAATCTCACAGAATCAGAGATGAACTAGCTAGATGGATTCAAAACTGGCTTGGCCAAAGAACTCTGACAACAAGATTAGGGCCAGTCAGAGTCAGCAGTGGGAAGTTGTGCGTGGAGCCTGAAGAGATTGGAGAGGCACTGAACAAATGTTTCTCTTCGGTATTCATGCAGGGAGATGTAAATGTAGTTGTGGAGAACACTGGGATACAGGGTTGCAAACTGGAAAGTATTGAAGTAGATAAGGAGGATGTGCTAGATATTCTTGAGAGTTTGAAGTTAGATAAGTCCCCTGGGCCAGACGGGATTTACCCTAGGATTCTCTGGGAGGCAAGAGAGGCAATTGCAGAGCCTCTGGCTCTGATCTTCAGGTCGTCGTTGGTTACAGGTATAGTGCCGGAAGACTGGAGGATAGCGAATGTGGTCCCATTGTTCAAGAAGGGGAATAGAGACTTTCCTGGGAATTATAGACCGGTGAGTCTTACTTCTGTTGTGGGCAAAGTATTGGAAAGAATTATTAGGGATAGGATTTATAGTTATTTAGAGAGAAATGAATTGATTGGGGATAGTCAGCATGGTTTTGTGAAGGGTAGGTCGTGCCTTACTAACCTTATTGAGTTTTTTGAAAAAGTGACCAAAGAGGTGGATGGGGGTAAGGCAGTTGATGTGGTATATATGGACTTTAGTAAGGCGTTCGATAAGGTGCCCATGGAAGGCTTCTGCAGAAAATGCAGATGTATGGGATTGAGGGTGATTTAGCTAATTGGATTAGGAATTGGCTAGCTGATAGAAGACAGAGGGTGGTGGTTGATGGAAATTATTCATCATGGAGTTCAGTTACAAGTGGTGTACCTCAGGGATCTGTTTTGGGGCCCCTGCTGTTTGTAATTTTTATAAATGATGTGGATGAGGGTATTGAAGGATGGATTAGTAAATTTGCGGATGACACCAAAGTCGGAGGAGTGGTAGATAGTGAAGAGGGGTGTTCTAGTTTGCAGAGAGACTTGGACAAGTTGCAGAGCTGGGCCGAGAGGTGGCAAATGGAGTTTAATGTGGAAAAGTGTGAGGTAATTCACTTTGGCAGGAATAACAAATGTGTAGAGTATAGGGCTAATGGTAGGACTCTTAATAGTGTTGATGAACAGAGGGATCTTGGTGTATATGTGCATAGATCCCTGAAAGTTGGCAATCAAATTGATAAGGTTGTTAAGAAGGCAGAAGGAGTCTTAGCTTTTATTGGTAGGGGGATTGAATTTCGGAGCCGCAACGTCATGCTGCAACCATACAAAATTCTGGTGCGGCCGCACTTGAAGTATTGTGTACAGTTCTGGTTGCCACATTATAAGAAAGATGTGGAGGCATTGGAGAGGGTGCAGAGGAGGTTTACCAGGATGTTGCCTGGTATGGAGGGCAGATCTTATGAAGAGAGGCTGAGGGATTTGAGGTTATTTTCGTTAGAAAGAAGGTGGCTAAGAGGATACCTTATTGAAACATATAAGATGATTAGAGGTTTAGATAGGGTGGACAGGGATAGCCTTTTTCCTAGGATGGAGAACTCTAGCATGAAGGGACATAGCTTTAAATTAAGGGGTGGTAATTATAGGACAGATGTCAGAGGTAGGTTCTTTACCCAGAGGGTGGTAAGGGTATGGAATGCCCTGCCTGCTGCAGTTGTAGATGCGCCAAGTTTGGGGGCGTTTAAGAGGTTAGTAGGTAAGTTTATGGATGTAAAGGGAATGGTTTAGGTTAGAGGGTCATTGCTTTTTCTTAATTGGGCGGCGCAACATCAAAGGCCAAAGGGCCTGTTCTGTGCTGTAATGTTCTATGTTCTATGTTCTATGTTCTAACACTAGGTTTAAATCCAACTGATTTACTACATAGTAAACTCATAAGCTTTCGACCCTATGGTCTTCATCAGGTGAATGAGGTGTTCTGGTCTCCAACAGCACACATAACAGCACAGACTGTTTATAGATTACTGATTAGAATGCGAATCTTTACCCCTAACCTGCTATTCAAGTCTTAAAGTGGCTAACAATGTGTATGGACGGAGCACTGAGCACAGGTTAAAGAGATATGTATTGTCTCCAGACAGCACAGAAAGTGAGGTTTTTGCTAACCCAGGCAAGTCATGGGGGTTACAGATAGTGCAACATGAAGCCAAGATCCCTGTTAAGACTGTCCTCCTGTGTGCGGAACTTAGCTATCAGTCTCTGCTCAGCAGCTCTGCAATGTCGTATGTCGTGAAGGCCTTCTTGAAGAACGTTTACCCGAAGGTCGGAGGCCGAATGCCTATGACCGTTCAAGTGTTTGCCAAGTGGAAAGGAACAGTTTTGCCTGGTGATTGTCGAGCGATGTTCATTCATCCGCTGTCGTAGTGTCTGCATCGTCTCCCCAATGTACCAAGCTTCAGGACATCCTTTCTTACAACATATTAGATAGACAATATTGGCCAAGTTGCAAGAATATGTACCATGTACCTGGTGAATGGTATTCTCATGTGTGATGATGTCATCCATGTCAATGATCCGGCATGTCTTGCAGAGATTGCTGTGGCAGCGTTGTGTGGTATTGTTGTCACTGTTCTTCTGAAGGTTGGGTAGTTTGCTGCGAACAATCGTCTGTTTGAGGTTGCGCGGTTGTCTGAAGGCAAGAAGTTGGGGTGTGGAGATGGCCCTGGCGAGATGTTCATCTTCATCAATGATATGTTGAAGACTCCAGAGAAGATGTCGTAGCTTCTCCGCTCCGGGGAAGTAGTGGACAACAAAAGGTACTCTGTCCACCGTGTCCCATGTTCGTCTGCTGAGGAGGTCAGTGTGGTTTATCGCTGTGGCACATCGGAACTGTCGATCGATGAGTCGAGCGCCATATCCTGTTCTCATGAGGGCATCTTTCAGTGTCTGGTGGTATCTGTCACAATCCTCCTCATCTGAGCAAATTCTGTGTATACGGAAGGCTTGTCCATAGGAGATGGCCTCTTTAACGTGTTTAGGGTGGAAGCTGGAGAAGTGGAGCATTTGAGGTTGTCTGTGAGGTGCTGAGGTGACTGTCCTTGATGGGGATGAGTGTGTCCAAGAATGCAACCGATTCTGGAGAATAGTCCATGATGAGTCTGATAGTGGGATGGAACTTGTTGATATCATCATATAGTTGTTTCAATGATTGTTCACCATGAGTCCAAAGGAAGCGGATGAATGAACATCGCTCGACAATCACCAAGCAAAACTGTTCCTTTCCTCTTGGCAAGCACTTCAGCGGTCACGGGCATTCGGCCTCCAACCTTCGGGTAAACATTCTTTAAGGGGGCCTTCACGACACACGACAGCATGAGGACGGTCTTAACAGGGATCTTGGCTTCATGTCACACTATCTGTGACCCCCATGACTTGCCAGGGTTAGCAAAAACCCTCACTTACTTTGCTGTCTGGAGACAATACACATTTCTTTAACCTGTGCTCAGTGCTCCATCCACACACATTGTTAGCCACTTTAAGACTTGAATAGCAGGTTAGGTGTAAAGATTTGCATTCTAATCAGTAATCTGTAAACAGTCTGTGCTGTTATGTGCGCTGTTGGAGACCAGAACACCTCATTCACCTGATGAAGACCATAGGGTTGAATGCTTATGAGTTTACTATCTAATAAATCAGTTGGATTTAAACCTGGTATTGTGAGACTTCTTACTGTGTTTACCCCAGTCCAATACCAGCATCTCTACATCTTGGCCAAAGAGGACAGAAGGTAGCAGTGGTAGGGTGTTTTTCTGAATGAAAATCTGCAACTAATGGTGTTCCACAGGGATCAGTGCTGGGACCTCTGTTCTTTGATATATATATAAATGACCTGGAAGAAAATGTTCTGGTCTGATTGGTAAGTTTGTGGATGATACTAAGATTGGCGGAGTTGTGGATAGTGATGAAAATTGTCAGAGAACACAGCAGGATATAGATAGACTGGAAAATTGGGTGGAGAAGTGGCAGATGGAATCTGATCTGAACAAATGCAAGGTGATGCATTTTGGTAGATTCAGGTAGGAGCTATAAAATAAATGGCAAAACAATCAGGAGAGATCTGAGCGTAGAGGCTCACTGATCCTTAAAAGTGAAAGCACAGGTGGAAAAGGTGGTGAAGAAAGCATTTGTCATGCTTTCCTTCATTAGACAAGGCATCAAGTATAAAAATTGGCAAATTATGTTACAGGTGTATAAAATGTAGGCTAGGTCACATTTGGAATACTGTGTCCAGTTATGGTCACCATAGTGACCAAAGGTTTATTTATTAATAGCCACAAGCAAGACTTACATTAACACTACAATGAAGTTACTGCAAAATTCCCCTCGTTGCCTCACTCTGATGCCTTTCGGGTCAATGCATCTAACCAGCACATCTTTCAGACTGTGGGAGGAAACTGGAGCACTTGGAGGAGAAATTTGATGATCGACTGTGATCAAAATGAATGGCGGAGTGAGTTTGAAAGGCTGAATGCCCTACTCCTGTTTGTATTTTCTATGTTTCTCGGTCAGAAGTGAGGATGTTCACTGATGACTACATAATGTACGGCAACATTCACAACTGCACAGTCAGTGAAACAGTTTCTGTCCACATGAAACAAAATCTGATGTTATTCAGGCTTGTTTTGACAAGTGGCAAGTAAAATTCATGCATCTCCAACAAGAAAGAATCTAATCATCGTCCTTGCTATTCACGACATTAACATCAATGAATTTTCCATTATCAACAGCTCAAGGGTTACCATTGACCAAAAAACTTAACACAGTGGGCATATAAATATTGTGACTACAAAAACAAGTCAGAGACTAGGAATGCTATGATAAGTGGCTCACCAACTGACCATTACCTATCCCATCCCCCATAAAGTCCGTCCACCATCTGAAAAGCACAAGTCAGAGTGTTTTGGAACATTCTCCACATGTCAGTATGAGTGCAGATCCAACATTCAAGAACCATAAAAAACTTAGTGCAAAAAGACTATTCAGGATCTCATATGCTCCAAAATGATGATGTCCGGAGTGAAGCAGCAGTCCTTTAAAAGTTAACATTCTGCGCAATATCTATTAAATGACATTTGTGCACTATATTCCAAGAGTGCCATGCCAAAATTTCAATGAGCTTACATTGATTTATAGCAGATAAAGGGAGCAATCTTATCAGCTCATCACATTGGTTAATTGGTGTAGCAAGTCAGTAAATTTGGGTGAAAGATGAAAAATTGGGTTTGCCTCGGTTTCCCGCCTCTCATGATGTTATCAGCCCCATTCTGTCAGTGAAATCAATATGTTGATTTAAATATTCATCAGGTAATTTAAATATCACTAGTGACTCTTGGACACAATCATCCGGGCTCGTTTGTCCTTACCTACTCACCGGTGGATGATCTCACTGGCAATGTGACAGATCTTCCAGTGCACTATGTATACACTGTACACAGTGCACTGGAAGATCAGGGCGCCTGTGCAATGGCACCCCAAGAGTTTAGCCACCAGCTTCCTGATGTGAATTGGCTCCGCCATTCTTCCTGCTGCCAAGAATCACATTAAGCCCATATGATTAGGCCTGGAAGCTTGCTCAGTGTTTTCACGCTTGTTCAGCACTTAGAGTTTTTCTGTTAAGATTGCCCCCAAAATGTTTGACATGCAGTGATCCTGACAGCACTAGACATGCATAGCATTAATGGCTCTTATTGCTTTGAAAAATAATTTGTGCATAATGGTGGTGACTGCAAAAATTGTGAAATTAACACACATTTCAACAAAATTGTTTGGTTAAGCACTTCTCTGAACTCAGCTATGTTGATGTAAAATCAGTTTTTCTATTAACAGATTTTTTTTGTGGTCTAGGTTATGGTACCAAATCTGGATGATATTCAGCATGCTATTAACCGAACAATCCAGATGGTTTTGGATGTGAACCGTAAGGTGATACAATGGAGGCAATCAAAAAATTTTGAGAAAAATTCTGATGATGTACAGAACATTGAAGGTAAGAGGTGATAGAGAAAAGGTTCACCACCCCTGTGGTCCTGATAGAAGGACCCACATTCCTGTTGTCCTGATAGAGGGACCCTCACTCCTTTTATCCTGATAGAGAGACTGTCATTCATGTTGTTCTTGTAGAGACACTCTTCTGTTGCCTTATTTTAAAATCTCACAAGGACTTTCAACTATCAAGTGGGGGGAAGGTGGAGGAGGGAAGGGTAAAACTAGAGAAGTATAATGGTTAATGGGAAGCAAAGCAACAAGTTAGCATGTGGGGATGTGGGTTCAACTACATAGAAAATTTAAAAAATAGTTAAAGGGAAGGAGAACTTTGGAGATGTTATTAAACTCTCCTGAACAAGTAAGAAGAAAAAGTATTTGGAAAGCATTAGGGCTCTAGCTCCAGGGCGGCACAGTAGCAGAGTGGTTAGCACTGCTGCTTCACAGCTCCGGGGACTTGGGTTCAATTCTTGGCTTGGGTCACTGTCTGTGTGGAGTTTGTACATTCTCCACATGTCTGTGTGGGTTTCCTCCAGATGCTCCAGTTGCCTCCCACAGTCCAAAAATGTGTGGGTTAGGTTCATTGGCCATGCTAAAAATTGCCTCTCAGTGTCCTGAGATGCATAGGTTAGAGGAGGCAGTGGGTAAATGTGTAGGGATATGGGGATAGGGCCTTGGTGGGATTGTGGTCAGTGCAGACTTGATGGGCCAAATGGCCTCCTTCTGCACTGTAGGGATTCTACAATATGAGGTAAGCCATATAGGACTGAGATGAGGAGAAATTTCTTCATTCAAAGTGCAATGAACCTGTGTGATTCTCTACCACACATTTTATTATCTGTCTTTGTACCGCTACTGAGGCCAAGGTACTGAATGTATTTAAGAAGGACATAGACAGATTCCTAGATACTAAAGGCATGAAAAGGGTTAAAGTGAGAGAAAGCATGAGTGTAGCATTGAAATAGTGGATCAGCCATGAATATATTTAAGGGCAGAGCAGCCTCGATGTGCCAAATGGCCTACTTCTATTTCTACTTTTTGGTTCTGAATGTGATTAACAATTAATATTTTCTGCTATCCCCTAATTATGTATGCAGTGATTAAGGGTCATCTTTCCACAACGAAAGGCAACATGGTTTGTGCAGGCTTGAGGGCCAAAGGATCTGTTCCTGTGCTGTAATTTTCTTTGTTCTTTGTTCTTTTGTTCTAACACTGGAACTGTATAAAATATTGGCATATTGAGTGCAGTTATGGTCACCGCATTCGAGGAAGGATTTGTTTGTACAGGATTGTACAGGTTTGATATTTACCTGAATGCTGCTTGGATTGAATCTCAGCTGTGAGGAGAGATCAGATAGGCTAAGCTGTTTTCGTTGGAGCAGCGAAGTTTGAGAGGGGACCTGATAGAGGTATACCCGATGAATGAGGGGCATCGATATAGTAAATGGAAAGGCACATTTTCATTATTAAACGGGTCAATAACAAGGAACACAGATTTAAAGTAAGAGATAGAAAGCAAAAAGGGTGCAGAAAAGAAGCCTTTTCAACCAGAGAACAGTAGTATTTGAGCCTCTTAACTGCAGTACAGTAAAGGAAATGCAAGTCCTGCTTCTTCATAAACACCCTTTATTTTCTGATTAAACATACACATCTCCAACACCCAGTGCCACTTGTAACCTCTTTATTTATCCCAGTGACTTCTATTAAATGATCAACATCCAATTTACGACTGAAGTGGAAGGTAACTGTTAACCCATTCCTAACAGATGGGAGTCTGGAACTCACTACCTGAAAGAGTGGTTGAGTCAACTCTTGGAAAATTTAAGAAATATTTAAATATTCATTTGTGCTGCCATAACTTCCAGAGCTATGGGCCAAATGCTAGAAAATAGAATTAGTGTAGTTAGATCTTTATTGACTGGCATGGACACGATAGGCTCAGTAGCTTCCTTCTGTGCTGTCAAATCTATGAATCATAACCCCCTCAACTTTTCTCTCTCCCATTCTCCTTTCTCTCTCTTCAGTCCCGCCACATATTTTATTTCACTCCCCAAAATGCTTTTATTCTTCTTTCTCTTATCTCTATTCTTTCTATTCCTCCTTTTAGCCCCCTTCCTTCTTTTCCCAGCTACTCCTCTCTTTCCTCCACCCCTCTCCTCTTTCATTGTTAGAATTGGTCATAAATTGGCCATAAAATCTGAACACTCAGAGAACTGAGGGTAATTGGGAGAGTCTGCATGATTTTATAAAGAGAAATCATGTTTAACCAATTTATTTATGTTCTTTTAAGAAATAAAGCCTGTAATTGTGCTATACTTTTATTTCCATAAAATATTTGATAAGGTGTCATATCAAAGGTAATTGCAAAAAGTAAAAGCTCAAAATAATTGGGTTTTCCCATTTTTCAGCATGTCGCAGTAGGCGGCAGAAATAGCCTTGAAGCTGCTGACCCCAACATCAGTCCCAGAAACCTGATAATCAGTGTAAATTTATTCTAACTGTTAGGATTCAGATTATGTCACTTCTGGAGGGACTGAGGACAGTCGCATCATATTGTTACATCATTGCGAACCATGACAGGGGCCTCTTGTGGGTTTTTTCGCTCTCCTTGTCAATCTAGCCTGATGAAAATGGGGGCTGAAAAGTCACCCCAAACAATGTGTGCATAAATGATAGGCTGTGACAAGTGGAGTCTCACATGGCTCAGTGCTGGATCACAACGTTTTACAATTTATATCAATGGCTGAAATCTTACCCAAAAATGGCAGTGTTAGTGCCAACGCAAAAAACAGAATATTTCCTGCCACTTCATGTTTTCGGATTGAATCTTTTGCCTCATTAGTAATAATTTTTATGCCCACAACTGTCATGTCAGTTGTGAGTGTTCCATCTGACTCACCTGCCGCACAACAACTTAACTATTGAAAGCACTAGGAACTTAATATGAACGGCTCCCCACCACGCTTTCCACATTGACTGTACAGATGGCAGCCAAAAAGCCTGCACCTCACTTTTCAAAGTGGGCCCTCTCCAAGATGCTGGATGGGGTGGAGCAGAGGCAAGACACACTCTATCATAGGATCACAGAATCCTTATTATGCAGAAGGAGGCCACTCAGCCTTTTAAATCTACATAAGCAACAATTCCATCCAGGCTCTATTCCCTTAACCACACATATTTATCCTGCTAGTTCCACTGTCATTAAGGCAAATTAGGTTGGCCAATCTATGTAACCTGCACATCTTTGGATTCTAGCATCCCCCCCACCTCCCCGTTCCAGGGGACTGCCTTCCAGCAGGGTCACCACCCCTGCTTGGAATGCAGTAGCTGCCTTGATGGGTGCAAGTGCATTTTGGAAGACAATGGGGTAGCAGTATTGGAAGAAGATGAATGATTTTCTTCACTCAGTCTGGGTAAGTCCACTGCCAGTCTCTCTAAGGACCCACCTCGCCAGATTCTCCTCGCACCCCAAAATATTTCTCTCACTCAGTCACTTTGGCCTTTGCCAACACTAGGCATTAGACCCCTACCCTCCCTTCCACAATCACCACATACTCCCCATTAATTGCAATGGTCCTCATACCCCAATACCCACTCAAGCTCCATATCTGCCATAACTCATCACCATCTTAAATTTGAACACTCCCAACTACAGTTGCCCTACCTCTGTCATTGCAGGACAAATTCAACACAACAATTGCAAGGAGACACAACCATCTGGAGTAATGCAAGAACTTGCATTGCTTGTGACAGGGGGGCAACAGATAAATGTGAGAATCCCTGACATGTGCTGTCATTCATTAACTCTCCAGAGAATAAGTAGTGTCACATCCATATCCCTCTTTACACACTGATGCCATCTCCCATCTCTTTTTAGGCTGACTAACGGAGTAGGCAAGACCATCCTCATGCCCCTGGACAACTGAATTCCAGCAGCTTCAAGAGGAATTCTCCAACCCAATCACTGAAGAGATGTCACAGCTACCACCCACATCCGCCATCTGCACAGATACACACATGTTGACAGAATCTCTAAGTAGACAGGCTTCTGGGTCACTCAAAGCTGAAGGTCCACAGCAGGCAGAGGCAGGAACACCCTGGAGGTCTGGCATTCAGAGGGATTCCAGTGCCTAGGACTCTGCTGAGCCCTTGGTCTATGATATGCCTCTGGGTCCTGTTGTTCCATAGCTACTGAAGCTGCAAAGGTAAAGTTGTGAACATCAGGAAAGAATAACAGCATCCCTTCTCGGATTGCAAGGCCAAATGGAGGAGATCCATCATCTGTTATCCAAGGAGATGGTACCATCACTTTAGTGCAGTAAGGCCAACACTGGGAAGGTGCCATTCACAGTGCAGACCTTGGTGCAAGGTATACACTCCATTGCAGGAGATGTCCGCACCATAGTTCAGCTCATGACCTGCATATCTGAGGGCATGAGCTCCATGGTGCCGGGCTTCAACTTCACGATGAAGGCGCTAGTGGCAATTCACGAGTGTCAGCATCAAAGGACAGAATCATTTATGGATTTCAATCCAGCTGCTTCTCCATCCTATAAGAACCTGAAGGGAAGCAGCAGCATTTGAACAACCCGCGGTCCTCCAGTCAGGAGACCCTCAGTTTTTCCAGCCCATCTGATACCTTGCTTCCTATGAGTGTCACACCTCCAGCTCCTGACACTGAGGAAGGCAAACTTCTCATTTGTCTGAAAGCATACCTGGACCACTCCAGGCCCTGGTCTCTCTAAGGATGATGTGGAGCTGTTGATATTGGACCAGAGTAAACATAGTAAGAAGTCTCACCACACCAGGTTAAAGTCCAACAGATTTGTTTGGTAACAAAAGGCAGTCAAGTGGATAAAGTTGTTAAGAAGGCATATGGAGTCTTAGCTTTTATTGGTAGGGGGATTGAATTTAGGAGCCGCAGCATCATGTTGCAACTGTACAAAACTCTAGTGCGGCCGCACTTGGAGTATTGTGTGCAGTTCTGGTCCCCACATTATAAGAAAGATGTGGAGGCATTGGAGAGGGTACAGAGGAGGTTTACCAGGATGTTGCCTGGTATGGAGGGCAGGTCCTATGAAGAGAGGTTGAAGGATTTGAGGTTGTTTTCGTTAGAAAGGAGGCGGCTAAGAGGGGATCTTATTGAAGCATATAAGATGATTAGAGGTTTAGATAGGGTGGACAGTGATAGCCTTTTTCCTAGGATGGAGAAAGCTAGCACGAGGGGACACAGCTTTAAATTAAGGGGTATGAGTTATAGGACGGATATCAGAGGTAGGTTCTTTACTCAAAGAGTGATTAGGGAGTGGAATGCCCTGCCTGCAGCTGTTGTAGATGCGCCAAGTTTGGTGGCGTTTAAGAGGTTAATTGATAAGTATATGGAAGAGAAGGGAATGGTTTAGTTTGGAGGGGCATTGCTTTTTATTTTGGTCGGCACAACATCGAAGGCCGAAGGGCCTGTTCTGTGCTGTAATGTTCTATGTTCTATGTAAAAGCCACTAGCTTTTGGAGCGCTGGCTGCCCGTTTGTCAGGTGACTCAGACTTCTAATCACAAGCAGGGCATATAAAGACACAAACTCGAATTACAGAATAATGAATGAAATGCAAGTTTTTACAACTAATCCAGTCTTAAAGATACAGAAATTGTGAGTGGAGAGAGCATTAAGCACAGGTTAAAGAGAATGTGTATTGTCTCCATACAGGACAGTTAGTGAGATTTTGCAAGTCCAAGGAAGTCTTAGGGGTTACAGATAGTGTGACATGAACCCAAGATCCTGGTTGAGGCAGTCCTCGTGTGTGCAGAACTTGGCTATTGGCCTATGCTCAGTGACTTTGCGCTGTCCTCTGTCGTGAAGGCCACCTTGGAGAATGCTTACCTGAAGATCAGAGGCCAAATGTACATAGTACATAGCTCTTTGAAAGTTGGCACCCAGGTTGATAAAGTTGTTAACAAGGCGTACGGTGTGTTAGCTTTTATTGGTAGAGGGATTGAACTTAGGAGCCGTGAGGTTATGTTACAACTGTACAAAACTCTGGTGCGGCCGAACTTGGAGTATTGCGTACAGTTCTGGTCGCCGCATTATAAGAAAGATGTGGAAGCATTGGAAAGGGTGCAGAGGAGGTTTACCAGGATGTTGCCTGGTATGGTGGGAAGGCCTTATGAGGAAAGGCTGAGTGACCTGAGGTTATTTTCATTAGAGAGAAGAAGGTTACGCGGTGACCTAATTGAGGCGTATAAGATGATCAAAGGACTGGATAGGTGGATAGTGAGAGCCTTTTTCCTCGGATGGTGATGACCAACACGAGGGGACATAACTTTAAATTAAGAGGTGGTAGTTACAGGACGGATGTCAGAGGCAGGTTCTTTACACAGAGGGTGGTGAGGGCGTGGAATGTCCTGCCTGCAGCAGTTGTGGACTCGCCTACTTTGGGGGCATTCAAATGGTCGGTGGATAGGCATATGGATGATATTGGAATAGTTTAGGTTAGAGGGTCCACTGTACTGCGCTGTAATGTTCTATGCTCTATGTTCTAAATGCCCATGACTATGAAGTGCTCCCCAATAGGAACAGAACAGCCTTGCCTGGTGATTTTCAAGCAGTGTTCATTTATCCATTGTCGAAGCGTCTTCATGGTCTCCCCAATGTACCATGCTTCAAGACATCCTTTCCTGCAGCGTATCATAGAATTATAGAAAAATTACAGCACAAACAGGCCTTCAGCCCACAAGTTGCGCCAATCTCATCTCTACCTATCAGGCTTACCGATAAACATCAATCCTATTATGTCCCATGTACTCATCCAGAAGTCCCTTAAAAGACCCTAACAAATTTGCCTCCACTAGCACCAATGGCAGCCAATTCCACTCACCCACCACTCTCTGAGTGAAAAACTTATCTTTGACACCTCCTCTGTACCTACTCCCCAGCACCTTAAACCTGTGTCCTCTTGTGGCAGCCATTTCAGCCCTGGGAAAAAGCCTCTGAGAGTTCACCTGATCAATATCTCTCATCATCTTATACACCTCTATCAGGTCCCCTCTCATCCTCCGTCTCTAAGGAGAAACATCCTTGTAAATCTCCTCTGCACTCTTTCAATGGCTTCCACATCCTTCCTGTAATGAGGCGACCAGAACTGAGCACAGTACTCCAAGTGGAGTCTGACCAGGGTTGTACACAGCTGCAGCATTATCTCCTGACTCCTAAACTCAGTTCCTCGATTGATGAAGGCCAGTACACCATATGCCTTCTTAACCACATCCTTTACCTGCAAAGCTGATTTGAGAGTCCTATGAACCCAGTCCCCAGGATCCTTCTTATCTTCCACACTGCTAAAAGTCTTACCTTCAATATTGTATTCCTTCATTCTATTTGACCTGCCAAAATATACCATCACACACTTATCTGAGTTGAAGTCCATCTGCCATTTCTCTGCCCAGTCTTGCATCCTGTGTCATGCTGTAACGTCTGATATCCCTCCAAACTATCCACAACACCTTCAACCTTCATGTCATCAGCAAACTTACCAACCCATCCCTCGACTTCCTCACAAACAGCAAGGGTCCCAGAACAGATCCTTGGGGCACCCCACTGGTGACCGACCTCCATGCAGAAAAAGGTAGACAATGTTGATCAAGTGCAAGAGTTTGTACCTGTGTATCTGTGGAAGGTGTTCTCACGTGAGATGATGACATTGTATCAATGATTCGGCACATCTTGCAGAGCATGCTATGGCAGGGGTGTGTAGCGTCGTTATCACCATTCTCCTGAAAGTTGGGTAGTTTGCTGCGGATAATGGTCTGTTTGAGGTTGTGCAGTTGTTTGAAGGCAAGAAATAGGGGTACGGGATGGCCTTGGCCTGATGTTCATCTTTATCAATGATATGTTGAAGGCTCTAGAGAAGATATCATAGCTTCCCCATTCCAAGGAATTCTGGATAACAAAGGAAACTCTATCCACAGTGCCCCTGTTTGTCTTCTGAGGTTGGTGCAGTTTTTCACTGTGGCGCATCTGAACTGTCAATTGATAAGTTTGAGCCATATCCTGCTCTTAGAAGGACATCTTTCAATGTCTGGTGGTGTCTGTTGCAATCCTCATCTGAGCAGATCCTGTGTATATGGAGGGCTTGTCCATAGGGGATGGCTTCTTTAACATGTTTAGGGTGGAAGCTGGAGAAGTGGAGCATTGTGAGGTTGTCTGTGGGCTTGCAGTTCAGTGAGGTGCTGAGGATACGATCCTTAATGGAAATGCATGTCTCCAAGAATGCAATTGATTCCGGAACGTAGTCCATGGTGAGTCTGATTTGGGATGAAACTTGTTGATGTCATCCTAGAGTTGTTTCAGTGATTGTTCACCATGAGTCCAAAGGAAGACATTGTCATCGATGTATCTAGTGTATAGCTTCGGTTGAAGGTCCTGTGCGGTCAAGAAGTCTTGTTCGAACATGTGCATGAAGATGTTGGCATATTGACGTGCAAATTTGGTCCCCATGGCTGTTCCGTGTGTCTGGATGAAGAACTGCTTCTTCAAGGTGAAGACAGTGTGGTCCAGGATGAAGTGGAAGTGTTGTAGAATTGCCATCTGGATATTGGCAGTTGTCGGCATTGAATACTGAGGCACTTGCGGCAATGCTGTCACCGTGGGGGATGCTGGTGTAGGGTGCCAAGATATCCTTTGTGACGAGTGCTCCTCGTTCAATTGCTCCATGTGTGCTGAGTTTCTGTAGCAAGTCCATGACTTGCTACAGAATAAATATTTCTCTTCGGTATTCACGCAGGGTGATGTAAATGTAGTTATGGAGAACACTGAGGTACAGGGTAGCAAACTGGAAAGTATTGAAGTAGATAGGGAGGATGTGCTAGATATTCTTGAGTGTTTGAAGTTGGATAAGTCCCCTGGGCCGGACGGGATTTACCCTAGGATTCTCTGGGAGGCAAGAGAGGAGATTGCAGAGCCTCTGGCTCTGATCTTCAGGTCGTCGTTGGTTACGGGTGTTGTTCCGGAGGACTGGAGGATAGTGAATGTGGTCCCATTGTTCAAGAAGGGGAAGAGAGACCTTCCAGAGAATTATAGGCCAGTGAGTCTTACTTCTGTTGTGGGCAAAGTATTGGAGAGAATAATTAGGGATAGGATTTATAGTTATTTAGAGAGTAATGAATTGATTGGAGATAGTCAGCATGGTTTTGTGAAGGGTAGGTCGTGCCTTACTAACCTCATTGATTTTTTTGAAAAAGTGACTAAAGAGGTGGATGGGGGTAAGGCGGTTGATGTGGTATATATGGACTTTAGTAAGGCGTTTGATAAGGTGGCCCATGGAAGACTTCTGCAGAAAATGCAAATGTATGGGATAGAGGGTGATTTAGCTAATTGGGTTAGGAATTGGCTAGCAGATAGAAGACAGAGGGTGGTGGTTGATGGGAGATATTCATCTTGGAGTTCGGTGACAAGTGGTGTACCTCAGCGGTCTGTTTTGGGGCCCCTGCTGTTTGTAATTTTTATTAATGATCTGGATGAGGGTATTGAAGGATGGATTAGTAAATTTGCAGATGACACTAAGTCGGTGGAGTGGTAGATAGTGAAGAGGGGTGTTATAGTTTGCAGAGAGACTTGGACAAGTTACAGAGCTGGGCCAAGAGGTGGCAAATGGAGTTTAATGTGGAAAAGTGTGAGGTAATGCACTATGGCATAAATAATAAATGTGTAGAGTATAGGGCAAATGGTAGGATTCTTAGTAGTCTAGATGAACAGAGGGATCTTGGTGTGTATGTGCATAGATCCCTGAAAGTATGCAGTCAGGTCGAGAAGGTTGTTAAGAAGGCATATGGAGTCTTGGCTTTTATTGGTAGAGGGATTGAATTTCGGAGCCGCAACGTCATGTTGCGACTGTACAAAACTCTAGTGCGGCCGCACTTGGAGTATTGTGTGCAGTTCTGTTCCCACATTATAAGAAAGATGTGGAGGCATTGGAGAGGGTACAGAGGAGGTTTACCAGGATGTTGCCTGGTATGGAGGCAGGTCCTATGAAGAGAGGTTGAAGGATTTGAGGTTGTTTTCGTTAGAAAGGAGGCGGCTAAGAGGGGATCTTATTGAAGCATATAAGATGATTAGAGGTTAGATAGGGTGGACAGTGATAGCCTTTTTCCTAGGATGGAGAAAGCTAGCACGAGGGGACACAGCTTTAAATTAAGGGGTGATAGTTATAGGACGGATATCAGAGGTAGGTTCTTTACCCAAAAGGGTGGTTCGGGAGTGGAATGCCCTGCCTGCAGCAGTTGTAGATGCGCCAAGTTTGGTGGCGTTTAAGAGGTTAGTTGATAAGTATATGGAAGAGAAGGGAATGGTTTAGTTTGGAGGGGCATTGCTTTTTATATTGGTCGGCGCAACATCGAAGGCCGAAGGGCCTGTTCTGTGCTGTAATGTTCTATGTTCTATGTTCTATGGTGTTGCAACAAAAGGTGGATGTTCTTTATATAATGGGTTTCAGGATGTCTTCGACATAACAGGAGAGGTTCTCACACAGCATCCCAATTGCCCACTACGATGGGATGGCTGAGCGTGTTTGCTTTCTTTATCTTTGGGAGGTAGTAGAGAGCTCCAATGCAGGGAGTACTTGGGATGAGAGCACAGGGGGTGTTCTGATGGTTGAGATCAAAAGTCTTGATCAGACTGTTGAGTTGATGGATGTGTTCTTTGGTCAGTTTTGCAGGTAACTGTCTGTAGTATTCGCCATTGTTCAGATGTCAGTACACTTCTTTGCAGTAATCCGTTCTGTTCAATATGCCGATGGCCCCTCCTCTGCTGGTTTGATGACAATGTTGCAGTTGATCTTGAGAGCGCTAATGGTGTCACATTGGGCTTGGGTGATGTAGGGGGTTGTCTTGTGAGCTCAGCTGATGAATTTTGTGTTGACGCACCTCCTGATAGCTTGGGCATACATGTTAAGGGCAGCGGCCTTCCGGAGGAGTCCAATTCTGTTCTTTCCTCTTCAGTTGCTGCTCTGTGGATCTCTCTATCAGCTGTTCCAGGTCATTGGCAGTCTCATTGTGTTCGCTGTTGGCTTCTTGGGGTTTTGTAGAAGAACTCCTGCAGCCTCATTCACTTAATGAATTCCTCTATGTCTGCTGTGGGATTGATGGGTCTATTTTGGTAGTGGGGCAAATATTGAGGCTGAGAACTTCAATTTAATCTGGTTGAAATGTGTAGTCCGATAAGTTGACAATGGACTTTCCTGCAATGGTACTGTTTCCTACTGTGGTACCAGGAGAGAACACCATCCACCAGGTACACAGTACATATTCTTGCAACTCAGCCATTGTTGTCTACCTGATACGCTGCAGGAAAGGATGTCCAGAGGCCTGGTATATCAGAGAGACCATGCAGACACTACAACCACAGATGAATGAACACAGCTCGACAATCACCAGGCAAGACTGTTCTCTTCCTGTTGGGCAATACTTCAGCGGTCACGGTCTTTCGGCCTCTAGTCTTTGGGTAGGCGTTCTCCAAGGCAGCCTTCATGACACACGACATCTCAGAGTCACTGAGCAGAGACTGATAGCCAAGTTCTGCACACATGAGGACGGCCTCAATCTCAATCTTGGATTCATGTCATACTATCCTTAACCCCACGACTTGCCTGGAGTTGCAAAATCTCACTAACTGTCCTGTCTGGAGACAATACGCGTCTTTTTAACCTGTGCTTGACACTCTCTCCACTCACGTTGTCTGTACCTTTAAGACTTGATTAGCTATAAAGACTCGCATTCCGATCATTACCTAAGGAATGTCAGCTAACGTCAACTCAGGCCACAGGTTGTGGAAATCAGCAGGCCACTTCAGCCTCAGCTGTGGAACCTGGGGGTACACCTCCACATAGCATGTCATGTCATGGTGCCATGCTCCACAATCACCTATGCAAACTAGGTACTTCATTCCTGTGCAGTGTGGAAATCACAATACCACCTCCCACACTGGTAATGCAGTAAAGCTGCACCACCGTTGACATAGCAACCAACTTCCATCAACATCTCCCGTTCATGGCAGGTTTTCCCTCCCTGCTCCTCTCATCCCACCTCCAAAGCAATGCTCAGTCCTTTCATGACTGCCAGCATTCTGTAGTTATGAAGATGTATGAGAGTCTGTCCACCTATCCAGTAGTTGGAGAAACACACCAGGACCCCTGACCCCAGAGAAGGCTGTTTCAACTGAGATATGTCATTCAGCCTCTCTGTATCCCAAGGTCACCACATTCAGTGACAGGTTGCATTCAGCTTTCTGTCAAACAAGAATCAGATATTTTGCAGAGGATAAGAAGAGCATCATTTCTTGTCACTGCAAGTCATCATCATTTGCTGTACTGTTCTGCCAATTGCTTTGTACCCTTCCCATGAATGTTGCTGCCATCATGATGATATCCTGCAGGCAAAACAGTAGTGAATGAATATCATACCCTGTGATGGAAGAGGGCATATCCTGGCCATCCCCAAAACAAGAGCTTCCTCAGCTCTGTACCCCACGTGGACCTTGAGGGGCCTGAGGGGCTGCTTCTTCTTCCTTTGCAAGCTGCCCTTGTCACCCTCCTCAACCTCCTCCTGTTCCAAGGAGATGTAGCATTCCTCCCCTCCTCCTGGTCCAGGTGCTCTCCCCACAGCTGTGCCAGTTTGTAGAGTGCAACAGACCACTTTGATGTGGAACACCTTGAAGCACTCCGCCTAACCAGTCCATGTCCCATGAATTTTGAACAGACCAAATGCCAGTTTGGCCAATAAACACATTGATATATGAGCCTTGTTGTAGCAAGTCTCAACATGTGTTTGTGCCCCCTGCACTGGCAACATCTGTCATCTTCTGAGTGGGAAGATGTTGGCTGATAGGATTAAGGAGAATCCTAAAGCTTTCTTTCGATATGTTAAGAATAGAAGATTGGTTAGGGCAAGATTAGGGCCAGTCATAGACAGCAGTGGGAAGTTGTGCGTGGAGCCTGAAGAGATTGGTGAGGCACTGAATAAATATTTCTCTTCGGTATTCACTCAGAGTGCTGGAAATGTAGCTATGGAGAACACTGAGGTACAGGGTTGCAAATTGGGAAGTATTGTAGTAGATAGGGAGGATGTGCTAGAAATCCTCGAGGGTTTGAAGTTGGATAAGTCCCCTGGGCCGGACGGGATTTACCCTAGGATTCTCTGGGAGGCAAGAGAGGAGATTGCAGAGCCTCTGGCTCTGATCTTCAGGTCCTCGTTGGTTACAGGTGTGGTTCCGGAGGACTGGAGGATAGCGAATGTGGTCTCATTGTTTAAGAAGGGAAAGAGAGACCTTCCAGGGAATTATAGGCCAGTGAGTCTTACTTCTGTTGTGGGCAAGGTATTGGAGAGAATTATTAGGGATAGGATTTATAGTTCTTTAGAGAGAAATGAATTGATTGGGGATAGTCAGCATGGTTTCGTGAAGGGTAGGTCATGCCTTACTAACCTCATTGAGTTTTTTGAGAAAGTGACCAGAGAGGTGGATGGGGGTAAGGCGGTTGATGTAGTATCTATGGACTTTAGTAAGGCGTTTGATAAGGTGGCCCATGGAAGACTTCTACAGAAAATGCAGATGTGTGGAATAGAGGGTGATTTAGCTATTGGATTAGGAATTGGCTGGCAGATAGAAGACAGAGGGTGGTGGTTGATGGGAGATATTCATCGTGGAGTTCGGTGACAAGTGGTGTACCTCAGGGGTCTGTTTTGGGCCCCTGCTGTTTGTAATTTTTATAAATGATCTGGATGAGGGTATTGAGGGATGGATCAGTAAATTTTCAGATGATACTAAAGTTGGTGGTGTGGTAGATAGTGAAGAGGGGTGTTTTAGTTTACAGAGTGACTTGGACAAGTTGCAGAGCTGGGCCGAGAGGTGGCAAATGGAGTTTAATGTGGAAAAGTGTGAGGTAATTCACTTTGGCAGGAATAACAAATGTGTAAGAGTATAGGGCTAATGGTAGGACTCTTAATAGTGTTGAAGATCTTGGTGTATATGTGCATAGATCCCTGAAAGTTGGCAATCAAGTCGATAAGGTTGTTAAGAAGGCATACGGAGTCTTAGCTTTAATTGGTAGGGGGATTGAATTTCGGAGCCGCAACGTCATGTTGCAACTGTACAAAACTCTAGTGCGGCCGCACTTGGAGTATTGTGTGCAGTTCTGGTCCCCGCATTATAAGAAAGATGTGGAGGTATTGGAGAGGGTACAGAGGAGGTTTACCAGGATGTTGCCTGGTTTGGAGGGCAGGTCCTATGAAGAGAGGTTGAAGGATTTGAGGTTGTTTTCGTTAGAAAGGAGGCGGCTAAGAGGGGATCTTATTGAAGCATATAAGATGATTAGAGGTGTAGATAGGGTGGACAGTGATAGCCTGTTTCCTAGGATGGAGAAAGCTAGCACGAGGGGACACAGCTTTAAATTAAGGGGTATGAGTTATAGGACGGATATCAGAGGTAGGTTCTTTACTCAAGAGTGATTAGGGAGTGGAATGCCCTGCCTGCAGCTGTTGTAGATGCGCCAAGTTTGGTGGCGTTTAAGAGGTTAGTTGATAAGTATATGGAAGAGAAGGGAATGGTTTAGGTAGGAGGGGCATTGCTTTTTATTTTTGGTCGGCACAACATCGAAGGCCGAAGGGCCTGTTCTGTGCTGTATTGTTCTATGTTCTATGTTCTATGTTCTATGTTCTATGTTCTATGGGCTATTCTATGACTTGGAGACATCCCTCCAAATATTGCTTTCCCTTAAAAATGGTAGGATTTGTGAATATCCCAAGACGTTACTATTATAGACCCTCCCTGGAAAATAGGCACAGAAGATCTGGTTGTTGAGGGAATGGTATCCCTCATAGGTCATAATTGACACCCTGCATCTGAAGTATGCCTGCTATGTCAATGGAGCCCATAGCTCTAACTCCTGGATTGCCAAGTCTCAGTCAATGTTGACATACATGTGGCTCCTAGCAAATAGTACATCTGTGACCTATTTTATGTACTTGTGTGGGGCAGACAAGGAAATGCCTCACAGCACTAAGAGGATCAACTGGCGTAGGAGGTCAGAGCAGCAGTGAGGTCACAGCCAATGGATGAGTTCTCAGTCAACGTGGTGCCAACTTATGCATCATCTAGATGGTCCAACCTTTCCCAGAATAGACACGGTGTCCTCCAGCATAGGACCTCTGGTGTTTGGAGGTAAGAAATTTTACAGCAGTATATCCTTGGCCTGTAATGCCTCCTCCAAAGCTCTGCCATCTGCAGGTTGTTGGTCCTGACCTCATGAAATGGCATGTTGATGTCACACTTGGTGGATTGTAATCAAAAGAATTGCTAGCTTGTGTCTCCATGATCTTCTTGAATCGAGACCTGGAAGGAAGAGAACATCAAAGTGAATGATGAAGAGTCAAGACCACACCCTGATCAATAGCCTTCTCAGGATCAGGAATATTAACACATGCACATCCCCCTATGTGGCAATCTTTCCAATGAGCCTCACTTCTCCCCCATCACACAATACCAAATCCTGTAGTTGCCCCTCTCAGCTCAACCTGGAAGAAATGCTTTAACTTTTGAGAAAGCCAAGGCCTTGTGATACCCTCTGGGGTGAAAATTGAGGGACGTTCAATGCATTCAAAGACCTGTGTTCTAATCTCAAGAGAGAATGAGATAGAAGCATAGAAAATAGGTGCAAGAGGAGGGCATTTGGCCATTTGAGCCTGCAGCACCATTCGATATGATCATGACTGATCATGCACTTTCAATATCCCACTTCCACTTTCTCTCTATTATCCTTGGTCCCTTTAGCCACTAAGGCCATGCCCAGATTGCTGTTCAACATATTTAACAAACTAAAGCCAATGGCTTTCTGTGGTAGAGAGTTCCATAGGTTCACAACTCTGAATGAAGAAGTTATTCCTCATCTCAGTCCTGAGTAGCTTACCCCTTAGTTTGAGACTATGACCCCTAGTTCTGCATTTCCCCAACCTCAGGTACATTCTTCCCACAGCTAGCCTGTCAAATCCCATCAGAATTTTATATGTTTCCATGAGATTCCATTTCATTCTTCTAAATTCCATTGAGTACAAGCCTAGTCAATCCAGTCTGTCTTCTTATATCAGTCCTGCTATTTCAGGAATAAATCTGGTGAACCTTTACTGGATTCCCTCAAGAGCAAAAATGTCCTTCCTCAGATGAGTAGACTGAAATGCACACAATACTTGAAGTGTGATATCACTGAGGCTTTGTGTTACTGCAGCAAGACATCCTTACTCCTATACTCAAATCCACTTGCTATGAAAGACAGCATGCCATTAGCTTTCTTTACTATCTGCTGTATCTGCATGCTATCCTTCAGTGACTGTTCCATCACAACACCCAAGTCACGTTGCATTTCCTTTTTTCCTAAATTGCCACTATTCAGATAATAATCCTCCTTCGTGTTTTTGCCACCAAAGTGGATAACCTCACATTTATCCACATTATATTGCATTTGCCATTATTTGTCCACTCAGCCAGCCTATCCATGTCATCCTACAGCCTCTTTGCATCCTTCTCACAGCACACACTGCCACCCAACTTAGTGCCATTTGCAAATTTAGAGACAGTGCATTCAATTCCTTTGTCCAAATCATTAATGTACATTGTGAATAGCTGGGATCCCCGCACTGAACCCGCCAGTACCCCCCAACTAGACATTATCTGCCATTCTGAAAAGAACCCATTTATTCCCACTCTCTGCTTCCTGTCTGCCAACCAATTCTCTATCCCCGTCACTACTATGTTCTTTAATTACCCTCACTACTATGTTCTTTAATTTTGCTCATTAATCTCTTGTATGGACATTGTCAAAAGCTTTTGAAAGTCCAGATATACGACATTTGACAGGTTGAGGGAGCTGGGACTGTTCTCCCTGGAGAGACGAAGGTTGAGAGGCGACCTGATAGAGGTTTACAAGATGTTGAGAGGAATAGATAGGGTGGACTCTCAGAGACTATTTCCCAGGGCTGAAATGGTCGCAACGAGAGGGCACAGATTTAAGGTGCAGGGAAGCAAGTACAGAGGGGATGCTAGGGGAAAGTTTTTCACTCAGAGGGTGGTGAGTGAATGGAATCGGCTGCCGTCGGTGGTGGTCGAGGCGAACTCGCTGGGTCTTTTAAAAGACTTCTGGATGAGTATATGGGATCCAATGGGATTGGGGGTTATAGATAGGTCTATGGCTGGGTAGGTTTTGATGTGTTCGGCACAACTTGTGGGCCGAAGGGCCTGTTTGTGCTGTAGTGTTCTATGTTCTATGTTCTATGTTCTATTACTGGTTCACCCTTCTCAATGCTACTAATCACATCATCAAAAAATTCCAGAAGATTTGTCAAGCATGATTTATTTCCCTTTAGTGAATCCATACTGACTTGGACCAATCCTGTGACCACTTTCCAAACGCTCAGTTATTATATCCTTAATAATTGACTCTAGCATTTTCCCTACTGCCGGTGTCAGACTAACCAAACTAAAATTTCCCATTTTCTCTCTGCACTGCTTTTTTCAAAAATTGGAGTTACATTAGCTACCCTCTAATCTACTGGAACTCTTCCAGGATGTATAGAACGCTGGGTAGCGCTCAGCAATGCATCCACTATTTCTGGGGCCATTTCCTGAAGTACTTTGGGATGCAGAGCATCAGGCTCTGGGGACTTATTGGGTTTTAATCCCAGCAATTTCCCACTATAATTTCCTGACTAATAAGGATTTCCTTCAGTTCCTCCTTCATGCTAAATAAGAGACAGTACAGTAGCACAGTGGTTTGCATTGCTGCCTCACAACGTCAGGGACTCCAGTTTGATTCGTGGTTTGGATCACTGTCTATGTGGAGTTTGCATACAGTACCTATGTAGGTTTCTCCAGGTGATCTCCCACATTTCTTCCCACATTCTGAAAGACATGCTGGTTTGATGCATTTACCTGAACAGGCACCAGACTGTGGTGACGAGGTAGAATTTCACACTGTTAATGTAAGCCTTACTTTGACTGAAAACTTTAATCCTCTATACCCTGGTATTGCTGGAAGGTAATTTATATCTTCCTAATGAAGACAGACCCAAAGTATTTTTCAGCCAGTCTGCCATCCTTTGTTACTCATTATGAATTTACCTGATTCTATGTGTATAGGTAAGGGACCTACATTTGTGTTCACCAGTCTTCTTCTCTTCATATATCTATAGAAGCTTTTACAGTCAGTTTTTATATTTTTTGTATTCTGATATCCCCTTCTGAATTAATCTCTTCGTCCCTCTCCGCTGGATCTTAAGTTTCTCCCAACCCTCTGATTTGCTTCTTTTTCTGTTCTTTTGGCTTTAAACTTACCCCTGATTTTGCTTGTTAGCCATGGATGAGCCACCTTCCCCATTTTACTCTTATGCCAGACAGGAATGTACAGTTATTGAAGTTCATCCACGTGTTCCTTAAATGTCTGCTATTGCCTATCTACTATCAACACCGTAAATATCCTTTGCCAGCTTATCCTAGCTAATGCATGTCTCACACCATCAACGTTAGCTTTCCTTAACTTCAAGACCCTAGTCTTAGACTTAGCTGTGTTATTGTCTATCTTAATGAAAAATTCTACTGTATTATGGTCACTCTTCTCTAAAGGATCTCACACCACACGTGAGTTGCTAATTGCTCCTCTCTCATCACACAATATCCAGTCTAGGATGGTCTAGTTGCTAGTTGGTTCTTAACATATTTGCCGAGAGGTTGCCACCCATCATGTCCTGAACATGGTGACTGAAGAACACATTCAACATAATGCTTTTCGTTGGGATCAACGTCTATAGTACATCTGTTGTGGAGTCACGAGTGTTGCCTTGGAGTTCAATTCTTGGGGGCTAAGATTCCATCTCTTTAGTTGGAGTGCAATGTTTTGGGGCTAAACATCCAACTCTTTTATTGGAATATAATGTTGGGGCTAAACTTTTAATTATTTTATTGGAGTTTAATGCTGAGGGCTAAACTTTTAATTATTTTATTGGAGTTTAATGTTGGGGGCTAAGATTTCAATTCTTTTATTGTGGTTTAATGTTGGGGGCCAAGCTTCCAGTTCTTGTATTGTACTTCAATGTTTGGGGGCTAAGCTTCCAATTCTTTAGTTGGAATTCAATGCTTGTGAGCAAATCTTCCAACTCTTTTATTGGAGTTCAGTACTTGTGCGCAAAGCTTGTAGTCTTTTATAGACTTCAATACTTGTGCGCAAAGCTTGTAGTCTTTTACTGGAGTTCAATGCTTGGGAGCAAAGCTTCCAGCTCGTTTAATGGAGTTCAATGTTCGGGAGCAAAGCTTCCACTTTTTTATTGGAGTTCAATGCTTGAAGGGCTAAGCTTCAGTTCTTTAGTTTGAGCTGAATTCATGAGGGCTAACTCTTTTATTAGAGTTCAATGCTTCTGGGCTAAGCCTCAAACTGTTTAGTTGGAGTTCAATTATTGGGGGTGCTTTCCCTCTTCTCTCAACCCCTTTGCCCAGGCCTGACAGAGGCTATATATATGGAATGGTAGATTCTAGATTGCAAAATGGTAACAGGATTTTAAAGCAACGAGCATAACAAAATACTGTCCATTCACAAATAATAATAACAATAAAAAAAACTAACACTTGAAAACATGCCTGCTTAGAGTCCAAAAACCTAAAATGAAAGGTTGTGAATAGAGACAGCATTAGAAACCAAGGGCCATAAGGACTGTCTACTTTCTGCTGATTAATCATGGAATCATATACTGCAGAAGAGGCTGTTCGGTCCATCAAGTCTACACCAATGCATCAGAAACACCTGAACTCCCACCAGATCCCATCTGCTAGCATTGGCCCATAGCCTTGGATATTATGACGTGCCAAGTGCTCATCCAAGTACTTTTTTACAGATGTGAGGCAACCCACATCTACCACCCTCCCAGGCGGTGCATTCCATACCGCCACCACCATGTGGATAACAAAGTTTCTGTTCACGTCCTCCCTAAACCTTCCCCCCCTCATCTTGAATCTATGTCCCCTCATGACTGACCCTTCAACTAAGGAAAACAGCTTGTCTTTACTCTGTTCATTGCCCTCATAATCTTATATACCTTCATTAAGTCACCCCTTAATCTTCTCTGCTCCAATAAAAACAGCATAAGCCTATTCAACATCTTTTCATAACTTAAATGTTCAGGTAGGATCCTGGTGAATTTCCTCTGTACCCTTTCCAGTGCAATCACATCCTTCCTACATTGTGGCAACCAGAACTGTACACAGTTCTTCAGCTGTGGCCTCACCAAAGATTGATACAGCTCCAACTAAAGTGGTAGAATCCATCAAAGAAAGTCATACAATGTTTGTCTGAGGAATTGGATGATCTCCTATGGGGCTGCTTGGAGCCAGTGAACTAGTCAGTATTTAAAAACTCTGCAACTAACCTGAATGAGTGCACCACTACAATAATTGACTTCATTAGTGAGTGTATAGAAGCCTGAGTACCAAAAAAGCAAATCCGTATATTCCCCAACTGGAAACATGGATGAACAGGGATATCCACTGCCTGCTGAAGTCCAAGTCTGAGGCGTTCGAATCAGGCGACACTGACTTGTACAAGAAAGCCAGATATGATCTAAGGAGATGTATCAAAGATGTCAAAAGACCGTACTGGACCAAGCTAGAGTCTCAGGCTAGTCACACTGATCCCCACCGACTATGGTAATGTTTGCAAGACAATAGAGGCTACAAGATGAAGGCATGTAAAATCACCATCCCCAATGCAACCCTGCCTGATGAGCCCAATGCATTTTTGAGCAAGAGGTCAGCGAGAACATGGCCTCTACCTTGGAAGCCTTGGATGAACCTATATCTGGAATCACCATTGCAGATGTCAGAGAAGCATTCTCAAAGGTCAACCAACAGAAAGTGACTAGCCCGGAGAGGGTACATGGATGAGCACTCAGATCCTGTGCAGATGAGCTGGCAGAATATTCACAGACATCTTCAACTACTCTTTACAACAATCTGAGGTCCTTATATGATTCATGAAGATGATCATCATCCTGATATCTAAGAAAAACCAAGCAGCATGTCTTACTGACAATCGGCCAGTGGTTCTGACATCCATTATTGTGAAGTGCTTTGAAAGGCTAGTCATGGCACAGATCAATTGCTGCCTCCCTGACTACCTGAATCTGCTACAGTTTGCCTACTGCCACAACAGGTCCATCCCCCTAGCTCTGTACTCAACCATGGGACACCCAGATAACAAAGGCACCTATGTCAGACTCCTATTTGTTGACTATAGATCAGCCTTCAATACTATTATTCCTATGAAACTCATCTCCACATACCATGGCCTGGACCTTGGGATTTCCCTCTACGACCGAATCCTGAACTTCCTTACAATCAGTAAGGAAAGGAAACAACACTCCTCCATGATCATCCTCAACACCAGTTCCCCACAAGGCCATGTTCTCAGCCCCCTATAACACCCCTTTACAGCTATGACTGTGTGACCACATTCTCCCCCAATTCAATTTTCAAGTTTGCTGATGACGCTACCATTGAGGGTCAAATATCAAGCAATGATGAGACAGAGTAAAGGAATGAGATAGAAAATCTGGTGAATTGGTGCAGCAACAATAATCTCTCCCTCAATGTCAACAAAACAAAGGAAATTGTCATCGCCTTCAGAAAGCATAAGGGAGAACACGCCCCTCTCTACATCAATGGGGACAAAGTAGAAAGAATCGAGAGCTTTGAGTTTTTAGGTGATCAGATTACCAAGAACTATGCCGACATTATAATTAAGAAACCCCACCGATGCCTCCACTTTCTCAGAAGACAAAGGAAATTTGATATATCAGCTACAGCTCTCACCAACTTTTACAAATGTGCCATAGGAAGATTCTTCCTGGTTGTATCACAGCTTGGTATGGCTCTTGTTTGGCCCAAGACTGCAAGGAACTACAAAAGTCGTGAATGTAGCCCAATCCATTACACAAACCAGTCTCCCATCCATTGACTCTGTCTACGCTTCCCATTGCCTCGGCAAAACGGCCAGCATAATTAAAGACCCCATGCGCCCTGGGCATTCTTGTTTCCACCTTTTTCATAGAACATAGAACATTACAGCGCAGAACGGGCCCTTCGGCCTTCGATGTTGAGCCGACCATTATAAAAAGCAATGACCCTCTAAACTAAACCATTCTCTTCTCTTCCATATACTTATCAACTAACCTCTTAAACGCCACCAAACTTGGCGCATCTACAACTGCCGCAGGCAGGGCATTCCACTCCCGAACCACCCTTTGGGTAAAGAACCTACCTCTGATATCCGTCCTATAACTATCACCCCTTAATTTAAAGCTGTGTCCCCTCGTGCTAGCTTTCTCCATCCTAGGAAAAAGGCTATCACTGTCCACCCTATCTAAACCTCTAATCATCTTATATGTTTCGATTAGGTCCCCTCTTAGCCGCCTCCTTTCTAACGAAAACAACCTCAAATCCCTCAGCCTCTCTTCATAAGACCTGCCCTCCATACCAGGCAACATCCTGGTAAACCTCCTCTGTACCCTCTCCAATGCCTCCACATCTTTCTTATAATGTGGGGACCAGAACTGCACACAATACTCCAAGTGCGGCCGCACTAGAGTTTTGTACAGTTGCAACATGACGTTGCGGCTCCGAAATTCAATCCCCCTACCAATAAAAGCTAAGACTCCATATGCCTTCTTAACAACCTTATCGACTTGACTGCCTACTTTCAGGGATCTATGCACAAATACACCAAGATCCCTCTGTTCATCAACACTATTAAGAATCCTACCATTAGCCCTATACTCTACACATTTATTATTCCTGCCAAAGTGCATTACCTCACACTTTTCCACATTAAACTCCATTTGCCACCTCTCGGCCCAGCTCTGCAACTTGTCCAAGTCTCTCTGCAAACTATAACACCCCTCTTCACTATCTACCACTCCACCGACTTTAGTGTCATCTGCAAATTTACTAATCCATCCTTCAATACCCTCATCCAGATCATTTATAAAAATTACAAACAGCAGGGGCCCCAAAACAGACCCCTGAGGTGCACCACTTGTAACCGGAAACATACCGTTTTTCCGTGAGAAAAAACATACAAAAGTCTGAAGTCAGGTATCACCTGACTCAAGAACAATATTTTTCCTGCTGCTGTCAGACATTCGAATGGACTTGCTTTGCATTAAGTTGATCTTTCTGTACATCCTAGCTATGACTGTAACACTACATTCTGCACTCTCTCATCTCCTTCTCTATGAATGGTACTTTTTTCAGTATAGTGCACAAGAAACAATACTTTTCACTGTATGTTAATATATGTGACAATAATAAATCAAATCAAATCAAAAAAAAAGACACACCTGCTTTTGTAATCTATGCCTGAATTGATAGAGGCAAGTGTCTCATATGCCTTTTTCACCACCCTACCAATGTGTCCTTCTGTCTTCAGAGATCTATGCACAAACACACCAAGGTACCTTTGTCCCACAAAACTTTCTAGTATCATGCCATTCACTGAATACTTCCTTGTCAGATTACTCCTTCCAAAATGTATCAGCTCATATGAACATAGAACATAGAACACTACAGCACAAACAGGCCCTTCAGCCCACAAGTTGTGCCGATCATATCTATACCTACCAGACCATAGAACTATCTGTAACTCCCAATCCCATTTAATTCCATGTACTCATCCAAAAGTCTCTTAAAAGACCCCAGTGAGTTTGCCTCTACCACCACTGATGGCAACCGATTCCATTCACTCAGCACCCTCTGAGTGAAAAACTTATCTCTAACATCTCCTCAGTACTTGCCACCCTAAGCAACACCTTAAGCCTGTGTCCTCTCATAGTGACCATTTCAGCCCTGGGAAATAGCCTCCGAGAATCCACTCTATCTATTCCTCTCAACGTCTTATAAACCTTTATCAAGTCGCCTCTCAACCTTCATCTCTCCAGGGAGAAGAGACCTAGCTCTCTCAACCTATCTTCATAAGGCATGCCCTCCAATCCAGGCAACATCTGGTAAATCTCCTCTGCAGTCTCTTAATAGCTTCCACATCCTTCCTACAGTGAGGCGACCTGAACTGTACATAGTACTCCAAGTGGGGTCTGACAAGGGTCTTATAAAGTTGCAACATTACCTCCTGACTCCTCAACTCAATCCCTCTATTAATGAGGGCCAGTACACCATATGCCTTCTTGACCACATTCTCCACTTGCGGGGCAGACTTAAGCGTCCTATGGACCCAGACCCGAAGATCCTTCTGCTCCTCAACACTGCCAAGACTCCTATCCTTGATATTATACTGCTTCATCCCATTGGTCCTACCAAAATGGACCACCACACATTTATCCGCATTGAAGTCCATCTGCCACTTCTCCGCCCAGACTTGCATCCTATCTTTCAGAGTTAAATTCCATTTACCACTTATCTGCCCCATTTGACCATTCTGTTTTTATTTTCTTGTAGCTCAAGATAGTTAGCCTCACTGTTAACCACCCATCCAATCTTTGTGTTACCTACAAACTTACTAATCCTACCCCGGCATAGTCATCTACATTCTTTATATGAATGATGAATAAGAAGGAGTCCAACAAAGATTCCTGTGGTACATCAGTGGCTTCCAGTCACTGAAGCATCCTTCTGTCATCAGAGTGAGTGTCATTGAATCACACTCGAAGACAGTGGTATATTGTCCAGTCATACAGATGATCTTTCCCACAGTTTTGGACAAATTCTAATATTATGACTTGGCTGTCACTCATTCTGTTCCACTGCAATTTCATTGGCAGAACAGAAAACCCAAAATAACTATTTTTTAATAATTTAGCATTTAACTATCTGTAAACAAGCAAAAAACCTATTTTGTGACTGTTAAATATGTAACTTCGTTCTCCTGAACAGAAATTAATGAAAATAAGAATGTAAGGCAGCTGAAGAATTTTTATCACAACGTGGCAGAACACAAAGACGTAACCAAATTAATAGTGATACTGTCTGCTTCTGTCAACTCATTGAGGGATACAATCACCAGTGCACTAGAACGTTTCCAAAAATTTAAGATGCTGTGGCTAGAAGACAGAGACACAACAATTAAGGTATTGTAAATCTTCTTCACATTTCTGGTGACTGATTTCACAATTACTTTCATGTTTACTGTTCCATTCATGTATTTGAAAAAAGGTAAATATCTTGTGGGCATTTAGTAATGCATAAAAAATTGATTTAACCCAAATTTGTTTGCTCAATTTAATAGATTATTTGAAGAAATAACGGGATAGATAAAGGGATGCAGTAAATATAGATTTTCAGGAACTGTTACATCAGATGTATAAGCAGCTTTATAATAATTCAGACATATGCTTCACTCTGGTCTTGCTAAATAGAAAACCATTTAGAATCATCAGGGCAAATTTTCTCATCCTGCCCGCTGCTGGAGTCATAAGAAACGAGGGGCAGACTATGGAAAGGTGCATTGACATTACGCAGATTTTCTGGCTTCGGAGAAAGTATGGCCAGAAAATCTCACCCTCGAGGCATACAGAGCAGTGGTCCATTGTGTCCATCCTAATCAAAGACAAACCACCTAATATTCTAATCCCCTTTTCCAGCACTTGGTTGAGTGCATGTCTAAACCTTCTTAAATGTTATGAGGGTATCTCCCTCTATCACCCTTTCAAGCAGTGAGTTCATAGAACGTAGAACATAGAACATTGCAGCGCAGTACAGGCCTTTCAGCCCTCGATGTTGCACCGATCAGTGGAACCATCTAATGACCCTCTAACCTAAATTATTCCAATGTTATCCATATGCCTATCTACTGACCATTTGAACGCCCTTAAATTTGGCGAGTCCAGAACTGTTGCAGGCAGGGCATTCCACGCCCTTACTACCCTCTGAGTAAAGAACCTACCTCTGACATCTGTCCTATAACTACCACCCCTTAATTTAAAGCTATGTCCCCTCATGTTAGCCATCACCATCCCAGGAAGAAAGCTCTCACTGTCCACCCTATCTAACCCTCTGATCATCTTGTATACCTCAATTAGATCACCTCTTAACCTTCTCTCTAATGAACATTACCTCAAGTCCCCCAGCCTTTCCTCATAAGACCTTCCCATCATACCAAGCAACATCCTGGTAAACCTCCTCTGCACCTTTTCCAATGCCTTCACATCTTTCTTATAATATGGCAACCAGAACTGTGCGCAATACTCTAGGTGCAGGCAATCCAGAGTTTTGTACAGTTGCAACATGACCTCACAGTTCCAAAATTCAATCCCTCTACCAATAAAAGCTAACACACTGTACGCCTTCTTAACAACCTTATCAACCTGGGTGCCAACTTTCAGGGAACGAGGCACATGTACACCAAGATCTCTCTGCTCGTCGACACTACTAAGAGTCCTTCCATTAGCCCTATATTCCATACTCCTGTTACTCTTATCAAAGTGAATCACCTCACACTTTTCCATATTAAACTCCATTTGCCACCTCTCAGCCGAACTCTGCAGCCTATCTATGTCTCTCTGCAAACTGTAACATCCATCCTCACTGTCTACAACTCCTCCGATTTTAGTGTCATCAGCAAATTTACTAACCCATCCTTCTACACCCTCATCTAGGTCATTTATAAAAATGACAAACAACAGTGGTCCCAAAACAGATCCCTGAGGTACACCACTTGTAACTGGATTCCAGGTTGAATATTTCCCATCAACCACCACCCTCTGTCTTCTATCAGCTAGCCAATTCCTGATCCAAACTGCTGAATCACCCTCAATCCCATGCATCTGCATTTTCTGCAATAGCCTACCATGGGGACCCTTTCAAATGCTTTACTGAAATCCATATACATGTCAACTGCCTTACCCTTATCCACCTCTTTGGTCACCTTTTGAAAAAACTCGATAAGGTTTGTGAGGCATGACCTACCCTTTACAAAACTGTGTTGACTATCCCAAATCAATTAGTTCTCTCTAGATGATTATAAATCCTATCCCTAATAATTCTTTCCAAAACTTTGCCCGCAACAGAAGTAAGGCTCACTGGTCTACAATTCCCAGGATAGTCTCTACTCTCCTTGAACAAGGAGACAACATTTGCTATCCTCCAGTCTTCAAATCTCCCACAATCCTTCGGGTGAAAATATTTTTCCTCACACCCCACACAACCTCCTGCCCCTTAATTTAAATCTATGTCATTGATCGCTACACCAAGAGAAAAGGTTTCTTCCTGTCCATTCTTTCAATGTCCCTCATATTTTATAAATCTGAATCATGTCCTTCTCAGTCTTCTCTGCAACCTCAGTCTATCCAATCTCTCTTCATAATTAAAAGTTTTCAACCCAGGTAACTTTCTGGTAAATCTTCTCTGCACCCTTTCCAGTGCTATCACATCCCTCCCAATGTAAATTCCAGAACTGCACATAGCACTCTAACTATGGCCTAACCAATGTTATATATAATGCCACCATAACCCTGTGCTCTTAAATTCTATGCTCTGAACCTCGGTGCTTCCCAGGGAACTGCCATTCATCAAGTATTTTCTTGCCTTGTTTGACTTGCTCAAGTGCATCATGTCACATTTATCTGGATTGAATTCCATTTGTTACTGATCAGCCCATCTGACCAGCCCATTTATATTCTCTGTAATATAAGACCATCTTCCTCATTATTTATGACCCCATCTATTTTTGCATCATCTGTAAAGTTACTCATCAACATTTCCACATTCATGCCTGAGTCTGGGTGGCATGATGGCACAGTGGTTCTCACTGCTGTCTCACAACGCCAGGGACCAAGTTTCAATGCCTGGCTTTAATCATTGTCTGTGTGGAGTTTGCATTTTCTCTCCATGTCTGCGTGGGTGTCCACTGGACAGTTCGGTTTCCTCCGACAGTCTGAAAGATATGCTAGTAAGGTGATTGGCCTTGCTAAATTCTCCCTCAGTCTACCCGAATAGGTGCCGGAGTGTGACAACTAGGGGATTTTCACCGTAACTTCACTGCACTGTCAATGTAAGCCTAACTGTGACAATGAAAAATAAACTTTGAAACTTCTCAGATGCAATCTGTCTGCCTTGTCCATGTCCTACCTGCCACATGATCTAGTCCCAATATAAACGATTTGGATGAGAATATAGGAGACATTGTTAATAAGTTTGCAAATGGAACCAAAAATGCCAGTGTAGTGGACAGTAAAGAAGATTATCTAAAACTAAAATGGGATCTTCATCAACTGGACCAGTGGGCTGATGGTTGGCAGATGGAGTTTGTTTCAAATAAATGAAAAATGTCGAATTTTGGTATAACAAACCACGGCATGACTTATACAGTTAATGGTAGAGTCCTGGGGAATGTTGTTGAGCTGAGAGACAGAGACCAAGGTACATAGTTCCTTGAAAGTGGTGTCACAGGTAGAAGGCGCTAGAATGTGGCAACTAGGAGATTTTACAGTAACTTTATTGCAGTGTTAATGTAAGCATACTTCTGACGTTAATAAATAAACTTTAAATCTTTATTTCAAACTTTAAATCAAACTACAAACAGTAAGGATCCCAACATTGCTCCCTACACGTTCCCATTGAACAGAGTCTTTGAGCAAAATTTTCTCATTCTGCCCACCATGGGAAATCATAGCGGATTGTACACGGACTATGCAAAAGTCCATTGTCACACAGTGGTTAGTTGACTCATAGCGCCAGGGACCCAGATTCGATTCCCGGCTTAGGTCGCGATCTATGTGGAATTTGCATGCTCTCAGCATGCCTGCGTGGGTTTCCTCTGGGTGCTTCGGTTTCCTTTTACAATCCAAAGATATGCATGGTAGGTGAATTGGCCATACTAAATTCTCCCTTAGAGTCATAGAGTCATAGACGTTTACAGCATGGAAACAGGCCCTTCGGTCCAACTTGTCCATGCTGCCTTTTTTTTAAATGCCTAAGCTAATCCCAATTGCTCGCATTTGGCCTATATTCCTCTAAAACCATCTTACACATGTAACTGTCTAAATGTTTTTTAGAAGATAAAATTGTACCTGCCTCTACTACTACCTTTGGCAGCTTGTTCCAGATCTCACCACTGTCTGCATGAAAAAAATTGCCTCTATGGACACTTTTGTATCTCTCCCCTATCACCTTAAACTTATGCCCTCTAGTTTTAGACTCCCCTACCTTTAGGAAAAGGTATTGACTATCTAGCTGCTGTGTGCTCCTTGTTATTTTACAGACTTTTATAAGGTCACCCTTCAGCCTTCTACACTCCCAAGAAAAAATTCCCAGTCTATTCAGCCGTCCTTATAACTCAAAACATCAAGTCCCTGTCACAACCTAGTAAATCTTTTCTGCGGTCTTTCTAGTTTAATAATATCCTTTCTATAATAGAATAACCAGAACCATACATAGCACTCCAAGCATGACCCCATCAATGTCTAGTACAACTTCAACAAGACATCCCAACTCCGGTATTAAATGTTCTGATCAATTATTCAATGTTCTGATCAATGTCCTGACTAAATGTAAGTCACTGCAAGAAGTATGTTCCTGCTTATGTTTCTATTTTGCTCTCCTTAATTCTTCATTAAAAGTCACTAACTCTTTTTTATGCTTGGCAGAAGCCATTTTTACTGATTGAGGTAAGCACCATTAGCTGCATTCTAAAGGATTGCTGAAATCTTGTGTCTTGTACCAATTGGAACTGCCCAGAATTTGCTTCCTCCAGAAAGCCTGGTTACTCATCTTTTCTACCAAGCTGGGGGTGATGTTGTGACGTAGTTTTCTGGGAGCATGCCAAATGACCATTCCTGCCTTGCCTGTGTGGGTTTCCTTCGGGTGCTCTGGTTTCCTCCAAGAGTCCGTAGATGTGTGAATCAGGTGGATTGGCTATGCGAAACGGATGTTTGTTTCAGAGGACTAGCAGGGTAAATATGGGGGGTGATGGGAATAGAGCGTGGGTGGGATTATTTTCGATGTAGGCTTGATAAGCCAAATGGCCTCTTTCTGTCCTGTAGGAATTCTATGATTCTTTATACAAGGCAATTTACCAGAGATGAATCCTGTTCTTACATGATAACAACACAAAAAGCTGGCATTTTTATAGCATTTTTCACAACTACCAAAGCCTTGAAGTACTTTCCTGCCACTTAAGTACTTTGTAAATTGCCATCAATGTTGTAGTATAGGAAATGCAGCACTGCAAGTTGCCAATCACAGTGCTGATTTTTGATTTGATTTATTTGATTTGACTTAGTGTACCTGACAGGTGCCAGAATGTGGTGACTAGGAGATTTTCACAACAATTTCATTGCAATGTTAATGTAAGCCTAGTTGTGATGATAATAAATGAACTAAACTTTACAAAACCTGAGAAAGAGGAAGCATGTTATGGGGGTAATAAGGCAACCATGGTTGACAAAGGAAGTTGGGGATAGCATAAAAGCAAACGAAAGAGCATACCGTGAGGCAAGAATTAGTGGGAAGCCTTTAAAAACAGGCAGAGAACAGCTAAAAAGAAAACACTAAAGGTGGAGAAAATGAAACATGAGGGTAAGCTAGCTAGTTATATAAAGAAGATTGCTACAGGGTTTTTTTAGATAAGAGAGAGGCAAAAATGGACATTGGATGCTGGAATATGAGGCTGGAGAAATAATGGGGAAAGACACAGCAGAAGAGCTGAATGAATACTTTGTATCAATCTTCACAGTGGAAGATTGGGTTTTCTGAACGGGTAACCAAAAAGGTTGATAAGGGCAATGCAGTTGATGTTTCCCACCTGAACTTTAGCAAGGCCTTTGACAAGGTACCGCATGGTAGGTTGTTCCATAAGGTTAAATCTCATGGAAACCAGGGTGAGGTATCTAAATGGATACAAAATTGGCTTCTTGACATAAGCCACAGGGTGGTTGTAGAGGGTTGTTTTTCAAACTGGAGGCATGTGACCAGCGGTGTGCCTCATGGATCATGCTGGGTCCACTGTTATTTATCATTTATATAATTTTTTTTTTGAGAATAAATGAGGATTGATTAGTAAGTTTGCAGATATCACTAAGATTGGTGGCATAGTGGACAGTGAAGAAAGTTATCTCCAATTGCAACGGGATCTTGATTAATTGGGCTAGTGGGCTGATGAATGGCAGATGGAGTTTAATTTAGATAAATGCATTTTGGTAGATTGAATCAGGGCAGGACTTACTCAGTTAATGGTAGGGCGGCCTTTACTATGGGCCGCCCAACAGCCAGTGAGAGATAGAGGAACAGATCTGTAGGCAGATTTCGGTAAGATGTAAAAGTAACAGGGTTGTTGTGGTGGGAGATTTTAACATCCCCTATATAGGCTGGGAATCACTTTGTGCTAGGGGCATGGATGGACCGGGGTTTGTAAGGAGTATCCAGTGGGGCATTTTGAAACTAGATAGTCCAACTAGGGAAAGGGCCTTACTGGACCCGGTACTGGGGAATGAACCCGGCCAGGTGATCGATGTTTCAGTATGGGAGCAGTTCGGGAA
Source organism: Sphyrna mokarran (assembly GCA_024679065.1). Classification (NCBI taxonomy): domain Eukaryota; kingdom Metazoa; phylum Chordata; class Chondrichthyes; order Carcharhiniformes; family Carcharhinidae; genus Sphyrna; species Sphyrna mokarran. Next base: position 8,112,657 of record JAGIQG010000005.1, read on the forward strand.
CAGTGACCTCAATTCAGTAATCTTTAAGGTACTGATGGATGAAGATAACTGTAATATTCAAATAAAAGTGCTAAATTGGGGGAAAGCTAATTACAACAATATGAATATAGAACATTACAGCGCAGAACAGGTCCTTCGGCCTTCGATGTTGTGCCAACCAATTAAAAAAAAGCAATGACCCTCTAACCTAAACCATTCCCTTTTCATCCATAAACTTATCTACTAACCTTTTAAACGCCACCAAACTTGGCGCATCTACAACTGCAGCAGGCAGGGCATTCCATACCCTTACCACCCTCTGGGTAAAGAACCTACCTCTGACATCCGTCCTATAACTACCACCCCTTAATTTAAAGCTATGTCCCCTCGTGCTAGCTTTCTCCATCCTGGGAAAAAGGCTATCACTGTCCACCCTATCTAAACCTCTAATCATCTTATATGTTTCAATAAGGTCTCCTCTTAGCCGCCTTCTTTCCAACGAAAACAACTTCAAATCCCTCAGCCTCTCTTCATAAGACCTGCCCTCCATACCAGGCAACATCCTGGTAAACCTCCTCTGTACCCTCTCCAATGCCTCCACATCTTTCTTATAATGTGGGGACCAGAACTGCACACAATACTCCAAGTGCGGCCGCACTAGAGTTTTGTACAGTTGCAACATGACGTTGCGGCTCCGAAATTCAATCCCCCTACCAATAAAAGCTAAGACTCCGTATGCCTTCTTAACAACCTTATCGACTTGATTGCCAACTTTCAGGGATCTATGCACATATACACCAAGATCCCTCTGTTCATCAACACTATTAAGAGTCCTACCATTAGCCCTATACTCTACACATTTGTTATTCCTGCCAAAGTGAATTACCTCACACTTTTCCGCATTAAACTCCATTTGCCACCTCTCGGCCCAGCTCTGCAACTTGTCCAAGTCTCTCTGCAAACTATAACACCCCTCTTCACTATCTACCACTCCTCCGACTTTGGTGTCATCCGCAAATTTACTAATCCATCCTTCAATACCCTCATCCACATCATTTATAAAAATTACAAACAGCAGGGGCCCCAAAACAGATCCCTGAGGTACACTACTTGTAACCGAACTCCACGATGAATAATTTCCATCAACCACCACCCTCTGTCTTCTATCAGCTAGCCAATTCCTAATCCAATTAGCTAAATCACCCTCAATCCCATACATCTGCATTTTCTGCAGAAGCCTTCCATGGGCCACCTTATCGAACGCCTTACTAAAGTCCATATATACCACATCAACTGCCTTACCCCCATCCACCTCTTTGGTCACTTTTTCAAAAAACTCAATAAGGTTAGTAAGGCACGACCTACCCTTCACAAAACCATGCTGACTATCCCCAATCAATTCATTTCTCTCTAAATAACTATAAATCCTATCCCTAATAATTCTTTCCAATACTTTGCCCACAACAGAAGTAAGACTCACTGGCCTATAATTCCCAGGAAAGTCTCTATTCCCCTTCTTGAACAATGGGACAACATTCGCTATCCTCCAGTCTTCCGGCACTATACCTGTAACCAACAACGACCTGAAGATCAGAGCCAGAGGCTCTGCAATGGCCTCTCTCACCTCCCAGAGAATCCTGGGTAAATCCCGTCCGGCCCAGGGGACTTATCTAACTTCAAACCCTCAAGAATATCTAGCATCTCCTCCTTATCTACTCCAATACTTTCCAGTTTACAACCCTGTATCCCAGTGTTCTCCACAACTACATTTACATCTCCCGGCGTGAATACCGAAGAGAAATATTTGTTCAGTGCCTCTCCAATCTCTTCAGGCTCCACGCACAACTTCCCACTGCTGTCTATGACTGGCCCTAATCTTGCCCTAACCAATCTCCTATTCTTAACATATCTAAAGAAAGCTTTAGGATTCTCCTTGATCCTATCAGCCAAAGTCTTCTCGTGTCCTTTTTTAGCTCTTGTCAACTCACTCTTTAGCTCCCTCTTGGCTAATCTATATCTTTTCAGTGCACTAACTGAGCCTTCAAGCCTCATCCTGACATAAGCCTTCTTTTTGCTTTTAACCAGCGAATTAACTTTTTTAGTACACCATGGTTCTTTACCCAAAGGGTGATTCGGGAGTGGAATGCCCTGCCTGCAGCAGTTGTAGATGCGCCAAGTTTGGTGGTGTTTAAGAGGTTAGTTGATAAGTATATGGAAGAGAAGGGAATGGTTTAGTTTGGAGGGGCATTGCTTTTTATATTGGTCGGTGCAACATCGAAGGCCGAAGGGCCTGTTCTGTCCTGTAATGTTCTATGTTCTATGTTCTATGGTTCCCTTACTCGACCATTTCCTCCATGCCTGACAGGGACATACTTATCAAGGACTCGCAGTAGCTGCTCCTTGAATAAGCTCCACATTTCAGATGTTCCCAGTCCCTGTAGTTTCCTAGTCCAATCTATGCACCCTAATTCTCTCCTAATAGCCTCATAATTACCATTCCCCCAGCTATAACTACTGCCCCCAGCTTCATGCCTATCCCTATCCATCACTAAGGTGAACGTAACTGAATTGTGGTCACTATCACCAAAATGTTCACCAACTTCCAAGTCTAACACCTGGTCTGGCTCATTGCCCAGCACCAAATCCAATGTAGCCTCACCTCTAGTTGGCCTATCTACATACTGAGTCAAAAAACCTTCCTGCACACTTTGTATAAAAACTGACCCCTCTAACGAGCTAGAGCTATAGCTATTCCAATCAATATTAGTAAAGTTAAAGTCCCCCATAACAATTACCCTATTACTTTCACTCCTGTCCAGGATTGACTTTGCAATCCTTTCCTCTACCTCTCTAGAACTTTTAGGAGGTCTATAAAAGACTCCCAACAGGGTGACCTCTCCTCTCCTGTTTCTAATCTCAGCCCATACTACCTCAACAGACAAGTCCTCATCAAACTTCCTTTCTGTCACTGTGATACAGTCTTTGACTAATAATGCCACTCCTCCCCCCGCTTCTACCTCCTTCTCTACTCTGACTGAAGCAGTTGAACCCCGGAACCTGCAACATCCATTCCTGTCCCTGCTCTATCCATCTCTCTGAGATGGCCACAACATCGAAGTTCCAGGTACTGATCAAGCTGCAAGTTCCTCCACCTTATTGTGAAAACTGAGCCAGGGATTGAAGAATGTAGATTGGGGGCAAATGTTTGAGAACAAATCAACATCTGGCATGTGGGAGGCTTTCAAATATAAGTTGATAGGAATTCAGGAACAGCACATTCTAAATATGGCAATTTTGGGAACCTTGTATAACAAAAGATATTGTAAGCCTAATCAAAGAGAAAAAGGAAGCATTTGTGGAATACAAAGCAAGGAATAAGGTGGCTAAAAGGGGTCATGAAAAGTAATTGATCAGCAGGTATAAGGAAAATCCCAAGGCTTTTTATACCTATATAAAGTGTAGAGGGTAGCTAGGGAGAGGGTCATCCCACCCAAGGAAAGGGGGAGAAATCAATGCATGAAACCAGAGGAAATGGGCGAAGTAGTAAATGAGTACTTTGCATCAGTATTCACCAAAGAGAACATTGAACATAGAACATTACAGCAGAGAACAGGCCCTTCGGCCTTCGATGTTGCGCCGACCAATATAAAAAGCAATGACCCTCCAAACTAAACCATTCCCTTCTCTTCCATATACTTATCAACTAACCTCTTAAACGCCACCAAACTTGGCGCATCTACAACTGCTGCAGGCAGGGCATTCCACTCCCGAACCACCCTTTGGGTAAAGAACTACCTCTGATATCCGTCCTATAACTATCACCCCTTAATTTAAAGCTGTGTCCCCTCGTGCTAGCTTTTTCCATCCTAGGAAAAAGGCTATCACTGTCCACCCTATCTAAACCTCTAATCATCTTATATGTTTCGATAAGGTCCCCTCGTAGCCGCCTCCTTTCTAACGAAAACAACCTCAAATCCCTCAGCCTCTCTTCATAAGACCTGCCCTCCATACCAGGCAACATCTGGTAAACCTCCTCTGTACCCTCTCCAATGCCTCCACATCTTTCTTATAATGCGGGGACCAGAACTGTACACACTACTCCAAGTGCGGCCGCACTAGAGTTTTGTACAGTTGCAACATGACGTTGCGGCTCCGAAATTCAATCCCCCTACCAATAAAAGCTAAGACTCCATATGCCTTCTTAACATCCTTCTCGATGTGACTGCCTACTTTCAGTGATCTATGCACATACACACCAAGATCCCTCTGTTCATCAACACTATTAAGAATCCTACCATTAGCCCTATACTCTACACATTTATTATTCCTGCCAAAGTGCATTACCTCACACTTTTCCACATTAAACTCCATTTGCCACCTCTCGGCCCAGCTCTGCAACTTGTCCAAGTCTCTCTGAAAACTATAACACCCCTCTTCACTATCTACCACTCCTCCGACTTTGGTGTCATCCGCAAATTTACTAATCCATCCTTCAATACCCTCATCCAGATCATTTATAAAAATTACAAACAGCAGGGGCCCCAAAACAGACCCCTGAGGGACACCACTTGTCACCGAACTCCACGATGAATATCTCCCATCAACCACCACCCTCTGTCTTCTATCTGCTAGCCAATTCCTAATCCAATTAGCTAAATCACCTCTATCCCATACATCTGCATTTTCTGCAGAAGCCTTCCATGGGCCACCTTATCGAACGCCTTACTAAAGTCCATATATACCACATCAACCGCCTTACCCCATCCACCTCTTTGGTCACTTTTTCAAAAAACTCAATAAGGTTAGTAAGGCACGACCTACCCTTCAAAAACCATGCTGACTATCCCCAATCAATTCATTTCTCTCTAAATAACTATAAATCCTATCCCTAATAATTCTCTCCCATACTTTGCCCACAACAAAAGTAAGACTCACTGGCCTATAATTCCCTGGAAGGTCTCTCTTCCCCTTCTTGAACAATGGGACCACATTCGCTATCCTCCAGTCTTCCGGCACTATACCCGTAACCAACGACAACCTGAAGATCAGAGCAGAGGCTCTGCAATCTCCTCTCTCGCCTCCCAGAGAATCCTAGGGTAAATCCCGTCCGGCCCAGGGGACTTATCTAACTTCAAACCCTCAAGAATATCTAGCACATCCTCCCTATTTACTTCAATACTTTCCAGTTTGCAACCCTGTACCTCAGTGTTCTCCACAACTACATTTACATCTCCCTGCGTGAATACGGAAGAGAAATATTTATTCAGTGCCTCTCCAATCTCTTCAGGCTCCACGCACAACTTCCCACTGCTGTCTGTGACTGGCCCTAATCTTGTCCTAATCAATCTTCTATTCTTAACATATCTAAAGAAAGCTTTAGGATTCTCCTTAATCCTATCAGCCAAAGTCTTCTCGTGTCCCCTCTTAGCTCTCCTCAATTCACTCTTTAGCTCCCTCCTGGCTAATCTATAGCTATCCATTGCACTAACTGAGCCTTCAAGCCTCATCCTGACAAAAGCCTCCTTTTTCCTTTTAACCAGCGAATCAACTTTTTTCGTACACCAAGGTTCTCTTACTCGACCATTTCCTCCTTGCCTGACAGGAACATACTTATCAAGGACTCGCAGCAGCTGCTCCTTGAATAAGCTCCACATTCCAGATGTTCCCAGTCCCTGTAGTTTCCTAGTCCAATCTATGCACCCTAATTTTCTCCTGATGGCCTCATAATTACCCTTCCCCCAGCTATAACTACTGCCCCCAGCTTCATGCCTATCCCTATCCATCACTAAGGTGAACGTAACCAAATTGTGGTCACTATCACCAAAATGTTCACCAACTTCCAAGTCTAACTTCCACCTGGTCTGGCTCATTGCCCAGCACCAAATCCAATGTAGCCTCACCTCTAGTTGGCCTATCCACATAGTGAGTCAAAAAACCTTCCTGCACACTTTGTACGAAAACTGACCCCTCTAACGAGCTCCAACTGGTCATCTCCAGTTGATTCTTCCTCAACTGTAGCCTCCAAGACAGAAAATTTGTTTTGGAGGGGAACAGCCCCAGGGGATTGTCTACCCAATTGCTTCTTACCCCTCCTCCTAATAGTTACCCAAGAATCACTTTTAGGAGTGACTTGGTGGAAAGACTTGGTGGATGTTGAGTCCAGGGAAGGGGATATAGATCGTTTTTGATTTGATTTGATTTGATTTATTATTGTCCCATGTATTAACATACAGTGAAAAGTATTGTTTCTTGAGCTCTATACTGACAAAGCACACCTTTCATAGAGAAGAAAACAGGAGTGTTACTGTCATTGCTAGGATGTAGAGAAAGATCAACTTAATGCAAGGTAAGTCCATTCAAAATTCTGACAGCAGCAGGGAAGAAGCTGTTCTTGAGTCATTTAGTACGTAACCTCAGACTTCTATATCTTTTTCCCAACGGAAGAAAGTGGAAGAAAGAAATGTTAGGATGCGTGGGATCCTTAATTATGCTGGCTGTTTTGTCAAGGCAGCGTGTAGTGTAGACAGAGTCAATGTATGGGAGCCTGGTTTGCATGATGGATTTGGCTACATTCATTTTGTAGTTCCTTACAGTTTTGGGCAGAACAAAAGCCATACCAAGCTGTGATACAATCAGAAAGAATGCTTTCTATGGTACATCTATAAAAGTTGGTGACAGTTGTAGCTAACATGCCAAATTTCCTTAGTCTTCTGAAAAAGTAGAGGCATTCATGGGCTTTCTTAACCTGAATCGGCATGGAGGGACGAGGACAGGTTGTAAGTGATCTGGACACTTAAAAACTTGACTGTTGTCCCAGATTTTCCACTACACTTGCCATTTTTGCAGTGTTGGCCTAGGTGCCTTGCATTGCTTGCACCACCACCTGTAAAAGAAGGGTTTTGAACTCATCCAGATGGCCTTGTGTTTTCTTCAATATAGCTGACAACCCCTCCTGTAAAGCTTAGTGCTGCTTTTGAATCTCAAATAGTGATGGGTCAGAGGCCCAACATTTGGCTTGGGGGCAGCTGCTTCCAGGAATCCAGCAACCCTCTGACTGCTGTCTCCCTTGGAAGTTCCTGCCTCCACGTAATGTGTAGTACCCATCAGTGAGTAGACCAGAAGGCTGTCTGCTAACATGACTTACTAATGTCTTTTTTTGTCTGAGGAATTGGATGATGTCAAATGGGATTGCTTAGAATCATTAGATTGGTCAGTATTTAAAAACTCTGTGACTAGCCTGAGTACACTACAGTAATTGACTTCATTAGTAAGCATGTAGAAGACTGTGTGCCAAAGAAGCAAGTCCATGTGTTTCCCAATCAGAAACCATGGATGAACAAGGATGTCCACCGAGTGCTGAAGTCTAGATCAGAGGTGTTCCAGTCAGGTAACCTTGACCTATGCAAGAAAGCCAGATATGATCTAAGGAGATCCATCAAAGATGCCAAAAGATAGTACTGGACCAAGCTAGAATCCTCAAGTGAGCCATGAGGACCCCTGCTGACTATAGCAAGGTTTGCAGGACATAACAGGCTACAAGATGCAAAATTGCTGACACTGATGCACCCTTCCCTAATGAGCTCAACACATTCTATGCCTGGTTAGTGAGAGGTCAGTGAGATCACGCACTCCACTCCAGAAGACTCAAATGAACCCGTATCTGAGTTTACTATAAACTGTGTGTGCCTTTATATGCCCTGTTTGTGATCTGAACTCTCCATTCACCTAACGAAGGAACAGCATTCCAAAAGCTAATGACATTTACTACCAAATAAGCCTGTTGGACTTTAATCTGGTGTTGTGAAACTTCTTACTATGTTTACCCCAGTCTAATGCCAGCATCTGCACACCCTGAACTTTCCACAGACCACAGTCAGTAAAGATAGGAAACGACATTTCTTCCATGATCATCCTCAATACTGGTGCCCCACAAGGCTGTGTCCTCAGCCCCTTACTATATGCCTTATACATCTATGACTCTGTGGCCGAATTCCCCTTGAACTTGATTTTCAAGCTTGCTGATGATACTATTGGCATAGGTCAGATCTCAAACAATGACAAGACAGAGTACAGGAAAGAAAGAGAGAATCCCATTAAGTTGTGTAACAACAATAATCTCTCCCTAAATGTCAACAATATAAAAGAGATAGTCATTGACTTCAGGAAGTATAGTGGAGCACATGCCCCTGTCTACATCAATGGGGGTGAAGTAGAAATGGTTGACAGTTTCAAGTTTTCAGATGTACAAATCACCAACAACAAGGATTAGATAGGGTGGACAGTGCGAGCCTTTTTCCTCAGATGGTGATGGCTAACACGAGGGAACATAGCTTTAAATTGAGGGGTGATAATTATAGGACGGATGGCAGAGGTAGGTTCTTTACTTAGAGGGTAGTAAGGGTGTGGAATGCCCTGCCTGCAGCAGTTGTGGACTCGCCAACTTTAAGGGCATTCAGATGGTAATTGGATAGGCATATGGATAACATTGGAATAGTTTAGGTTAGAGGGTCATTAGATTGGTTCCATGGTCGGTGCAACATTGAGGTCCAAAGAGCCTGTACTGCATTGTAATGTTCTGTGTTCTAACAAATTGTCCTGGACAGCACCCACTCCTCGCCACCCCCATGCCGATACTATAGCTAAGAAAGCCCATGAATGCCTCTGCTTTCTCAGAAGACTAACTATGTCGGTATGACTCTCACCAACTTTTACAAATGCACTATTGAAAGCTTTCTTTCTGATCTGCCCAAAGATGCAAGAAATTATAAAAGGTTGTGAATGTAGCCCCATCTATCACTTAAACCACCTTCCATCCATTGACCCTGTCTACATTTCCTGCTGCCTCGGAAAAGCAGCCAGCATTATTAAGGAAACCACGCACCTCGGACATTCTTTCTTCCACCTTCGTCCATTGAGAAAAAGATACAGAAATCTGAGTTCACATACCAGTCGACTCAAGAACAGCTTCTTCCCTGCTGCTGTCAGACTTTTGAATGGACCCACTCATATTAAGTGGAACTTTCTCTACACTCTAGCTGTGACAGTCACACTACATTCTGCATTCTCTCGTTTTCTTCTCTATGAACAGTATGCTTTATCTATAAAATGTGTAAGAGACAATACTTTTCACTGTATGCTGACACGTGACAGTAATAAATCAAATCCAATCAAATCAAACACTTTAGGATCCATGCTCAAAACTCATGAGTTTTAAACTTGTTGAAAAATGTTTAAAAATTATGCTTCGTGTATTGACATAAGTGAAAATTTGAAGATTATCTGATACTGCAAAAGTAAATTAATGACTTCTCATGATTTTTTTATACTAGTCATATTTAGTAAATTATATAGTTTCTTAGATGTAATCTGTGAAAACATTTAGTTGTTTGATTTAAATTTATAGTTTTTTCTTATTTCTACATAGAAATTCATGGATAGTAATCCCAGCTTATATGAACTCCGAACTGAACTAGAGTTCTATGCCAATATTAAACAAGAGATTGAGGAATTCAGCTCTACTATTCAAGTAGATTTTATTGAATTGAACATTGGTAAGAGCTAAAGTTCATTTTCAGTAACATGCTTTTTAATTCTTTCAACACGTTGAAAATGGCTGTTTTCAACATTTTAAAAATTAATTTCATGAGACATAGGCATCACTGGTGAAGCCAGCATTTATTGGCCATCCTAATTGTCCTGGAACTGTAAAGCTGTGGGTCTGGAATCATATGGGAACTCAGACGATAGGCAAGAAAATCCCACCAGCATAAATGACTGTGAGATTCTGGCTATAGAATGTCTATATTGAAAAAGAAAACCATTCTACCCATCAAGTCTGTACCAACTCTCCAAAAGAGCATCTTACCCAGGCCCACTTTTGTTCTATCCCTGTAGCCACGCACATTTACCTTGGCTAATCCACTTAACTGACACATTTTTAGACTGTGATGGAAATTGGAAGAAACCTATGATGACACAGGAAGAACAAGCAAACTTTGCACAGACAGTCACCAGAGGCTGATACCTGGATCCCTGGGTCGGTGATGTAGAGATGCCGGCTTTGGACTGGTATGAATACAGTAAGAAGTCTGACAACACTACATTAAAGTCCAACTGATTTATTTGATAGCCTGTTCTGCTTGAGACCAGAACACCTCATTCACCTGACGAAGAGTGAAGCCTCGAAAGCTTGTGTGAGTTTACTATCAAATAAATCGGTTGGACTTAAACCTGGTGTTGTCAGACTTCTCCCTGGCTCTGTGCCATAATGCTGCCCAGCTAAGTATAGCAAGTTTTCTTTTTTAAAGGGTATTGGTGAACCCTGCATGTTAATGATTTAGATCAAAGAACTAAATGTAATTTTTCCAAATCTGAAGATGACGTAAAACTCAGTGGGAGGGTGAGCTATAACGAGGATACAGAGTTGCTTCAATATGATTTGGACAGGGGTCGGGCCAGCACCGAGGACTTGGAGGTAGTGGCAGCAGGAGTCAGTGCCTGCGTACTTGTGCCACAAACCAGCCACCAATGCCTAAAGAAACTTAATTACCCTGTTTGGGCAGTCATCCTTACTGCCCATTCCATCCTATCACCAATCCTGTCTGACGTGCCTGTCGACTCATCCCCAACAACACACAGCCTCCCTGGCATCTTCCTCTAACACCTCCATGACCCCCCTTCACCCCTATCTGCCTGCTGAGGCAACATGCCAACCTACACCACACTCCCGACACCCTGTGCCCTTCTAGCCATCAAGCTTTCAACCCCCCTTTCTTATCCCCCCAAGACAAGATATCCCATAACAGGAGGGAGGGAAGAAAACAGGAGGTGGCGTCCCCAGCCTTCTAATCCTCTCTCCCTTTAAAGAGAAGCCCTTGATCTGGAAGAAAAAAAGGAGAAAAAAGTAAGCGACAGCCAGGTTGACATGTGATATGGAAGAGAACATCCGCCAATCCTTCATTCATGATATTTCAAATAAATGGCATGCTACCAAGATATTTATCCCTTGCTAGCAATGAATTACATATGTTTTGTTGCAGGAGATTCACAATTTCTCCTGCTGCTCCCATTAAGACACCCCATGAAAGGTCAGAGGAAACCTCAGAGGAAGAACCTGAGGAAATTTCTGAGGCCAGCACCAGTCATTCACATTAGCTTCCATGACATAGTCCACCATCACAAATATTACAATCTTGGTGGGACAAGATAATGGTGAGGCTTTATCGGTAGATTATTCTCTAGTACGCACCACATAGCCATTGATGTACATTGGATGGAGGCGGGTACATCGGAGTATTCTGGCATGCAGAAGCCTGGCAGAAGCAAGAATCAGCTTCCCCAAGCCAGGTGTCAGGCCATTGCGATAAGTTCTCCCTCAGCTGCTGGAGATGGAGCAACAGAGCCGAGAAATGCTGGGGGGCTGTCAGAAACGCTATAGAAGCTGTGAGGCTGTTGGGAGAAGTCACACAGACTGCAGCTGCAGGCAATATAGCCAAAATTGAGTGGTATCCAGATCCCCCCATGCCAGCACTATAAGCACCTCAACTGTCTTAGGAGGCAAAGGAAATTCAGTACAACCATTACAACTGTTACCAACTTCTAAAGATATATCATAGAAAGCATTCTTTTTGGTCATATCACAGCTTGGTATGGTTCCTGCTCTGTCCAAGACCATAAAAAACTGCTGCCATCAAATTTTTAAATCGATCTACCTCACATTAAGTTGATCATTCTCTACACCCTATCTGTGACTATAACACTACATTCTGCACTCTCCTTTCTTTCTCCATGTATGGTATGCTTGTCTGTACAGGACTCAAGAAACAATATTTTCACTGTGTACTAATACATGTGACAAACATAAATCAAATCAAATCAAATTCTGGAGCTCAGTCCAGCAGCTCTGTTGACTCAGGAGTGACCAAAGGGCTAATTGGCACCTGAGAGAGAGGAGAGAGTGCCGGTGTCCTTTAGAATCATGCACACCTGTTTAATTGCGCTGTTAAATATTACCACAATGTTATTCCACTGTTAGTTTCACCAGTAAATGTCATTGCACACCACAGCTGTGGCTAATCTGTATGCGATTCACCTCCCCAGGGATGATCGCACCCCAGCCATACTCAGAAGGGCTTGCAGCGTTGTTCTGCAACAGATGAGCAGTTCCCCATTTCCTAAACATCTAACTGGTGTGAGACTCAATGTTCTCACTCAGCCCACATCCACAGCACCTGCCAGACCCTGGATTGCCTCCCAGGCTTTGAACTGGATAATTGAGCCACTGATCCTCACTCAGAAGTGGGTCAGGTACCACTGTGCAATTATAGAACAGGAGTCAGGTTTGTGTGGCACTGCAGCTGCATCAAAGCATACCATACAGTGAGTCATCATCACCTTCCAGTTTGGACCAGTAACTCACTAACATGGCCAACTGAGGCCCATTATGCTGGTGTGATGTCAATGGGACCCATGGCAAGAGTGTATGGACAAGTATTGGTGGAAGGGTTAAAGGTTTCAGGGGATAGGGTCGGAGTTGGTGGATCACATGTCGCCTAGCTGCTGAACCTTGTGGCAATGAGGGCCTCCCTCATCACCCTGCCCTGCCGAATCCTTGCATGTCCTCCACCCTCTAGATTCTCCTCGGTCTCTTCCTTCTCCACATCCCTATAGGCCCCCTCCTTCTCCTCAGCCTCCTGAAAGTTTCCCAGCTGCTGCCTGAGGTTTGGTTCCCATTGCTGACCATGATGATGCAAGATACCCTCAGGGGACTGTACTGGAGGGCCCTGCTAGAGCAGTACAGGCAATAGAACTACATCCTTAGGCTCCTGATGCACCATTCCATAATGGATTGTGTGGTATTGTGGGTCTCATTATAATGGGTGTTCACATTAGTCTCTAACCCTCTGCACTGGCATCATCAGCCAAAACCTTAAATCTTGTCCCTTGTGAACCATCCTGACATCCTAGATTTCAAACCCAGGGAATGTCAGAGTTCTGCTAGATGAAGCTGTTGTGCACGCTCCCTTGGTGGTGTGCACACACATAAATGACAATCATTTTGAGGTTGCACACAATCTGCATGCTTAGGGAAAGGAATCCCTTCCTATTCACAATGTGCATTGCATTTTATGAACCTGAGTGATATTTGTGCAAACAATAGCTCCCTGCACATTTGGCATGCCAGTACTGGCAATAAAGCCTGTAACCCTGACTTCCTGCTGGGCCAAACCCATGTCAAAATTAATGTTTGGGCTGTCCAGGCGAACAGGACATCTGTCATTTTGCAGACGTGCTTGTGAACAGGGACTGGAGGTCCCCATTGGTGGCCTGGAAAGATCCAGTTTGCATGAAAAGTTTAGAGCCACCAAGGTCTTCACCACCACTGGGAGAGGATATTGTGCTGTCCCTCAAGAACCTATGACAGGTGCCATATCATCTCCTTGCTAAGCCAAAGCCTATAGCAGTACATGGCATCCGTCAACTCAATGAAGGACATATGGGCCCTGAACTGTCAGGGCCTTTGACTCTTCTGTGCCTGGTTTGCCCATTGGATGATGGGCACCCACCTTCAGTCCCCCACTAGCAGGTTCGTGTCATGCTGCAGCCTCTGATTGGCCTTGCTGTGAGCAGTTGTGTCCCAGATGTGTGTGTGTGTGAGACTGTGAGTGTGTGTGTGTGGGTGTGGAGAACTGAGTGACGTGAAGAGATGCTGTTTGTCATCGAGAGGAGAGTTATTTTCTTTCCCTGGGACTTGCAAAAAAGAACAAAGAACAAAGAAAAGTACAGCACAGGAATTGTCCTTTAGTCCTCCAAGTCTTCGCGGACCATGATGCTTATCAAAACTAAAACTGTATGCACTTACAGAGTCCATATCCTTCCATTCCCATCCTATTCATGTATTCATTTAGTTATCCTTAAATGCAAGTATCGTACCTTCTCTCACCATCTCCCCAGCAGCGAGTTCCACGTATTTACCATCCTCCATGTAAAAAACTTGCCTCACACATCTCCTCTAAAGTTTTCATAATACACCTTAAAACTATGTCCCATTGTCCTTGACTTTTCTACCTATGAAAGACCATCTGACAATCCATTCTGTCCATGCCACTCATATTAGGTCACCCCTCAACCTCCATTGTTTCAGTGAGAACAAAGTGAGTTTATCCAATCTCTCCTCATAGCTAATACCCTGCAGATCAGGCAACATCCTGCTAAACCTCTTCTGTACTCTCTCCAAAACATCCATATACTTCTAGTGGTATGGTGATCAGATTTGTGCACAATATTCTAAATGAGGCCTAACTAAGATTCTGTAAAGTTGCAGGACAACTACAATTTTTACACTCAGTGCCGCAACCAATGAAGGCAAGCATGCCATATGCTTTCTTGACTATTTTATCCATCTGCATTGCCAATTTCAGTGATCAGTGAACATGTATGCCCAGATCTGTTGGAGGGGATTCTTAGAGATAGGATGTAATAGGCACTTAGAGCATTGTGATCTGATTAGGGATACGCAGCATGGATTTGTTAAGGGGAGGTCGTGCCTTACAAATCTGATAGAATTTTTTTTTTAAGGAGGTGACGAAAACGGTGTACGAAGGGCGAGCCGTTGATGTCGTCTATATGGATTTCAGTAAGGCGTTTGACAAAGTCCCTCATGGGAGGTTAGTCGAGAAGGTCAAGGCTAATGGGATACAAGGACAGGTAGCTAGATGGATATGTAACTGGCTTGGTAATAGGAGACAGAGAGTAATAGTGGAAGAGTGTTTCTCTAGCTGGAGATCGGTCACTAGTGGTGTGGTGCAGGGCTCGGTACTGGGACCTCTTCTATTTGTAATATATATAAATGACTTGGAAGAGGGAGTAAGTGGAGTGATCAGCAAGTTTGCAGACGATACAAAGATGGCTAGACTTGCGGATAGTGAGGAGCATTGTCAGGCGATGCAGCAGGACATAGATAGGCTGGTAGCTTGGGCAGACAGATGGCAGATGGAATTCAATCCTGATAAATGTGAGGTGATGCATTTCAGGAGAAAGAATGTAGAGGGGAGGTATATGACAAAGGGTAAACCTACTAAGAGTATAGAAATACAGAGGGACCTGGGGTGCAGGTGAACAAGTCTCTGAAGGTGGCAGAGCAAGTGGAGAAGGTTGTGAAGAAAGCATATAGTATGCTAGCCTTTATAGGAAGGGATATAGAGTACAAGAGCTGGCCTTTAATGTTGCAGTTGTATAAAACATTGGTTTGACCTCATTTGGAATACTGCGTCCAGTTCTGGTCGCCTTACTACCGGAAGGACGTGGAGACTCTGGAGAGAGTGCAGAGGAGTTTTACCAGGATGCTGCCTGGTATGGAAGGTCTGAGTTACGAGGAGAGATTAGGCAAATTGGGACTGTTTTCCTTAGAAAGACGTAGACTTAGAGGAGATCTGATAGAGGCGTACAAGATTTTGAAGGGGATAGATAGAGTAAACAGGGCCAAGCTTTTTCCTAGGATGGACTCAAATAGCACGAGGGGTCACGGGCTTAGGGTGAGGGGGGGGTAAGGTATAATTTGGATGCTAGAGGGAGTTTTTTCACACAGAGGGTGGTGGGGGTATGGAATGCGCTGCCAAGTAAAGTGGTGGAGGCAGGTACTCTGGAGTTATTTAAGAAATACTTAGATGGGCACATGAACAGAATGGAATGGAGGGGTATAGAAAACTGATTTAAAATAGGGATCATGAGCCTTGGGAGTCCCTGGGAAGTGTGTAAATAGATGATGATATTGATGTACTTGTTTTTATCCTACAGGTGCTTTGCTCCACCTTGTTGTTTAACGAGAGGCATACACACAATGGGTGTGCGAGGAATGCTCTTGGATTTTTTTCGAGAGTATCCTCGTGCTTCACGTCGTTAGTGTACGCTTGACCTGGACCATTTGATGGGCAACACGACAACTCAGTGACTATCGCTGTGCTGTGCAGATACATGGATTTGGGCCTGTGTCTGTGGGAGTTTGCTCATTCTCTCCATGCGTGGGTTTTCTCCAGGCGCTCCGGTTTCCTCCCACATCCCAAAGATGTGCTCTTAGGCTAATCGGCAAAACAAATTCTCCCTAAATTGTTTCAAATTTGGTTTTTAATCCATAGATCTATGAACATGAAACAGGGATCGCGGGTAGAGTGGGAACATCGGGGTGGCAGCGCGGGCCTGTTTCTCGTGCTGTTTTGTTCTTTGTTCTTTGTTATTTGTATCTCTCTGCCTGTCAATACTCCCAAGAGTTCTACCATTTTCTACCAATAATTCTTACATGCATTGGACCTTCCAAAGTGCATTATATCACAACTATCTGAATTAAATTCATCTGCCATTCTCCGCCCAAGTCTCCAACCAGTCTATATCTTGCTATAGCCTCTGACAATCCTCTCCACCATCCACAACTCCACCATTTTTTGTATCATCTGCGAACTTCAGACCAGCTACATTTTCCTGCAAATCATTTATACATACTATGAACAACAAAGGTCCCAGAACAAATTCCTATGGACCATTGTTAGCCTTCCAAACAGGAAAGCATCCCTTTACTTCTACCCTCTGTCTTCTATGGCCAAGCCAGATCTGTATCCATCTTACCAGCTCTCCTCTAATCTCGTATGACTTCACCTTTTGCACCATGAGGTACCTTGTCAAAGGCTTTACTGAAGTCCATGTGGACAACATCCACTGCCTTTACCTCATCTACCATCTCTGTCTCTTCCTCAAAAATTCAATCAAGTTCATGAGGCACAACCTGCCATTCACAAAACTATGCTGCCTCTAAGTAATAAGTCCATTTATTTCCAAATGTGAGTAAGTCCTGTCCCTAAGAATCTTTTCCAATAATTTCCCTGCCATTGATATAGGCTCACTGGCCTATAATTTCCCTGGATTACCCCTGCTTTCCTTCTTAAACAATGTAACAACATTGGCTACATTCCAGTCCTCTGGAAGTTCACCTGTAACCAATGAGAATACAAAGATTTCAGTCAAGGCCCCAGCAATTTCTTTCCTTGCCTTCCTCAGTATTCTGGGGTACACCCTATTAGACCTTAGGGACTTACATACTTTAATGATTTTTAACTCACCCACTATCTCCTCAATGAGCCAAGCATCAGGTCAACAGTGCAGCCTGCAGTGCAAGGGAGTGCCTACACAATGCATGAAGGACAGTGTTGGAAGAAACTAAGTGACCTCCTTTAAGCAGAAAAGATAAGTGTCCATTCCCTCCCTGCACTCAGTAACACCTGAGTTACTCTTGTTATGATTTCCAATGATTACAGCTCAGAGGAAATCTTTGAGGAAAATTCTGAGGAAAATAATTTGCAGTCAATATAGGCATCACATGCACCATCCACCAGTGCAGATAGTCACCTCAGTAAGTTAGCACTTACTGGTGCATAAAGCCAGAGATGTACACCAGGTGGAGACAGGAATATCAAAGGGTTCGGATAGGTGGTGGTCTGTCGGGAATCATGTGCCAGGCCTCCAGGACCAGTTCTCCCAAAATTACTGGAGATGCAGAGGCAGAGCCAGGAATTGCAGGAGGGCAATCAGCAACTTTTTGGCAACTGCAAGGCCACTTGAAGGAGCCCCACAGTCTTCCAATACATGAGTTCGTGCCAGCATTGTGTGTTATCCAGACCAACACTGCAACAGTGGAAAGACAGGAGCGAGAAATGGTCACTATGGGTGGCAGGTTCCAAGGCAAAGTTAAGTCACTGAGGATTATGACTGAGGGGCTCAGGAGCATGCTCGAGGCACAGAAGTCATGGCTGCGGGCTTCGAGAGAGTGTCCCAATCACAGCGGGCACTTTTTGAGGGGATCCAGAACTTGGCCCAGTCACAGAGGGTTAATGTCAACTGATCATACACCATGGGATGAATGCAGTTGGGCCTCCAGGACTGGCAAGGCCAGATGATGCCAAGGCTTTGGAGCTGACTTCAGCTACCCTGCATGGAGTGTCCCAGGGACCCATAGGAACTCCCGTGGAGGAAGAAGGCTTGAATGACATGCCTGGATCTTCCACCCAGCAGTCACTCGGTATCAGCAACTCTTTTAAAACCCCCCTTCCTAGCACTGTTGTGACACTAATTGCCAGCAGCAACATTAATGTGACACTGCACAGAGAGGAGGAGGCAGGGCTTACAGGCACAGGGTTACAGCTGGGAAAGCCTCAAAGGAAACACTACTGGCCACGGGTAATCCAAAGAAAATGCCAACCTCCAGATGTCAGATGTGCAGTGCCAAAGAAGACTGCAAATTTAGTGGATTAGTGGATCATCTGTGCCAGGTGATGCAAGCACGGCATCACTTGGACTAGCATGTCAGCCATTGTCTGTGGCCCTGGAAAGTTACAGCCACTCTAAATTTCTGTGCCAGAGGCTTCTTTCAGGGCTCCCAGGGTGACCTGTGTGACCTATCCCAATTAGCAATGCACAAGTTCAAAGGGAAGTTCTCAATGCACTATGGCGAGCTCATATATAGATTAATGTGAACTGCCCCCCCCCTATGCAGGGCATCATCAATTTCACCCACATGATTCTGCCCTCCATATTACAGCATTCTTGAACCACAAATGATACCACTTCCTCAGAAAATCATCTGTCCTTAAGTGATGCACATCAAGCAAGTGTGTCCCAGTTTTTGGGAATCACCCATGAAAGTTAAATTTTGAGGCACTTGTAGATCCCAGCCTTTCTCAAGGGAGAATGGTGGCTGAAGGAATGGCTCCCCTGGAGTAATTGGTAGGCACACAGGAGGTGATTAATGATGCCACCAACACCCGCTAGACTTGCTATAGCAAGTCAACAAATGCGCTATTAATACAGACAATTGGATAGTTCAGTACCTGAACCAGTTGTGGAGGAACATTCCAATATACCCCTCACAGGGTGTGGCATGTTATCTTTCCATGGGTTGGGAGTTGGGAGTCTTTGCCAGCAATAGCAAGCCTGAGGAGATATGTTGCCATTCCTTCCTGATGTTTGTGACTCTGCCTTTGCAATTCCAGCAGTTTTGGGATGATTGGGCACAAGAAAGTTCTAGAATCACGGAATCCCAACAGTACAGAAAGAGGCCATTCAGCCCATCAAGTCTGCACTGACAACAATCTCACCCAGGCCCTATCCCCATAACCTCACACATTTACCTTGCTAATCCCTCAAACCTACACATCCTGGAACTAAGGGACAATTTAGCATGACCAATGCACTTAACCAGCACCAGGTTTGATGCATTGGCTTCACTAAGTTGTCCTTTAGTATCCTCTATGAGAGGAAACCAGAACACCTGGAGGAAACCCATGCAGACATAGGGAGAATGTGCAAACTTCACATTCTGTTTTCTGTTCTGTGTTCACACAGACAATGATTCAAGCTGGGAATCAAACACAGGTCCCTGATGCTGTGAGGCAGCAATGCTAACCACTATGCCATAAATTCCTTTAGAACATAGAACATTACAGCACAAACAGGCCCTTCGGCCCACAAGTTGCGCCAATCATATCCATACCTACCAGGCCACAGAACTTTCTGTAACTTCCAATCCCATTAAATCCCATGTACTTATCCAGATGTCTTTTAAAAGACCCCAGCGAGTTCACCTCTGCCACCACCGATGGCAGCCGATTCCACTCACTCACCACCTCTGAGTGAAAAACTTATCTCTAACATCTCCTCTATACTTGCTCCCCAGCACCTTAAACCTGTGTCTCCTCATAGCCACCATTTTAGCCCTGGGAAATAGCCTCTAAGAATCCATCCTATCTATGCCTCTCAACATTTTATAAACCTCTATCAGGTCACCTCTCAACCTTCATCTCTCTAGGGGGAAGAGACCTATCTTCGTATGGCATGCCTCCCAATCCAGGCAACATCCTTGCAAATCTCCTCTGCACCCTCTCAATAGCTTTCAAATCTTTCCTATAGTGAGGCAACCACTGACAAGGGTCTTATAAAGTTGGATTATTACTTCCCAACTTCTAAACTCAATCCCTCGATTAATGAAGGCCAGTACACCATATGCCTTTTTAACTACATCTTCCACCTGCGAAGCCTACCCTTGATATTGTATAGCAAGGGTCTTAGAACAGATCCCTGGGGCACTCCACTGGTGACCGACCTCCATGCAGAATCAGACCCATCCACAACCACTCTTTGCCTTCTGCAAGCAAGCCAGTTCCGGATCCACAAGGCCAAAGCCCCTTGGATCCCATGCCCTCTCACTTTCTCAAGAAGTCTTGCATGGGGGACCTTATCAAACGCCTTGTGAAATCCATGTAAACCACATCCATCGCTCTTCAGCGCTTTAACTATTATGCTGTTGGATATTATAATCAACTTTATATTTGCCCACCAAACAGAACAGTATCTTCAGGCAAACAGTTTGCCGATGCCTATCACTTCACTATCAAACAGGTAGCAGCAGAAGAAGCTTTTTCCAGATATGATCACCTGGCCCTCATTTAAACTGGAACACTGGAAATGGTGGCTTTGATACAAATTCAACTCTGCATGCTTTCTCTTCTCATGAATGTCTCACTTCTCGAAAGGCAGGTCACCCTGCAACAGTCAAGCAACCTATTCTCTGAACTGGATTAGTTAGACTTTTGATTCTGGATTCTGAACTTGCATTTATATTTTTATTTTTATTGTGGCCTGATATTGTACCCCTTTTCTTCCTTTATATCCCTGTTTTATTATGTGAATGCAAAAGGGATATTGTTTGTAAAATAGACCAAGGTTTCAATCTTTCACCATTCATGCTGGCAGGACTTTCCCATTCTGCTCTAGTGAACAAGAGATTTCCCTGGCCTCCAAATTCTCTGACATTGCTGCAGTGAGAGAGTAATGTGAATGGCTGACAAGATCACTCCCAAACTCTTTTACTTCATCATTTCTCAAGTTTATTCATTCAAGGGTTGGGGAAATATGGCACAAGTTATAAAGGGGGAAATCTGCTAACAGATGAGTAGTGAATGGAGAAGTCAGGACTGTTTTAATTAATCTCTCTCCTGTCTGTAACAATATAAATGAGAACAATTGTGATAAGCTTACCAAGTTCCCCTTTGGAATTTAGAACATACCAACTACCAGATCATGACACTAAAGAAAATGGGATAATACTCCCCAGCCAATCATTTCCTTACGATGTCACCAGTTGACATAGGTAGCATAGTGACACAGTGGTTAGCAATGCTGCCTCACAGCATCAGGAACCTGGGCTTGTTTCCTGGCTTGGGTCACTGTCTCTGTGGAGTTTGCACATTTCCCCTGTGTCGGTGTGGATTTCTTCCGGGTGCTCCAGTTTCCTCCCACATTCCGAAAGATTGCAGGTTCGCTGCATTGGCCATGCTAAATTCTCTCTTAATGTACCTGAACAGGTGCAGGAGTGTGGCAACTGGGAGATTTTCACCGTCTATTCATTGCAGTGTTCATGTACGCCTACTTGTAACACCAATAAGTAAAGACTTTTAAAAAAGTTCAAACACTGACTTTGACTGACTCCTTAAAATGGTAGGGGCTTTTTTTTTGTCCTACTTTCTGTATCGTTGAAATTTCATGCTCCCGCTGGCTGCTTTATGCCCCGTTCTCTGGTTGAAGTCCTGTACTGTTCCTTGCTACTTTATGCATCTCTCCCTGGTTTTTCCAAAGTTAGTGAAAGGCTGAACTGACACATGATAAGAGATAACGAATTTTGTTGTTATGTATGGCTGTACTGAGGGAAGTCTCCCGAAATATAGAAAATCATTCACATTTTCCAGAATTTCAACATTGATCTTTTTGAGCGAAGGAGATTTGCTTTTCCATGGAACCTGGTTGGAAGAGGACCTTAATTTTCTGAGTAATTATTTGAAAGGCCAGTATTTTCAATTGTTTCAAAAAGGAGTAGACAACATGAGAATCACATTTTTCATGCCACTGTGGAATAGGCAGAGAATGGGGATGAATTTCTGAGGGTAGTCAAATTTTAGGAAAATATTCTCTAAGCCTTCACAACCAACTGTCAAAGTTTTTCATGAGATCAAACACTTCACAGAGAACTGAAGGATTCAGTCGAGGCAGTGACAGTTGTTAAAACTTCCCTCAGAGAAATAAGAGAAATCCAACAATATAGATGGTTAGTTTTGGTTCATCAGCAAAGCAATAGATGTTTCATCTGCTGAATCAAGTGTGAAATGATATGTTGCAATTTCTTGAGGCAATTAGGTGTCATGCACAAAGGATAGAGAAGTCCATCCATGTTGTGAGTAGCTATTTCTCTAGCATATGAATGCATGATATAATCTACTGAAAATTGAAGATCATATGGAGAGACATATGCACTGAAAACCCATTGTTCCCAGAACTATGTTGGCCTTGAGCAGGATTTTATGATTTCGCCTGAGTCAGGCCATAAAATCCCAATCATTGTTGATAAATGCAGGACTTGCACACAGATCTCCATAGCTTAGCCTTCACTATTATGTCTGTTGAGTGATTGGTTGACATGAATGATTAACATACCTACTTCCTGTTGTCAGAAGATTCCAGACAATCAGAGCTATACATAACGCCTAAAGAAGCAGAGGAAGGTCAATCATAAAGCAATAGGAGCTCCTCTCAAGAGACTCCCATAGCTGAATCTTCAGTTCCTTTGATAGTGACAACAATGCTGCATGCTACTCTGAGGCTGTGGCAACACTTGTACAGATGTAGTTGACCCCAAATGTGTCAGTGTACAGAGGATGCAGTCTTCTTTGACATCAATTCTAGGCACAGAGTCATATCCTATAAAGCTGAGTGTTAAAAGTCTTAACATTCCATGTGTAATAACTTGTGTTTATATTTTTATATGTAATATGTATTATGTTAAAACAAAATGGATAGTATACTTTAATAATTTTCTGTTTTGCCTCCCTTTAGAACCCATGAAAATGGCACTTTTAGTGGAAGCCAAGAGTTGGATAATGTTGCTTTGTCGATTTCTGAATGATCAGTACAGGACAAAAATGTTGGCCATAACAGAATTTGTTAGTGAACAAATGAAAAATCTGGCACGTCCTATTCAAGATTTGGATGATGTTAGATTTGCCATGGAGTCTCTATCACAAATACGAAATAATGAGATACAGATGGATTTGACTTTGGCACCCATTGAGGTATGTTCCTTTTAGAACAGATCTTCTACTTATTTGGCAGAGTCTTTTCTTTCTACTACATGCTTTTAGAACCCAAACTTGACATCATTTAAATAATGGTCCTTGATTTGTTTTGGGCAGAATCTTACCAAAAAAATGACAGAGTGCAGGATTTTCTGCCGCACTTGCCACAAGGCCGGGAAATCCTGCCTGAGGTCACTCGACTTTTGTGTGATTCATGTTCCACCCATTACAATTCCCGCGGTGGGTGGGATCATAAAGTTTCACTCAGAGGGTTGGTTTCAGTGCAAAAAATGGAATGAATCCTATCAATGATGCCGGCGTGATTTTAGATCAAATGTTATGCCACATTAGTGAAAATATTTATGCCAACGACTAACACGCCACAGTGGCAGCATGTCCCGCAATATGGGAACTCTATATAAACAGCTCACAGCACTCATCAGAACTTATTCCAGATTAATTGCAAGTGATGGCAACTAGGACATTGACACCTCACAGTTTGGAGAGAGTCCTCACCAGACTGTTGCATGGAATGCAACAGAGGTCTGACGTGCTCTATACCTGCTTCAGAAGAAGGCCTTCTAGCAGGGTCACCATCCCCACCTGGGATGCAGTGCCAGCCCTAGTGAGTACCAGCTTAATCAGAAAAAGATAGGACAACTGTGTCGAACACAGATGAATGATTTTCTCTCATCAGCCAGGGTACTGAACCGCTTCTAGTCTTTCTCTGGACTCTCTTCACACACCTTTTGCACCTCCAACTCCATCACTCACTCAGCCACTTCGAGGGTTTCCAATCAGGTCTTTTAAATTGAGTTTGTGAGCACAATTCCCACTCACCTGATGAAGGGGCAGTGCTCCGAAAGCTTGTAGTTTGTACTATGAAATAAACCTGTTGGACTTTAACCTGGTGCTGTGAGACTTCTTAAGAGTGTGAGAATGATAATACTAAGCCTCTCCCATTTTGCATTCTCTTATTTCCTTTCCTATGAATAATATGTTTTGTCTGTATTGCATTAAAAAGCAATACTTTTTATTGTATGATAATACACGTAACAATATAAATCAGATCAAATCAAAATGTGGCACTTCCCTATCTCCTCCAGGCTCAGGTGGTATGCACTCTACAGAGCAAAGTTGTATCAGACTATAATGATCTGGGGCTATATTGTAGAGCATTCCCTGAATGGTTCAGGTACTGGAATCACAACTTCAGCAGCCTAATTTCCTGCTTGACCAGCATACATGTTGATATATGAGCCCTGTTTTAACGCATGCTTGTGCCCACCCCACCCCCCCCCAATTACTGGCATTATCAGTCACTTTCTGAGTGGGTATCCCTGTCCCCCAGAAACCATCACTCTCCCTTAATGATGGCTATGATCTGAGAGTGCCCCACATTATAACTGTCATGATCACTCCCCAGGAAATAGGCACACACCTTTATGAAGTGCATCGTATTATCACAAAGCACGTTGAGGGAGGAGTATCCCTTGCAGTTCATGAATGGCACCATGTGGCACCATGGAGACTGTAGGGCTACGTCTGTGCAGTCAATCAAACCTTGCACCTAAAGCAAGGCTGCTGATATGTCGAAGCATTTAGTCACTAAGAAAAGGAATTCAGAAATTTGGGTGTAGGCTGGAGTGGAGCACAGCATGGACTGATTGTGTCAACTGATCTGGATCTCATTACAGCCTTGATATATAAACTTGGACAAAAGAGCTAAATTCCAGAGGTGAGTTGAGAATTGCTGCCCTCAATATCAACTGATTCAGAACCTATTACAAGATAAAATGTAAGGGAAGAAGGAAATGGAGTTTTTAACATGTTCACAAAATTCCTCTCTGACTCAATATGGAAAAAGTCTTGTCCATTTATAAGGAAAAACCATTATTGGGCTACAGGAAAAGAATAAAGGAGTGTGACCAATTGTATAGCTCTAACACAGACACAATAATCTGAATGTCCTCTTGTTTTTCTTGTGTCCCTCTATGATTTGTTGAGTGATTTCAAAAAGAAATTAGACAAAGGATGGGATTTTATGGCCTCACTCATCCCAAAACTGTATAATCCCACCCAAGGTCAATGGACATTCCCATGATTTGCCCTCGCTCGCTCTGATTCCTGTGGTGGCCAGGAAGGTAAAATTCTAACCATAATCATTGGGGCTAAAGTAATCAAGGGATTTTGGAGGCGGCGGGGAGAGGGGGGGTGATCAGGATATTGAATTTGATGAAAATCCATGATCATAATGAATGCTGGAGCAGGCATGAAGGTCTGAATGGCCTACTCCTGCTTCTAGTTTCTATGTTTCTATTCTGTGATGACAATATATCACCAGAATCTATTGATTTTACATGATTAACATATAATTCTTTTAGGCAGAGAAGAACTTTTTGGTGCCCATTACCTTTTGCATAAAATACCCTTTCTCATTTCAATACTAAGTAGCCTAATTTTAATTTTAAGATTGTGTTTATTTGTTCTCAATTTTGCTACACAAGGAAATATTTTGTATCTAACAAATGGGTCGATAGAAATAATAGAATGAAAGATGCTATAGAATGTAAATCCTTTATTCATCATTGTCGATCGATTGACAGAAATTAACTCCATTGTTGTTGTACCAGAATGGTAGAAATGGAACAAAATGATTCTTGTCCAGGGTGACAGTTGTTAGCATTGCTGCCTCATAGCACTTGGGGCCCAAGATTTCAGTCTTGGGTTCCTGTCTGTGTGGCACGCTTTCCCCATGTCTGCATGGATTCCTCTGGGTGCTCTGGCCTCCTCCCACAGTCCAAAGATGTGCAAGTGGATTGGCCATGCTAAATTGCCCTTGGTATCCCAGGATTGTAGGTTACGGGAATTAACAGAGTAAACACAAAGGGTTATGGAGATAGGCCTGGATATAATGGTCTATCAAAGAGTCGGTGCAGACTCGATGGCCTGAATGTGCAATTGGTGTTCTATGATTCTGTTCCATAGTCTTATAACAACTCTTATCAAGTTGTCTAGTGTTGTGGCAGCTGGACCATCCATTAATATCATAAATCCCTATATAGAACATAGAACATAGAACATAGAACAATACAGCACAGAACAGGCCCTTCGGCCTTCGATGTTGTGCCGACCAAAATAAAAAGCAATGCCCCTCCTAACTAAACCATTCCCTTCTCATCCATATACTTATCAACTAACCTCTTAAACGCCACCAAACTTGGCGCATCTACAACAGCTGCAGGCAGGGCATTCCACTCCCTAATCACTCTTTGAGTAAAGAACCTACCTCTGATATCCGTCCTATAACTCATACCAACTCATACTCATACTGCAGAACGAGACCTTATGGCCTGTCTAAGCTGCACCAACCACAATACCACCCAGGCCCTATTCACGTAACTCCACTTATCTGCCCTACAATTTCTCTGACACTAAGGGGCAACTTAGAGTGGCCAATCAACTAATCTGCACATCTTTGGAGTGTGGAAGGAAACTGAAGCATCTGGAGGAAACCCATAGAGACACAGGGAGAACATGCCAACTCCACACAAGACAGTCAACCGAGACCAAAATTGAACCCAGGTTCCTGGCACTATAAGGCAGCAGTTCTAACCACTGTGCCAATGTGTCGTGTTAGTTGCATACTTACTAAATTATTTCTAATTGTTCTGCTATTTAATATTGATAGAGGACAGAATATGTACAAATTTTATCGTAACTATATTTTACTTGTTGTTTTATTACTTGTTTTCATGTAGGAAGCATATAGTTTACTGAATAAGTATGAAGTGGAAATTACAAAGGAGGAAGCAGAAGGAGTTGATGCACTTAGGTACTCTTTCAACAAAATGCAAGTCAAAGCTGTGAGTATTTACCTCCAGCTAACATTATTAATGCTATATCTGAGAATATTTATAGCGACAAATGGAATAGTATTCCATTTGATCAATTATTATATTTTATTTTGTAGGTAGGGAGTGTGTGTCAGGTCTTCCAGCCACACTAATCCCAAAACCAAAAAATCCTGGCCAATCAATGGACCTTTGCATGGTCCACCTCTCCTCCCACTCCCAATACAATTCCCATTGTGGTGGGATGGGAAAATTCCTCCCCTGATTTTTAGTTCCTCTTCCAGTTGTGATTATGATACTAAATACACCCCAGAACTTGGACACACTGAGAGCAGTGTATCTGAATTGGTGAAGGGTACCGGGGAACATTCTCCTCAGAAGCAGATTTGGGGTTGGGGTTAGACATAGAGTCTGGGTTGTTGTATTGTATGCCCATGCCATACACTTCACCCCCATTTCTTTCTGGTACGTGAATGGGGAAAATAAAGATTTAGGGTGCTACCTTACCAGCACATCACACAGGTCAATCAGTGTGGTGAGCCAGTAAGATTGTTGTGAGAGGTGAAAAATCAGGTTCATGCTGGACTTCTTGCCTCTCACAATGTTACCAACCCTGTTCTATTGGCATAAAAAGCCTTGCACCTAAGAAGGGCGTGTGACTAGCTCAAATATTCATTTGCTTATTGGAATATTATTAATGAGCCCAGATGCAATTGTCTGGGCTCACTTGTCTTAAAGACCCTGCTGGTGGAGGTGACCACCAGCAAAGATCCCCATCAACAGACACCTGACATGATAACCTCGCTAGTGAGACTGGAGGCTATTGAGGCCCATGGGTAGTCAGGGGCAGAAGCAAGTAGTGCTCTTTAAAACTGACACCTGGCACTGCCCACTGGATGCTGTGGTGCTGCCCACAGGCATAAAGGAAGTGGCAGAGCCTGAAGGCAGAGAACCCGACTAAGGGATAGCCAGTGAACTTTGCATTGGGGATCAGTTGGGACAACGATCAGGTTGGGGAAGGGGCACATAGAACATAGAACATTACAGCATAGTACAAGTCCTTTGGTCCTTGATGTGGTGCCGACTTTGAAACCAATCTAAAGCCCATCTAACATAAACTATTCCAATATCATCCATATGTTTATCCAATGATCATTTAAATGCCCTTAATGTTGGCGAATCCACTACTGTTGCAGGCAGGGCATTCCATGTCCTTACAACACTCTGAGTAAAGAACCTACCTCTGACATCTGTCCTCTATCTATCATCCCTCAATTTAAAGCTATGTCCCCTCATGCTAGCCATCTCTGTCTGAGGAAAAAGGCTCTCACTGTCCACCCTTTCTAATCCTCTGATCATTTTATATGCCTCTATTAAGTCATCTCTTAACCTTCTTCTCTCTAATGAAAACAGCCTCAAGTCCCTCAGCCTTTCCTCATAAGACCTTCCCACTGTAGCAGGCAATATCCTAGTAAATCTCTGCAGCCTTTCTAATGCTTCCATGTCCTTTCTATAATGCGCCAATCAGAACTGTACGCAATACTCCAAATGTGGCCGCATCAGAGCTTTGTACAACTGCAACATGACATAATAGCACCAAAATTCAATCTCTCTACCGATAAAAGCTAACTCACAGTATGCCTTCTTGACAACCCTATCAACCTGAGTGTCAACTTTCAGGGATCTGTGCACATGGACACCGAGATCTCTGCACATCCACACTACCAAGTATCTTACCATTAGCCCAGTACTCTGTATTCCTGTTACTCCTTCCAAAGTGAATCACTTCATATCTTTCTGCATTAATTCCATTTGCCACTTCTATGCCCAGTTCTGCAACTTCTCTATAACCTTCTGTAATTTGCAACACCCTTCTGCATTGTCCACACTGGGATATTGCACACTGAAGGTTAGCCAGGACATCAATTGGCCACGGGGTACTCTGCATGGGGGACTGGTCAGGGAGGAGATCTGAGCTACCAATCAACTGGGAAGGATCAGGCAAGGCAACCTGCTGGGGATTGGAAATTGGCCTGAATGATGATCAGCTGGGGGGCAGTGAGTAACAGTGGGAGTGCGATGTCCAAGGTGGCAGTCAGTGGTGGAGTGACAGATCTCCCATTTCACTGGGAGATTGGGACACATGCCATATGGTGTCCCCATATGTCTGTAGCAGTTTACCAGCATGAGTAGGTTCCACCCACTTTCCCCACTGGTGAGCATTACATTAAGGACTATTTTATTTCTAAGTGCCAAGAGAAAGTAGCTGGGGCTTGCTCAAACAATGGGCTCAATTCTCTCCCATTTTCATGCACTTACAATCTTTTTGGTAAGATTGCCCCCTTAGTGTTTGACTAACCAGGCTTGTCAGATAAATTATCTCTCACTCAGTGGATATAACAAAAAACTGCAGACTGGCAGTATCCTCACAGGCTTCCTGGGGAACTTCTTTTAATTCATGCATGTGATGTGAGCATTGCTGCCCAGGTCGGCATTTATTGCCCATTCCTAATTAACTTTGAACTAAGTTACTTCTTCGGCCATTTTAGAGGGCAGTTAAAAGTAAACCAGATTGCTGTGGATTTGGATTCACATGTAGGGCAGACCCTAAAAAACATTAGTGAACCAGATAAGTTTTTATGTCAATAGTGGTTTCATGGTCATTAATAGATTCTTAATTACAGATTTTTATTGAATTTGAATTTCAGTATCTACTGTTGTAGTTTCCTATCATGCTCTGAAGCATAGGGACAACCATGTTCTGCCCTGGCTAGCTTGGGAACCATTTCTTTGTACAGGGTGAGGACTCTGATGTCTGGGATTCCACCTCCTGTCTAAGAGTGCTTGTGTTGTTGTGGAACATTCTACTCCTGCAGAAAGACAGAAAGCTAACCTCTACTGTGACCTATGGCCAGGCAACTCTGGGTAGAATCTTTCATGGATGGTCAGAGTCTTCAAGGAGGCTTTGCTGAACTTGGGCCACATATTATCTTCTCTGTGACATCTGGTCTTACAGAATCTTGAATGACAGATAGACTAACAGTGGGTGAAGGGCGATGTCCTTTACCTATGCACCCAGACCTTTGACACCATGAAGTAACAGCAGTGATTGCAACTTTCTGCCTGCCCAAGATTCACTGTGATCCAAATGGATGCATATGTAATGAGCTGAACAGGGCATGATCATGATCCTGTATGTTCAATCATCCCTATTCCCAGCAGGAATCACTCCCAATTCTACACCAACCATTGAACTTAGACTTCAGAGCTGTAGAATCTGCCCAATGTTTCAGGTCAATTGCATTTTATCAGATGATAAAGTGACATTACAAAAGAAGTCTCAGTTTTTATTGCAAAAATTATCATTGTTTGCTGGCCTTTCCAAATGCTTGTTTATGTTTAACTAGCTAAATCAAGCTATTAGTCAACATGAATCCATCGCAAGACCTATTTTTAACTCTGTGGCATAATTGTATGTCCTAACAGAGAAAGGTGCAGGATGAGCTGGTGCAAGTCCAACCTAAATTTAAAGCTAACCTCCTGGAGTCAGTGGATGTTTTTCAGAAGGAAGTGCTCAAATATGGACGACAGTATGAAAAGGTAAGTTTTGATTCAAATGTTTCTGATCATATTAAATCTGCTGAACAGTAAGGTAGGTTAATATCATTTTGTTTAAATTAAACAATATTTGAGATTCAAGACATTTGCTCAGTGAACAAAGCCACAAAATTCTATGAGTTTGAACAATTAAAAATAAAGCTTACCATATAAGGTCAGGAAGATGAAACCATTCACGATTTCTCATTGTTCATTATTTATTGGAGCAAGCTGAGAAAAGGATCAATTTGTGTCAGGTAAGCAATTAGCTGGTTTTTAAGGTTTTTCGCAGGGTTTCTCTTTCTGAAAAAGTTACTTTAAAAGTAAAACGGAAGTGGGCTGCGGGGTGAGCTGGAAAGGTTTTTTTTAGCGCACGAGGTATAAAAAGCTGGCCGCACTACACAGCGGGCAGCATCAGTAGTGGGCAGCAGGTGAGCAGGGAGCAGGGAGCAGAGTGAGGGCTAAAGGGCTTTGGTTCATCAGGCTTAGGCGGAAAACGGGCAAGGCAAAGTAGGTTTAATTCTTAATTACTTTTTCTGCGTTCTTTAAAAAAAGGGAATTATGTATGAGACCAGTCTGCTGTTCCCAGTGTCGGATGTGAGAAGTCCTGGAGGCTCCTGGTCTCCCATACTTCCATATCTATGCCGGGTGCATTGAGCTGCAGTTCCTAAGGGACTGTGTTAGGGAACTAGAACTGCAGCTTGAGGACCTTTTGTCTGGTCAGGGAAAATGAGAGGTAGTAGACAGGAGCTAGCAGCAGGTTGTGACACCAGAGCCAAGGGTTGCAGGCAGGTGGGTCACGGCCAGAAAGGAGAAACTCAGGTGCTAGACAGCACCCCAGTGGATGTGCCCCTTCACAATAAGTACTCCTGTCTGAGTACTGTTGGGGAGGACAGCCCACCTGGTGGAAGCAGCTTTGGCTGTGCTCTGGCATAGAGAGGTGACCTGATAAAGGTGTATAAGATATTGACAGATATAGATCGGGTGGATTCTCAGAGGCTTTTTCCCAGGGCTGAAATGGTTACTATGAGAGGACACAGGTTTAAGGTACTGGGGAGTAGGTATAGAGGAAATGTCGGGGATAAGTTTTTCACTCAGAGAATGGTGGGTAAGTGGAATCGTCTGCCATTGGTGGTGGAGGCAAATTCAATAGGGTCTTTTAAGAGACTTCTGGGTGAGTACATGGGACTTAATAGGATTGAGGGTTATCGGTAAGCTGAGTAGATCAGTGCAACTTGTGGGCTGAAGGGCCTGTTTATGCTGTAGTTTTTCTATTCTACTCTATCTATCTTACCGCAAAATATTCAAGTGCTGCAGACATATGGGAACCACAAGAGCTGCAAGTTCTCTTCCAAGTCATTCACCATCCTGGGTAAAAGGAAATTACTACCTTCCTATTGAAGTAGATAGGGAGGATGTGCTAGATATTCTTGAGGATTTGAAGTTGGATAAGTCCCCTGGGCCGGACGGGATTTACCCTAGGATTCTCTGGGAGGCAAGAGAGGCGATTGCAGAGCCTCTGGCTCTGATCTTCAGGTCGTCGTTGGTTACGGGTGTGGTTCCGGAGGACTGGAGGATAGCGAATGTGGTCCCATTGTTCAAGAAGGGGAAGAGAGACCTTCAGGGAATTATAGGCCAGTGAGTCTTACTTCTGTTGTGGGCAAAGTATTGGAGAGAATTATTAGGGATAGGATTTATAGTTATTTAGAGAGAAATGAATTGATTGGGGATAGTCAGCATGGTTTTGTGAAGGGTAGGTCATGCCTTACTAACCTCATTGAGTTTTTTGAGAAAGTGACCAAAGAGGTGGATGGGGGTAAGGCGGTTGATGTAGTATATATGGACTTTAGTAAGGCGTTTGATAAGGTGGCCCATGGAAGACTTCTACAGAAAATGCAGATGTGTGGAATAGAGGGTGATTTAGCTAATTGGATTAGGAATTGGCTGGCAGATAGAAGACAGAGGGTGGTGGTTGATGGGAGATATTCATCGTGGAGTTTGGTGACAAGTGGTGTACCTCAGGGGTCTGTTTTGGGGCCCATAAATGATAAATGTGACCAAGACAGTGTCTACCTATTTCTCAACAATCTCCAAATACTGTGATCAAACAAACCTTGTTGAAACTGGCAAAATCCAATGTGGGTGGGAAAAGTGGTATTTAGCTCACTAGCACTGATGGCAAGTTTTTGCATCCTATTGTTAGGCACTTTGGGGAAAAAAAAAATTGGTACACAGAATTTATGCTGTCTGCATGGTGGATAGTCTCTGATTTGCTCACTCCACCACCACCCATTATGTGAATCATGGGATCAGTCCATTTAATGATTGCCCCAGTACTTGCCAGCTGCTACTTCTTGGTCCTTGGCTATTTATGGTTGTATTGAAGTCTGCTCCCAGGTTCAATGATGCTTTATTCAACAAACTGCTGGATGCATTGGGGGCACATTATGATGTCCTGTACCCTTACAAAGGGAGGAGACCAACTTACAGAGACATCAATCCAGCATAAAAGGCAGTGGCAGCAGTAGTCAGTGCTAACACGTTTTTAGAGATGGCCAGGCATTAAGTGTCAAAAAGAATTGATGATCTCCTCCATTCAGCCAAGGTAAGGCTCTCTTCCCATCACTTTCAATTCTCACACTCACACACATCACATCACCACAGGGATACACTCACTACCAGCTCATGGACTACCACCACTCGCTCTCCATTGCATATCTTCATCTCCCCCTCAGGTCATGTCCTCATCACCCCACTAGTCTCACTCATCATTCACACATGCCAGGCATCCTTAGCATCTTTACACTCTTGCCACCTGCTTTCATGCAGGACAAACTGGCACCTAATCAGAAGAAATTCCAGATATGTGAAGGAATGCCGGAGTTGAAAGTCCTTTCTGACTTTAAGAAGAGAGATTTCTGACTGGACAGTGAAGAACCAGTGTGCTCCTGTGCTGATGGTGAGACATGCAACAATAAATCAAATTGTGCAGCATCATCGATCACACAAAACTCTGTGAGTCATGTCTCCTGTGTCTGAAGGCCCTGGTGTGTTCCAATGAAATTTCCTTTCCCGCAAAAGCACATTAGGCGTGAAGCACTAGGAATCTATGAGTCAAGTTCAATATAACTCTGACATCAGCTAAAATGAAAGGGATGACATTGAAGAACATAGAACATAGAACACTACAGCACAAACAGGCCCTTTGGCCCACAAGTTGTGCCGATCATATCTATACCTACCAGGCCATAGAACTATCTGTAACCCCCAATCCCATTAAATCCCATGTACTCATCCAGAAGACTCTTAAAAGACCCCAGCAAGTTTGCCTCTACCACCACTGATGGCAACTGATTCCATTCACTCACCACCCTCTGAGTGAAAAACTTACCTCTAACATCTCCTCTGTTCTAGCCCCCCAGCACCTTAAACCTGTGTCCTCTCATAGTGACCATTTCAGCCCTGGGAAATAGCCTCCGAGAATCCACCCTATCTATTCCTCTCAACATCTTGTAAACATCTATCAGGTTGCCTCTCAACCTTCGTCTCTTCCAGGGAGAAGAGACCTAGCTCTCAACCTATCTTCATAAGGCATGCCCCCCAATCCAGGCAACATCCTTGTAAATCTCCTCTGCACCCTCTCAATAGCTTCCACATCCTATAGTGAGGCGACCAGAACTGCACGCATTACTCCAAGTGGGGTCTGACAAGGGTCTTATAAAGTTGCAGCATTACCTCCCGACTCCTAAACTCAATCCCTCTATTAATGAAGGCCAAAACACCATATGCCTTCTTGACCACAGCCTCCACTTGCAGGGCAGATTTAAGAGACTTATGGACCCGGACCCCAAGATCCTTCTCCTCAACGCTGCCAAGACTCCTACCCTTGTACTGCTTCATCCCATTGGTCTTGCCAAAATGGACCACCACACATTTATCTGTGCATTGAAGTCCATCTGCCACTTCTCCGCCCAGCCTTGCATCCTATCTATGTCTCGCTGCAACTTCAGACATCCCTCCAGACTATCCACAGCACCACCAATCTTTGTATCATCGGCGAACTTACTAACCCATCCCTCCACTTCCTCATCCAGGTCATTTATGAAAATGACAAACAGCAAGGGTCCTAGAACAGATCCCTGGGGCACTTCACTGGTGACTGACCTCCATGCAGAAGAAGAACCATGCACAACTATTCTCTGCCTTCTGCAGGCAAGCCAGTTCTGGATCTACAAGGCCAAAGCCCCTTGGATCCTATGCTCTCTCACCTTCTCAAGAAGTCTTACATGGGGGACCTTATCAAACGCCTTGCTGAAATCCATGTAAACTACGTCCACTGCTCTTCCTTCGTCAACGTGTTCAGTCACATTTTCGAAGAATTCTACTAGGCTCATAAGGCACGATCTGCCCTTAACAAAGCCGTGTTGACTATTCCTGATCATACTGAATTTCTCTAAATGCTCATGAATCCTATCTCAGAATTCTCTCCATCAACTTACTGACCACTGAAGTCAGACTCACTGGTCAGTAATTGCCCGGGCTATCCCTGTTCCCCTTCTTGAAAGTAGGCACCACATCCGCAATCTTCTAGAACCTCTCCCGTCTCCATCGATGACTCAAAGATCATCACCAGGGGCTCTGCAATCACTTCCCTCACCTCCCACAGTAACCTGGGGTACATCCCATCCGGACCCGATACTTATCTACCTTGATGGAATTTCACAGTTGCAACACCTCCTCTTTCTTAATGTCCACGTACTCAATCTTTTCAGTTTGCTGCATTTCTGTAGTACAACCCCTCAGATCACTTTCCACTGTGAATACTGAGGCAAAGTACTTATTAAGCACCTCTGCCATTTCTTCTGCTTCCACACAGACTTTTCCCCCTTCACCTTTTATAGGTCCTATCCCTTCTCTTCTCATCCTTTTACTTTTCATGTATTTGTAGAATGCCTTGGGATTCTCCTTAATCCTACCCACTAAAGCCTTCTCGTGACCCCTTCTGGCTCTTCTAATTTCCTTTTTAAGCTCCCTTCTACAAGTCTTATACGCCTCTAGATCCTTAACATCCTCTAGCTCCCTGAACCTATTGTACAAGGCCATGTAAGGCTTCTGGAGAAGGGACTTTAGCCTCGTGGATCCAGAACTGGCTTGCCGGCAGAAGGCAGAGAGTGGTTGGGGATGAGTCTTGTTCTGCATGGAGGTCGGTAACCAGTGGAATGCCCCAGAGATCTGTTCTGGGACCCCTGCTGTTTGTCATTTTCATAAATGACCTGGATGAGGAACTGGAGGGATGGGTTAGTAAGTTTGCCGACGATACAAAGGTCGGTGGTGGTGTGGATGGTCTGGAGGGATGCCAAAAGTTGCAGCGGGACATAGACAGGATGCAAGACTGGGTGGAGAAGTGGCAGATGGACTTCAACGTGGATAAATGTTTAGTGGTCCATTTTGGCAGGAATAAAGAGATGGAGTACAATATAAGGGGTAGGAGTCTTAGCTGTGTTGTAGAGCAGAAGGATCTCGGGGTCCGGGTCCATAGGACTCTTAAATCGGCCTCACAGGTGGAGGAAGTGGTCAAGAAGGTGTACGGTGTACTGGCCTTCATTAATCGAGGAATAGAGTTTAGGAGTCAGGAGGTAATGATGCAGCTCTATAAGACTCTTGTCAGACCCCAGTTGGAGTATTGTGCGCAGTTCTGGTCGCCTCATATAGGAAGGATGTAGAGGCTATTGAGAGAGTTCAGAGGAGATTTACAAGGATGCTGCCTGGATTGGGAGGCAGGCCTTATGAAGATAGGTTGAGGGAGCTGGGACTCTTCTCACTAGAGAGATGTAGGTTGAGAGGCGACCTGATAGAGGTTTATAAAATATTGAGAGGAATAGATAGGGTGGATTCTCAGAGACTATTTCCCCGAGCTGAAATGGTCACTACGAGAGGACACAGATTTAAGGTGCAGGGAAGCAAATACAAAGGAGATGTCAGGGGTAGGTTTTTCACTCAGAGGGTGGTGAGTGAATGGAACCGACTGCCGTCGGAGGTTGTTGAGGCAAACTCACTGGGGTCTTTTAAAAGACTTCTGGATGAGTATACGGAAAAGAATAGGATAGGGGGTTATAGATAGGTCTGTGGATTGGTAGATGTGATCGGTGCAACTTGTGGGCCGAAGGGCCTGTTTGTGCTGTATTGTTCTATGTTCTATGTACAACTTTCTTTTCTTCCTAACAAGGTTCATCACAACCTTTGTGCACCACGGTTCTCTTGACCTACCAAAACCTCCTTGTCTCACCAGAACATTGTCATGCAGAACTCCAGACAAACATTCCTTGAAAGTCCGCCATCTTCCTTCAGTATTTTTCCCCAAGAACACCTCCTTCCAGTTTACTCGTCCAATTTCCTGCCTAATGATTTCATATTTTCCCCTACTCCAGATGAACACCTTCCTATCCTGCCTGATTCTATCTCTTTCCAATGCTATCGTGAAGGAGATAGAATTATGATCACCATTCCCGAGAGATCTGACACCTGTCCTCGTTCATTAGCCAGCATCAGGTCAAGTACAGCCTCTCCTGTAGGCTTATCCACGTGCTGCATCAGGAAACCCTTCTGAACACACCTAACAAACTCCTCACCATCCAAACTCTTTACCCTGGGGATATTCCAGTCGATGTTTGTGAAATTAAAGTCTCCCATCACGACAATTCTGTTATTTCTACATCTCCCTAAGATCTGTTTCCCTATCAGCACCTCAACATCCCTGTCACAATTGGGCAGCCTATAAAAATCACCCACCAAAGTTTTCGACCCCTTACTGTTCCTAACTTCCACCCACAGAGACTCCGTAGACAGTACCTCCACAGCATCCTCCTTCTCTACAACTGTGACAGTGTTCCTGATCAACAGTGCCACTCCCCCACCTCTTTTACCTCTCTCCCTGTCCTTCCTGAAGCATCTGAATCCTGGCACCTGAAGTACCCAGTCCTGTCCCTGAGACATCCAAGTCTCCGTAATGGCCACCACATCACATTCCCAAGCATCACAACTTTCACCCATTCTCTTCAGCCATGCACACAAACCTCCATGGGACCTAGTTTTAGAGAAGCCATGGGGTCACAAACTGGTGAGCACCTCATTGTCTAATCCACAGCAGGTGGGAGTAAGGATATCCTAGGATCCTGACACTCAGAATTATTGGAGACTATGAATCTGATGAGGGTCAGTCAGATGATGTGCCTCTGGAGTCAGTCATGTTTCAGTTGCCTCCAAAGGCAAAGTTGGAAGCATCAAGAAGGAATGTCAGCTCCACTCTGAATAAATGGCAGAAAGGAGAACTCTTATTGCCTTCTTTCTAGCAAGGTAGTGTTGATATTTGGAAGCAACTAGGTCAAGGCAGCAAGAGTGGCAACTGCTGTGGAGCCCTTGGTACAAGACTACTGTCTGTACTGCTGCAAGATGTGCTCTCCATGGTGCAGGATATGCATTCCATGATGCAAACATTTGTGGGCATCCATAAGTACCAATGCCAGAGGATGAAGAAATTTCTTGCGTTTAGGGCCAGGATAGGGCCCTTCAGGCACTCAGAAGGAGGAGGATAAGCTGATCTACAGCTTAAAGCTGTCCACTCCATCCAAATTCCTGGGAGTGTCCAGTCTACCCAAATTCCCTGTTTCTCTGCCCATGTGAGATCCAACTCCACAGGCCAAGCCTGGTGGAACTACCATACAGCAGAACCCTGAAAATAGACCTAGATCCTCCATATTTCAACCTTCCAGAGGATGTCTGTCAAGAATCATCACAAAAAGGGTGTGGCAGACAGCAGGCTCCACCTCTGCTCTGATTTCTGGGGATACACCAAAACACAGTTAGGATGATTAAGAATGCTGAGCGCATCGTAAGTATGCATGTTAAGTACTTGTAGGTGGTGTTGACCTCTAAACACTTACCTATTCAACCCTTTCAGTGGTTCCTTATTCTGATGAAATTATTTCCCATAAGGTCAGCAAGAAAACTTGATTCCTATACCAAAGGAAGGCTGGCTGCTCAGTCCAGACTTTCCTCCATGTGCCTTCTGCAATGTTGCTAGCATGTTGTTGCCATCTTCTCACAGTGACTGGATACATCAGGTCATGATTGTTTCTCATTACGTTAGTGAGAGTGGGCAAAACGACGACTACGAACTCAGTGTCAGGTTCAACGGTACAGCTTTATTTTCTTTTGTGTCGACGGAGGTGCAGTCAGGACATATGATTAAAAGCACTCTAAAGACCCGCCGTTACGGGCTATAATTATACCCCAACTTCAGTGTAGTATGTGATCCAAATGTTAAAGCTTTATTCACAGTACTTGACTTTAGCCATCCTATCTCAATGTTTTCAAGTATTGGGATGAGTGTTTCAAGTGTGTATTAATCGCTTCTTTCTGATTGGTTATCAATGGTCTGGAATCTCTGGGGCTTGAACAATAGGTTTGCAATTATTCTCAGGAAATTTGAGGGGCCAGGGATGCTTCCTTAGCTATGCTAATCTTTAGGGGTGTGAATATGTTTCTTAAGTTATTTCCTGAGGGTGCTATCCTGACCAGCTTCCCCTGTGTGCTAGCCCTCATTTGCATTCTAAAAGCATGCTCCTGCCTGCTAGCCTGTGACTGTGTCTCTGTGATTTTAGTGGAGAGGTTCTGAGTGTGATTTTGATCCGCTTCTATATTGTGTGCCCAATTTCATAAAAATTTGTTGCCCGCTAACAGTTCCCCACTATCGGTCAGGAGCAGACTTGTTCCGCCTCCCTCAGACCGATTTCTTTAGCAAATTTTATGTCCAGTGCTCCCTGCATTTGCATGCTGCAATCATGCAGTTTAGGGGAGCCCTCCTAGTTTTAGTTTTCTTGCGCTGGCGGTAGCTGTGGCATGTTATTATTCCCCAGGATTTTGCCAGTATGAGTTGGATAGCAACTAGTATGTATGAGATTATCCAGATCCAGGGGTGAATATCTACATTTAGGTTCCCAGTCCCATACTTCTGCATCCATGTCTGGCTCTGTAAGGCTGATTCTGTATCATGTTCCAAGGTTTTAATGTGGGTTTGTAACTGATGGTATAACCGAACAGTGTCCCACCTTGAGACGGAGCTCTCTCAGTACTTCTGCTAGGATGGGTTGGGATGGGAGCCTCGTAATATTTAAGGTCGTCTCTTAGTGGGTCAGTGGCATTAAGTGTAAGGGCCTGCCTACTTTGGATGTTGGTAATGTGGACTTGGCCAATAGTAACCAGTCTGCAAAGGGTGAAGCAGAAGTTTGGGCTGGGGATCGGGCATGTCAGCCCATTGTAGGATGTTTTTGTTTGGCTACACAATATCTGCCTCATCCTCCATATCCTGTCTGGGCAAAGTGTGGGGTACAGCCCTGCGTTGATTAAACCCACATTCAGCTGCCTCTCCTTGTCTCAGTGGGTGAGGGCAAATGGTTATCTCTCCCCTTTGTTTGCACCCTGAAAGGGAGGTACTGAACATCACGCCATGTCTTGAGATGGCTGTGACTTCAGTTAGGTGATAGCAGAGGGAGGTATTGCCTCGAACAACACCAATGCTCTCAGTTTGGAAAATAGGGAATGGTCTTGAGTTTGGTGTCACTATCAGGATTAATAGGACCATCCCTATCCCCTTGTTCTAGCCAACCTT
Source organism: Sphyrna mokarran (assembly GCA_024679065.1). Taxonomy (NCBI): domain Eukaryota; kingdom Metazoa; phylum Chordata; class Chondrichthyes; order Carcharhiniformes; family Carcharhinidae; genus Sphyrna; species Sphyrna mokarran. Next base: position 8,152,919 of record JAGIQG010000005.1, read on the forward strand.
GCAGTCAGAGATCACTGGATACACCCGCGTCATCCCTTTCAAGGTCCGTTCATCCAGCACCCCCTTTTGATCTGAGTTGTGCTAGCTGGGTGCTGTCAATCCAATCCCCTGTGTACTGGTCCAGATTATGTCTCAATTAGCCTATCATCTACTGACCGTACGCATGGCACAGGTGTCCCTGTTGGACCCAGGCAGTGTTTTCTCTCTCTCTATCTATGAGGCGGTTAACGGTTAATGGTAGAAACACAGGTGTGTGTTTCTAATATTGTGATTCATCTAGTTGGGTATGGGCGCCCCTCTCCCCTAAAATAGCCTGCTCAGCTTGTTGGGCTAGTGACCATTGCAGGATATTTTTCATTACTCCCTTTAACTGCTCTATCTTATTATTGAGGCCCTGAATGTCAATTGAGTTAACAACGCTAGATCCGGTGTTTATTCCTGTGAGAATGTCATTAACTATGCCTCTTTTGCTTCTGTGTGTGTATGTGTTGCCTCTGTAGTGTGTTGCTCCCATCGCATTGATAGCCCACTTTATGGTTTCTCTGCCCAGTGTTTGGTATTTACTTTGTGTCTATTCTGAACAGTATCCCGGCATCTGGATCCATGAAATATTGATCAGAACAGGCATGATTTTGTGTTTCACGTTGTCATATACAATTTCTCCCTCATTCCACAGCACCAGTCCTCCCTCTAGCACCTTGCTCAGCAAGGGGCAGGGTAAGATTTCGGGTGTTGTGGTTGTGGGGACACACATTGTCGGAAGTGCAAAACACATAAAGTGAGACTGCAGGAGCCTCAACTAGTCTGTAATATCCACAAATGTCAATGTCAGGTTTAAGGATGTCCTCTTGTAGTGGGATCTGCAGATCTTCGGGGAAGGTGCAGCTAGAGTCACTTAGTGAGATTGGCCATTGGATGCATGTTCAGATCTTATCCAATGTGCAAGTGAAGCAAATCACGTTGGTATCCAGATGGACTTGTAGCCATGCATTGGAATACATTCAGTTGTTCTTGGGATATGGTGCGGCCAGCACACACGTCTCAGACGTATTGCATATTATCCCCTGGGATTTTTGAGTGGTGTGTCCCCTGGAGGCGACACTTGACAAGAAGATCGTAGTGAAGATCATCCTTCGGATGGTTAACGTGATCCTGGAGAGGGGGATGGGAAGGGTACACAAAGCCTTGTGGCTGCCAGATGTTAGAATCTTAGTGTTAATTAATTTCTATTAACTAATCTACTTAGGCAAGCATCTACATCTATATACATACATACATATATTAAAGTCATGGCTGACGTGTGGCTCTCCTCCATCCTAGAAATGAAGATTGTTAATTCGACCTCCGCTGTGTGGATAGAGATAGTTAGTTAGGGGTCGATACATGGCCCATTTATGTCGACAGACTATTCTCATCCCTACAGTCGGTCTGTCCTATCTCCCACCTGGGCTGGTATGCCTTTGACTGTGACCTGTGTTTCCAGCGGCCTTTCCTTTTGATACCAACACAGGCAGATGTGTCGCTGGTGAGGATAATCTCATGGGGTCCTATCCATTTCGGTGAGAACTCTGTTTGGTCGGGGGCAACTTGGATTAAAACTTTGTTCCCTACTTGGGGAAGATTGATGGTGTGACAGATATCATGCTCCTTAACCTGGTCTCTTATAGCTTGTTGGTCTCTGGCTGAGTTGTGTTCATGCTTTATGTGCCCCCCTTCCCCTATGGTCTTGAACCCCTGTCTTTTTCAGGCCATCACGTAGTTGTGGGTCGCCCCTTTGAAGTTAAATCAAAGTGTAAACCATTGTGTACTAAATATTCCACAAAACAGGAGGACTTTTAGCAACTCTGCTCTTAACTTAATGCAACAACAATCACCTGCATTCAACAAGCAGCCAGACCATACAACTAGACTGAAGTACAAAACTACTCAAATTATTAGCTCAACCTTAAATTTCCCTAATCAATTTTCCACCTTGCCAATTAATTTATGGTATTTTCCTAATAAGTCAAGAGAACATAGTTCCTTTCTCTCAAAATTCTGCAACACACCTGGCAAACTTCCTCCTTTTTTAAAAACAAAGGACAACTTGGTTGTGACTACATACAGTGCTAAGATTCTTTAAAACATCCATTCCCTCCCAATCAACAACATCTCCTGGTAGTTACATGCCTTCCGTGCAACTAATAGTCACAGAATTCATCTAACCAGAGGGAACTTCTAAACTTACTGTGGGATCAGATGCCTCTGGAAAAAGAAGTGGGAGGGATCCCCAATCAATGCCACAACCCAATCCATAAAACTATCTCCCTCAGACTCAACTGTCCCAAACAACATCCCTATCTGCATTGTCAGCTGAGATTTTAATTGATTAATCTCCTGCTGGAACTTGGAGTAATCAGAACTTGGATTCTTTTCACTAACCTGGTATACTTTAAACTGATGTAAAGATGCCAGCGTTGGACTGGGGTAGTAAGAACTCAGTAAGAATTTAGCAACACCAATTTTAAATCCAACCGATTTATTTGATAGTAAAATTGTGAGCTTTCAACACTCTGTTGTGTCTTCGTCAGGCAAATGCAGTGTTCTGGTCTGTAGTAGCACACATCAGCACAGACAGTCATAGATTGCTGATTAGAATGCAAATCCTTACATCTAACCTGCTATTCAAGTGTTAAAGTGGATAATAATGTGCGTGAAGGGAATCCTGAGCATTGGTTAGAGAATTGTGTATTTTCTCCAGACAGCACAGTGAGTGAGGTTTTTTGCTAACCCAGGCAAGTTACGGGGGTTACAGATAGTGTGTCATGAAGCCAAGATCCCTATTAAAACCATCCTCGTGTGTGGAACTTGGCTATCAGTCTCTGCTCAGCGACTCTGCGCTGTCGTGTGTCACGATGGCCCCCTTGAAGAACATTTACCTGCAGGTCGGAGGTCGAATACCCATGACTGCTGAAGTGTTCACCCACAGGAAGGGAACTGTTTTACCTGGTGATTGTTGAGCGATGCTCATTCATCTGCTGTCGTAGTGTCTGCATGGTCTCCCCAATGTACCATGCCTCGGGACATCCTTTGTTGCAACGTATTAGGTAGACAACGTTGGCTGAGTTGCAAGAGTATGTACCGTGTACCTGGTGAATGGTATCCTCACGAGTGATGATGTCGTCCATGTCTATGATCTGGCATGTCTTGCAGAGGTTGCTGTGGCAGGGTTGTGTGGTATTGTGGTCAGACAACCACACAACCTCAAACAGATCATTGTTCGCAGCAAACTACCCAACCTTCAGGAGAAAAGTGACCACAATACCACACAACCCTGCCACAGCAACCTCTGCAAGACATGCCGGATCATAGACATGGACGACATCATCAAACGTGAGGATACCATTCACCAGGTGCACGGTACATACTCTTGCAACTCGGCCAACATTGTCTACCTAATACGTTGCAAGAAAGGATGTCCCGAGGCATGGTACATTGGGGAGGCCAAGCAGACACTACGACAGCGGATGAATGAGCATCGCTCAACAATCACCAGGCAAAACAGTTCCCTTCCTGTGGGCGAACACTTCAGCAGTCATGGGCATTCGACCTCCGACCTGCGGGTAAATGTTCTTCAAGGGGGCCATCGTGACACACGACAGCGCAGAGTCGCTGAGCAGAGGCTGATAGCCAAGTTCCGCACATGAGGATGGTTTTAATAGGGATCTTGGCTTCATGACACACTATCTGTAACCCCCGTAACTTGCCTGGGTTAGCAAAAAAACCTCACTTACTGTGCTGTCTGGAGAAAATACACAATTCTCTAACCAATGCTCAGGATTCCCTTCACACACATTGTTAGCCACTTTAACACTTGAATAGCAGGTTAGATGTAAGGATTCGCATTCTAATCAGCAATCTATGACTGTCTGTGCTGATGTGTGCTATTGCAGACCAGAACACTGCATTTGCCTGACGAAGACACGACAGAGTGTTGAAAGCTCACAATTTTACTATCAAATAAATCGGTTGGATTTAAAATTGGTGTTGCTAAATTCTTACTGATACTTTAAACTGACTCACAGACAGTATACTTACCTCATTGTTCCTGCTTATCTACTTTTCAACAAAAAGATCTTTCCTTAACTTCTCAACTAACTCTCATAATTTCTCTTTTAACTTCATTTTCCTCTGATCTCTCACTCTGTAAATCTACTACATTAATAAGCACAATACCTTTACTCAGTTTCAACAACATTCTCTTATCTCTGTTTCTCTCTTTAAAACATCTCTTACTCACGGATCCCAAATCCAAAAACTCACTATAGTATTGTACCCATTTCTCTAGGCATAGTCCCAGGAGAACAAGAAGTGGCTGAAAGGGTGCAGTGTCTCCTAATTTACTGATCAGTCCCTCTAAGTCAGTTGGTATCAAGGGTATGATAAACACCCCTCTCCACTCCAGAGTTAGGTTTGAGCTTTGCCTCATGGTTGACATAGAACATAAAACAGTACAGCACAGTACAGGCCCTTCAGCCTTCAATGTTGTGCCGAGCTATGTTTGAACCCAAGATCAAGCTATCCCATTCTCTATCATTCTGGTGTGTGGGCCATGTGCCTATCCAATAACTGCTTGAAAGTTCCGAAAATGTCCAACTCCACTATCACAACAGGCAGTGCATTCCACACCCCAACCACTCTGAGTAAAGAATCTACCTCCGACATTCTTCCTCTGTCTCCCTCCATGAATGTTATAGATATGCCCCCTAGTAACAGCTACATCCACCCAAGGAAATAGTCTCTGAACATCCACTCTACTTATCTATGGAGCTAAAGGTAGATGAGTCTCCTGGTCTTGATGGAATGCATCCCAGGGTGCTAAAAGAGATGGCGGGAGAAATAGCAAAGGCCCTAGTGGTAATTTGCCAAAATTCACTGGACTCTGGGGTGGTTCCCACAGATTGGAAAACAACAAGTGTGACATCACTGTTCAAAAAGAGATAGATAAAAGGCATGTAGGTTGGTTAGCCTAACTTCTGTAGAATGGAAAATGCTTGAATCTATCATCAAGGAAGAAATAGCGAGACATCTGGATGTAGATTGTCCTATTGGTAAGACGCAGCATGGATCTATGAAGGAAAAGTCATGTTTGGCTAATTTGATAGAATTGTTTGAGAACGTTACATGTGTAGTGGACAATGGAGAACCTGTGAATGTGGTGCATCTAAATTTCCAGAAGGCATTTGACAAGATGCCGTAACAAAGACTGTGCACCTTTTGTATCAATGTTACAGGTAATGTATTAGCATGGACAGAAAATTATTTAACTAACAAAGCAAAGAGTGGAGAATATAGGGTATTTTTCTGGTTGGTGATCAGTGACTAGTGGTGTGCCTCAGGGATCAGTATGGGGCCGCAATTTTTTACAATTTACATAGATGATTTAGAATTGGGGACCAAGTGAAGCGTGTCAAAATTTGCAGATGACACTAAGATGGGTGGAAGAACAAAGTGTGCAGAGGATGCTGAAAGTCTGCAAAGGGATACAGATAGTCTGACTGGGTGAGGGCCTGCCGTAAAATGTTGGTAAATGTGAGATCTTTTTTGTAGGAATAACAAAATGGAATATTATTTAAATGGTAAAAAAACTGCAGCATGTTGCTGTGCAGAGGAACCTAGGTATCCTTGTGAAAGAATCACAAGGAGTTGGTTTGCAGGTGCATCAGGTAATTAAGAATGCAAATGGAATTTTATCCTTCATTGATGGAGAGATGGAATTTAAAAACAGTGAGGTCATGTTGCAACTGTATAAAGTGCTGGTGAGGCCACATCTGGAGTACAGTATACGGTTTTGGTCTCCTTAACGAAGAAAGGATATACTAGCACTGGAAGGGGTGCAGAGGAGATTCAGTAGGTTGATTCCAGAGTTGAAATGGTTGGCTTATGAGGAGAGACTGAGTAGACTGGGGCTATACTCATTGAAATTCAGAAGAATGAGGGGAGATCTTATAGAAACATATAAGATTATGAAGGGAATTGATAAGATAGAAGCAGAGAAGTTGTTTCCACTGGCAGGTGAAACTAGAACTGGGCATTTGGCTTCAAAATAAGGGGAAGCAAATTTAGGACTGAGTTGAAGAGGAACTCATTCACACAAAGGTTTGTAAATCTGTGGAATATCCTGCCCAGTGAAGCAGTTGAGGCCTCCTCATGGAACATTAAGACAACTTTTGAACAGTAATGGAATTAAAGGTTATGGTCAATAGGCAGGTAAAAGAAACTGAGCCCACAAAATGATCAGCCATGACCTTATTGAATGGCAGAGTAGGCTCAAGGGGCCAAATAGCCTGCTCCTATTTCTTATGTTCTTATATATATATTTTCCTTTGGAGAAGGAAATCTGGCATCCTTACTTGGTTTGGCCTACATGCGACTCCAGAGCCACGGCAATGTGGTTGACTTTCAACTGCCCTCTAAAGGCAACTAGGGACGGGCAAGTTGAGAAGGTGAGAGGGCATGGGATCTAAGGGGCTTTGGCCTTGTGGATCCAGAACTGGCTTGCCTGCTGAAGGCAGAGAGTAGTTGTGGATGGGTCTTCTTCTGCATGGAGGTCAGTCACCAGTGGAGTGCCCCAGGGATCTGTTCTAGGACCCTTGCTGTTTGTCATTTTCATAAATGACCTGGATGAGGAAGTGGAGGGATGGGTTAGTAAGTTCACCGACGATAAGCAGGTTGGTAGTGTTGTGGATAGTCTGGAAGGATGCCTGAAGTTGCAGCGAGAATTAGATAAGATGCAAGACTGGGTGGAGAAGTGGCAGATGGGCTTCAACTTGGGTAAATGTGTGGTGGTCCATTTTGGCAAAACCAATGGGATGAAGCAGTATAATATCAAGCGTAGGAGTCTTGTCAGTGTTGAGGAGCAGAAGGATCTTGGGGTCCGGGTCCATAGGTCTCTTAAATCTGCCCCGCAAGTGGAGGATGTGGTCAAGAAGGCATATGGTGTACTGACCTTCATTAATAGAGGAATTGAGTTTAGGAGTCGGGAGGTAATGCTGCAACTTTATAAGATCCTTGTCAGACCCCACTTGGAGCACTGTGTGTAGTTCTGGTCGCCTCACTATAGGAAGGATGTGGAAGCTATTGAGAGGGTGCAGAGGAGATTTACAAGGATGTTGCCTGGATTGGGGGGCATGCCTTATGAAGACAGGTTGAGAGAGCTGAGTCTCTTCTCCCTGGAAAGACGAAGATTGAGAGGCGACCTGATAGTGGTTTATAAGATGTTGAGAGGAATAGATAGAGTGGATTCTCGGAGGCTATTTCCCAGGGCTGAAATGGTCACTATGAGAGAACACAGGTTTAAGGTGCTGGGGGGCAAGTACAGAGGAGATGTTAGAGGTAAGTTTTTCACTCAGAAGGTGGTGAGTGAATGGAATCGGTTGCCGTTAGTGGTGGTAGAGGCGAACCCGCTGGGGTCTTTTAAGAGACTTCTAGATGAGTACATGGGAATTAATGGGATTGGGAGTTACAGATAGGTCTATGGCCTGGTAAGTATAGATATGATCAGCACAACTTGTGGGCTGAAGGGCCTGTTTGTGCTGTCATATTCTATGTTCTATGTTCTAACATTTAAACATTAAATAAACAACAAAATAAAACATTGACACAGTCACTTTATCAAACACACACACAGATACACATGAAAGCTTTCAACATGCATCCCACGTTACCTTCATCAGGTTTTTAATTAGATTCTTATTTTTATCTGCTAGATAGCATGTGAGGGACTCTTCTGGTCCCCATTCAAAGGTGATACCATTGCTATCTAGGTTGGTTTCCTTGACTAAGGTCAGTAGTGTACCAACCCGGCTTTAATGCTTTCACAGATACTTGTGTGTGTATCTCTGATTGGGAACATGAGACCGTAACCCAATGTTAGTACGTTTGTACCTTCAGTGGCAACCCGCAGAGCTGGCCTGTGTGTAGCGGGGAGATTGCCGCTCTCAGAGGCAGATGAGAGGCAAGGGCCGCAGCGTACGAGAGACTACCGATTACAGTGACCGGGACGACTAGCTCCTACCCAAACTCCTATTTGCTAAATTGACTCTCAGAGGACAGCCATTTCCCTATCTCCTTGGGAGTCCCCCAGACCTGGCGTGTAGTTGACCGCGGGTCGAAGTCCCCCATTGTGTATTCGTTTCTTCGCGCTACCAGACGTCTCCTGCTTGTAGTGTTGAGGCACTCAGAGACTCCAGACTTAGTAGCATCCGGACATGTAGCAAACTCCTCGTGGATTTTGCCCCCAGTGGCCCAATCTTTCATGCCTGGAGAGGTCCTTACCAACTTGCAGCGCCCGGACATATGCCGAACTCCGAGAATCCGATCTCAGTGGTCCAAAACCTTGGACATCCTCCTTAACCTTAATTCCCAGGGTGTTGTCTCTGCCTTATACCTTAACTTTGAATCTCAGGGCAATGTCCCTGCCTTATACCAAAGAACAAAGAACAAAACAGCACGGGAAACAAGCCTTTTGGCCCAATGAGCCCACGCTGCCATCTCGATGTTCCCACTTCTTTCCATGATCTCTGTCTATGTTTATAGATCAATGCATTGGAACCAAATTTGGGAGACAATTTTGGCAGAACAAATTCTCCCTATCAGCCTAACAGCTGTTAACACCTGTTGTGTCAGGTCGCCTAGCGGTCAGTCAATCTGTGGTCGGGCTTGTCGTGGGTCAGCGGAATGTAAAAATAACACAATGAATCACAGTTCACGATCCCAGTCGCCCGCCCAAAAAGAAACTTAAACTCATGTTATCGCTGTCAAGCTATTGAACGGACCCTGTTCACAAGTTCAGATCACGGCAGCCGTGAAACACCACTCTGACACTGGGACACTAGTATTCTGAAGATTTGATGAAATGAGTAAAGATACTCACCCAGTGCCAGGAGACGGCATTCCAACGGCAGTCATCATCCTGGACAAGCCCCCAATTATTAGCGCAAGTGGGCGAAATGACCACTATGATCTCAGGGTCAGGTTCAACAAAGGTTTATTTTCTTTTACGTCGATGGAGGTGCAGTCAGGACATACAATCGGACTGTCCCAATAGCACTCTAAAGATCCGCTGTTACGGGCTATCGTTATACCCGAACTTTGGTGTAGGAACTTCGATGTTGTGGCCATTTCAGAAACATGGATAGAGCAGGGACAGGAATGGTTGTTGCAGGTTCCGGGGTTCAAATGCTTCAGTCGAAGAGAAGGAGGTAGAAGCGGGGGGAGGAATGGCATTATTAGTCAAAGACGGTATCACAATGACAGAAAGGAAGTTTGATGAGGACTTGTCTGTTGAGGTAGTATGGGCTGAGATTAGAAACAGGAGAGGAGAGGTCACCCTGTTGGGAGTCTTTTATAGACCTCCTAAAAGTTCTAGAGAGGTAGAGGAAAGGATTGCAAAGTCCATCCTGGACAGGAGTGAAAGTAATAGGGTAATTGTTATGGGGGACTTTAACTTTACTAATATTGATTGGAATAGCTATAGTTCTAGCTCGTTAGAGGGGTCAGTTTTTGTACAAAGTGTGCAGGAAGGTTTTTTGACTCAGTATGTAGATAGGCCAACTAGAGGTGAGGCTACATTGGATTTTGTGCTGGGCAATGAGCCAGACCAGGTGTTAGGCTTGGAAGTTGGTGAACATTTTGGTGATAGTGACCACAATTCAGTTACGTTCACCTTAGTGATGGATAGGGATAGGCATGAAGCTGGGGGCAGTAGTTATAGCTGGGGGAATGGTAATTATGAGGCCATAAGGAGGGAATTAGGGTGCATAGGTTGGACTAGGAAACTACAGGGACTGGGAACATCTGAAATGTGGAGCTTATTCAAGGAGCAGCTACTGCGAGTCCTTGATAAGTATGTCCCTGTCAGGCAAGGAGGAAATGGTCGAGTAGGGAACCATGGTGTACTAAAAAAGTTAATTCGCTGGTTAAAAGGAAAAAGGAGGCTTATGTCAGGATGAGGCTTGAAGGCTCAGTTAGTGCACTGGATAGCTATAGATTAGCCAGGAGGGAGCTAAAGAGTGAGTTGAGGAGAGCTAAAAGGGGACACGAGAAGACTTTGGCTGATAGGATCAAGGAGAATCCTAAAGCTTTCTTTAGATATGTTAAGAATAGAAGATTGGTTAGGGCAAGATTAGGGCCAGTCATAGACAGCAGTGGGAAGTTGTGCGTGGAGCCTGAAGAGATTGGAGAGGCACTGAACAAATATTTCTCTTCGGTATTCACGCAGGGAGATGTAAATGTAGTTGTGGAGAACACTGGGATACAGGGTTGCAAACTGGAAAGTATTGAAGTAGATAAGGAGGATGTGCTAGATATTCTTGAGGGTTTGAAGTTAGATAAGTCCCCTGGGCCGGACGGGATTTACCCTAGGATTCTCTGGGAGGCAAGAGAGGCGATTGCAGACCCTCTGGCTCTGATCTTCAGGTCGTCGTTGGTTACGGGTATAGTGCCGGAAGACTGGAGGATAGCGAATGTGGTCCCATTGTTCAAGAAGGGGAAGAGAGACTTTCCGGGGAATTATAGGCAGGTGAGTCTTACTTCTGTTGTGGGCAAAGTATTGGAGAGAATTATTAGGGATAGGATTTATAGTTATTTAGAGAGAAATGAATTGATTGGGGATAGTCAGCATGGTTTTGTGAAGGGTAGGTCGTGCCTTACTAACCTTATTGAGTTTTTTGAAAAAGTGACCAAAGAGGTGGATGGGGGTAAGGCAGTTGATGTGGTATATGTGGACTTTAGTAAGGCGTTCGATAAGGTGCCCCATGGAAGGCTTCTGTAGAAAATGCAGATGTATGGGATTGAGGGTGATTTAGCTAATTGGATTAGGAATTGGCTAGCTGATAGAAGACAGAGGGTGGTGGTTGATGGAAGTTATTCATTGTGGAGTTCGGTTACAAGTAGTGTACCTCAGGCATCTGTTTTGGGGCCCCTGCTGTTTGTAATTTTTATAAATGATGTGGATGAGGGTATTGAAGGATGGATTAGTAAATTTGTGGATGACACCAAAGTCGGAGGAGTGGTAGATAGTGAAGAGGGGTGTTATAGTTTGCAGAGAGACTTGGACAAGTTGCAGAGCTGGGCCGAGAGGTGGCAAATGGAGTTTAATGCGGAAAAGTGTGAGGTAATTCACTTTGGCAGGAATAACAAATGTGTAGAGTATAGGGCTAATGGTAGGACTCTTAATAGTGTTGATGAACAGAGGGATCTTGGTGTATATGTGCATAGATCCCTGAAAGTTGGCAATCAAGTCGATAAGGTTGTTAAGAAGGCATATGGAGTCTTAGCTTTTATTGGTAGGGGGATTGAATTTCGGAGCCGCAACGTCATGTTGCAACTGTACAAAACTCTAGTGCGGCCGCACTTGGAGTATTGTGTACAGTTCTGGTCCCCGCATTATAAGAAAGATGTGGAGGCATTGGAGAGGGTACAGAGGAGGTTTACCAGGATGTTGCCTGGTATGGAGGGCAGGTCTTATGAAGAGAGGCTGAAGGATTTGAGGTTGTTTTCGTTAGAAAGAAGGCGGCTAAGAGGGGACCTTATTGAAACATATAAGATGATTAGAGGTTTAGTTAGGGTGGACAGTGATAGCCTTTTTCCTAGGATGGAGAAAGCTAGCACGAGGGGACATAGCTTTAAATTAAGGGGTGGTAGTTATAGGACGGATGTCAGAGGTAGGTTCTTTACCCAGAGGGTGGTAAGGGTATGGAATGTCCTGCCTGCTGCAGTTGTAGATGCGCCAAGTTTGGTGGCGTTTAAGAGGTTAGTAGATAAGTTTATGGATGAAAAGGGAATGGTTTAGGTTAGAGGGTCATTGCTTTTTCCTAATTGGTCGGCGCAACATCGAAGGCCGAAGGGCCTGTTCTGCGCTGTAATGTTCTATGTATGTGATTCAAATGTTAATGCTTTATTTACAGTACTTGACTTTAGCCATCCTGTCTCAATGTTTTCAAGTATTGGGATGATTGTTTCAAGTGTGTGTTAATTGTTTTTGTCTGATTGGTTATCAATGGTCTGGAATCTCTGGGGCTTGAACAATAAGTGTGCAATCATTCTCAGGAAATTTGAGGGGCCAGGAATGCTTCCTTAGTTATGCTAATCTGAAGGTGTCTCCATAGGTTGTTTGACTGCTTTAGAAGTGCTGGTTTAGTGGGGTGTGAATATGTTTCTTAAGTTATTTCCTGGAGATGCCATCCTGACCAGCTTCCCCTGTGTGCTAGCCCTCATTTGCATTCTAAAAGTATGCTCATGCCTGCTAGCCTGTGTCTGTGTCTCTATGATTTTAGTGGAGAGGTTCTGTGTGTGATTTTGGTCTGCTTCCATATTGTGTGCCCAATTTCATAAAATTTGTTGTCCAATAACAATAGGGAATGACGATATTTTTCACAATATCCAGGGCTACTCATCACAATCATTGTCAATGTATGCTTCCTGCACATTTTACACTATTGCTTGTTCCCATATAATGTTAGTATCAACCTCCAGTTGGCTCAGTTAGGTCACTGGAGAGCTATAAATTAGCCAGGAAGGAGTTGAGAAGAGCTAGAAGGGGACACAAGAAGACTTTGGCGGATAGGATTAAGGAGAATCCTAAAGCTTTTTACAGGTATATAAATAATAAAAGATTGGTTCGCGCAAGATTAGGGCCAGTCAGAGATAGCAGTGGGAAGTTGTGCGTGGAGCCTGAGGAGATAGGAGAGACACTGAATGAGTATTTTTCGTCAGTATTCACGCAGGAGAAAGACAATGTTGTCGGGGAGAATACTGCAATACCAGGTTGTAGACTGGGCAGGATTGAAGTTCATAAGGAGGAGGTGTTAGCGAATCTTGAGGGTATGAAAATTGATAAGTCCCCTGGGCCAGATGGGATTTATCCTAGGATTCTCTGGGAGGCTAGAGAGGAGATTGCAGAGCCTTTGGCTTTGATCTTCATGTCGTCGTTGGCTACAGGTATAGTGCCGGAAGACTGGAGGATGGCAAATGTTGTCCCTTTGTTCAAAAAGGGGAGTAGGGACCATCCTGGAAATTATAGACCGGTGAGCCTGACTTCTGTTGTGGGCAAAGTCTTGGAAAGAATTATAAGGGATAGGATTTATAAGCATCTAGAGAGAAATAAATTGATTAGGGATAGTCAGCACGGTTTTGTGAAGGGTAGGTCGTGCCTCACAAACCTTATTGAGTTTTTTGAGGAGGTGACCAAAGAGGTAGATAAGGGTAAGGCAGCTAATGTAGTGTATATGGATTTTAGCAAAGCGTTTGATAAAGTTCCCCATGGTAGGCTACTGCAGAAAGTGCAGATACATGGGATTGAAGGTGATTTAGCAGTTTGGATTAGGAATTGGCTAGCTGATAGAAGACAGAGGGTGGTGGTTGATGGGAAATATTCAACCTGGAGTGCAGTTACAAGTGGTGTACCTCAAGGATCTGTTTTGGGGCCACTGCTGTTTGTCATTTTTATAAATGACCTAGATGAGGGTGTAGAGGGTTGGATTAGTAAATTTGCTGACGATACCAAAGTGGGGGGAGTTGTAGACAGCGAGGATGGATGTTACTGTTTGCAGAGGGACATAGGTTGCAGAGCTGGGCCGTGAGGTGGCAAATGGAATTCAATACGGATAAGTGTGAGGTGATTCACTTTGGTAGGAATAACAGGCATATGAAATATAGGGCTAATGGAAGAACCCTTAACAGTGTTGTCGAGCAGAGGGATCTTGGGGTACAAGTACATAGTGCTTTGAAAGTTGGCACCCAGGTTGATAAAGTTGTTAAGAAGGCGTACGGTGTGTTAGCTTTTATTGGTAGAGGGATTGAATTTAGGAGCCGTGAGGTTATGTTACAACTGTACAAAACTCTGGTGCTGCCGCACTTGGAGTATTGCGTACAGTTCTGGTCGCCGCATTATAAGAAAGATGTGGAAGCATTGGAAAGGGTGCAGAGGAGGTTTACCAGGATGTTGCCTGGTATGGTGGGAAGGCCTTATGAGGAAAGGCTGAGGGACCTGAGGTTATTTTCATTAGAGAGAAGAAGGTTACGCGGTGACCTAATTGAGGCATATAAGATGATCAAAGGACTGGATAGGGTGGATAGTGAGAGCCTTTTTCCTCGGATGGTGATGACCAACACAAGGGGACATAACTTTAAATTAAGAGGTGGTAGTTATAGGACGGATGTCAGAGGCAGGTTCTTTACACAGAGGGTGGTGAGGGCGTGGAATGCCCTGCCTGCAGCAGTTGTGGACTCGCCTACTTTGGGGGCATTCAAATGTTTGGTGGATAGGCATATGGATGATATTGGAATAGTTTAGGTTAGAGGGTCCACTGGCCGGCGCAACATCGAGGGCCGAAAGGCCTGTACTGCGCTGTAATGTTCTATGTTCCAGTGACATTGAACCTTAAGGGTACAGTTTATCATGGAGGAAAGGTGCAACTCCCATGTGTCATTACCATGATAAGACCCTAGTCATTGAGAGTGAGTGAGCTGCCATTACCAGTCAGGAGTCAAACATTTGCTTTAGTTCTTTGAGGATCTATGTCCCACTGCAAGTCATCATCATTCTCCTGCACTGAAGGGACTATGGACAACTGCTGCGTTCCCATGATATAAGCCTTATCAGTGAATGTGTGTCCTGCTAGTATTCAGATTGGAGAACAATGCCCATAAAAGTGAGTTGAGAATTGTTAATTGTGCTCAGTGATTCAACTCATCACCATTCACGAATCTGACAGTTATGAGCGCATCCTGAGCTCACCTGCCACATCTGGTCATCGCCGTCACCACTGCCCCATTGCCAACATCTTGCCCCCTTCAGGACATTCTCTTCACTATCCACCTTAACATTTTCATCATCCGAGGAAACATGTTGCTCCTGAAAAGCCAACATTTACTTTAATTCCTCTCTTTCTCTTTATATATACTCTTAAAAGGTCACAATCTCTTTTTACATGTTTGATTAGTTTACTTTCATTTTTTTGTTCCCTTTTTATCAAATTATTGGTGCTTTTTGCTGGTTTCTAAAACATTCCCAATGACGCTGTATTTGCAACAGCATAAACCTCTTTTAATCTAATGCTATCCTTAACTCCCTGAGCGACGGATGGATCTTTCTCACAAAATTTTGATTTTGAATGAAATACATCTTTGTTGAAGATCTGGCATAATTTAAGTATTTCCCACTATTTGTGTACTCCATACCTTTTAATCCATTTATCTAATTAATCTTTATCAGTTGTCTCATCCCGATACCTAAGAAAAACAAAACAAGGTGCCTTAATGACCAACGGACGATGGCTCTGACATCCATCATTATGAAATGCTTCAAAAAGTTAGTTATCGCACAAATGAATTCCAGCGTCCCGAATTACTTGAATCCACTACAGTTTGCCTACTGCTGCAACAGGTTCACCGCAGGGGCCATTTCCCTTGCCCTGCATTCAACCTTGGAACACCTAGATAACAAGGACACCTATGTCAGACTCCTGTTTATTGATTACAGCTCAGCTTCAACATTATCATTCCCATGAAATTCGTCTCAAAGTCCATGATCTGGGCTTCAGCACCTCCCTCTGTGACTGGATGCTGAACTTCCTAATTCATACTCCACAATAAGTAAGGAGAGGTGACAACACTTCCTCCAGGATAATGCTCAGAACTGGTGCCCCACAAAGCTATGTTCTCAGCCTACTATACTCCTTCTATATTGATGACTGTGCCGCCAAATTCCCCTCCAGTTCAATTTTCAAGTTTGCTGATGATGCCACCGTAGTGGGTCGGATCTCAAACAATGACAAGAGTACAGGGATGAGATAGAGAATCTGATGAACTGGTGTGGCAACAATATCAACAATGTCAACAAAATAAAGGAGATTGTCACTGACTTCAGGAAGCATAAAGATGAACATGCTCCTGTCTACATCAATGGGATGAAGTAGAAAGGGTCGAGAGCTTCAAGTTTTTAGCTGTCCAGATCATCAACAACCTGTCCTGATTCCCCCAGTGCTGATACTATAGTTAAGAAAGCCCACCAATGCCTCTACTTTCTCAGAAGATTAAGGAAAATTGGCAAGTCAGCCAAGACTCTCACCAACTTTTACAGATGCACCATAAAAAGCATTCTTTCTGGTTGTGTTGCTGCTTCGTATGGCTTCTACTCTGCTCAAGGCCCTAAAACTTCAAAAGATTGTGAACATAGCTCAATCCATCATGCAAACCATCCGTTGACTCTGTTTACACTTCCTGATGCCTTGACAAAGCAGCCGGCATAATTAAGGATCCTGCGTATCTTGGACATTCTCTCTTCCACCTTTTTCCTGAAGGAAAAAGATACAAAAATCTGAGGTCACGTACCAACTGACTCAAAAACAGCTGCTGCTGCTATCTGACTTCTGAATGGACTTACCTTGCATTAAGATGATTTTTCTCTACACCTTAGCTATGACTGTAACACTACATTTGCACTGTCTCATTTCCTTCTCTATGAACAGAATTTTGTCTGTATAGCGCACAAGATACAATACTTTTCATTGAATGTTGATATATATGTGACAATAACAAATCAAATTAAATCATCATACTTATGTAATTGGCTTTCTTTACATTTAATACTGTTATTTGTGATTGGATTATGTCATGTTCAAACTTACATTGGAATTCAAAGGTATTACGATCACTATTTCCCAGTGAGTCTTTTACAATATTATTACCTCTGTATCATTACACAATGCTAGATTGAAGATAACTTTATTCCTAGTTTGTTCCACGTTGTATTATTACAAGAAACTATCATGAAAACATTCTCGAAATTCATTTTCTGCACGACTCCTCTCAATTTGAATTTTCCAAACCTATATGAAGGTTATATTTCCCCACATATATTCAGTTTCCTTCATTATAAACACTAATCATTTCTTATTTAAAGCCCAGTACAACAGTATTACTGTTAGGAGGCATGCATACTCCTTTCGTTAATGTTTTCAAACTCCTGCTATCCCTAATTTCAACCTATATTGATTCAACTTCATGATCTTCTGAGGCTAGATCCTTTCTCATGCTTGTTGGACAAATTAGAAGCTGAGACTTCTGCATCACTACATGCTAGTTCTCTATGTCTGCCTGTTTTTGTCCTGACCATTGGTCAACTGTGTTTTCCCTAATCTAGTGGCTGTGACTGCTTCCTGGAGCAAAGTATCCAATTATTCCTCCTTCTCCCTAGTGCCCCACAATGTCCAGGACTTAGACTCCAGCTCAATAACTCTGAACCAAAATTTCATAAGCTGCAGACACTTAGTCTAGATATGACTATCTGGGATTACACTGCATTCTACAGATTCACACGTACTGCAGTCACAACACACTACCAGCCCTGCCATTCCTGTCCAACCATAACTATTCAATTAGTCAGTTAGTTAATTATTTGCAAATTAAGTAATAAAGTTTAACTCACCTATCCTGGGGACAAGGGCTGGAATTCTCCAGTCTTGCACATCCTACTGCCACTGCCAGGGAGAACAGAAAATTTGGTGCTCAGTAAAATCTCTGTTCACAGCAGAAAATCCCAGCTGCAGATGAGGTTGGAGAATTCCAGCCAAGGAAAGAAACTGGTCAATTCCTGAAAACTGAAAAAAGTAGAGAAAGGAACATCTCTTTCCCCCATTATACCAAGTTCGCAACTATACACACTGTTCTACTTCTCGTTCTTGTATAACCACTTTTCCATGCAGCTTGAAAAACCTTTCTGCTCATATGGAGCTTATTAGGAGTCCCTTGCTAGTTTAGATTCCTACTACAGTAAAGCAGCCTAATGAGATTGCTGCCACTGTCAGGCAACTAGCTCCCTGTTTAACAAAGCTATTTAACTCATATGGAAGTTAAGTTCAATGTCAGAACCTGACTCATTCCAAATTTAAACTTGAGAAAAATACTTAAGAAAACATAGTACTAGAACTAATTCAGAATTGGACATTCTGTTTCACTTCTTTTGTGCATCTCTTAATCTGTTTTTAATTGTATTCTTAATCACTTGCTATACCTGCAAGATTCCTTGTACTGCAGACTTCTGTAATCTCTTTCTAGTTAAATAATGTTCTCAATTTCTATTCTTCCTCAAAAAGAGCCAAGTTCAAAAGCTTCAACAGACATATAAGGAAAAAAAAGACTGGTGAAAACAAATGACAAATGTCCCTTACAGTTGGAATCAGGTAACTTCATAAAGGGCAACAAAGAAATGGCAGACCAGCTGAACAAATACTTTGGTTCTGTCTTCACTTAGGAGGAAAGAGATAATCTTCCAGCAATTATATTGGGGAAATTCCTGTAATTAAAACCCAATAAGTCCCCAGGACTTGATACTCTGCATCCCATACTACTCAAGGAAGTGGGCCAAGAAATACTGGACGCATTAGTGATCATTTTTCACCATTTTATAGGCTTTGGGTAGGGATGTCTTGCTGCAGTTATACGGGGCCAGTTTTGGTCTGCTAATCTGAGGAAGGACATTCTTGCTATTGAGGGAGTCCTTTTGAAGACTGATTTCTGGAATGACGTAGGAAGAGAGGTTGGATTGACTTAGCTTATACTTGCTTGGATTTAGAAAAAAGAGAGGGAATTTCATAGGAACATATAAAATCCTAATGGGACTGGCCATGCTAGATGCAGGAAGAATGCTCATGATTTTGGCAACGTGCAGAACTTGGGATCACAGGATAAGAATAAGGGATAAGCCATTCAGGACTGCAATGAGGAAGATCTTCTTCACTCAGAGTTGTGAACCTGTGGAATTCAGTATCACAAAAAGCTGGCCCAATTCAGTAGATATGTTCAGAAGGGAGCTAGACATGGTGCTTGTTGCTAAGGAAATCAAGGGTGTTGCGATAAAGTGGGAATGGGAGACTGAAAGTGCATGATCAGCCATGATCGTATTGAATGGGTGCTACAGGCTTAATAGGCCAAATGGCTTACACAAAAAACAAGGAACAAAAAAAATTGTGGCACAGGAACAAGCTCTTGGGCCCTTCAAGCCTACAGTGACCATGCTGCCCGTCTGAACTAAAACTCACTACCATTCCAGGGACCATATTCCTCCATTCCCATCCTATTCATGTATTTGTCATGAAGCCCCTTAAGTCATTATCATATTTTCTTCCACTATCTCCCCCAGCAGGGAGTTCCAGACACCCACCAACTTCTATGTAAAAAAAAAGCCTCATACATCTCCTTTAATTTTTGCCTCCTGTGCCTATTTTATGTTTCACGTTTTACCATTTTTATAGCCATCTGACAAACTTTTGCCCATTTACCTAATCTATACATATATTCCTTTACAGCCTTCTTGGGCACAATCTTGTTGGCTTGTCATGTTGATCAATCAGCATGGTCAGCCGGGAAAATTGAATAAGAGGTCAAAAATACGGTTCTCGCCTGGTGTGAATCAGTTTAGTCTTTTCCCAGCATTGTTTTGCCAGCAAGATTGGTTTTGTGTCTTCTTGAAGCCTACTTGCAAAGATTAACTTCACTTCAATCCCAGTAGCATGTCCAGGATGGTATCTTCAGCCCTCCTGAATGTTTCCCCCCTCCTGATGTCATGTCAGCAAGAATCACTGTTAGTCTCCACAGGCATCATGGCTGTACTGGGGATCAGAGAGATTTGATATTCTACCCCCCGTGGTTGCGGGAATGGCCGAGTAGTGTCTATTGGGCACTGCCAGGCTGGTAGTGCCCGCCTGGCAATGCCCGCCTGACACCTTTGCACTGTTCACGTCGCATCCTGGTGATGTCTGGTTTTGCACCATAAGTGTGCTAGGAATGGGGCCTGTGTGGGGCTATTACTGGAGAGGGAGAGGGAGGAGATACGCACACAATGATAGTGGGCTTATGGAGACGGAAGCTCTGAAAGAGTTGGCACTACAAGGAGATGATCTACAAAGGAAGGATTCTGCAAAGGGAGGTCATACAAGTTCTGTCATGTGCCTCACTGGGATGAAACTGATGCCCTGATGCCAGCAACCTATGTTGGTTTTGGGGGAGAACATGCTGCCTATAATGTGGGGAGCCTGATGTGTGTAGAGAGGGGTGGTGAGAGGAGGTCTTGCAATTCACTAAAAGATCAGGGCATCCTGTGAATGATGCCTAAGTGCAGCCAGCTTCCATTGGCAACCTTATTCTCCCTTACCAGTCCAAATCTCTCTGCTGTTAGAAAAGCTGACAGACAGAGTGTAGAAAGATGTTAAACTCTCTTAAAATACTGGTGTGGAATACTCATTTTCAGACGTTTATGGCATGTCAGACACAATCTTGCAAAAAAAGTTCGAAATGCTGAACAAGAAAGAAAATGGGAAAAAAAATTGTGTTTTTTTTTAGCATGCTGCAAGTCGCAATCTTATGGCACTTAGTGCACAAAAAAGCTTGGATGTAATTCTCACCAGAAGAGATAGGGGTGCAGCCTAAGCTTGCCAGGAAAACCAGCTGCTAAGCTTTTGGGATGCTATTCTGCAGGCACCCCAATTTGCCAATGTACTTGCCCAGACTATCTATCGCTGGACTCCTTTAACAAGAAAGAGCTCCACAGAAGGTCTAACCAAGGATACATTGGCAGTCATGCCAGGAAGATGGCACCTCAAAGAATTGCTCCAAGGTTTGCCAAGGGTCAACTGGGCAGTCTGTCAAATACAGTGGAGGGTAGGAAGGACAGATTCTTCTCCCCAGATGGCCGATGGCTAAGGATCAGAATTGCTACTTGGGAGATGATGGTGGTGGGATCAGTGCCTGTGCAGTGGCACGTAGGACAGACTGCCAGCACTGGAAGTAAATGATTGCTCTCATTTGGACAACAAGGTGAGTATCCATCTCATCTTGGCATCAATCCAGTCTTTTACATCTGCAGTGTCCATCCTATTCCAGAAACCCTTCCAGGACCTGACCCTTCCAGGACATACCTCCAATTCCTGAAGGAAAAGAGATCAAAGAATATGGGGAGACAATAGAATCAGACTACTAATTTGGATAATCAGCCATGATCATAATGCATGAGTATGTTGGAGGGAATGACCATATAGAACTTCAACAAAAATGTCTTTGCTCAACATGCACAAGGGAGAGCAGAACTTACAACTATAATTCCAGCTTGTTCCCAAGCTACTCTGCTAATCATAGGTTTTTAACATTCTTATATTTTTTTCAAGTTAAAGTGCTACATTTTGATTAGATCATCATATTGTTACTTTAAATTTGTTAAAGATCTGCTTTAATCATATTATGCTGATTCATTGTTTTGTGTGATTTATTTTTAATCATTTCTAATCAAATCTATGATTCTATGATTTTCTGAATATATTCTGTCTATATACTTGTTTTGTTTTCAATATCAAGTCACTGTTGTCATTAAATTGTTTTCAATAGTGTGTTAATTGCCCCATTTCCCTAATACTTGATTCGTTCTCCAGAGCCACAGAGGGTCCTGTAGACATTGTAGAGGCTTGATAAAAGTGGTATTAATTATATAATATCCCTGTAACCTCAAAGATATTAATTATGTAATATCCCTGTAACCTCAAAGATCTTACCTGGGGTGTGACTGTTTATGCGATCTGGGATGTAGTTATTTGTAATTTGTCATGTGTTTACCTGCAGTGAGTGTAGATACTGTTTGACCCTTTTCATGCCTTCCTCTACCGCTGCATCCCACATTCCCTGAATTGCCCTACTATATTTTACCCCCGCTGGCCCTTGGTCACTCCCAACGTAGCGACTATAGGCATCAGTTTGTGTTTGTGTAATTATTTATACTAATTAAGATTCTACATTGTGGATGTATAAAACATTGGTTAGACTTCATTTGGAATACTGCGTCCAGTTCTGGTCACCCTACTACCGGAAGGACGTGCAGACTCTGGAGAGAGTGCGGAGGAGGTTTACCAGGATGCTGCCGGTATGGAAGGTCTGAGTTACGAGGAGAGGTTAGGCAAATTGGGACTGTTTCCCTTAGAAAGACGTAGACTTAGAGGAGATCTGATAGAGGCGTACAAGATTATGAAGGGGATAGATAGAGTAAACAGAGTTAAGCTTTTTCCTAGGATGGACTCGAATAGCATGAGGGGTCACGGGCTTAGGGTGAGGGGGGTAAGGTATAATTTGGATGCTAGAGGGAGTTTTTTCACACAGGGTGGTGGGGGTATGGAATGCACTGCCAGCTAAAGTGGTGGAGGCAGGTACTCTGGAGTTATTTAAGAAATACTTAGATGGGCACATGAACAGAATGGGAAGGGAGGGGTATAGAAAACTGATTTAAAATAGGGATCATGAGCTTGGGAGTCCTGGGAAGTGTGTAAATAGATGATGATATTGATGTGCTTGTTTTTATCCTATAGGTGCTTTGGTCCACCTTGTTGTCTAACAAGGGGCATACACGCGATGGGTCGTGAGAGGGCTGCTCTTGGATTTTTTTCAAGAGTATCCCAGTGCTTCACGTCATTAGTGTACACTCGACCTGGACCATTTGATGGGCAACACGACAGCTCAGTGACTATCGCTGTGCTGTGTAGATACATGGATTTGGGCCTGTGTCTGTGGGAGTTTGCGCATTCTCCCCATGCTTACGTGGGTTTTCTCCGGGTGCTCCGTCTTCCTCCCACATCCCAAAGATGTGCTCTTAGGCTAATTGGCAAAACAAATTCTCCCTAAGTTGTCTCAAATTTGGTTTTTAACCCATAGATCTATAAACATGGACAGGGATCGCGGGTAGAGGTGGGAACATCGGGGTGGCGGCGCGGGCTCGTTGGGCCGAAGGGCCTGTTTCCCGTGCTGTTTTCTTCTTTGTTCTTTCTATATCATTGTCTGCCCACTGGATGCTCTCCTGCCTTTTGGCTATTGTTGAGAGCACTAGACTGGATCCTTTTGCTGACCAGCCCTCCAGGTCATGGGAAGTGTCCAAAACCTCTCTGTTGTAAGTATCAGCCACTATCTTCTCCCTTTCCTGTGTATGGAGGAGTACCACTGGAATGTGCCGAGGGGCAGTCAGAGTCCTATCCATTTTCTGTTGCTGACAGCACATATTATCCATACCGGCATTATGCCAGTGCCAATGGTCATTCTTATTCTAATCACCTCCCAGACATCCATTTATTGGTTTCCTGCTGTCCTTGAAATGAATATGTCCCACTAATGATGTGTCCCTGAGAGTCCCATCCGGTTGATGGTGTGGATTGCTAGATTCACCTGGATCATCCCCTTGCTTTACATTGGAGTTCCTGATATACTCCTGAGCAAGTTTGGTAGCTCTCTTCATCGCCTGTCAGATGATATGGTCTGGTGTTTCATCGACATACAGTGAATCACCCCACCAGGCCCTGGATGCTCTAACTTAACTGAAAAGACCTTCTGTTCTTACTCGGCCTCTATCCCTCTATTCCCTCCCTTTATACATGTTCCCATCCAAATGTTTCTTAAATATTGTTAATGTGCCTGCTCCCACCACTCTCTGTCTCCTTTGGCAGGGCCTTCCAGGCGCCCACCACTCTCTGCCTGAAAATCTTCCCCTATACATGTTCACAGAATCACAGAAACTTTACAGTGCAGAAGGAGGCTATTCAACCAATTAAGTCTGCATCGACCACAATCCCTCCCAGCCCCTATCCCCATAGCCACACATATTTACCCTACTGGCGCCTTACTTAGTGGTAATTTAGAATGGCTGATCAACATAATCCACACATCTCTGGACTGTAAGAGGAAACCGGAGCACCCGGAAGAAATCCACTCAGCAGAATGTGCAAACTCCACATAGACAGTGACTGAAGCTGGACCCAAATGACCAAACATCTGCCTCAGATTTGCTTATTTTCATCTTGAACCTGTATCTCCTTAACAAAGAACATAGAATATTACAGCGTAGGACAGGCCCTTTGGCCCTCAATGTTACACCGACCAATGGAACGAATCTAATGACCCTCTAACCTAAACTATTCCAATGTTATTCATATGCGTAGCCACTGACCATTTGAATGCCCTTAAAGTTGGCAAGTCCACATCTGCTGCAGGCAGGGCATTCCACGCTCTTACTATCTTCTGAGTAAAGAACCTACCTCTGACATCCGTCATATAATTACCACCCCTCAATTTAAAGCTATGTCCCCTTGCAATTGACATTCCCACCCTGGAAAAGAGCCTCTCACTATCCACCTGTACAAGCCTCTCATAATTTTATAGATTTCTAGCAGGTCTCCTCTCAACATCCATTTTTAGTGAAAACAATCCTAGTTTATTAAACCTTTCCTCATAGTCAACCCTGTACAAAACAATGTTGCCTGTCACTAACTAGCCCATTTTCTTCCAACTGTGCATATATCTTGTCCCTCAGTATCTTCTCCAAATGCTTTCCCACCACTGACATCAGGCTCATCTGCCTACAATTTACTGGATTCTCCCTGCTTCCTTTCTTAAACAAGGGAACAACATTTGCTATTATCCAGCCCTCTGAAACTTCACCTGATCAAAGGGGATGTGAAGATATCTGTTATGGCCCCAAACTATTCTTCCATTATCTCCCACAGAATCTGGTATAGATCCCATCTGGCCCATAGTTTTCTCCTTAATATAATTCAGGATACCCAACACTTTCCCCTTCGACATATTGACATTCTCTAGGGTCCTCACATGCTCATCTCTGACCTAAAAATCCATCATGTCCTTCTCCTTGGTGAGTCCCAATACATTCTCTCTAAAAAAGGAAAGGAATGCAAAGGAAATTTGGTATGTCCATGACAACTTTCACCAACTTTTACAAATGCACCATAGAATGCATACTTTCTGGTTGTATCACAGCTTGGTTGGCTTCTGCTCTGTCCAAGGCCGCAAGAAACTACAAAAGGTCATTAACAAAGCCCACTCCATCAGTCTCCCATCCATTGAGTCTATGCGGACAAGCAGGCTGCATAACCAAAGACTCTACACATCCCAAATGTACTTTCTTCCACCTTCTTCCTTCGGAAAAAGGATACAAAAGCTTGAGGTCACTTACCAGCTGACTGAAGAACAGCATCTTCCCTATCGCCATCAGATGTTTGAATGAACTTACTTCATACTAAATTGATCTTTCTCTACACTCTGGTTAATCACTGTGTCACCATGCCACTATGTTATCACATCTTTCATAATTATATCCCCAGTTACTGACATCTTGGCTAAAGGCTCTTGATCCATTTTCTCCCTCCCTTTTTGTCAAATAGTGGAGTTACATTTGACAATTTCCAAACTGCAAGCAGAGTTCCAGAATCTATAGAATTTTGAAAGATAATCACCAATGCATCTACAATCTCTGCAACCACCTCTTTCAACGTTTTGGGATGGAGATCATCAGGTTACAGGTTTTATCAACATTAAGTCCCATTTAATTTTTCCAATAATACTTTTTAACTTGCTCAGTTACATGAGAACACATGGCAGAATCCCTTGGCCCTCAGAAAATCACACCTTCAAACTGAGGGACAGCTGCTGCCATCAACTTTAGAGCCAAAGAATTGCTTCCTCCACCTGTGTTACATAAACAAATAGTTTGACTTGTAAGATAGTCACTAACTTTTATCTTTGCTAATTAGTAAGTATTAGATACAGTTTTTGATGTGACTGATAATTCCATCTGTATCATTTACTTGTTTATATATTAATTTAAAGATGTTTCTTTCTATTTATTCAGAAAATTCTGTGAATATAGTGTTTCATTATATTGTTTTAGGAAGGTCCAATGGTTCCAGGTATTCAACCTGCAGAGGCTAGCACCAGATTACAGATCTTTCAGGTAACAGTTCGTTTTACTAACAGTGAAAAACCTCAAAATGTATTTTTAATATTTGTGCATGATTGTTAATTTGCTGAATAGTGTTGCTATATAAGTTAATGGAGCTAAAGGTAGATGAGTCTCCTGGTCTTGATGGAATGCATCCCAGGGTGCTAAAAGAGATGGCGGGAGAAATAGCAAAGGCCCTAGTGGTAATTTGCCAAAATTCACTGGACTCTGGGGTGGTTCCCACAGATTGGAAAACAACAAGTGTGACATCACTGTTCAAAAAAGGAGATAGATAAAAGGCATGTAGGTTGGTTAGCCTAACTTCTGTAGAATGGAAAATGCTTGAATCTATCATCAAGGAAGAAATAGCGAGACATCTGGATGTAGATTGTCCTATTAGTAAGATGCAGCATGGATCTATGAAGGAAAGGTCATGTTTGACTAATTTGATAGAATTGTTTGAGAACATTACATGTGTAGTGGACAATGGAGAACCTGTGAATGTGGTGCATCTAAATTTCCAGAAGGCATTTGACAAGATGCCGTAACAAAGACTGATACAAAAGGTGCACAATGTTACAGGTAATGTATTAGCATGGACAGAAAATTATTTAACTAACAGAAAGCAAAGAGTGGAGAATATAGGGTATTTTTCTGGTTGGCGATCAGTGACTAGTGGTGTGCCTCAGGGATCAGTATGGGGCCGCAATTGTTTACAATTTACATAGATGATTTAGAATTGGGGACCAAGTGTAGCGTGTCAAAATTTGCAGATGACACTAAGATGGGTGGAAGAACAAAGTGTGCAGAGGATGCTGAAAGTCTGCAAATGGATACAGATAGTCTGACTGGGTGATGGCCTGGCATAAAATGTTGGTAAATGTGAGATCTTTTTTGTAGGAATAACAACAAAATGGAATATTATTTAAATGGTAAAAAAACTGCAGCATGTTGCTGTGCAGAGGAACCTAGGTATCCTTGTGCAAGAATCACAAGGAGTTGGTTTGCAGGTGCAGCAGGTAATTAAGAATGCAAATGGAATTTTATCCTTCATTGATGGAGGGATGGAATTTAAAAACAGTGAGGTCATGTTGCAACTGTATAAAGTGCTGGTGAGGCCACATCTGGAGTACAGTATACGGTTTTGGTCTCCTTAACGAAGAAAGGATATACTAGCACTGGAAGGGGTGCAGAGGAGATTCAGTAGGTTGATTCCAGAGTTGAAATGGTTGGCTTATGAGGAGAGACTGAGTAGACTGGGGCTATACTCATTGAAATTCAGAAGAATGAGGGGAGATCTTATAGAAACATATAAGATTATGAAGGGAATTGATAAGATAGAAGCAGAGAAGTTGTTTCCACTGGCAGGTGAAACTAGAACTGGGCGTTTGGCTTCAAAATAAGGGGAAGCAAATTTAGGACTGAGTTGAGGAGGAACTGCTTCACATAAAGGTTTGTAAATCTGTGGAATACCCTGCTCAGTGAAGCAGTTGAGGCTACCTCATGGAACATTTTTAAGGCAAGGATAGATAAACTTTTGAACAGTAATGGAATTAAAGGTTATGGTCAATAGGCAGGTAAGAGAAACTGAGCCCACAAAATGATCAGCCATGACCTTATTGAATGGCAGAGTAGGCTCAAGGGGCCAAATAGCCTGCTCCTATTTCTTATGTTCTTATATATATTTTCCTTTGGAGAAGGAAATCTGGCATCCTTACTTGGTTTGGCCTACATGCGACTCCAGAGCCACGGCAATGTGGTTGACTTTCAACTGCCCTCTAAAGGCAACTAGGGATGGGCAAGTTGAGAAGGTGAGAGGGCATGGGATCTAAGGGGCTTTGGCCTTGTGGATCCAGATCTGACTTGCTTGCAGAAGGCAGAGAGTAGTTGTGGATGGGTCTTCTTCTGCATGGAGGTCAGTCACCAGTGGAGTGCCCCAGGGATCTGTTCTAGGACCCTTGCTGTTTGTCATTTTCATAAATGACCTGGATGAGGAAGTGGAGGGATGGGTTAGTAAGTTCGCCGACGATACGCAGGTTGGTAGTATTGTGGATAGCCTGGAGGGATGCCTGAAGTTGCAGCAAGACATAGATAGGATGCAAGACTGGGTGGAGAAGTTGCAGATGGATAACGTGGATAAATGTGTGGTGGTCCATTTTGGCAGGACCAATGGGATGAAGCCATATAATATCAAGATTAGGAATCTTGGCAGTGTTGACGAGCAGAAGGATCTTGGGATCCGGGTCCATAGGTCTCAAATCTGCCCCGCAAGTGGAGGATGTGGTCAAGAAGGCACATGGTGTACTGGCCTTCGTTAATAGAGGGATTGCGTTTAGGAGTCAGGAGGTAATGCTGCAACTTTATAAGACCCTTGTCAGACCCCACTTGGAGTATTGCGTGCAGTTCCGGTCGCCTCACTATAGGAAGGATGTGGAAGCTATTGAGAGGGTGCAGAGGAGATTTACAATGATGTTGCCTGGATTGGGGGGCATGCCTTATGAAGATAGGTTGAGAGAGCTAGGTCTCTTCTCCCTGGAGAGACGAAGGTTGAGAGGAAACCTGATAGAGGTTTATAAGATGTTGAGAGGTATAGATAGCCTCCGAGAATCCACCCTATTTCCCAGGGCTGAAATGATCACTACGTGAGGACACAGGTTTAAGGTGCTGGGGGGAAGTACAGAGGAGATGTCAGAGGTAGGTTCTTTACTCAAAGAGTGATTAGGGAGTGGAATGCCCTGCCTGCAGCTGTTGTAGATGCGCCAAGTTTGGTGGCTTTAAGAGGTTATTGATAAGTATTGGAGAGGGGTGGTTTGTTGGGGGGTTGTTTTTTTTTGGTGGTGGGGGGGTGTTTGTGTGTTTGTTTTGTTTTGTAAGTCTTTCACTCAGAGGGTGGTGAGTGAATGGAATCAGTTGCCATCAGTGGTGGTAGAGGTGAACTCGCTGGGGTCTTTTAAGAGACTTCTGGATGAGTACATGGGATTTAATGGGATTGGGAGTCACAGATAGGTCTATGGCCTAGTAAGTATAGATATGATCGGCACAACTTGTGGGCCGAAGGCCTGTTTATGCTGTAGTGTTCTATGGGCAATAAATGCTGGCTAGCCAGCGATGCTCATGTCCCATGAATGAATAAAAAACAAATTGTACGGTGTTGTGAATTTTTACCTGAATGATGGATTTTAACTTAGATAAATGCATGATGATGCATTTTGGTAGCTAATGATAGGACGTTGGGAGAGCTGTAGAACAAAAAGATCTAGGCATACATGTTCATAGTTCCTTGAAGGTGGAGCCATAAGTGGAATCAGAGTGGTGAAAAAGGCATTTAGCAAGCTTGATTTGATTGGTCAGGACATTGAATACAGTCTTGTTGAAGTTGTACAAGACATTGATAAGGCCATACATGGAATATTGTGCACAATTCTGGTCACCCTATTATAGAAAGGATCTTTTTAAACTTAAAAGAGTGCAGAAGAGATTTACTGGGTGGTCTTTGAACTTGATGGTTTGAATTATAAGGAGAGGCTGGATAGACTGGGACTTTTCTCCCTGGAGTTTAAGAGACTTATGGGTGATCTTATAGAGGTCTGTAAAATAATGAGGGGCGTGCATAGATCAACTAGATAGTCAGCATCTATTCCCAAAGATAGAGAAATCTAAAACTAGAGGGCATAGGTTTGAAGTGAGAGAGAAAAGATACAAAAGGGTCCAAAAAGGCAATATATTTCACACAGAGTGGTGAGTATTTGGAACAAGCTGCCAGAGATAGTATTAGAGGTACAATGTGGTCTTTTAAAAAGTGTTTAGACAGTTACGTGGATAAGATGGATATCGAGGGATTTTGGGCCAGCCAACTAGGACCAAATTGGTGGTTAAAAAAACGGCAGCATGAACAATTGTGCCAAAGGGCCTGTTTTCATCCTCTAAACCTTTATGATCTGTGACTCCATGATGAAATCCATAAAGCAAAGTTTCTTCCAACTAATAACCCAGAGAGCTTTTGTTACAAGATCAGAATCAGAGGCCAGTAAGTGCTGCTCTGACTGCACTATGAGGCTGCCTGGCCATGAGTATTTTTTTGGGAAAAAGAGAGTGAGCAGAAACAGAGAGTTAGGTGAAACAGGCAACAAAGGTTGCAAGGGAGATATGATCAATAAGTAATAGCTCAGGTTGGTAAGGCTTTACAATCTTTGTCACTTATAGTTTGAAACTACGTATTGTGGTTTAAATCAGTAAGGGCCGGAATTGGTGAGATCAGGACTTAATTGGTGCTAAATTTAATAACTATTTATTTTGAAGTCATTGATTAATTAACATTAGTGCTCTAACTGTGAGATGTAGGAAGTCCGCAATGCTTCCAGCATTCCGGATAGCTACATCTGCAAGAAGTGCATCCAATGGCAGATCCTCATAGACCACGTGGTTCTGTTGGAGCCACAGCTGGATGCACTTAGGAGCAGGCAAGTGATAGAAAGCATCACAGACAGGAGTTGCAGAGACACGGCTACACCCAAGGTGCAGGCAGGTAAATGGATGACCGCCAGAAAGGGCAGGCAGTTAGTGTAAGAATCCCCTGTGACTATCCCCTATCTAACAGTATACCATTTTGGATTCTGTTGCAGGGAAAAATGGCCTAGAGGGGAAAAATAACATCAGCAGCCAACGAAGTGGCACTATAGCTGGTTCTTTTGTTCAGCAGGGAGGGTCAAAGTGCAGAAGATCAATAGAACATAGAACATTACAGCACAGAACAGGCCCTTCGGCCTTCGATGTTGTGCCGACCAATATAAAAAGCAATGCCCCTCCAAACTAAACCATTCCCTTCTCTTCCATATACTTATCAACTAACCTCTTAAACGCCACCAAACTTGGCGCATCTACAACTGCTGCAGGCAGGGCATTCCACTCCCGAACCACCCTTTGGGTAAAGAACCTACCTCTGATATCCGTCCTATAACTATCACCCCTTAATTTAAAGCTGTGTCCCCTCATGCTAGCTTTTTCCATCCTAGGAAAAAGGCTATCACTGTCCACCCTATCTAAACCTCTAATCATCTTATATGTTTCAATAAGGTCCCCTCTTAGCCGCCTCCTTTCTAACGAAAACAACCTCAAATCCCTCAGCCTCTCTTCATAAGACCTGCCCTCCATACCAGGCAACATCCTGGTAAACCTCCTCTGTACCCTCTCCAATGCCTCCACATCTTTCTTATAATGTGGGGACCAGAACTGCACACAATACTCCAAGTGCGGCTGACACTAGAGTTTTGTACAGTTGCAACATGACGTTGCGGCTCCTGAATTCAATCCCCCTACCAATAAAAGCTAAGACTCCATATGCCTTCTTAACAACCTTATCGACTTGACTGCCTACTTTCAGGGATCTATGCACAAATACACCAAGATCCCTCTGTTCATCAACACTATTATTGTTCAAGAAGGGGAAGAGGGACCTTCCAGGGAATTATACGCCAGTGAGTCTTACTTCTGTTGTGGGCAAAGTATTGGAGAGAATTATTAGGGATAGGATTTATAGTTATTTAGAGAGAAATGAATTGATTGGGGATAGTCAGCATGGTTTTGTGAAGGGTAGGTCGTGCCTTACTAACCTTATTGAGTTTTTTGAAAAAGTGACCAAAGAGGTGGATGGGGGTAAGGCGGTTGATGTGGTATATATGGACTTTAGTAAGGCGTTTGATAAGGTGGCCCATGGAAGACTTCTGCAGAAAATGCAGATGTATGGGATAGAGGGTGATTTAGCTAATTGGATTAGGAATTGGCTAGCAGATAGAAGACAGAGGGTGGTGGTTGATGGGAGATATTCATCGTGGAGTTCGGTGACAAGTGGTGTACCTCAGGGGTCTGTTTTGGGGCCCCTGCTGTTTGTAATTTTTATAAATGATCTGGATGAGGGTATTGAAGGATGGATTAGTAAATTTGCAGATGACACTAAAGTCGGTGGAGTGGTAGATAGTGAAGAGGGGTGTTATAGTTTGCAGAGAGACTTGAACAAGTTGCAGAGCTGGGCTGAGAGGTGGCAAATGGAGTTTAATGTGGAAAAGTGTGAGGAAATGCACTTTGGCAGGAATAATAAATGTGTAGAGTATAGGGCTAATGGTAGGATCCTTAATAGTTATAGGGGCTCCATAGTCAGGGGCACAGATAGCACTTCTGTGGTCGTGAAATAGAGTCCAGGATAGTGTGTTACCTCCCTGGTGTCAGGGTCGGGATGTCACTGGCTGCAGGGCATCCTGAAGAGGGACAGTGATAAACCAAAGGTCATGGTATATGTTGGTACCAATGACATAGGTATAAAGAGGGATGAGGTCTTGCACCAAATAATTCAGGGAATTAGACATGGACTAAGGAACAAGATCTCTTGGGTTGTAATATCTTGATTACTCCCAGTGCCACAAGCTAGTGAGTATAGAGATAGGAGAATAGCACAGATGAATGTGTGGCTTAAGGGTTCGTGTAGGAAGAAGATGGGAATAAAGATGAGCATAAGATGGGAACAGAAACTGTCAGGTATGGGCACAAACAAAAGTGGAGTTTTTTCAAAGAACAAATACTGTATATCTTTGTATGTCCCTGGCAGGCAGGGAGGAAATGGCCAAGTGAGGGAACCATGGTTTACAAAGGAAACCTCATTGTGGTATTAATGTAAACCTACTTGTGATAGTAATAAATAAACTTTAAATATTGTGAGTCAAATTTCTGACAGACATTTAATCCCCTTTAAACTTCTGGAAATGGCTGTTTGCTGAGGCTTTCTGATGGTTTAATGTGCCCATTAACATGATCAGTAAATTCAGCCACATGAATGCGCATCCCTTGTTTAAATGATTCCTGGGTTTTTGTGTCATCCACTCCATATGTCTACCATTGAGTGAGAAAAAACTGATTGCGATAAGTCTTCGATTCACTTTTCCCTTGTGGAAGCTCTCATGCCCTCTCACTCTACTTCCACTCTTTCATTGGGAGCTATATTCTGGATTTTACTTTTCTATGCTGCTTATGATCAAACAAAGTTCTGAGGTCTGCCTGCCTGTCAACTTCTTACCCGCTAGGGCTTTTGATCAAGTAGATATGGTGATACTGTTCCCACCAACAGGTAGATGGGAGACCAGAAGACGCAGATATGAGATAGTAGGCAAAGATGCCAGGGAGACAATCTGTCTGACACAAGAGCGTGACACTGCAGCATGAAATCTACTCTCCGAAAGGGAAGCAAATTCAGTTTTGTTTTGATTGAGTCACAGAATGTGGACATTGCTAGCTGGGGCAACATTTACTGCCTTTGAACTCAATGGGTATTTGAGAGGGCATTTAAGCATCAAACACATTTTTGTGTATCTGGAGGTAAGGGAAAGATGGCGAGATAAGAAAAGAAAACAGAAAATACTGCAAAATCTCAGCAGTCTGACAGCATCTGTGGAGAGAGAATAGAACCAACATTTCAAGTCTGATGACCCTTCAGAGTTGTCCAGAGATGATTAGGATGGCAGATTCTTATAGCCAGGTTAGCAACATTCAACAATGGCTACACTTTATTGAACTCAGATTTTACCGTCTGTTGTGGTGGAATCTGAACCCTAAATCTCCAGAGCATTTGATTTGATTTGCATTGATTTATTGTTGTCACATGTGTTGGCATTCAATGAGAAGTGTTATTTTTGCGCACTGTACAGATGCGGCGTGCCATTCATGGAGGGGGAGATGAGGGAGAGCGGAGTCGGTGTTGCGGTCATGGCTGGGGTGCAAAGTAGAGTTAGCTTGGTGCGAGGTGGGTCCATTTGGCGGTCTGGCGGCTGCGGGAAGGAGGCTATTCTTGGGTCAGTTGGTATATGATCTCGAACTTCTGATGCCTTTTTCCCAATGAAGGAGGGTGGAAGAGAGAGTTTCTGGGATGGTCCTTGATTCACAAGCTGCTTTGCTGGGGCAGCTGGGTGTGGGCGGGGCCGATGGGTGGAAGGCTGGTTTGCATGGTGGATTGGACTGCATTCACAGCCTTTTGTGGTCTTGGGCAGAGCCCTGGGTCTCTGGATTACTAGCCCACTGAATATGCCACAAAATGCCACTTGCATATACGATAGTGACTTTTAAGTGGTGTTTAGACAAATACATGAATAAGATGGGAATGGAGGGATATGGCTCCCGAAAGGGTAAAGATTTTTAGTTCAGATGGGCAGCGTGGTCAGTACAGGCTTGGAGGACTGAAAGGCCTGTTATTGGGCCATAATTTTCTTTTGTTATTTTGTTCTTTAAGACTTTTAGATTCCTGGACCAACTGAGAACATTTTTGGGAAGGTGGGAAATCAGGAAAACCTACATCTGAACCACAGTGGACTAACATCGTTGCTGGTGAATTTACCAGTGCTGTGAGAAGTGTTTAAACTGGTTTGGCAGGGGGAGGGGATCCAATCTGTCAGTGAAATAGGGACACAAAATAATATAGAAAAGTAAACAAGCAAGAAGGAATACAATTGATGAAAGTTTCAAGAGAGTAAGATAAGGCTGGTAGGCCTCTCTAATGCCAGGAGAATTAAAGTAAAACAAATGAGTTAAGGGCAAGGATTGACATCTGTAATTATGTATACTAGCCATCATAAAGACATGATTAAGTGAGGGGCAGGATTGGCAGTTCAACATTACGGGATATAGAATCTTCAGGCGAGTCAGAGGAGGGGGTAAAAGAGGAGGATGCATTGATTTATTAGTTAAGAAAGCAGTTATTGCAGTAAGAAGAAATGATATTTTGGAGTAAGCATCAAATAAAGATTTGTGGGTAGAGCATAGGAATAAAAAAGTGATAGCTACTTTGCTAGGTTTTTATTATAGACCCCCAGGTAGTCAGTGGGAAATTGAAGAGAAAATATATGCGCAATTCACTGAAGGGTGTAAAAATAATAGGGTAATTATATTAGGTGATTTCAACTTTCTCAACATTAATGGGGATAGTCATCATGTTAACGGCTTAGATGGAGTAGAGTTCCTAAAATGCATACAGGAAAACTTCTTAGGTCAATATGTAGAGGATCCAACATAGGAAGGAGTCTGCTGGACCAAGTTCTGAGGAATAGAAACATAGAAAGATAGGAGCAGAAGGAGGCATTTAGTCCTTCGAGCCTACTCTGCCATTCATTACAATCACGGTTTATCATTCAACTCAATAGTCTAATCCTGTTTTTTCCCCATAACCTTTGATCCCATTTGCCCCAACTGCTTCATCCAGTCACCTCTTGACTGTATTATTGTTTTGGCATCAACTACTTCTTGTGGTCATGAGTTCCATAGGCTCACCACTCTTTGGGTGAAGAAATGTCTCCTCACCTCCATCCTAAATAGTCTACCTTTAATCCTCAGATCATGACCCTAGGTTCTGGACTCCCCGACTCTCCCGCTTCCCTGCATCTATCCTGTCTAGTCCTGTTAGAATTTTAAAAGTCTTTGAGATTCATTTGAACTCCAGTGAAAACAATCCTAACTGTGTCAATCTCTCTTCATACATCAGTCGTGTCATCCCAGAATCAGCCTGGTAAACCTTTACTGCACTCTTCGAGAGCAAGAACATTCTTCCTCAGAAAAGGAGACCAAAACTATACACAATACTCCAGGTGTGGCCTCACCAAGGCTTTGTATAATTGCAACAACACATCCCTCCTCCTGTTTTCAAAACCTCTCAACATGCTATTGGCCTTCTTTATCGCTTGCTGCACCTGCATGTTTATCTTCAGTGATACCCAGGTCCTGCTGAACAGTCCCCCTCCCAATTCACAGCCATTCAGGTAAGTAATCTGCTTGCTTGTTTTTGCTTCCAAAGTGAATAACCTCATATTTATCCAAAGTATACTGCACCTGCCATTGATTTGCCCACTCATCCAACCTGTCCGGATCATTCTGAAGAATCTCTGCGTTCTCGTCACAGTTCATCCTTCCACCTAACTTGGTATCATCTACAAACTTTGACATGTAACATTTTGTTCCTTCATCCAAATCATTAATATATTGTGAATAGCTGGGATCCCAGCACCGATCCCTGTGACACAACACGAGTTACTGCCTGCCAATTTGAGAAGCACCATTAATTCCTACTCTTTGTTTTCTATCTGCCAACCAGTTTTCTATCCATCTCAATATACATCCCCCATACCCATGTGCTTTAATGTTACATGATAATTTCTTACATGGGACTTTGTCAAACGCTTTCTGAAATTCCAAATATACCACATCTACTGGTTCTCCCTTGTCAACTCTACTGGTTACATCTTCAAAGAATTCCAACAGATTTGTCAGGCATGCTTTTTCCTTCATTAAGCTGTATGATTCAGTCTGATCCTGCCATGCTTTCTAAATATTGTGCCATAAAGTCCTTGATAATGGATTCAAGCATTTCCCCTACTACCAGTGTTACTGTTTAATTCCCTGTTTTCTCTCTCCCTTCTTTTTTGAATGTTAGAGTGACATTAACTACTCTCCAACTGCAGGGACTGTTCCAGAAACTATAGAATCCTGGAAGATGACCACTAATGCATCCACTATTTCTCGAGCCATTTCCTTCAGTACTCTGGACATAGATTATCAGGTTCTGGGGATTTATTTGCCTTCAATCCCATCAATTTTCCCAGTACCATTTCTCTACTAATAGTGATGTCTCTCAGCTTTTCCCCCTCACTAAATCTTGCATACTTCAACATATCTGGTTTTTGATTTGTACCTCTTTTGTGAAGAAAGAACCAAAGTACACATTCAATTGCTCAACCATTCCTTTGTCGTCTATTATATATTCCCTGGTTTCTGTCTATAGGGGACCTATATTTGTCTTCGCCAACTTTTTCACTTCATATATGTATAGAAACTCTCAGTGTCCGTCTTTATGTTCCCTGCAAGCTTACTTTTGTACTGGATTTTTCTCTTCTTAATCAATCCCATTGTCCTTCTTTGCTGAATTCTAAACTGCTCCAAATCCTCAGACCTATTAGTTTTCTTGGCCAATCTGTTTGCTTCTTCCTTAGATCTGGCACCAGTAGTGGGGAAGAGGGGACCTGTTCAGATGGGATGGACTTCATCTGAATCGTGCTGGGACCAGAATCCTGGTGAATTGTATTACTTGGGGTGTAGATAGGGCTTTAAACTAAATAGAAGAGGGGGGGAAGGTTCAGTTGTATGGCGAATTAGAAAATCAAAGTTAAACGAGAGGATAGAAGTTCAGGTTAATAGAGTTGAAGACTCAGGAGAGGTTATTAAAGTTTCCAGACTACGTAATAGAACAGAGAGAATAGAAGGTGGCAGGAATCTAACCTCAAGCAGAGCAAAAAAGATGACAAGTATGAAAAGGGAGGTGGTCAATGCAGGACTGAAGGTGTTGTACCTAACTGCGCACATGATACAGAACAAGATAACTGAGCTTTTAAGAACATAAGAAGTAAGAGCAGGAGTAGGCTATCAAGCCCTGTGAGCCTGCCCCGCCATTCAATAAGATCATGGCTGATCTGAAGTGGATCAATTTCACATTCCCACTTTCTCCCCATAACCCTGAAAGTAGGCAGTCATCCCTGAAAGTAGGCAGTCAAGTCAATAAGGTTGTCAAGAAGGCATACGGAGTCTTAGCTTTTATTGGTAGGGGGATTGAATTTCGGAGCCGCAACGTCATTTTGCAACTGTACAAAACTCTAGTGCGGCCGCACTTGGAGTATTGTGTGCAGTTCTGGTCCCCACATTATAAGAAAGATGTGGAGGCATTGGAGAGGGTACAGAAGAGGTTTACCAGGATGTTGCCTGGTATGGAGGGCAGGTCTTATGAGGAGAGGCTGAGTGATTTGAGGTTGTTTTCGTTAGAAAGAAGGCGGCTAAGAGGAGACCTTATTGAAACATATAAGATGATTAGATGTTTAGATAGGGTGGACAGTGATAGCCTTTTTCCTAGGATGGAGAAAGCTAGCACGAGGGGACACAGCTTTAAATTAAGGGGTGATAGTTATAGGACGGATATCAGAGGTAGATTCTTTACCCAGAGGGTGGTTAGGGAGTGGAATGCCCTGCCTGCAGCAGTTGTAGATGCGCCAAGTTTGGTGGCATTTAAGAGGTTAGTTGATAAGTTTATGAAAGAGAAGGGAATGGTTTAGTTTGGAGGGTCATTGCTTTTTTTTTCATAATTGGTCAGCGCAACATCGAAGGCCGAAGGGCCTGTTCTGCGCTGTAATGTTCTATGTTCTATAACCCTTAATTCCCTTGTCTATCATTGAAGTTGGCCAGTACAATGCTGTGGGCATCACTACATGGCTGCAAGAGGATCCGGGCTGGGATCTAAATATCCAAGAATATGTGTCCTATCAGAAGGGCTTGGGGCGGGGTTGTATTGTTAATAAACAATAAAGTTAAATCAATAGCAAAAAGTGATATAGCATCAGAAGGCATAGAATCTCTGTGGGTTGAGTTGAGGAATCGTGAGGTAAAAAGACTCTGATGGGACTTATGTGCAGGTCTCCTAGCAGTAATCAGGATGTGGAGCAGAAAATAAATCAGGAGGTAGAATAGGCAAATAATAAAGGCAATATAACAATAATCATGGGGGACTTCAATATGCAGATGGTCTGGGAAAATCAGATAAATAGTGGATCCCAAGACAAGGAATTTGTGGAATGTCTAAGAGATGTTTTTTTGGAGTCACTTGTAACAAAACCTACTCGGGAACAGACAATTCAGGATTTGGTGGTGTGTAATGAGGTAGACTTGATTAGGGAACTTAAGGTGAAGGAATCCTTAAGGAGCAGTGACTACAATACAATAGAATTTACCCTGCAGTTTCAGACGGAAAAGATTTCCAGATGGCCTTTAACAAAGTGCCGCATAGGAGACTGTTAAATAAGTTAAGTGCCCATGGTATTAAAGGTAAGATCCTGGTATGGATAGAGGATTGGCTGACTAGCAGAAGGCAGAGAATGCAGATGAAGTGACCTATTTCAGGATAGCAGCCGGTGACTAGTGGTGTACCTCAGGGGTCAATGCTGGGACCACAACTTTTCACACTATACATTAGCGATTTGGAAGAAGGAACTGAAGATACTGTTGTAAGTTTGCAGATAATAACAAATTATCTGCAAATTATTATCTGCAGATAATAATTGCAGATGGGCACATACCGAATAACAGTAGTTATAGCTGGGGGAAAGGTAATTATGAGGCTATTAGGAGAGATTTAGGATGCATAGGGTGGAACAGGATATTGCAGGGGCTGGGGACATCTGAAATGTGGAGTACATTTAAGGAACAGCTTCTGCATGTCCGTAATAAATATGTACCTGCCAGACAGGGAGGAAGTGGTCGAGTGAGAGAACCATGGTGTACTAGGGAAGTTGAATATCTGGTGAAGAGGAGGAAGGAGGCTTATATAATGATGAGACATGAAGGCTCAGTTAGGGCACTGGAGAGCTATAAATTAGCCAGGAAGGAGCTAAAGAGGGAGTTGAGAAGAGCTAGAAGAGGACACGAGAAAACCTTGGCGGATAGGATGAAGAAGAATCCTAAAGCTTTTTACAGGTATATAAATAATAAAAGATTGGTTAGGGCAAGATTAGGGCCAGTCAGAGATAGCAGTGGAAAGTTGTGCGTGGAGCCTGAGGAGGTAGGAGAGACACTGAGTATTTTTCGTCAGTATTCACGCAGGAGAAAGACAATGTTGTCGGGGAGAATACTGCGATACCAGGCTGTAGACTGGGCAGGATTGAGGTTCATAAGGAGGAGGTGTTAGCGAATCTTGAGGGTATGAAATTTGATAAGTCCCCTGGGCCAGATGGGATTTACCCTAGGATACTCTAGGAGGCTAGAGAGGAGATTGCAGAGCCTTTGGCTTTGATCTTCATGTCGTCATTGACTACGGGTATAGTGCCGGAAGACTGGAGGATGGCAAATATTGTCCCTTTGTTCAAAAAGAGGAGTAGGGACCATCCTGGAAATTATAGACCGGTGAGCCTGACTTCTGTTGTGGGCAAGGTCTTGGAAAAAATTATAAGGGATAGGATTTATAAGCATCTAGAGATAAATAAATTGATTAGGGATAATCAGCACGGTTTTGTGAAGAGTAGGTCGTGCCTCACAAACCTTATTAAGTTTTTTGAGGAGGTAACCAAAGAGGTAGATAAAGGTAAGGCAGTTGATGTAGTGTATATGGGTTTTAGCAAAGCGTTTGATAAGGTTCCCCATGGTAGGCTACTGCAGAAAGTTCAGATACATGGGATTGAAGGTGATTTAGCAGTTTGTATTAGGAATTGGCTAGCTGATAGAAGACAGAGGGTGGTGGTTGATGGGAAGTATTCAACCTGGAGTGCAGTTACAAGTGGTGTACCTCAAGGATCTGTTTTGGGGCCACTGCTGTTTGTCATTTCTATAAATGACCTAGATGAGGGTGTAGAGGGTTGAATTAGTAAATTTGCTGACGATACCAA
Organism: Sphyrna mokarran; assembly: GCA_024679065.1. Classification (NCBI taxonomy): domain Eukaryota; kingdom Metazoa; phylum Chordata; class Chondrichthyes; order Carcharhiniformes; family Carcharhinidae; genus Sphyrna; species Sphyrna mokarran. The sequence goes on from JAGIQG010000005.1 coordinate 8,193,164, forward strand.
AGTGGGGGGAGTTGTAGATAGCAAGGATGGATGTTACAGTTTGCAGAGGGACATAGATAGGTTGCAGAGCTGGGCCGTGAGGTGGCAAATGGAATTCCATACGGATAAGTGTGAGGTGATTCACTTTGGTAGGAATAACAGGCATATGAAATATAGGGCTAATGGAGGGACCCTTAATAGTGTTGTCGAGCAGAGGGATCTTGGGGTACAAGTACATAGCTCTTTGAAAGTTGGCACCCAGGTTGATAAAGTTGTTAAGAAGGCATACGGTGTGTTAGCTTTTATTGGTAGAGGGATTGAATTTAGGAGACGTGAGGTTATGTTACAACTGTACAAAACTCTGGTGCGGCCGCACTTGGAGTATTGCGTACAGTTCTGGTCGCCGCATTATAAGAAAGATGCGGAAGCATTGGAAAGGGTGCAGAGGTGGTTTACCAGGATGTTGCCTGGTATGGTGGGAAGGCCTTATGAGGAAAGGCTGAGGGACCCGAGGTTATTTTCATTAGAGAGAAGAAGGTTACGCGGTGACCTAATTGAGGCGTATAAGATGATGAAAGGACTGGATAGGGTGGATAGTGAGAGCCTTTTTCCTCGGATGGTGATGACCACCACGAGGGGACATAACTTTAAATTAAGAGGTGGTAGTTATAGGACGGATGTCAGAGGCAGGTTCTTTACACAGAGGGTGGTGAGAGCGTGGAATGCCCTGCTTGCAGCGGTTGTGGACTCGCCTACTTTGGGGGCATTCAAATGTTTGGTGGATAGGCATATGGATGATATTGGAATAGTATAGGTTAGAGGGTCCACTGGCTGGCACAACATCAAGGGCCGAAGGGCCTGTACTGCGCTGTAATGTTCTATGTTCTAATACAAAGATATGTAGAGGGACAGAGTACTGAGGAAGCAGAGGAGGTTGCAAAATAACTTGGACAGATTAGGAGAGAGGCGGATAGAATGCAATATGGAAAAGTGTGAGATTGTGCACTTTGGAAGGAGGAATGGAAGTATAGACTATTTCTTAAATGGGAAACTGCTTATGAAATCAGAAACACTCGGATATAAATGAGATGATCAAAAGTGGGTGGATGAGGGTTATGTGGTTGATGTAGTTTACATGGATTTCAGCAAAGCCTTTGACAAAGTCCCACGTGGGAGACTTATTAAGAAGGCAAATGCACATGGGATATAGGGTGATCTGACAAGCTAGATTCACAATTGGCTTAGTGGTAGGAAACAGAGGGTGGTGCCAGACCCTTTAGTGCTTTAGTGACTAAAGGCCAGTGACCAGTGTTGTACCAAAGGATCCATGGTGGGCTCTTTAGTGTTTGTCATTTATATAAATGACATATATGACTATGTGAGGGGTAGGATCAGTAAGTTTGTCGATGACATAAAAATTAATTGGGGGTTAATAGTGATATCACTTTCTGTGGAGGAAGCCATGTATGTCAGAAATTTTGGAAGCAAATCGAGTTGGATCCCAGGAATTGTATCAAAAACAGGAATTTTGCCTTATGAAGTGGATGTACAAGGAATAATTGTGCAGAAGCATGTAGGACTATTATGAACATAGAACATTACAGCACAGAACAGGCCCTTCGGCCTTCGATGTTGCGCCGACCAATATAAAAAGCAATGCCCCTCCACACTAAACCATTCCCTTCCCTTCCATATACTTATCAACTAACCTCTTAAACGCCACCAAACTTGGCGCATCTACAACCGCTGCAGGCAGGGCATTCCACTCCGAACCACCCTTTGGGTAAAGAACCTGCCTCTGATATCCGTCCTATAACTATCACCCCTTAGTTTAAAGCTGTGTCCCCTCGTGCTAGCTTTTTCCATCCTAGGAAAAAGGCTATCACTGTCCACCCTATCTAAACCTCTAATCATCTTATATGTTTCGATCAGTTCCCCTCTTAGCCTCCTCCTTTCTAACGAAAACAACCTCAAATCCCTCAGCCTCTCCTCATAAGACCTGCCCTCCATACCAGGCAACATCCTGGTAAACCTCCTCTGTACCCTCTCCCATGCCTCCACATCTTTCTTAGAATGTGGGGACCAGAACTGCACACAATACTCCAAGTGCGGCCGCACTAGAGTTTTGTACAGTTGCAACATGACGTTGCGGCTCCGAAATTCACTCCCTCTACCAATAAAAGCCAAGACTCCATATGCCTTCCTAACAACCTTCTCGACCTGACTGCCTACTTTCAGGGATCTATGCACATACACACCAAAATCCCTCTGTTCATCTAGACTACTAAGAATCCTACCATTTGCCCTATCCTCTACACATTTATTATTTCTGCCATAGTGCATTACCTCACACTTTTCCACATTAAACTCCATTTGCCACCTCTCGGCCCAGCTCTGCAACTTGTCCAAGTCCCTCTGCAAACTATAACACCCCTCTTCACTATCTACCACTCCACCGACTTTAGTGTCATCTGCAAATTTACTAATCCATGTCATCTAATTATGAGGACAAGAGTTGGCTCACTATCCAGTATCGACACCTGAAACCATGTTGCCAGCAATGAGCTTGCTAATTATTTCAGTGGTAAAGTATTGAGTCAGCCTGTGACAGGCAATTCTGCATCCCCATGGTAACCCATGAAGCTAATTTATCAGAACCTGAGGAGATGCCTGTTATAGTGGTTTCTCAGAAAACACCCCCAAACAGGAGTTACCCCTCCCCACTAGAAATCTGAAACTATCTTTTTTTATTCATTCATGGGACATGGGCATTGCTGGCTGGCCAGCATTTATTGTCCATCCCTAGATCCCCTTGTTCAGAGAGCAGCTGAGAGTCAGCCAAATGGCTGTGGAGGAGTTGGGGGTGGTGGGGGGGTGCAGAGGGAGATGGATGGAATGTTGTGGGGGGTGGCTGAAGGGAAGGGTAAAACTACGGAAAAGTGTAATGGTTAATAGGAAGCATGTGGCGGGGAACTTTTAATTATATGGAAAATTGCAACAAAAGTTAAAAAGGACAAGAACTCAGGAGATGCTATTATTGGATGTGTTAAGATTCAAGAAGAGGATATAAAAATTAGAATAAGAGCACTTTACCTCAAAATTCATAGCATTCAAACAAGGTAAATGAATTGACAGCACAAATCATAGCGAATAAGCAAGACTTAGTGGCCATTACAGAGATGTGGTTGCAGGGCGTTATGACACAGAGTTAAGTATCCAGAGTATCAGACTATTCACAAGAACAGCCAGTTAATAGTGACAGCCAGTTAATTATCCAATCAGCCAAATTTCCTTTTATCCCACATCTCCTTACTTTCTTCATGAGCCTGCTATGGGGAACTTTATCAAACAGCTTACTAAAATCCAAAAATACAACTTTAACTACTCTGCCTTCATTGACACACTTAGTTACCTCCTCAAAGAATTCAATCAAATTTATGAGGCAGGACTTACCCTTCACAAAACTGTGCTGACTATCCTGGATTAAGCATCTTTCCAAGTGGTAATAAATCCTATCTCTCAGGACCCTTTCCATTAACTTACTGACTACCGAAGTAAGTCTAACTAGCCCATAATTATCAGAGTCATTCCTATTTCCCTTCTTGAAGAGAGGAACAACATTCACCACCCTCCAGTCATCTGGCACAATCCCCATGGACTGTGACGACCCAAAAATCGAAGCTAAAGGCTTTGATTTCATTCCTTGCCTCCCAAAGTATCGTAGGATATATCCCGTCTGGCCCAGGGGTTTTCAAAATTGCTAATACATCTTCCCTCAGAACATCTGCCTCCTCCATCCTATTAGCTTATATCACACTCTCATCCTCAAAAACATGGCCCCTCCCCTTAGTGAACACTGAAGAGAAGTATTCATTCAATGTCTCTCCTATCTCTTTTGACTCTATCACAATTTCCCACTATTATTCTTGACTGGCCCTAACCTCACCCTGGTCATTATTTTATTTCTCACATAAGAGTAAAAAGCCTTGATTTTGATTCAACCCACCAAGGAGTTCTCATGCCCCCTCCTAGCTCATCTAAGCTCTTTTTTTTTAATTCATTCCCAGCTACCTTGTAACCTCAAGTGACCCAACTGAAGCTTGGTTTTCATCCTTACATACACTTCCTTTTTCCTGTTAACAAGACATTCAGTCTCCTTGGTGAACCATGGTTCCCTCACTCAGACATTTCTTCCCTGCCTGACAGGGACATTCCCGTTAAGGACACGCAGTATTTGTTCCTTGAACAAGCTCCACTTTTCATTTATGCCCATACCTGACAAATTTCTGTTCCTATCTTATGCTCCCTAATTCTTGCTCAATCACATTGTAACTACCCGTGCCCCAATTATAAACCTTGCCCTGCTGTGTGACCCTATCCCTCTCCATTGCAATAATGACAGACACCAAATTGTGGTCACTAACTCCAAATTGCTCTCCCATAAACAAATCTAACACTTGGCCCAGTTCATTACCCAGTATCAAGTCCAATAACGCCCCATCTCTTGTCGGCTTATCCACATATTGTATCAGGAAATCCTCTTGCACACACTGTACAAAATGTATCCCATCCAAACTATTCGACCTATAAAAGTTCCAATCAACATTTGGAAAGTTAAAGTCATCCATGATAACTACCCTGTGACCTCCAAACCTATCCATAATCTGCTTTGCCATTTCCTCCTCCAATTTTGATTACTATTTGGGGGCCTATAGAAAACTATCAACTTGGCTCCAGTCCATATCCACAGCAATACGGTTGCCTTGTAATTTCTGTCAGAGATGAATAAAACATGTTGGCCTTGCCAACGATGCTCACATTCTGTGAATGAATAAAGAGTTACTGTTTTGTGAACAGGAATAATTATAATCAATCAGCACTGGGGCAAAATGATCACATTTTGTGCCAACGCTAATTACAAAATTGGAAAAATTGCAAGTAGGTAAAGGAAAGAATTGTATGATCTATCTATAATACTAAGAATATTAACACAATCACTGACTCTTATCTCAATTTCTCATTTTGTTTCAGAGTTGGTTTGACGACTTATGGAGAAAGTTTGTGACATATTCTTCTGGGGAGCGTTTATTTGGCTTGCCAATTCAAGATTACGAAATACTGCAGAAAAATAAGTAAGTTGCATTTCATGTAGGAAGACCAAAAATTAATTTATTTCTGCCCTTAACCCATATATAGAGGCCAAAATTCTCTGGTCTTATACGCCTTGCCATGACTCCAGAGAGAATGGAGAATTTGACATTCAGACTGATCTCTATTCGCACCAGCAGGATCACAGAATCTCAGGCACAGACAAGGTTGGAGTATTCTGGCCAGAATCTCTGCCATGTACAGTTAGAAGAATATGTAGGTAAGGAGCTAGAGAGGAATAGCAGTGAATGAACAACTCATAAAAAAAGTACTTTTTCAAAGAACCAGCCCGGATATGATGGACTAAATGGCCATCCATCCAAAAGGACAAGGGCAAAGTTATATGGGAACTGTGCATCCATTACCCTTTCGGGTTGAGAATTCCAGACATGCACCACCCTCTGCGAGAAAAAATTTTACACATCTCAATTTTAAATGACTGGCCAGTTACCTTGTAACAGTGTCCCCTTAGAACATAGAACATAACAGCGCAGTACAGGCCCTTCGTCCCTTGATGTTGCGCCGACCAGTCGACCCTCTAACCTAAACTATTCCAATATCATCCATATGCCTATCCACCGAACATTTGAATGCCCCCAAAGTAGGCGAGTCCACAACTGCTGCAGTCAGGGCATTCCACGCTCTCACCACCCTCTGTGTAAAGAACCTGCCTCTGACATCCGTCCTATAACTACCACCTCTTAATTTAAAGTTATGTCCCCTCGTGTTGGTCATCACCATCCGAGGAAAAAGGCTCTCACTATCCACCCTATCCAATCCCTTGATCATCTTATACGCCTCAATTAGGTCACCGCGTAACCTTCTTCTCTCTAATGAAAATAACCTCAGGTCCCTCAGCCTTTCCTCATAAGGCCTTCCCACCATACCAGGCAACATCCTGGTAAACCTCCTCTGCACCCTTTCCAATGCTTCCACATCTTTCTTATAATGCGGCGACCAGAACTGTACGCAATACTCCAAGTTCGGCCGCACCAGAGTTTTGTACAGTTGTAACATAACCTCATGGCTCCTAAATTCAATCCCTCTACCAATAAAAGCTAACACACCGTACGCCTTCTTAACAACTTAATCAATCTGGGTGCCAACTTTCAAAGAGCTATGTACTTGTACCCCAAGATCCCTCTGCTCGACAACACTATTAAGGGTCCTTCCATTAGCCCTATATTTCATATGCCTGTTATTCCTACCAAATTGAATCACCTCACACTTATCCGTATTGAATTCCATTTGCCACCTCACGGCCCAGCTCTGCAACCTATCTATGTCCCTCTGCAAACTGTAACATCCCTCCTCGCTGTCTACAACTCCCCCCACTTTGGTATCGTCAGCAAATTTACTAATCCAACCCTCTACACCCTCATCTAGGTCGTTTTTATAAATGACAAACAGCAGTGGCCCCAAAACAGATCCTTGAGGTACACCACTTATTCAAGACTATCCCATTAGTGAAAACATTTCACTGTCTATCCTGTCAAATCTCTCAGGAGGTTTGTATAAGATCACTCCTCATTCTTCTCCACTACAGGGAATACAGATTCAGTCTATTTAGTCTCTCATAATAAGACAACACTTTCATCCAGGAATTAGCCTTGTGAATCTCCTTTGGCCTGCAGCTATGACCAATGTTACTGTATCTTGTTTTTAGGTAAAAGGGCCAAAACTATACACAATATTCTAGCTGATGCCCCACCAAAACTTGATACAATTACTAGAAAACCTCCCTATTTTTAAACTTCAGTCCTTTTGCACTAAAAGCCAAAATGTTGTTTGTTGGACCTGCTTGCTGGTTTTTTGTGATTCATACACTAGAAAACCTCGATCCCTTTGTACTTCAATCACTTTCCCATTTAAATTCACCATTTCATCCCACACTCACATTTCTGTTCTGTGCCATTGAAATTCAACACAAGCTTGAGATACAGCAACCTCTCAAAATCTTGTTAGAAAAAGATTTAAGAATTAAGAATTGAGTAAAATAAAGATTAAAAAATAAGATTTGGATAAAATAAAGTGAAGTGCAGAATTGATAAGTTTGCATCTATTTAAAAGTGTGTTGTTGATATGGGAATTAGTCCAGTAGCAAGAAAACAAAAGTTTACCTAGATGATTATGGGTTTAAACAATGATGTAAATAAATGTGTTAGAACTGGAGAAGAATTGAATTCAAAGTGGAGAGGTAGGAATATAATTCACACCAGGCTAAAAGTCTTGTCCAAAGTGTTTTTCAGATAGAGTAACATCAAAGGGAAACTGAGTACAGGAGAAGAGAAAGAAAAGTACAGCTGGTAAGCAGCTATGACCATAGCCACATGCAGCTGGAAAAGTAGGCTCTCCCAAAAACAAGTTGGTGCTGAAAACTGCTATTTTTAAGAATTCTAAGAGAAGAAACACTATAAACTGGGGAAAGGTTTTGCCAAACTGATTATATAATATTGTTTTTTTGAGAAAGGGGCATTTTTCAGAATTTAGCAATGTGAATAGCTGGGAACAGGGGTTAACTTCATGAGATTCACCCACTGTGTGTATAGTCATTGTTTTAGGTATGGTATACATTGTAGCTTTGTTATCTGTTTCATTTAAGTGAATACATGTTCTTTATTGATTGATCACAACATGAACTACCTGTTTCCACTGGTATGCTCATCTTTCGTCACATTATACCAAATTGAAAATATTTACTGCTAAGAACTAATGTTGAATGTGACCCTTCTGGGTTTTGGAATAATCTTATATTTAACATCAGCAGATTTCTTAACAACCTTATCTTTAATCTAGGTACTTTACAGACTTCTCAACTCAACATTGAGTTTAACAATTTCAGACCATGAACTTTAGAACATAGAACATTATAGCACAGTACAGATCCTTCAACCCTCAATGTTGCACCGACCAGTGGAACCAATCTAATGATCCTCTAGCCTAAACTATTCCAATATTATCCATATGTCTATTCAATGACCATTTGAATGCCCTTAAAGTTGGCAAGTCCACTACTCCTGCAGGCAGGGTATTCCACGCCGTTACTATCCTCTGAGTAAAGAACCTACTTCTGACATCTGTCCTGTATTTATCACCACTCAATTTAAAGCTATGTTCCTTCATGTTAGCCACCACCATCTGAGAAAAAAGGCTCTCACTGTTCACCATGTCTAATCCTCTGATCATCTTGTATGCCTCAACTAAGTCACCTCTGAACCTTCTTCTCGCTAATGAAAACAATCTCATGTCCTTCAGCCTTTCCTCATAAGACCTTCCCACCATACCAGGCAACATCCTGGTAAATCTCCTCTGCACCATTTCCAATGCATCCAGATCTTTCCTATAATGAAGTGACCAGAACTGTATGCAATACTCCAAGTGTGGCCGCACCAGAGATTTATATAGCTGCAACATGATCTCACGGCTCCGAAACTCAGTCCCTCTACCTATAAAAGCTAACACATTATATACCTTCTTAACAACCCTATCAACCTGGGTGCCAACTTTTAGGGATCTATGCACATGAACACCGAGATGTCTCTGCTCACACACACTACCAAGAGTCTTTCCATAAATCCAATACCCTGTAATCCTGTTACTCCTTCCAAAGTGAATCACCTCACACTTTTCTGCAATAAACTCCATTTGCCACCTCTTAGCCCAGCTCTGCAGCTTATCTATGTCCCTCTGCAAACTGCAACATCCATCCGCACTGTCCACAACTCCTCCGACTTTGGTGTCGTCAGCAAATTCACTAACCCATCTTTCTACACCCTCATCTAGGTCATTTATAAAAATGACAAAGAGCAGTGGCCTCAAAACAGATCCCTGCGGTACATCACTAGTAACTGAACTTCAGGTTGAACAATTCTTATCAACTACTACCCTCTATCTTCTTTCAGCTAGCCAATTCCTGATCCAAACCGCTAAATCACCCTCAATCCCATGCATCTGTATTTTCTGCAGTAGCTTACCATGTGGAACCTTATCAAACGCTTGACTGAAATCGATATACACCACCTCAACTGCTTTACCCCTATCCACCTCTTTGGTCATCTTCTCAAAGAATTCAATAAGGTTTGTGAGGCACGACCTACCCTTCACAAAACAATGTTGACTATCCCTAATCAAATTATTTCTCTCTAGATGATTATAAATTCTATCTCTTATAATCCTTTTTAAAACTTTTCCCACCACAGAAGTAAGGCTCAGCAGTCTATAATTTCCAGTCTACTCCACTTTGATAGGCTGAGTGAGTGGGCGAGGTCCTGGCAGATGGAGTATAATGCTAGCAAATGTGAGGTTTCCACTTTGGTAGAAATAATAGTAGGAGGGATTATTATTTAAAAGGCAAAAAGCTGCAGCATGCTACAGTGCAGAGGGACCTGGGGGTCCTTATGCACGAATTGCAAAAACCCAGTTTGCAGCAGATACAGCAGGTGATCAAAAAGGCGAATGGAATATTGGCCTTTATAGTGAGAGGATAGAATATAAAAGCAGGGAGGTCTTGCTGTAACTGTACAGGGCACTGATGAGGCTGCAACTGGAGTACTGTATGCAGTTTTGATCGTTGCATTTGCAGAAGGATATATTGGCCTTGCAGGGAGTGCAGAGAAGGTTCACTAGGCTGATACCGGAGATGAGGGAGTTAGACTATGAGGAGAGATTGAATAGACTGGGTCTGTATTCGTTGGAGTTTAGAAGGTTGAGGGAGATCTTATTGAGACATATAAGATAATGAAGGGGATTGATAGGGTAGAGTTAGAGAGATTCTTCCCACTTAAAAAAGATAGCAGAACTAGAGGGCACAGCCTCAAAATAAAGGGGGTGGGGCAGTTTAGATCAGAGTTGAGGAGGAACTTCTTCACTCAAAGATTGGTGAGTCTGTGGAATTCTCTGCCCATTGAAGTGGTGGAGGCTACCTTGCTGAATACATTTAAGTCACGGGTAGATACGTAGACAAGGGAATTAAGGGTTATGAGAAGAAACTGAGAAAGTGGAACTGATCCACTTCAGATCAGCCATGATCTTGTTGAATGGTGGGGCAGGCTCGAAGGGCTAGATAGAACGTAGAACACTACAGCACAAACAGGCCCTTCAGCCCACAAGCTGCACCGATCACACCCATACCTACTAGGCCAAAGAACCATCTGTAACTCCCAATTCCATTTAATCCCATGTACTCGTCCAGAAGTCTTTTAAAGGACCCCAGCAAGTTCGCCCACCACCACTGACTGCAGCCGATTCCATTCACTCACCACCCTCTGAGTGAAAAACTTACCCCTAACATCTCCTCTGTATTTTCTGCCCAGCACCTTAAACCTGCGTCGTCTCGTAGCAACCATTTCAGCCCTGGGAAATAGCCCCCAAGAATCCACCTATCTATACCTCTCAACAGTTTATAAACCTCTATCAGGTCGCCTCTCAACCTTCGTCTTTCCAGGGAGAAGAGACCTAGCTCCCTCAACATATCTTTATAAGGCATGTCCCCCAGTCCAGGCAACATTCTTGTAAATCTCCTCTGCACTCTCTCTTAATAGCTTTCACATTCTTCCTGTAGTGAGGCGACCAGAACTGCACACAGTACTCCAAGTGGGGTCTGACAAGGGTCTTGTAAAGTTGTAGCATTACCTCCCGACTCTAAACTCAATCCCTCTATTAATGAAGGCCAGTACAAGATATGCCTTCTTGACTATATCCTCCATCTGCGAGGCCGATTTAAGAGTCCTATGGACCCAGACCCCAAGATTCTTCTGCTCCTCAACACTGCTAAGACTCCTACCCTTGATTTTGTACTCCTTCATCCCACTGGTCCTGCCAAAATGGACACTACACATTTATCTGCATTGAAGTCCATCTGCCACTTTTCCGCCCAGTCTTGCATCCTATCTATGTCTCACTGCAACTTCTGATATCCCTCCAGACTATCCACAACACCACCAACCTTCGTATCATCGGCGAACTTACTAACCCATCCCTCCACTTCCTCATCCAGGTCATTTATGAAAATGACAAACAGCAAGAGTCGTAGAACAGATCCCTGGGACACTCCACTGGTGACCAACCTTCATGCAGAAAAAGGCCCATCCACAACCACTTTCTGTCTTCTACAAGCAAGCTAGTTCTGGATCCACAAGGCCCAAAGCTCCTTGGACCCCATGCCCTCTCACCTTCTCAAGAAGTCTTGAGTGGGAGACCTTATGATACACCTTGAAATCCATGTAAACCACATCCACTGCTCTTCCTTCGTCAATGTGTTCAGTCACATTTTCAAAGAACTCAACTAGGCTCGTAAGGCACGGCCTTCTCCTTAACAAAGCCGTGTTGACTATTTCTGATCAAATTAAACTTCTCTAAATGCTCATAAATCCTGTCCGTCAGCATCCTCTCCATCATCTTACCAACAACTGAGGTTAGACTCACCAGTTGTTAATTTCCCGCGCTATCCCTGTTCCCTTTCTTGAAAATAGTAACCACATCCGCAATTCTCCAGTCCTCCAGAACCTCTCCCACCTCCATTGACAACGCAAAGATCATCACCAGGGGCTCTGCAATCACTTCCCTCACCTTCCACAGTTACCTGGGGTATATCCCATCCGGTCCTGATGACTTATCTATCTTGATAGAATTTAAAAGTTCCAACACATCCTCTTTCTTAACATCCACATAATCAATCTTTTCAGTCTGCTGCAAACTTGCAGGGCAACCTCCCAGATCACTTTCCACTGTGAATACTGAGGCAAAATACTTATTAAGCACCTCTGCTATTTTTTCCGGTTCCACACAACTTTTCCCCCTTCACCTTTCAAAGGTCCAATCCCTTCACTTCTCATCCTTTTACCCTTCACATATTCATAGAATGCCTTGGGATTCTCCTTAATCTTACCCACCAAGGCCTTCTCATGACCCCTTCTGGCTCTCCTAATTTGCTTTTTAAGCTCCTTTCTACAAGCCTCTAGATCCTTAACATTTCCCAGTTCTCTGAACTTTTTGTACACCTTCCTTCTCTTTCTGACTTGATTCATCACAACCTTTGTGCACCATGGTTCCCTTGACTTACCAAAACCTCCTTGTCTCACTGGAACATTGCCATGCAGAGTGCCAGACAAACATTCCTTGAAAATCCACCACCTTCCTTCAGTATTTTTCCCCAAAAACACCTCCTTCCAGTTTACTTGGCCAATTTTCTGCCAATTTTCTGATTTCATATTTCCCCCTACTCCAGATAAACATCTTCCTATCCTGCCTGATCCTATGTCTTTCCAATGCTACCGTGAAGGAGATAGAATTATGATCACCATCCCTGAGATGATCTCCCACCGATAGATCTGACACCTGTCCAGATTCATTAGCCAGCACCAGGTCAAGTACAGCCTCTCCTCTCATATGCTTATCCATGTGCTGTGTCAAGAAACCCTCTGAACACAACTAACAAACTCCTCACCATCCAAACCCTTTACTTGAGGGATATTCCAGTCGATGTTTGGGAAATTAAAGTCTCCCATCATGACAACTCTGTTAATACTACATCTCTTATGATCTGTTTCCCTATCTGCACCTCGACTTCCCTGTCACTATTAGGTGGCCTATAGAAAACACCCAGCAAAGTTATCGACCCCTTGCTGTTCCTAATTTCCACCCACAGAGACTCTGTAGACAGTCTCTCCACGGCATCCACCTTCTCTAAGCCATGACACTGGCCCTGATCAACAGTGCCACTCTGCCACCTCTTTTGCCTCCCTCACCGTCCTTCCTGAAGCATCTAAATCCTAGCACCTGAAGTATCCAGTCCTGGCCCTGAGACATCCAAGTCTCTGTAATGGCCACCACACCACATTCCCAATCCACGCCCTGAGCTCATCCACTTTATTCACTACACTCAAGACCTACTCCTGCTCCTATTTCTAATGTTCTTATGTTTTTGAACAAGGGGACAACATTTGCTATCCTCCAGTCTTCTAGTACTATACCCGTAGACAATGATGACATAAAGATCAAAGCCAAAGGCTCTGCAATCTCCTCTCTAGCCTTCCAGAGAATCCTAGGATAAATCCCATCTGGCCCAGGGGACTTATCTATTTTCATGCTTTCTAGAATTGCTAACACCTCCTCCTCATGAACCTCAATCCCGTCTAGTCCAAAAGCCTGTATCTCAGTATTCTCCTCGACATTGACTTTTTCCTACTGAATACTGACGAAACATATTCACTTAGTTTCTCTCCTATCTCTTTTGGGAAGTTGTGTGATGTCCTTACTAATCTTGCATTAATCATTTTTAGGGTTTTCCTTGATCCTACCTGCCAAAGACTTCTCATGTCCTTTTCTGGCTCTTCGTAACTCTCTCTTTAAGTCTTTCCTGGCTAACTTGTAACTCTCCAGTGCCCTAACTGAGCCTTCACATCTCATCTTTACATAAGTCTCCTTCTTCCTCTTCACAAGAGATTCAACTTCCTTAGTAAACCATGGTTTCTGACTCGACCACTTCCTCCCTGCTTGACGGTACATATTGATCAACGATACGCAGTAACTGCTCCTTGAACAAGCTGCACATTTCAATTGTGCCTATCCCCTGCAGTTTTTTTCTCCAATCTATGTTTCCTAAATCTTTCCTAATCGCGTCATAATTATCTTTCCTCCAGCTATAACTTTTGCTCTTTGGTATATGCCTATTCTTTCCATTACTAAGATAAACGTAACCAAATTGTGGTCACTATCACCAAAGTGCTCACCTACCTCCAAGTTTAACACCTGGTCCGGTTCATTTCCCAGTACCAGATCCCATGTGGCCTCGTCTCTTGTTGGCCTAGCTACATACTGTGTCAGGAAACCTTCTTCACACATTGGACAAAAACTGACCCCTCTAAAGTTCTTGAACTATAGCTTTTCCAATCAATATTTGTAAAGTTAAAGTCTCCCATAACAATTACCCTGTTACTCTCACTCCTATCAGAATCATCTTTGCAATCCTTCCTTCTACAGCTCTGGAACTTTTCAGAGGCCTATAAAAAAAAACTCCCGGCAGGGTGACCTCTCTTTTCCTGTTCCTAATCTCAGCCCATACTCCCAGTTCTTCGTTTTGTTCTTCATTTTAGTTCATTTTCTTTTCCATCTATTACAGTCTATTTAATTTTCAAGTTTCTACTTTCAGACTTTCAGACTTTGGATCAATTTCTTTTCACAACCATTACCACTCACCTTGCTGTTTGTGCCATGACATTTTTATTTAATGTCTCCTGTGTTATATAAATGGCTGATAGTAAATGCCTAGGGTTCAAACGCCAGAAGGGAATCTTGAAACAATTGCCCTCAACTATATTTGTATGATTTGATATGTTATGAAACTCAATTTGTTCTCACTGGAACAATGGAGGATGAAAAGCAACCTCATTAGAAGTCTACAAGAATATAAGGGGCATGGATAGTCAGAAGCTTTTCCCCAGGGTGAGTCAATTACTAGGGAGTATAGTTTAAGGTGCGAGGGGCAAGGTATAAAGGAGATGTAAAAGGCAAGTTTTTTTACACAGGGGGTGATGGGTGCCTAGAACTTGCTGCCGGGGAGATAGTGGAAGCAGATACGATAGTGACTTTTAAGGGATGTCTGGACAAATGCATGAATAGGATGGGAATAGTCCCTAGAAAGGTAGGGGATTTTAGTTCAGATGCACAGCATAGTCAGTGCAGGCTGGAGGGCCAAAGGAATTAGTTTCTGTACTGTAATTTTCTTTGATCTTTGTAATTATATCCCTGACTTTTTGTGGTGATTTTAATAAAATAAATGTTGATTGAGGAATAAAATAAACAATAATAAAGTAAATTTGAAGTACACTTAACTAAGAAAATGGCAATATACAATATTTTAAACAGTTCCAAATAATCTTAACTTAAATTCATATCTCTTCTCCCAAAACTGATCCACAACATTTGGATTTGAATCTGTAATCACACAAATCAGTGATGTTTCTTTAAGATTGCTTCAAGCCAAATCAGCAGCTTGCTTTTCAAAAGAGATTTTTTTATTACTCTACTTTCTCTCTCCACAGCTGCCAGACCTGCTGACTTTTCCAGTATTTTCTTTTTGGTCTCTGTTCAATTCATCTACTATCTCCTTATTTTCCATTATTAATTTCCCCAGGTTCGATTTCTATATAATGTTTGCTCATTTTTTTCTTTAATATATAGAAACTCCAAACTTCCAACATTCCATCCATCTCTGCATAATTGTTATGTTTGATACTATTTTTAACCTCTTTCTTTAAATTATAGATGCTGATATCTCCCTTTGGAATTTTTATTTCTCATTGGAATTATGTTTTAGCGCGACCTTCCAAAATGCATTACTTAATTTGTTCAGATTAAACTTCATCTATTATCTCTCCGCCCAAATCTCCAAATGATCTATATCCTGCTGTATCCTCTTTTGGTCCTCATTGCTATCTGCACAGCCACCAAGCTTTGTGTCGTGTGCAAACTTGCTAATCAAATCGGTTACATTTTCCTCCAAATCATTTGTATATATTACAAATAATCCTTGACCTGATTTGCTTGTTCATTTTATCTAGCTATCTTGTTGAACAATACAAAGTCCAAAAGACATGCTGGTTAGGTGTGTTGACCATGCTAAATCCTGTCTCAGTGTACCCGAACAGGTGGAGGAGTGTGGCAACTATGGAATTTTCACAGTAACTTCATTGCAGTGTTAATGTAAGCCTACTTGTGTCACTAATAAATAAACCTAAAATTGCCTGTTTCTGATTGGCTCCAGAACTAAGAAGTTGTTCTCTAAACATTCTATGAACTCTAGATTTAGGCTTGGTTTGCCAAGCCGACTATTCAAATCTACCTAGCAGTCTGCACTAACTCTCTGAAAGACCATTCCAAACAGGCCCTTCCCTCTGTCCTATCCCTGTAACCCTGCACACTTACCATGGCTAATCCACCTAACCTATATATCTTCAGACATTAAGGGCAATTCAGTATGGCCAATCCATTTAACCTGCACATCTTTGGACTGTGGGGGGAAATACATGCAGTGAATGTGCAAATTTCACACACACAGTCATCCGAACCTGGAATTGAACCTGCGACCCTGAAAGTGTGAGGTAGCAATCCTTGCCACAGTGCCACCATGCCATCCTTAAAAGCAGTTCAGACAAGTATTCTTATTTTCCTACTTTACTGGTGTTCCATGTTAAATTATACGAGACCATTTTAGTCCAGTGTTCTTATTTGCCCATTTCACCGTTTTTCCTTTCAGAATATTAAGATTAAAAGCCCCTTCCCCTTGCTTATTGCCATGCTTTTCTGCCAAGTTCCCATTATTTTTCTTTTAAATTCCATCCTACTCTGTGGTTACTGTTGGATGGCCTGTACACTACTTCCATAAGCGACTTTTTCATCCAACCCCTCACCTACGATGCCCACATTAAACCAAAACTTACTTGAAAGTCTCCAGTTCACTATGTCATTTGATTCACAAAAATCTGATCACTACACAATTTTTTGTGATCAGCCCCCCCTC
Organism: Sphyrna mokarran; assembly: GCA_024679065.1. Taxonomy (NCBI): domain Eukaryota; kingdom Metazoa; phylum Chordata; class Chondrichthyes; order Carcharhiniformes; family Carcharhinidae; genus Sphyrna; species Sphyrna mokarran. The sequence goes on from JAGIQG010000005.1 coordinate 8,209,809, forward strand.
ATCACACCCCCTCCCCCTCCCCCACCCCCCTCCTTATGTGCAATTGCTTGTAAGAATCATAAAATCAAGGGCCATAGGGGGCACTATTTCCATCACCAAACTGCCTTTGGAATTTTATCAAAAGCATCCATCCCTAACTTGGTCCAATTGAGGACCCGAAATGGCCATAATAATGCTCATTTGAGGATCTCATCTCACAGTCATTACTATTTTATCAGCATTAGTGGGTGCCCACATCATATGATGAGGCTGCCAGATGAACATCAGCTTGGCTGTCCACACTCAGCTGTCTGACACTTAACACCAGTGAAACATGACCCACCATCATACTACATGCCAACCTACTTATTCCAACCGCTTCCCTCTTGATCACAGTCACAAGTCTTTGCCAGTTAAACCCTCACACTTAGCTGCATTAACTATCTTTGTTGGAGGCTAGCTGTTGTGCCAACAAGGGCAATTTCTCCAGATGTTGCTGTGGGGACTGAAAAGCTGCCTGTCAGCTGATTGGCTCAAAATCTCAAGGAAGAGAAATTTCCTTTCACACGGGAGCAGATCTCTCAACCTGATCTCGTTATTCTCACAGGCTTCTCAATCTGTGTGGAACTGGGCTCTGAATTTTCATCATACAGTGGGGTCACTTCATTCATGCACATGTTGGTCTCTTGTTATAATTGTCCACAGATATAAACACTTGAGGAAAAGATAGAATGTTGAATTTTTGCAATTAGTTGGTGATGCTCTTATTTTCTTTCTCCCCAGAAAGGAACTGGGACTACTACAGAAACTGTATAGTTTGTATGATGCTGTGATGAATAATATCAATGGTTACTATGATATCCTATGGACTGACCTAGATATTGAGAAGATTAATGCTGAACTTTTGGAGTTTCAGAATAGGTAATTGAACTAACATTTTGATTAACTGAATTAACCAAATTAACTATTGGATAAAGAGTATGTTTAATTACACGCTCAATTATTTCACTATTTATTATGTTTGAGCACTCTGTGAAGTATATACCAATGAGCTTAACACATGGAATATCCCATTACAGTTTCACCAGTAAGGTGAGGGGAGAATGAATGTCCTTAACATCAAGGCAGCTTTTGATCGCATGTGGCAACAAGAAGCCTGAAAAAAATATAAGAATCAATGGAAATCAGGGGGAAAATTCTCCATTGGTTTGAATCATACCTATCACAAAAGAAGATAGTTGTGGCAGTTGATGGCCCAGGACATAATTGCAGGGGTTTGGCTTTGTTATTCTGTTATCATATTATTGTCGACTTATCTGCTTCACAAGATGCAAGGCACCAATCACTCATGAGGAAATGTGATAAATACAGTTGGATTCATTTATTTAAGAAGGGTAACAAGGATAATTCGGGTAATTGTAGGCTGGTGAGCTTGACATCCGTGGTAGGGAAATTATTGGAGAAGATCCTTAAAGATAGGATATATGCACATTTAGAACTGAATAATCTCATTAGCAATAGACAACATGGTTTTGTACGAGGGACGTCATGCCTCACAAATTTGATTGAGTATTTTGAGGAGGTGACAAAAATGATCGATGAAGGAAGGGCCGTGGATGTTGTCTATATGGATTTTAGTAAAGCATTTGACAAGGTCCTTCATGGCAGGCTGGTGCAAAAGATTAAATCTCACGGAATAAAAGGTGAGCTAGCTAGATGGGTGGAGAACTAGCTTGGCCATAGAAGACAGAGGGTAACAGTGGAGGGTTCTTTTTCTGGTTGGAGGTCTGTGACTGGTGGTGTTCCACAGGGCTCTGTACTGGGACCTTGCTGTTTGTGATATGTGTAAATGATTTGGAAGAAGATGTAGCTGGTGTGATCAGTAAATTTGCTGACAACACAAAGATTACTGGAGTTGCAGATAGTGATGAACATTGTCAGAGAATAAGTAGGATATAGATAGGCTGGAAAATTGGGCAGAGAAATGGCAGATGGGATTTAATCCAGATAAATGCAAAGTGATGCATTTCGATAGATCTAATGTAGGGGGGAGCTATACAATAAATGGCAAAACCATCAGGAGTATAGACACACAGAGGGACCTGGGTGTGCAAGTCCGCAGATCCTTAAAGGTGGCAGCACAGGTGGAGAGGGTGGTGAAGAAGGCATATGGCATGCTTGCCTTTATTGGATATAGCGTAGAGTATAAAATTTGGCATGAGATGTTGCAGTTATATAGAGTGTTGGTTAGGCCATATTTGGAGTACTGCATCCAGTTCTGGTTGCCACACTACCAGAAAGATGTGGAGGCTTTGGAGAGAGTACAGAAAAGGTTTACCAGGATATTGCCTAGTATGGAGGGTCTTGGCTATGAGGAGAGATTGGGTAAACTGGGGTTGTTCTCCCTGGAAAGACGGAGGATGAGGACCGACCTGATAGAGGTGTACAAAATTATGAAGGACATAAATAGGGTGAACAGTGGGAAGCTTTTTCCCAGTTGGAGGTGATGAACACAAGGGATCACAAGTTCAAAGGGAGGGGGCAATGTTCAACACAGATGTCAGGGGGACATATTTTACACAGAGGGTGTGAGGCCTGGAATGGACTGCCAAGCAAGGTGGTTGAGGTGAACATGATGGGATCATTTAAGACTTAGCCACATGAACAAAGTAGGAGTAGAGGAATACAAACAAATGGTCTAGTTGGGCACATGGGCGGTGCAGGCTTGGAAGGCCGAAGGTCCTGTTCCTCTACTGTATTGTTCTTTGTTCTTTGCTCTTTAAAACAAGGCACGTATAAAAAATGAAGACATCAGAAGTTCTCCTTTTGTAGTAATCAAATCAATTAAATTATCAAATTAAAGAATAACAAAAGATAATCAGAACTGCAGAAGAGGGGTGACCCACAAGATAGTCCTCCTCCCTTGTCACTTATCTCTGATTTGAGTGCCCAAAGATCAAGGCTGGGATTCTCACAAAAAGACTCTAACTGCCAAATTCACACAAAACCTGAAGTTAATGCTGTTGGTTTTTTCTGACCACTGCACAGTGCCCTAGCCTGAATCATGATAAAAATCTGAGGGTGGGACCTATTTCCACTGGAGAGGCTGGCAACATACAGCTGAGCAGCCCATTGAGTTTGTGTCGATATGTCATAACTTGAACTGACCAGTAATCGGGAGGCTGGCAGTGCGGGACTATTGTGCATGTGCTGATCTCCAATATGACAGATCCCACATTGCCAGCCTCCTGATTGCTGGCCAGCTCAATCGTTGCTCAGGCTCATGACACCGCATCACTGCCCCTTTGACCCCAACTCCCCCCATCCCCTCCTTCCCGATCCCTGGGTTTCCGGATACTCTGATGTAGAGATGCCGACGTTGGATTGGGGTAAACTCAGTAAATTCACAACACCAATTTTAAATCCAACCAATTTATTTGACAGTAAATCTGCGAGCTTACGACGCTATGCGCCTTCGACAGGCAAATGCAGTGTTCTGATCTGCAGAGGCACTCATATCCACACAGACAGTTACAGATTGCTGATTAGAATGCGAATCCTTACATCTAACATGTTAAAGTGGCTAACAATGTGTGTGAAGGGAATTTTGCTCAGATGAGGAGGATCATGACAGACCCCTCCAGACGCTGAAGGATGCCCTCGTGAGAACAGGATATGGCGCTCGACTCATCAATCGACAGTTTCAACGTGCCACAGCGATAAACTGCACTGACCTCCTCAGAAGACGAACACGGGACAAGGTGGACAGAGTACCCTTTGTTGTCCAGTACTTCCCCGGAGTGCAGAAGCTACGACATCTTCTCTGGAGTCTTCAACGTGTCATTGATGACGATGAACATCTCGCTAGGGCCATCCCCACCCCCCAACTTCTTGCTTTCAGACAACCGCACAACCTTAAACAGATCATTGTTCGCAGCAAACTACCCAACCTTCAGGAGAACAGTGACCACAATACCACACAACCCTGCCACAGCAACCTCTGCAAGACATGCCAGATCATAGACATGGACGACATCATCAAACGTGAGGATACCATTCACCAGGTACACGGTACATACTCTTGCAACTCGGCCAACGTTGTCTACCTAATACGTTGCAAGAAAGGATGTCCCGAAGCATGGTACATTGGGGAGACCATGCAGACACTACGACAGCGGATGAATGAGCATCGCTCAACAATCACCAGGCAAAACAGTTCCCTTCCTGTGGGCGAACACTTCAGCAGTCATGGGCATTCGGCCTCCGACCTGCGGGTAAATGTTCTTCAAGGGGGCCTTCGTGACACACGACAGCGCAGAGTTGCTGAGCAGAGACTGATAGCCAAGTTCCGCACACATGAGGACGGTCTTAACAGGGATCTTGGCTTTATGTCACACTATCTGTAACCCCCGTAACTTGCCTGGGTTAGCAAAAAACCTCACTTACTGTGCTGTCTGGAGAAAATACACAATTCTCTAACCAATGCTCAGGATTCCCTTCACACACATTGTTAGCCACTTTAACACTTGAATAGCAGGTTAGATGTAAGGATTTGCATTCTAATCAGCAATCTATAACTGTCTGTGTAGATATGAGTGCCTCTGCAGATCAGAACACTGCATTTGCCTGACGAAGGCGCATAGCATCGAAAGCTCGCGGATTTACTATCAAATAAATTGGTTGGATTTAAAATTGGTGTTGTGAAACTTTACTGAGTTTTCCGGATGTTTCCAGTCCAGTCCTGAACCAGCCACCCATCCCCAGTGGTCCCAATACCCACGCTAGATTGACCTATCCCACCAATCCTGCCTAGCTGGCTAGCTCGGTTCTCCAATAGGCCCTGCACTCCCCCCATCCCCAGCCTCACCTCTTTGGCACTGCCTGATGCCCAGTTGGGATTGTCAATGTGCCCCCTGGGTATTGCCAGGGACCAGGCTGGAAGATAAGCTGACAAAGCCCAGGGGACACTCCCCTTCATTCCTGACCTCCTGGGAGTCCTCAATGGACTCTCCCCCTTCACCAGCCACCAGCCACCAGTGAGGCCACCAGTTCCCCCTTAGTGGGGAGCTGTTGTAAATCCTGCTGGATTGCAATACCACTAGCGGGGTGGGGAGAGGCTAGTGGGCTCACAAGTAAGATGTAAATGCTCATTTGAATATTTAAAGTTGATGATGCCAGAAATCCAGCAGCTGGAGACACACAGAAACTATGGCACCAAATGGTGAGCCCACAAAACAGCCTCTACTTATGTTTTCCAGCCCACTGCACTGCTGTAGCTGAGAGAATTATCCCAGGAGTATGGGGATAAAATGTCACAGAAAAAGAACTAAGATATTTTTTAGAAAGCTAAAAAGCCACCGATAACTTACATCTCAAAACCTTGACAAAGGGTCATCTGGACTTGAAGCGTCAGCTCTTTTCTCTCTTTACAGATGCTGTCAGGCCTGCTGAGATTTGCCAGCATTTTCTCTTTTGATTTCAGATTTGCATAATTTGTTTATCAATTCAGCACTGCAGAGAGAACCCCTTTTCAGGAGTTTGCATAATATTTAAAGTTATATTCAATCTATTTCCAATTTCACGTGGCGGAATATGTGACTCCCCCCATTATAGACTTGCTGTTATACTTCCATAAATTGATTTTATAATATTGTGAAAACAATTTTTGCAGTCACGATTTTTTCACTTCTGCCCTCCAAGACACTCACGAGTAATGGAAAACCCACCTTTGTGTTTGCTACTCCTAATTATTTTCTCTTTCAATATTTCAGAATCTTTTATAAAGATTCTAAAAGTTCCTCAAGATGTATATTAATCCAATTAATCTATGATTATCTGAGTTAACTTTGTATCTGTTTTTGATCTCAGCACTCACGTTCTTCACAGATTCCTGATAAATGTATGATAAATCATATTTCAGAAACTTTAACACATTTTAGGTTGACCATGTGATTCATTCTTCAATTGGACTATTTCTAGGTGCCGTAGGTTGCCCAAAGGCTTGAAGGAATGGCAGGCATTTCTGGATCTAAAGAAGAAAATAGATGATTTCAGTGAATCGTGTCCCCTCCTGGAAATGATGTCCAGCAAGTCAATAAAACCAAGACACTGGGATCGGATATCTGAAGTAACAGGGCATACATTTAATGTAGCATCAGAAACGTTCTCTCTGAAAAATGTTATGGATGCTCCACTGCTTCATTTCAAGGATGAAATTGAGGTAAAATGAGCCATTGAGAGGGTAGTGGGTGCCTGGAATGCATTGCCAGGGGAGGTAGTAGAAGGAGATATGGTAGTAACTATTAAGGGGCATCTTAACAAATACATGAATAGGATAGAAATAGAGGAATGTGGTCCCCGGAAGGATAAGGGGTTTTAGTTCAGTCTGGCAACATGGTCGGTGCAGGCTTGGAGGGCGAAGGGCCAGACCCTGTGCTGTAATTTTCTTTGTTCTTTATTCTGTGTTCTTTGTTCATTATAAAAAGCAGAGAAACGGTTCCTCAATTTCCCATTCAGCAAGATTATGGCAGACCTGAACCATGGTGTCTTTCCTTGTTGGTTTCTAAACTCTGTCCAATTGTTTGATCTAGAACATAGAACATAGAACAATACAGCACAGAACAGGCCCTTCGGCCTTCGATGTTGTGCCGACCAAAATAAAAAGCAATGCCCCTCCTAACTAAACCATTCCCTTCTCTTCCATATACTTATCAATTAACCTCTTAAACGCCACCAAACTTGGCGCATCTACAACAGCTGCAGGCAGGGCATTCCACTCCCTAATCACTCTTTGAGTAAAGAACCTACCTCTGATATCCGTCCTATAACTCATACCCCTTAATTTAAAGCTGTGTCCCCTCGTGCTAGCATTCTCCATCCTAGGAAAAAGGCTATCACTGTCCACCCTATCTAAACCTCTAATCATCTTATATGCTTCAATAAGATCCCCTCTTAGCCGCCTCCTTTCTAACGAAAACAACCTCAAATCCTTCAACCTCTCTTCATAGGACCTGCCCTCCATACCAGGCAACATCCTGGTAAACCTCCTCTGTACCCTCTCCAATGCCTCCACATCTTTCTTATAATGTGGGGACCAGAACTGCACACAATACTCCAAGTGCGGCCGCACTAGAGTTTTGTACAGTTGCAACATGATGCTGCGGCTCCTAAATTCAATCCCCCTACCAATAAAAGCTAAGACTCCATATGCCTTCTTAACAACTTTATCCACTTGACTGCCTACTTTCAGGGATCTATTGACACATACACCAAGATCCTTCTGTTCCTCAACACTATTAAGAGCCCTACCATTAGCCCTATACTCTACACATTTATTGTTCCTGCCAAAGTGCATTACCTCACACTTTTCCACATTAAACTCCATTTGCCACCTCTCGGCCCAGCTCTGCAACTTGTCCAAGTCACTCTGTAAACTAAAACACCCCTCTTCACTATCTACCACACCACCAACTTTAGTATCATCTGCAAATTTACTGATCCATCCCTCAATACCCTCATCCAGATCATTTATAAAAATTACAAACAGCAGGGGCCCCAAAACAGACCCCTGAGGCACACCACTTGTCACCGAACTCCACGATGAATATCTCCCATCAACCACCACCCTCTGTCTTCTATCTGCCAGCCAATTCCTAATCCAATTAGCTAAATCACCCTCTATTCCACACATCTGCATTTTCTGTAGAAGTCTTCCATGGGCCACCTTATCAAAAGCCTTACTAAAGTCCATATATACTACATCAACCGCCTTACCCCCATCCACCTCTCTGGTCACTTTCTCAAAAAACTCAATGAGGTTAGTAAGGCATGACCTACCCTTCACGAAACCATCAGTAATCTATCAGTAATCTTTGCAATACTATACATTTCTTCCTTTATCTGTAACTCCCTCAATTAACCATAAATGGTGCATCCTTCTCATAGAGTATTTCTTTTTCATTGGGCCGAAGGGCCTGATTCCTGTGCTGTTTTTGTTCTTTGTTCTATCACCGAATCCCTACATTGTAGAAGAGACCATTTAGCCCATTGGCTCTATATTGACTCTCTGGCACAGTATCTCACCTCTCCCTCGCTCTATCCCTGTAACCCCACACATTTACCACGGCTTATCCATCAAACGGACATATCTTGGGATGCAAAGATACAATCCTGCCTGGCCATTTCACCTAACCTGAACATTTTTGGATTTTTGAGATTTTCAAAATACCTCCTTCACACAAGAGCAAAAAATTAGAAGCAGGATGACATTTGGCCATGAAAGCCTTCTCTGGCATTCAGTAAATTCATGCCTGAACTGATTGTGACATCAACTCCACTTTCCCCCTGTCCTCCCCCATAGCCCTTGACACCCCAAAATCTAACTCAACTTTGAATATTTTATTACTCATTCATGTGACATGGACGTTGCTAGCCAACAAATATTAGAACATAGAACATAGAACATAGAACAATACAGCACAGAACAGGCCCTTCGGCCCTCGATGTTGTGCCGACCAAAATAAAAACAATGCCCCTCTAACTAAACCATTCCCTTCTCATCCATATACTTATCAACTAACCTCTTAAACCCACCAAACTTGGCGCATCAAACAGCTGAGGCAGGGCATTCCACTCCCTAATCACTCTTTGAGTAAAGAACCTACCTCTATATCCGTCCTATAACTCATACCCCTTATTTAAAGTGTGTCCCCTCGTGCTAGCTTTTCCATCCTAGGAAAAAGCTATCACTGTCCACCCTATCCAACCTCTAATTATCTTATATGTTCAATAAGATCCCCCCTTAGCCGCCCCTTTCTAACGAAACACCTCAAATCCTTCAACCTCTCTTCATAGGACCTGCCCTCCATACCAGGCAACATCCTAGTAAACCTCCTCTGTACCCCTCCATGCCTCCACATCTTTCTTATAATGTGGCGCCAGAACTGCACACAATCTCCAAGTGCGGCCGCACTAGAGTTTTGTACAGCTGCAACATGATGCTGCGGCTCCTAAATTCAATCCCCCTACCAATAAAAGCTAAGACTCCATAAGCCTTCTTAACAACTTTATCCACTTGACTATTGCCCATCCCTACTTGGCCTATGTACTGTGGGTTGACCCACAATGCCAATAAAGAGGGAATTCCAGGATTTTGACTCTACGACTGCATAGGAACGGTGATACATTTCCAAGTCAGGTCGGTGAGTGGCTTGGAGAGGAACTTGCAGATGTTGGTGTTCCATGTATCTGCTGACCTTGTTCTTCTGGGTGAAAGTAGCATGGATTAGAAGGTGCAGTCTAAAGATCTTTGGTGAATTGCTTTAGACGATAAATAAACAATAAGGCAGAAAATACTGCTGCTACTGATCTTCAGTGGTGGAGAGAGTGGCACGTCCACAAACATCCAATCAAGCAGGCTGCTTTGTCCTGGATGGTATCAAGCTTCTTGAGTATTGTTGGAGCTGCACTCATCCAGGTAAGTGGGGTATAATCTGTCACACTCCTGACTTGTGTCTTGTAGATACTGGATAGGCTTTATAGACAGGAGCTGAGTTGTTCACCACAATATTCCTGGCCACTGATCTGCTCTTGTAGCCACTGTGTTTATGTGGTGAGTCCAATTGAGTTTCTGTCAATAATAACCCCAAGGATTTTGACAGTGGGGGATTCAGTGATGGTAACACCATTGAATATATGGAGCTGCAGCAAGAGTATCTCTTATTGGTGATGGTCATGGCCTGGCATTTGTGTGACATGAATGTTACTTGTCACTTATCAGCACAAGCCTGGATACTGTCCAGATCTAATTGCATTTTAACATGGACTGCTTCAGTATCTGAGGAATGGTACGAACATTGTGCAATCATAGAAACATATGAACTATAACCAGGAATAGGTCATTTGATCCTTCGAGCCAACTCGACCATTCATTTTGATCATGGCTGATCACTGAATTCAATAAGTGTCTGAGTAACCACCTCCCTCAATTTACATCCATTCAAGTTATAATCTATCTTCCTTTTATTGCTACCAAAGTGGATAATCTCACATTTATCCACATTATACTGCATCTGCCATGCAGATGCCCAAACACTCAGCCTGCCCAATCATAGTGAAGCATCTCTGCATCTTCGTCACGTTTACCCTCCCACCCAACTTTGTATCATCTGCAAACTTAGAGATTATACATTCAGTTTCCTCTTCCAAATCATTAACATATAATCTGAACAGTTGGGGTCCTAGCATAGATCCTTGTGGAACCCCACTAGTCACTGGCTACCAATCAAAAAAAGACCCATTTATGCCAATTCTTTGCTCCTATCATTGGCGAATATCCCCACTTTTGACCTTATGATGGAGGGAAGGTCATTGATGAAGCAGCTAAAGATGGTTAGGCCTAGAAAACTACCCTGAGAGGTTCCTGCAGAGATGTCCTGGAGCTGAGATGACTGACTGTCCACAACTATCTTTCAACATACCTGGTTTGACACCAATCAGTGGAGTGATTTCCCTCTGATACACAGTCATTCCAGTTTTGCTAGAGCTCCTTGGTGTCACATTTAGTCGAATGTGACCTTGATTTCAAAGGCTGTCACTCATCTCATCTCTGGAATTCAGCTCTTTTGTCTATGTTTGAACCAACGTTGTAATGAGGTTAGGAGCTGAATGACCCTGACGAAACCCAAACTAGGCATCACTGAATAGGTTAATGCTGAGCAAGTGCTGCTTGATAGCACTGCTGAAGACTTCTTCCATCATTTTACTGATGATCAAGAGTAAACTGATTGGATGGTAATTGGTTGGGTTAGATTTGTCCTTTTTTGTGTATAGGACATACCTGGGCAATTTTCCACATTGTTGGGGAAATGCCTGTGCTGTAACTGTACAAAGAGCTTGGTTAGAGGAGCAGCAAGCTCTGGAGCAAAAGTCTACTATTGCCAGAATGTTTTTGTGGCCCATTGGCTTTGCAGTACAGTACCCAGTGACTGCATTGTTTCTTAATATCACACAAAGTGAATCAAATTGGATGGACACTGGCATCCAAGATGCTACCGACCACTGGAGAAGGCAAAAGTGAATCATCCATTTGGCATTTCTTGCTGAAGGTTTTTGTGAATGCTTCAGCCTTATCTTTTGCACTGATGAATTGGGCTCCTCCATCATTGAGTTTGGGGATATTTGTGAAGCCTCCTCCTCCAGTGAGTTATTCAATTGTCCACCACTCTCATGACGGAATGTGCCAGGACTGAAGAGTGTAGATCTGATCCCTGGTTGTGCGATTGCTAAGCTCTGTTTACCACTTACTATTTATGTTGTTTGGAAGAAACTTAAATCTTGATCAGTTGGGCCAGTGGATTGATAAATGACAGATAGAGTTTAATTTAGATAAATGCGAGATGATGCATTTTGGTAGATTGAACCAGGGTTGGACTTAGTTAACGGTAGGGTGTTGCGGACAGTTATAGAACAAAGAAATCTAGGGCTACAGATTCATAGCTCCTTGAAAGTTGAGTCATAAATGGACAGAATGGTGAAGTACGCATTCGACATGCTTGTTTTAATTGGTCAGACCATTGAATACAGCACTTCGGATATCTTGTCGAAGTTGCACAAGACATTTGTAAGGCCACACTTGGAATACTGTGTGCATTTCTGTCACCCTATTATAGTAGAGTTTAATAGTAAACTCACCTGATGAAGAAGCAGCACTCTGAAAACTCGTGCTACCAAATAAACCTGTTGGATTTTAACCTGTTGTGCGACTACTTATAGTGCCCACTCCAGTCCAATGCCGGCAACTCCACATTGTTATTATTAAATTAGAAAGAGTGCAGAAAAGACTTTCTTGGTTGCTACCGGTAGTTGATGGCTTGAATTGTGCAGAGAATCTGGATAGATTTTTTTTCCTGAATGTAGGAGGCTTGGGGATGAATTTATAGAAGTGTATAAAATAATGAGGGGCGTAAATCAGCAAGATAGTTAACATCTTTTCCCAACAGTGGGGTATCTAAAACTAAAGGGCATAGACTTGCGGAGAGTTATAGAACAATGAGGAGATACAAAAAGGTCCAATGGCAATTTTTTTCACACAGAAGGTAGTCAGTGTCTGGAACAAGCTGCTAGAGGTAGTAATAGAGTGGTAGAATTTTGTCTTCTAAAATGCATTTAGGTTGTTATGTGGGTAAAATCGAAGGATTTGGGCCAAACACGGGCAATTGGGACTAGCTTAGTGGTTAAAAAGAAATGGGATGGACAAGTTGCCCCGAGGGGCCTGTTTCCACACTATAAATATCAATGACTCTGACTCTGAAAATATGTGCAGGAGTAGACAATTTGGCTCTTCAAGTCTGCACCAACGTTCAATATGATCATGGCTATTCATACCCATTCAGTATATCCCACCCCATTTTGTCTCCATATCCTTTGATTCCTTTAGCCACAAGGGTCATGTTCAGCTCCCTCTGGAACATATTAATGGACTGGCCTCAACAGCTTTCTGTCGTAGAGAATTCTACAGGTTCACAACTGAGTGAAGAAGTTCTTCCTCATCTCAGTCTTGAATGGCTTACCCCTTATTCTTAGATTGTGACCCCTAGTTCTGCATTTCCCCAACATCAGGCACATTTTTCCCACATCTAGCCTGTCCATTCCCATTAGGATTTTATATATTTCTATGAGATTCCCTCTCATTCTTCTAAATTCCAGTGAGTACAAGCCCAGTCAATCCAGCCTGTCTTCATATTATATGTCTTGCCATTCCAGGAATCAGTCTGGTGAACTTTCACTGGACTCCCTCAAGTAGCAAGAATGTCCTTCCTCAGATTAGGAGACCAAAACTACACAGTACTCAAGGTTTGGCCTCATCAAGGCCAGTGTAACTGCAGCAAGACATCCTTACTCCTATACTCAAATCCTCTGGCTATGAAAGCCAACATACCATTAGCTTTCCTCAGTGCCTGCTGTACCGTGCCAACCTTCAGTGACTGTTCCACCATGATACCCAGGTCTATTGCACTTTGCCTTTTCCTAAACTGCCACCCTTCCAAAAATAATCTTCCTTCCTGTATTTGCCACCAAGGTGGATAACCTCACGTTTATCCACATTGTCTGCATTTGCCAAGGATTTTCTCTTGGAGCCAGCCTGTGCAACTCACCTTGCAGCTCCTGAGCATCATCCTCACAGTATACACTGCCAGCCAGCTTAGTGTCGTCTACAAATTTGAAGATATTGCAGTTAATTCCTTCATCCAAATCATTGATGTATACTGTGAATATCTGGGGTCCCAGCACTGAACCCTGTGGTACCCAACTTGTCACTGTCTGCCATTCCGAAATGAACCCATTTATTTCCACTTTCTACTTCCTGTCTGCCAACCAATTCTCTGTTCACATCAACACATTATTACCAATACCAAGAGCTTTACTTTTGATCATTAATCTCTTGTGTGGAAACTTGTCAAAAGTCTTTTGAAAATCCAGACACACAACATCCACTGGTTCAGGCTTGTCAGCTCTACTGGTCACATGCTCAAAAAATTTCAGAAGATCTGTCAAGCATGATTTTCCTTCAGTGAAACCATGCTGACATTGACTGATCCTGTCTCCACTTCCCAAATGATTTTTGATTTGATTTGATGTATCTTTGTCACATGTATTAGTATACAATGAGAAGTATTGCATGCTATGTAGATAAAACATACCATTCATAGAAGAAAATGAGAAAAAGAGTAAGAATGCAGAATGTAGTGTTACAGTCATAGCTAGCGTGCAGAGAAAAATCAACTTAATGCAAGGTAAGTCCATTCAAGAGCCTGATGGCAACAGGGAGGAAGCTGTTCTTGAGTTGGTTGGTATGTGACGCCAGACTTTTGTATCTTTTCCCCAACGAAAGAAGGTGGAAGAGAGAATGTTTGGGGTGTGTGGGGCCCTTAATTATGTTGACTGCTTTGCTGAGGCAGCAGGAAGTACAGTTGGGAGGCTGGTTTGCTGAATGGATTGGGCTACATTCATGACCTTTTGTAGTTTCTTGCGATCTTGGGCAGAGCAGGAGCCATACCAAGTTATGATACAACCAGAAAGAATACTTTCTGTGAAGGTTGGTGAGAGTCAAAGTTGACATGCTGAATTACCTTAGTCTTCTGAAAAGTGGAGGTGTTGGTGGGTTTCCTTAACTATAGTTCAGCATGGCGGGGACCAGGACATGTTGTTGGTGATCTGGACGCTTAAAAACGTGAAGCTTTCTGTTCAGTTATTGCATCCTTAATAATTGACTCCTGCATTTTCCCCATGATCAATGTCAGGATAACTGGTCTATATGTTTTCTTTCTCCCTCCTTTTTTAAAACATTGGGTTACATTAGCTACTGTACAATCCACTCCCAGACTCTAGAATGCTGGAAAATGATAACTAATCACTAGCCTTTCATCATTGACTACTGGGCGTCACCTGGGCGACTGAGCAGTCTACCTGGGTGACTAAGCAGTCCTCTTCAGGAACACACTGCTCACTTCTGTAGAATGAGGAAGGGGCTACAAAAGGTGCCTTAAACATTATCTGCTTCACTGCACCATGGCCAGTTTACTGCAGCTGGCTGGGATCCCATCTTGTGGTCAAACAAACAAAATAAAACACAAGGTGACACCACTCACCATTGGCACTTGGAACGTGCGCCCGCTTTTGGACAACCCTACAGCAGATAGACCTCAGAGAAGAACAGCCTTAGTTGCCAGAGAGCTTGCAAGGTACAACATTGACATTGCAGCCCTGAGCAAAACTCGTCTTGCCAACATAGGTCAGTTGACTAAAACAGGAGGTTGATACACTTTTTTTTTTTGGAGCAGTCGAGGTAGCGATGAGCGTTGTGATGCTGGAGTTGGATTCGCCGTCAGGAGTCACCTTGTTCAGAAACTTGATAGTCTATCCAATGGTGTGAATGACCGGCTTATGACATTACAGCTTCCGCTACAGAACAGAAGTCAAGCCACCCTGTTCAGTGCCTATGCCCCCACAATGAACAAATGGATGAGATGAAAGGCAAGTTCTACGAAGAACTAAACGCCCTACTATCAGCAGTGAGCAATACCGACAAGCTGATCTTGCTTGGCGATTTCAATGCAAGAATAGGGTGTGACTCTGCAATCTGGCAGGGAGTCACTGGGATGCACGGAGTGGGCAAGTGTAACAGTAATGGCCGACTCTTACTGAAGACCTGTGCAGTACACAACCTCCTCATCACCAACACAACCTTCCATCTGCCTACCCGTAACAAGACCTCCTGGATGCACCCCCGCTCTAAGCATTGGCATCTTAGCGACTATGTCATTGTCAGGAGAAAAGACAGTAAGAATTTAGCAACACCAATTTTAAATCCAACTGATTTATTTGATAGTAAAATTGCAAGCTTTCAACACTCTGTCGTGTCTTCGTCAGGCAAATGCAGTGTTCTGGTCTGCAATAGCACACATCAGCACAGACAGCCATAGATTGCTGATTAGAATGCGAATACTTACATCTAACCTGCTATTCAATTGTTAAAGTGGCTAACAATGTGTGTGAAGGGAATCCTGAGCATTGGTTAGAGAATTGTGTATTTTCTCCAGACAGCACAGTAAGTGAGGTTTTTTGCTAACCCAGGCAAGTTACGGGGGTTACAGATAGTGTGTCATGAAGCCAAGATCCCTATTAAGACCGTCCTCATGTGTGCGGAACTTGGCTATCAGTCTCTGCTCAGCGACTCTGCGCTGTCGTGTATCACAAAGGCCCCCTTGAAGAACATTTACCCGCAGGTCGGAGGCCGAATGCCCATGACTGCTGAAGTGTTCGCCCACAGGAAGGGAACTGTTTTGCCTGGTGATTGTTGAGCGATGCTCATTCATCCGCTGTCGTAGTGTCTGCATGGTCTCCCCAATGTACCATGCCTCGGGACATCCTTTCTTGCAACGTATTAGGTAGACAACATTGGCCGAGTTGCAAGAGTATGTACCGTGTACCTGGTGAATGGTATTCTCATGTTTGATGATGTCAAGCTATTACCAAAGTGAAAGAGACTGTTCTGAGAGATTTCCTCTTTGACAATGACTGCACCCTGTATGCTGGCTCAGAGCCAGAGATGTAAGTCAGTATGGACAAATTTTCCATGGCTTGTGACAACTTTGGACTCACCATCAACATTAAAAAGACTGAAATGATGCACCAGCCTGCTCCTTGTGCACTGTATACAGAACCCACAATCACAATCAAAAGGCAGAAACTACAGGCAGTGGACCAGTTCACTTATCTTGGCAGCACCCTCTCCCAAGCAGTGACTGTTGATGCAGAAGTTAACTGCAGAATAGCAAAGCCACGTTCTGTTTCCAGCAAACTGTGTTCCAGTGTATGGGAATGTTGAGGAATCAGCCCAGCAACAAAACTGAAGGCCGTGGTACTCACTACCCTCATGTATGCCTGTGAAACGTGGACTGTGTATCGAAGGCATGCAAGACAACTCAATCATTTCCACATAACTTGTGTTCACAGAATATTACGCATTTGTTGCCGAAACAAAATACCAGACACTGAAGTTCTCTCTAGAGTAAGTCTACCATTAATCCACATGCTGCTGATGAAAGCACAGACCCAGTGGGCAGGTCATGTCATTCATATAACAAATGTGTAGAGTATAGGGCTAATGGTAGGACTCTTAATAGTGTTGATGAACAGAGGGATCTTGGTGTATGTGTGCATGGATCCCTGAAAGTTGGCAATCAAGTCGATAAGGTTGTTAAGAAGGCATACGGAGTCTTAGCTTTTATTGGTAGGGGGATTGAATTTCGGAGCCGCAACGTCATGTTGCAACTGTACAAAACTCTAGTGCGGCCGCACTTGGAGTATTGTGTACAGTTCTGGTCCCCGCATTATAAGAAAGATGTGGAGGCATTGGAGAGGGTACAGAGGAGGTTTACCAGGATGTTGCCTGGTATGGAGGGCAGGTCTTATGAAGAGAGGCTGAGGGATTTGAAGTTGTTTTCGTTAGAAAGAAGGCGGCTAAGAGGGGACCTTATTGAAACATATAAGATGATTAGAGGTTTAGATAGGGTGGACAGTGATAGCCTTTTTCCTAGGATGGAGAAAGCTAGCACGAGGGGACATAGCTTTAAATTAAGGGGTGGTGGTTTTAGGACAGATGTCAGAGGTAGGTTCTTTACCCAGAGGGTGGTAAGGGTATGGAATGCCTTGCCTGCGTCAGTTGTAGATGCGCCAAGTTTGGTGGCGTTTAAGAGGTTAGTAAATAAGTTTATGGATGAAAGGGGAATGGTTTAGGTTAGAGAGTCACTGCTTGTTCCTAATTGGCCTGTTCTGCGCTGTAATGTTCTAATTTCTATGTTCTATATATCAGATGAGCACATACCCAAACAGCTCCTTTTTGGGGAACTCTCTGCTGGAAGACATTCACCTGGAGGGCAGAAGAAACGTTTCAAAGGCACACTCAAATCCTCTCTGAAGTCGCTTGACATTGACACGACCAACTGGGAAACGCTGGCACAAAACTGCCCTACTTGGCATTGCCTCATTCACAAAGGCTGTCAAGCTCAGGAAACAAGGTGTATTGCAGAAGCAGAACTTAAGCACGAGCTGTGCAAGTCCAGAGTCACCAGCACAACAACTACAGTGACTACACAAGTCTGTCCATTATGTGCCAGGACATTCCTTGCCTGAATTGGCCTGATCAGTCATCTTCAGACATACCACAACCAGCCTTAAAATGACTAATGGTGTCGAGGTCCTCATCGATGATGATGGACGAGCAACAATAAATCCGGATGGAATTTATCCCAGGTTTCTCTGGGAGGCTAGAGAGGACATTGCAAAGCCTTTGGCTTTGATCTTCATTCGTCGTTGGCTACAGGTGTAGTGCCAGAAGACTGGAGGATGGCAAATGTTGTCCCCTTGATTCAGTAGGAGAGTACAGACCATCCTGCAAATTATAGACCAAGTGAGCCTTACATCTGTTGTGGGGAAAGTTTTGGAAAGAATTATAAAGGATAGGATTTATAGTTATTTGGAAAGAAATGAATTGATTAGGGATAGTCAACATGGATTTGTGAAGGGAAGGTTGTGCCTCACAAACCTTTGAGTTTTTTTGAAAAGGTGACCAAAGAGGTGGATAAGGGTAAGGCAGTTGATGTGGTGTATATGGATTTTAGCAAAGTGTTTGATAAGGTTCCCCATGGAAGACCACTGCAAAAAATGCAGATGCATGGGGTTGAGGGTGATTTAGCAAATTGGCTAGCTGATAGAAGAGGGTGGTGGTTAATGGGATATATTCAACCTGGAGTTTAGTTACTAATGGTGTACCTCAGGGATCTGTTTTGGGGCCAATGTTGTTTGTTATTTTTATAAATGACCTGGATGAGGGTGTAGAGGGATGGGTTAGTAAATTTGCTGACGACACCAAAGTCGGAGGAGTTGTAGACAGTGAGGATGGATGTTACAGTTTGCAGAGGGACATAGATAAGTTGCAGAGCTGGGCCGAGAGGTGGCAAATGGAGTTTAATGTGGAAAAGTGTGAGGTGATTCACTTTGGTAAGAAGAATATAGGGCTAATGGTAGGACTCTTAGTAGCATAGATGAGCAGAGAGATCTCGGTGTACAGGTGCATAGATCCCTGAAAGTTGGTACTCAAGTTGATAAGATTGTTAAGAAGGCATATAATGCGTTAGCATTTATTGGTAGAGGAATTGAATTTCGGAGCCAAGACGTCATGTTGCAACTGTACAAAACTCTGGTGAGGCTGCACTTGGAGTATTGTGTATAATTTTAGAACATAGAACATTACAGCACAGAACAGGCCCTTCGGCCTTCGATGTTGCGCCGACCAATATAAAAAGCAATGCCCCTCCAAACTAAGCCATTCCCTTCTCTTCCATATACTTATCAACTAAATAAAATAAAACTAAATAAAACTAAATAGTTTTGGTCGCCACATTATAAGAAAGATGTGGAATCATTGGAAAGGGTGCAAAGGAGGTTTACCAGGATGTTGCCTGGTATGATGGGTAGGTCTTATGAGGAAAGACTAAGGGACTTGAGGTTATTTTCATTAGAGAGAAGAAGGCTAAGAGGTGACCTAGTTGAATCATATACGATGATCAGAGAGTTAGATAGGGTGGATAGTGAGAGCCTTTTTCCTCGGATGAAGATGGATAACACGAAGGGACATAGCTTTAAATTAAGGGGTGGTAGTTATAGGATGGGTGTTAGAGGTGGCTTCTTTACTCAGAGGGTAGTAAGGGTGTGGAGTGCCCTGCCTGCAGCAGTTGTGGACTCGCCAAGTTTAAGGGTGTTCAAATGGTCAGTGGATAGGCATATGGATAGCATTGGAATAGTTTGGGTTAGAGAGTCATAAAATTGGTTTGCTGCTTATCCTAGTCATACCATCAAAGTTATTTTTCTTCAGTTTCAGGACTCTAGTCTCAGCTTTAGCTCTGCCATTCTCCATCTTTACTATCCTACAGTCACTCTTCCCCACAAGTTTATCAATCTTATCAACCTTATCAATCTGGATGCCAACTTTCAGAGATCTATGCATATGTACACCGAAATCTCTTTGCTCATCCATAATACCAAGAATTCTTCCATTAGCCCCATACTCTGTAATCCTGTTACTCTGTTCGAAGTGAATCACCTCACATTTTTCTGCATCAAACTCCATTTGCCACCTCTCAGCCCAGCTCTACAGCTTATCTATGTCTCTCTGCAAACTGTAACATCCATCCTCACTGCCTACAACTCTCCCAACTTTAGTGTCATCTGCAACTTTACTAACCCATCTTTCTACACCGTCATCTAAGTCATTTATAAAAATGACAACAGTAGTGATCCCAAAACAGATCCCTGTGGTACACCACTAGTAACTGAACTCCAGGTTGAATATTTCCCATTAACCACCACCCTCTGTCTTCTTTCAGCTAGCCAATTCCTGATCCAAACCGCTCAATCACCCTCAATCCCATGCATCCATATTTTCTGCAGTAGCTTATCATGGGGAACCTTATCAAACGCTTTGCCGAAATCCATATACACCACATCAACTGCTTTACCCTTATCCATCACTTTGGTCACCTTCTCAAAGAATTAATAAGATTTGTGAAGCACAACCTATTCTTCACAAAACTAGGGATAGTGTTGACCATTCCTAATCAAATTATTTCTCTCTAGAAGAAAAGAAAGGTGTATAAAAGGTTCAGAGAGCTAGGAGATGTTAGGGATCTAGAGGAGTATAAGGTGTGTAGAAGGAAGCTTAAAAAGGAAATTAGCAGAGCCAGAAGGGGTCATGAGAAGGCCTTGGTAGATAAGATTAAGGAGAATCCCAAGGCCTTCTACAAATATGTGAAAAGTAAAAGGATGAGAAGAGAAGGGATAGGACCTATAAAAGGTGAAGGGGGAAAGATCTGTGTGAATCCAGAAGAAATGGCAGAGGTGCTTAACGAGTACTTTGCCTCGGTATTCACAGTGAAAAGTGAACTGGGAGATTGCACTGCAGGTTTGAGGCATACGGAAAAGATTGAGTCTGTGGATGTTAGGAAAGAGGATGTGTTAGACAAGATAGACAAGTCGCCGGGACCTGATGGAATGTACTCCAGGTTATTGTGGGAGGTGAGGGAAGTGGTTGCAGAGCACGTGGTGATGACATTTGCGTCGTCCATGGAAATGGGAGAGGTTCCGGAAAATTGGAGGATTGCGGATGTGGTTCCTATCGTTAAGAAAGGGAACAGGGATAGTCCAGGAGATTACCGACCGGTGAGTCTGACTTCAGTGGTTGGTAAGCTGATGGAGAGGCTTCTGAGGGACAAGATTTATGAACATTTGGAGAAGTTTTGACTGATTAGAAATAGTCAGCATGGTTTTGTCAAGGGCAGGTCATGCCTTACGAGCCTAGTTGAGTTCTTCGAAAATGTGACTGAACACATTGACGAAGGAAGAGCGGTGGACATAGTGTACATGGACTTTAGTAAGCCATTTGATAAGGTCCCCCATGCAAGGCTTCTGGGGAAGGTGAGAGGGCATGGGATCCAAGGGGCTTTGGCCTCATGGATCCAGAACTGGCTTGCCGGCAGAAGGCAGAGAGTGGTTGTGGATGGGTCTTGTTCTGCATGGAGGTCGCTAACCAGTGGAGTGCCTCAGGGATCTGTTCTGGGACCCCTCCTGTTTGTCGTTTTCATAAATGATCTGGATGAGGAAGTGGAGGGATGGATTAGTAAGTTCACCGACGATACAAAGGTAGGTGGTGATATAGATGGTCTGGAGGGATGTCAAAAGTTGCAGCGGGACATAGACAGGATGCAAGACTGGTCGGAGAAGTGGCAGATGGACTTCAACGCGGATAAATGTGTAATGGTCCATTTTGGCAGGAATAATGGGATGAAGGAGTACAATATAAGGGGTAGGAGTCTTAGCTGTGTTGTAGAGCAGAAGGATCTCGGGGTCCGGGTCCATAGGACTCTTAAATCGGCCTCGCAGGTGGAGGAAGTGGTCAAGAAGGCGTACGGTGTACTGGCCTTCATTAATCGAGGAATAGAGTTTAGGAGTCAGGAGGTAATGATGCAGCTCTATAAGACTCTTGTCAGACCCCAGTTGGAGTATTGTGCGCAGTTCTGGTCACCTCATTATAGGAAGGATGTAGAGGCTATTGAGAGAGTTCAGAGGAGATTTACAAGGATGCTGCCTGGATTGGGAGGCAGGCCTTATGAAGATAGGTTGAGGGAGCTGGGACTCTTCTCACTGGAGAGACGTAGATTGAGAGGCGACCTGATAGAGGTTTATAAAATGTTGAGAGGGATAGATAGGGTGGACTCTCAGAGACTATTTCCCCGAACTGAAATGGTCACTACAAGAGGACACAGATTTAAGGTGCAGGGAAGCAAATACAGAGGGGATGTTAGGTGTAAGTTTTTTTCACTCAGAGGGTGGTGAGTGAATGGAATCAGCTGCCGTCGGAGGTTGTTAAGGCAAACTCACTGGGGTCTTTTAAAAGACGTCTGGATGAGAATATGGAAAAGAATAGGATAGGGGGTTATAGATAGGTCTGTGGATTGGTAGATGTGATCGGCGCAACTCGTGGGCCGAAGGGCCTGTTTGTGCTGTATTGTTCTATGTTCTATGTAGATGGAGAACACTATCCAAAGATCAGAGGCTGAATACCTTTGACTGCTGAAGTGTTCCTCAACTAGAAGGGAACGCTCCTGCCTGGTGATTGACTCATAACGTTCGTTTGTCCAGTGTCATCATGTCTGCATGGTTTCACTGACATACCATACCTCAGAACATTCTTTTCTGCAGTGTTTGAGGTAGACAATGTTGGCTAAGTCTCATAAGTATGACCACATATCTCGTGTGTGGTGTTCTCACGTGTGATTGTGGCATGCGATGATCTGACCCATCTTGCAGAGGTTGCTGTGACAGGGTTGTGTGGTGTCATGCTCGCTGTTCCCCAGAAGGCTGTGTAGTTTGCCGCGTGGTTGTTTGAAGGCAAGTAGCGGGAGTGTAGGATGACCTTGGCGAGATGTTCCTCTTCATCGATGATATGTTGAAGGCTCTGAAGAAGTGTTTGTAGTTTCTCTGCTCTGGGGAAGTACTGGACGATGAAGGGCACCCTGACAGTCATATCCCGTCTTCTGAAAATGTTGGTGCTGTTTTTTGCTGTGGTGCATTGGATCTGTCGATTGTCTTTCAGGACTGTAGGTGTCCGTTGTGTTCCTCCTCATCTGAGCGGATCCTGTGTCTATGGAGGGCTTGTCCATAGGTAATTGCTTCTTTGATGTGTTTAGGGTGAAAGCTGGATAAGTGGAGCATCATGAGGTTATCCATGGGCTTGCGGTAAAGTGAAATGGTGAGGTGACCGTTCTTGATGGAGATGAGTGTGTCCAAGAATGCAACCTATTCTGGAGAGTAGTCCATGGTGAGATGCAATTTGATGTCATTTTGTAGTCATTTCAATGATTCTTCACCATGAGTCCAAAGGAAGAACATTTCATCAATCTATCTAGTGTATGGTGTTGGCTGAAGGTCTTGTGCGGCGAAGAGGTCTTGTTCAAACTTGTGCATGAAAATGTTGGCATATTTGATTTGGTGAATTTGGTCCCCATTGCTGCTCCGTGTCCGGATGAAGAACTGGTTGTTCAAATGAAGACATTGTGGTCCAGGATGAAGCGGATGAGTTGTAGAATTGCACCCGAAGATTAGCAATTGTCGGTGTTGAGTACTAAAGCAATGCCATCGTCATGGGGTGTTGTTGGTATAAAGTGCTGAAACATCCATTGTGACGAGGAGTGTTCTTGGTTCAACTGGTCCATGGATGCTGAATTTCTGTACGAAGCCCATAGTATTGCGACAGAAACTTGACAAAGCCAACACACCTCGCCTGCGCATCGTATCCGACAATGGGACCTGTGTGTGAACCTTTTCTGGCTATGTCAAGGGTATCCTGAAACCCATCATATAAGGAACCCTCCTGCTTCTATTGCAAAGAATGCGGCCAAGCAGCATTTTCTTGGTCATTGGGGATTGGCATGTTGAAGCCATGGCTTTAAAGACATTTTTCCTGGTCATTGAGAGACTTTGGAGTGAAGGCTCTGGCTTCTAGAGCATTCTCCTGTGCACTGGGAGATGGTATAGGAAAAGTTCCAGTCCTAGGACTGCAACACAAGCTGCATATCGCACGTGGGCGACTGGTCTGAGTCAGTTTCAGGTTGGATGTCTCCATGGTTCTAAGGATCACCAAATCTGCAACAGATTGAATTAGAGCATTGTTAGAGAGTTTAAGAGTAAGAATAAAGTTTAGAAGATAGAATGAGAATAAAATTTAGAATTAGAAGGTCTGCTTAGCACAGCTTGCAAGGAATCGCCTTGTCCAATGCCAACTTGAGTCATCTTGAGTTTGATGTCCTACTTTTCAGTTAAATTCCTAAGGAGTTAGGAGCTTGGAGGACCTCATCCTGTTTTTTCACCGATTATCGTTGGTGCCTATAGGCACCACGACAGCTGGCTGTTCACCTCCCTCTCCAGATTGCCCGGTAGCCACCTCTTGAGAGACATCCTTGACCCTTGCGACAAGGAAATGAAACACCATCCTGGAGTCTCATTTATGTCCACAGAAATGCCTATCTACTTTCCTTACAATTGAATTCCCTATTACTATTGTTCTGCCACTTTTTTCCTGCTCTCCTGTGCAGCAGAGCCAGCCAAGAAGCCATGAATCTGGCTGCTGCCACCTTCCCCTAGTGAGCCATCTCCCCAGCAGTATCCAAAATGGTATATCTGTTTTGGAGGCCAATGATCACAGGAGACCTCTGCACTGCCTTTCTCCTCTTCCTCTGTCTGGTTGTCACCTATTCCTATCTCCCTCTGTAGTTTTTAAATGTGGTGTAATCAACTCACTGAATATGCCCTCCATAACTTCATCAGCAATGCGGATGTTCCAAAGTGAATTCATTCACCACTCCAGAGCTGTCAAACAGGTCAACAGAAGCTGTAGCTGGTCACAATTCCTGCATGTGGAATCCCTGAATTCCTATGTCACACAAGAGGAGCATGACACAGGTCTGGGATCTCTTGCCATGACTTAACTCTGAACTTAACAACAACAATAATGCCAGAGAAATGAAGAACAAAGAAAAGAAAAACTATTTACCAGTCACTACCTAATTGCTTACCTTTTGGCTGTGATGGCACAGACCAATTTCTTTCTACCTCTCACATGCCCTTGAGTCTCTTCTGTACTCCTCTCAAATGTAAGCACCTCTTTCCCCTGAGCACCAAATTCTCACTCAACTCCAAAACCTTAACTCTAGATGAATCTCAATCCAGCTGCAGCCTCTGTCTCTCCCACCAGCATGTGGATGCTCATTGGTCCAGGGCTTTCCCTTGCTTATGACTTTTTTTAGAGGAGGTGGGAGGGTGGGAAACACTGAGATTTAACTGTCCCTTTACAATAGCTCCTCCATAAACCATCATCTTACTCAGGTCCTCCTTCTGGAAATGGTGACCATGCCAAATATGCAAATCTTCACCCTGATAGCCAATCAGAATCACCACTCTACTCCCTCTTGCTGAATGCTTTCTTCAGCTGAACTCAGAGTATCTTCCTCAGGTCCTCCATCTGGAAATGTTAATCATGCAGTAGCTTCACCAGGTTGTCACCTGATTTGTCTTGTGCTGCTCCTGGCATGTCCTCCCACACTCTCCATTGAACCAGGTTGATCCCTGCTTGACGTTAATGGTTGAGTGAGGAATAAGTCAGGCCATGAGATTGCAGGTTGTGCTGGAGTGCAGTTCTGCTGTTGTTGATGGCATACAGCACTTCATGGATGCCTAGTTTAGCTTGCCAGATTCACTCAAAGTCTGTCCCATTTAGCACGGTAATAATGTCAACAACAGGATGGAGATTATTCTCAATGTAAAGGCAAGACTTCATCTCCACAAGGATGGTGCAGTGGTGATTCTTACCAATACTGTCATGGACAAATGCATCTGCAACTGGCAGATTGGTAAGGATGAGATCAATTATGTTTTTCTTCCCTTCACCACCTTGCAGATCCAGTCTAGCAGTTATATTGTGTAGGACGCAACCAGCCTCATTAGTAGTCAAACTACTCTTGGTGGTAAATAATGAAATCCCCTATCCAGAGTACATTTTGCACCGTTGCCACCCTAGTGCTTCCTCTAAGTATTGTTCAAGATGGAGTACTGATTCATCAGCCAGAGGAGAATGATACATGATAACCAATAAAAGATTTTCTTGTCCATGTTTAATCTGAAGCCATGAAACTTCATGAGGTCCAAAGTCAATGTTGAGGACACCCAGGGCAAATCCCTCCTGTCTGATATCATTATGCAGCCACCTCCTCTGGGTCTGTCCTGCCAGTTGAGGGTTTGAAAATAGATAAGTCCCCTGGGCCGGACGGGATTTACCCTAGGATTCTCTGGGAGGCAAGAGAGGTGATTGCAGAGCCTCTGGCTCTGATCTTCAGGTTGTCATTGGTTACAGGTATAGTGCCGGATGACTGGAGGATAGTGAATGTTGTCCGATTGTTCAAGAAGGGGGAATAGAGACTTTCCTGGGAATTATAGACCAGTGAGTCTTACTTCTGTTGTGGGCAAAGTATTGGAAAGAATTATTAGGGACAGGATTTATAGTTTTTTAGAGAGAAATGAATTGATTGGGGATAGTCAGCATGGTTTTGTGAAGGGTAGGTCATGCCTTACTAACCTTTATTGAGTTTTTTGAAAAGCTGACCAAAGAGGTGGATAAGGGTAAGGCAATTGATGTGGTATATATGGACTTTAGTAAGGTGTTAGATAAGGTTCCCCATGGAAGGCTTCTGCAGTAAATGCAGATGTATGGGATTGAAGGTGATTTAGCTAATTGGATTAGGAATTGGCTAGCTGATAGAAGACAGAGGGTGGTGGTTGATGGAAATTATTCATCATGGAGTTCGGTTACAAGTGGTGTACCTCAGGGATCTGTTTTGGGGCCCCTGCTGTTTGTAATTTTTATAAATGATCTGGATGAGGGTATTGAAGGATGGATTAGTAAATTTGCGGATGACACCAAAGTCGGAGGAGTGGTAGATAGTGAAGAGGGGTGTTATAGTTTGCAGAGAGACTTGGACAAGTTGCAGAGCTGGGCCGAGAGGTGGCAAATGGAGTTTAATGTGGAAAAGTGTGAGGTAATTCACTTTGGCAGGAATAACAAATGTGTAGAGTATAGGGCTAATGGTAGGACTCTTAATAGTGTTGATGAACAGAGGGATCTCGGTGTATATGTGCATAGATCCCTGAAAGTTGGCAATCAAGTCGATAGGGTTGTTAAGAAGGCAGAAGGAGTCTTAGCTTTTATTGGTGGGGGATTGAATTTCGGAGCCGCAACGTCATGTTGTAACTGTACAAAACTCTGGTGCAGCCGCACTTGGAGTATTGTGTACAGTTCTGGTCCCCACATTATAAGAAAGATGTGGAGGCATTGGAGAGGGTACAGAGGAGGTTTACCAGGATGTTGCCTGGTATGGATGGCAGGTCTTATGAGGAGAGGCTGAGGGATTTGAGGTTGTTTTCGTTAGAAAGAAGGCGGCTAAGAGGAGACCTTATTGAAACATATAAGATGATTAGAGGTTTAGATAGGGTGGACAGTGATAGCCTTTTTCCTAGGATGGAGAAAGCTAGCACGAGGGGACATAGCTTTAAATTAAGGGGTGGTAGTTATAGGATGAATGTCAGAGGTAGGTTCTTTACCCAGAGGGTGGTAAGGGTATGGAATGCCCTGCCTGCTGCAGTTGTAGATGTGCCAAGTTTGGGGACAGTGGATAGATTTATGGATGAAAAGGGAATGGTTTAGGTTAGAGGGTCATTGCTTTTTCTTAATTGATCAGCGCAACATTGAGGGCTGAAGGGCCTGTTCTGTGCTGTTATGTTCTAGGTGGGACATAGTAAGAAGTCTGACAACAGCAGGTTTGTCCTGCCAGTGGGACATATCCAGGGATGGTAATGATAGTGTCTCTGGTGTTATCTGTAAGTTATGATTGCATGAGAATGATTATGTCAGGCTGTTGCTTGACTAGCCTGTGAGTTAGCTCTTCCAATTTTAGCCCTAACTCCCAGATGTTAGTAAGGAGGACTTTGCAGGATCGACAGGTCCATTGGAGTATCATATGAGGAAAGGTTGAGGACTCTGGGCCTGTACTTGTTTGAGCTTAGACAGACGAGGGGGTATCTTATTGAAATTTACAGGAGACAGCGAGGCCTGGACAGAGTGGATGTGGAGAGGATGTTTCCATTAGTTGAAAAAACTATAACCAGAGGGCACAACCTCAGGAAAAAGGGATGATTTAAAACAGAGATGAGGAGAATTTTCTTCAGCTAGAGAGTGGTGAATCTATGGAAATTTTTGCTATGGAGGCCAGGTCTTTAACACAGAGATAATTGGGTTTTTGATTAATAAGGGGATCAGGAGTTATGGGGAAAGATGAAAAGGCAGGAGAATGGGAATGAGAAAAATATCAGCTATGATTGAATGGTGGAGCAGACTCAATGGACCGAAAGGCCTAATTCTGCTCCTATGTCTTATGGTCTTATGGCCTTATAGACATAGCTATTTGTTTTGCCACTGTCCTTTCTGGTGTCTAGATTTGTGCCAGGTAGCCTCTCCAGTTTCAGTTATTTGTTGAGACTCTGTAGTGTTTGATACAACTGAGTGGTGTGCTAGGCATTTCAGAGGGCAGCTGAGAGTCAACCACATTGCTGTATCTTGGAGTCACATGCAGACCAGACCAGGTGAGAATGGCAAATTTCCTTCCCTAAAAGATATTAGTAAATCAAATGGGTTTTTCTGACAATCAATAATGATTTGTTTTGTGTTTATCAATAGACTCTTAATTCCAGATATTTTTTATTTAATTCAAATGTATGAACCCTCGTCCCCAGAACATTAGCTGAGTTTCTGGATTAATAGTCCAGTTATGATACAATTAGGCCATCACCTCTCCAAATTCAATGCTCTTTGAATGTTCCTTGGAAGTAGATTCCTCAGAACAGAGCTGAACAATCCGTTAGAGAAGAATAAGTCCCATCTCAGATGGGATATGCGTAAATTTAAAATGTGTCCCTACTTCTAGATTCCCCCAAATTTACAGCATCCACTCTGTCAAATCTCTGTCAAGATTCAATGAAGTAATTTCTCATTCTTCTAAACTCCAATGGATATAATGTGGCAGATGATAGATGCTGTGCCAACCAAATCCCAAAGGAAAACTTGACAAGCTATCACAATGATTGTTAATTCATATTTCATTTCAAAGAAATAACTGATGGATGTAAAAATGATGTAGCAATTATCATGGGGGATTTTAATCTACATATCAATTGGTCAAACCAGCTTGGTCAAGGCAGCCTTGAAGAGGAGTTTATACCATGTATCTGCAATAGCTTCCTTGAACAGCATGTAATGGAACTTATGAGGAAGCAAGCTATCCTAGATCTGATGCTATGTAATGAATCAGGAATAATTAATGATCTCACATTAATGATCCTTTTGGAAGAAATAATCATAATATGGTTGAAGTTAAAATATAGATGAAACGTAAGAAGGTAAAATCCAATACCAGTGTCTTGTGCTTAAATAAAGGAGACTACAAAGGGATGAGGGAGGAATTGGCTGAAGTAGATGGGAGCAAAAACTTTATGGTGGGAGAATTGAAGAACAATGGAGGACTTTCAAAGCAACTTTTCACAGTACTCAGCAAAAGTATATACCAGTGATATGGAAGAATGTAGAAAAAGAGATAATCAACCATGAATAGCTAAGGAAATGAAGGAGGGTATCAAATTGAAAAAAAATGCATACAAAGTGGCAAAGATTAGTGGGAAATTAGAGGATTGGGAAATTTTTTAAAGGTCAACTGAAAGCCATGAAAAAAGCTATAAAGAAAAGTAAGATGGATTATGAGAGTAAACTTGCTCAGAATATAAAAAGATAGCAAAAGTTTCCTCAAATATATAAAACAAAAAGAGTGGCCAAAATAAACATTGGTCCTTTAGAGGATGAGAAGAGGGATATAATAACTGGAAATAAGAAATGGCTGAGGCATTGAACAAGTATTTTGTGTCAGTCTTCACAGTGGAAGACACAAATAACATGCCAAAAATTGATGACAGGAAAGCTACAGCAGGTGAGGACCTAGAAATTATCATTATTACTAAGAGGTAGTGTTGGGCAAGCTAATGGGGCTAAAGGTAGACAAGTCTCCTGACCCTGATGGAATGCATCCCAGGATACTAAAAGAGATGTTGGGAGAAATAATAAATGCACTAGTGATAATTTACCAAAATTCGCTGAACGCTGGTATGGTCTCCACAGATTGGAAAACAGCAAATGTGACGCCACATTGAAAAAGGAGGTAGAGAAAAGGAGGGTAACTATAGGCCAGTTAGCTTAACTTCTATAGTAGGGAAAATGTTTTAATCTATTATCAAGGAAGAAATAGCAAAACATCTGGATATTAATTGTCCCATTGGTCAGACTCAGCATGGGTTCATAAAGGCAAGGTCATATTTGACTAATTTGATGGAATTCTTTGAGAACATTACATGTGCAGTGGTTAATGGGGAACTTGTGGATGTGTATATCTGGATTTCCAGAAGGCATTTGACAAGGTGCCGCACCAAAGACTGCTACATAAGATAAAGGTGCACGGTTTTACAGATAATGTACTGGCATGGATAAAGAATTGATTAACGGACAGAAAGCAAAGAGTGGGGGTAAATGGGTGTTTTTCTGGTTGACGATCAGTGACGAGAGGTGTGTGTCAGGGATCAGTATTGGGACTGCAATTGTTTATGATTTACATAAATGATTGGAGTTGGGGGCCAAAATTTGCAGATGACACTAAGCTGAGTGGCGGAATAAAGTGTGCAGAGGACACTGAAAGTCTGCAAAGGGATATAGATAGTCTAAGTGAGTGGGCAAGGGTCTGGCATATGGAATACAATATTGGTAAATGTGAGATCATCCATTTTGGTAGGAATAACAACAAAATGGACTATTATTTAAATGGTAAAAATTTGCAGCATGCTGCTGTGCAGAGGGACCTGGGTGTCCTTGTGCAAGATTACAAGGAGTTGGTTTGCTGGTGCAGTAGGTAATTAAGAAGGCAAATGGAATTTTGTCCTTCGTTGCTAGAGGGATAGAGTTTAAAAAGAGCGAGGTTATGTTGCAGCTGTATAAGGTGCTGGTGAGGTCACATCTGGTGTACTGCATACAGTTTTGGTCTCCTTACTTGAGAAAGGATATATTGGCATTGGAGGAGATGCAGAGAAGACTCACTAAGTTATTCCAAGTGAAAAGGATTGGTTTTTAAGGAGAGACTGAGTAGACTTGGGCTATATTCAATGGGATTCAGAAGAACAAGAGGAGGTCTTATAGAAATATATAAGATTATGAACAGAATAGATAAGATAAAAGCAGGGAAGTTGTTTCCACTGGCGGCTGAAACTAGAACTGGGGGCATGGCCTCAAAATAAAGGGGAGCAGATTTAGAATTGAATTGAGGAGAAACTTCTTCACACAAAGGGTTGTGAACCTGTGGAATTCCCTGCTCAATGAAGCAGTTGAGGCTATCTCATTTTTAAGGTAAGGTAAAGTTAGATAAATTTTTGAATAGTAAAGCAATTAAGGGTTATGGTGAGCAGGCGGGTAAGTGGAAAAGATCAGCCTTAATCTTATTGAATGGCTGAGCAGGGTCGAGGAGCCAGATGGCCTACTCCTACTCCTAGTTCTTATGTTCTTATTATGAGAAGATGCCATCTTGCCAGTACCATTATATTGACCTTTGCTAATACCCAGCCTCCATTTGTCCACGACTTAATGTGGGCTGCTGACCAAAAATGCAGAACCACTATTATCTCCTATGGAACAGGTGGTGATGATATGGACTGTGGTAGGGATAGTTGGCACTTTAAATCTGTGTTCCTGGCCTATACTGGAAGGTATAGCTGTATCAGCATCAAAGCCTATTTCTGCACCTGAACAGGGACAATAAATGACATCCATTTATCCTCTTGGAAGAGCCCTAACAATGGTTTATGGTCTGATACAATAGTGAAATGTCAACTTTAAGATGAATTTTCCAAGGTGTCCCTTTGGGGGGTTTTACACTCAGCTGAACTCAATCAATACAAGACCATGAAATATATCATATAGTTAAAGAGCGAAAAGAAATTCATTGTTAATGCATACATCAAGAGAAAATATAGTCAGCAAACACCAACTACCCTTTCTGATGTAACAGTAAAAGTGTGAGATTAATGTACTCTCTTGAATAATTCAATCCCTCACTCAGCTTGGAGAGTTCAATCACAATATTACCTTAGTAAATAACAGTCTATCTATCAGCAGGATTAAGAGTTCATATTCCCAAAGGAATATGAGGACAAATGTGCGTCCTCTACAGACAGAAAGAGGGAAATGTATAATAGAGACAGAGAAATGGCCGAGCAACTGAATGCATACTTTGGTTCTGTCCTCAAAAAAGAGGACACAAATCAGATGCCATAAATGTGGGATAAACCCAAGATTTAGTGAGAAAGACGATTATTCATTCATTGAGATGGGCATCGCTGGCCTTTTTTGCCATCCCTAGTTGCCTGAGGGCATTTCAGAGTCAACCAAGTTGCTGCAGCTCTGAAGTCACACTATAAGCCAGACCAGGTAATGACAGCTGAATAGCTTCTCCCAAAGGACATTCATGAACCAGATAGGTTTTTGCAACAATCAACAATGGTTTCATGGTCATTATTAGACTTTTAATTCCAGATTTTTATTGTATTCAAATTTCACCATTTGCCATGCTGTGATTCAAACCTGAGTCTCCAAGTCATTAGCTAAGCATTTGGATTAGTAGTCTCGTAATAATACCGCTAGGTCATTAACTGAGCGACAAATTCTCTGTTCTTACTGGCAATGAGGACATAGAATATAGAACACTACAGCATAAACAGGCCCTTTGGCACACAAGTTGCATCAATCATATCCATACCTACCAGGTCTATTTATAACTCTCAATCCCATTAAATCACATGTATTCATCCAGAAGGCTCTTAAAAAGCCCCAGCGAGTTTGCCTCTAGCACCAGCAACGGCAGCTGATTCCACTCACTCACCATCTTCTGAGTGAAAAACTTACCCCCGACATTTCATCTGTCCTGCTCCCTAGCACCTTAAACCTGTGTCCTTTTGTAGCGACCATTTCAGTCCTGGGAAATAGTCTCTAAGAATCCACCCTATCTATTACTTCTCAACATTTTATAAATCTTTATCAGGTCTCTCTCATTCTTTGTCTCTCCAGGGAGAAGAGACATAGCTCCCTCAATCTATCTTCATAAGGTATGCCTCCTAATCCAGGCAACATCCTTGTAAATCTCCTCTGCACCCACTCAATAGCTTTCATATCCTTCTTGTAGTGAGGCAACCAGAACTGCACACAGTACTTCAAGTGGGGTCTGACAAGGGCCTTACAAAGTTGGAGCATTACTTCCCGACCCCTAACCTCAATCCCCCGATTAATGAAGGCAAACAGGATGAACATATTGGAAAATCTCGCTCCTCATCTTGTATCACAACCCTTGATGTGAAACCTTACCAAATGTATTTTGGAAATCAAAGTGAACCACACCTATGGGTTCCATTTATGATTCTTGTTTATTATCTTCTCAAAGAACTCAAACAAATTATTGAAATAAAATTTCACTTTCACAAAACCACTTTGATCCTGCCTGATTGTATTATGATTTTCTAAATGTCTTCCTTAATGATGTATTCTAACATTTTTTTTCGCAATGACAGATGTCAGGATATCTGGCCTATAGTTTGCTGATCTTTTTCTCCTTTTTTCTTGAATAGGGATCTTACACTTGCACTTAAGCATTTTGCCGAGTCCTTTATAGAATCTAGCAAACTTTAGACGAAATTCGAGCAATTATTTTTTGGAAAGCTTACCTTGCAGACCACAGGCATCTTAAAGCTTGTTTTTCTGAATAGGAATAAAATCTGTATGGCAATCAGGAATGACCATAGGAATAAATCTAAATGGACAGCTTTTTCAATAGAGTCATTGAAGTTTACAACATGGAAACAAGGCCTTCAGCCCAGCTTGTCCATGCCGCTCTGATTTTACCACTAAGTTAGTCCCAAATAGCCCATATCTCTCTCTACCCATCTTATTCATGTAATTGTCTAAATGCTTTTTGAAAGACAAAAAATTGTATCTGCTTCTACTACTGCCTATAGCAGCTCATTCCAGACACTCACCATCCTCAGAGTGAAAAAAGTACTCCTCTGGACCCTTTTGTATCTCTCCCTTCTCACCTTAAACCTATGCCCTCTCGTTTTAGATTCCTCTAACTTTGGGAAAAGATGTTGACTATCATGCCCCTCACTATTTAATAAGTCTCTATAAGACCACCCCTAAGCCTCCTACTCTCTGGAGAAGAAAGTCCCAGTTTATCCAGTCTCTTCTTCTAATTCAAACCATCAAGTTCTGGTGACATCTTAGTAAATCTTTTCTGTACTTTTTCTCGCTTAATAATATCTTTTATATAAAAGGGTAACAAGAACTGTACACAGAATTTCAGTGCGGCCTTACCAATATCCTGTACAACTTCAACAAGATGTCCCAACTCCAATACTTCATTCTTCTGATTAATGAAACCAAGCATGTTGAATGCCTTTTTCACCATTCTGTCCACCTGTAACTCCACTTTCAAAGAGGCATGATCCTGTACCCCTAGATCTCTTTGTTCTTTAATTCTCCCCCATGTCTTATCATTCACCGAGTAGGTCCTGCCCCAATTTGATCTACCAAAATGCATCACCTCACATTTATCTAAATTAAACTCCATCTGCTATTCATCAGCTCACTGACCCAATTCTTCAAGATCCCATTGCAATCCTTCTTCACTGTCCACTATGCTAGCAATCATGGTTTCATCTGTAAATTTACTAACCTAAATTCTCATCCAAATCATTAATATAAATAACAAATTACAGTGGACCCAGCACTGATCCCTGAGGCCTCCAGTGGTCACAGGTCACAGACCTCCAGTTGAAAAACAAATCTACAACCACCCTTTGTCTTCTGTCATCAAACCAATTTTGTATCCAATTGGCTATCTCACCCTAGACCCTGTGAGATTTAACCTCATGTAACAAACTACCATGTGGTACCTTGCCAAAGACCTTGCGACTGCACTTCACCACTTGATCCCAGCTGCCGATCCATGTCACATGCCTCCTCCTTCTTTTTGACCCGGGTCTCAATATCCTGAGTTATCCAGGGTTCCCTACTTCTACTAGCCTTGCCTTGCCCTTCACTCTAAAAGAAATATACTTAACCTGAACCTATGTTAACACACTTTTCAAAGCCTTCCTATCAGCCATCCCTTTGCCTGCCAAAAGACTCCCCTAATCAACTTTTAAAAATTTCTATACCATCAAAGTTGGTCTTGCCCCAATTTAGAATTTTAATTTTGGACCAGAACTATCTTTCTTATCTATCTTAGAACTGAAGGAATTATAGTCACTGATACCAAAGTGATCTCTCACTAACACTACTGTCACCTGCCTTTCTTTATTTCTCAAGAGGAGGTCAAGTCTTTCCTCCTTTCTAGTCGGGCCATCCACATAGTGAATGAACAGTTTCTTCTGAATATATGCAACAAACTTCTCTCCATCCAAGCCCCAAATGCTATTCTACTACTGCCTATGGCAGCTCATTCCAGACACTCACCATCCTCA
Source organism: Sphyrna mokarran (assembly GCA_024679065.1). Taxonomy (NCBI): domain Eukaryota; kingdom Metazoa; phylum Chordata; class Chondrichthyes; order Carcharhiniformes; family Carcharhinidae; genus Sphyrna; species Sphyrna mokarran. The sequence goes on from JAGIQG010000005.1 coordinate 8,245,107, forward strand.
GAGTGAAAAAAGTACTCCTCTGGACCCTTTTGTATCTCTCCCTTCTCACCTTAAACCTATGCCCTCTCGTTTTAGACTCCTCTAACTTTGGGAAAAGATGTTGACTATGGTTGTCCCTCAATGTTGAGAAAGTTAATGTCCCCTACTATTACACTCTGTTTTGCTTGTAGCTACCTTTGATCTCCATACATGTGAAGATTGTCCAATTTGTAATGGTCCCACCTTCCTCAGAACTGGTTCCAATATCCCAGGAATTTGAATCCCTTCTTCTTGTACCATCTCTCAAGCCACGTATTCATCTTAGCTATCCTGACTTAATCAGACATGAATAGTCTTTTTTTATGTTAAATAATTCTACAAATCTATAATCACTTAACAAGATAACGGCTGATAATTTTTATACTGTAATCTCTTTCAGGATATCTGTATTTCCTCTGTGAAGGAGAAGGACATTGAGGCAAAATTGACTCAAGTGATGCAGACTTGGGTCAGTCAGACTCTGAGTTTCTCTCAGTTTAAGACTCGAGGAGAACTGTTGCTAAAAGGAACAGAGACAGGAGAAATCATAACAATGATGGAGGATAGTTTAATGATCTTGAACTCTTTACTGAGCAACAGGTACAAGCAACAAATAACAACAATAATTTGCAGTTATATATTGTCTAGTGCAGAAAAACATGTTGAGCAGGTAAATGTTGATAAAAACATTTTAGGAAAGGTGCAAAGATCATTTTTCAAAGATGTGGGTTTTCTGAATGACCAAAAACAAGTCAACAACATATTGCAATTTCAGTTGCTCAGCGGATCAGAGATAGTGTGTGTCAAACGTCTGATTAGAACTTCAATAGATGTGCACATTTAGGGATTTTTAACTGGTATGTGAGTCATTTGAGCTCACCTCAGCTGTATTTAAGATGAGGTTTTTAGCACGTGCATTACTAATGAGCTTGCACATGACCAGTGAGAGAGAGACTTCAGCCAGAATGAGATTCAACCAAAATGAGAATATCAGAAATTTGGTGCTAAGTGGGAATGTGATGCTGAGTGGAAATTTGGTGCTGAGGGGAAAGAGTTGCTCACCTTCAGCAGGAGTGGAGAGGCAGGCTGCAAGGGAGACGCGAGAGCAAGTGAGTGGTAGAAAGAAATCGAACCGTGACATCATAGCCAGCTGGTAAGAAATTGACTTGTGACTGGTAAATATTTTTTTCTTTTCTGTTTTCTTATTTTTTTTCTCCTGGCATTGTAGTTGTTGGTATTAAGTTAACTGAAGAGTTATGTCATGGCAGGAGATCCCAGACCCCTGTCACACTCCTCTTCCACAATGTGTGAATTCACAAGTATTCACAAATACTATGTGTATCCCTGGCTCTTCACATGCACAAAATATGTCCAGCTGCAGCTCCTGTCAGACTGTTTGAAGGCTCTGGAGCTGCAGATCGATTCACTTTGGAGCATATTCAGTGAGTTGGTCACACCACAGCGAGTAAATGAGTGACTACTAGACAGAGGAAGAGGAGGAAGACAGTCTTTGTCTTGATGAGGGTAGAGCAGTTGATGTCGTATACATGGATGTTAATAAGGCATTTGATAAGACTCCCCATGGTAGGCTCATGAAGAAAGTAAGGAGGTGTGGGATAGAAGAAAATTTGGCTGATGGGATAAGTAACTGGCTGTCTTACAGAAGACAGAGGGTGGTGGTGGAGGGAAAATTTTCAGAGTGGAGCTCAGTTAGCAGCAGTGTACTACAGGCATCTGTGCTGGGTCCTCTGTTATTTGTGATTTTTATCAATGACTTGGAACAGGGGCCTGAAGGGTGGGCTGGTAAATTTGCTGATGACACCAAGGTTAGTGGAGTAGTGGATCAGATGGAGGGCTCTTGTAGGCTGCAAAGAGACGTTGATAGGATGCAGAACTGGGCTAAAAAGTGGCAGATGGAGTATGACCTTAATAAGTGTGAGGTGATTCATTTTGGTAGGACAAACTTAAATGCAGATTACAAGGTCAATGGCAGGGTCCTGAGGAATGTGGAGGGTGGGACAAGGACACTCCTTGTCACAATGGATGTCTCGGCACTCTACACCAACATCTCCCACGACGATGGTATTGCTGCAACTGCCTCAGTACTCAATGCCAACAACTGCCAGTTTCGAGGTGTAATTTTACAACTTATCCACTTCATCTTGGACCACAATGTCTTCACCTTCAACAATCAGTTTTTCATCCAGACACATGGAACAGCCATAGGGACCAAATTCGCACCTCAATATGCCAACATCTTCACGCACAGGTTCAAACAAGATTTCTTCACCGCGCGGGATCTTCAACCGAGGCTATACATTAGATACATCGATGACATTTTTTTCCTTTGGACTCATAGTGAACAATCATTGAAACAACTGTATGATGATATCAATAAGTTCTATCCCACCATCAGGTCCACCATGGACTATTCTCCAGAATCGGTTGCATTCTTGGACACATGCATCTCCATCAAGGACAATCACCTCAGCACCTCACTGTACCGCAAGCCAACAACAACCTCACAATGCTCCACTTCTCCAGCTTCCAACCTAAACACTTTAAAGAGGTCATCCCCTATGGAGAAGCCCTCCGTATACACAGAATTTGCTCAGATGAGGAGGATCGTGACAGACACCTCAAGACGCTGAAAGATGCCCTCGTGAGAACAGGATATGGCGCTCGACTCATCGATCCACAGTTCCGACATGCCACAGCGATAAACCACACTGACCTCCTCAGAAGATGAACATGGCACACGGTGGACAGAGTACCCTTTGTTGTCCAGTACTTACCCGGAGCGGAGAAGCTACGACATCTTCTCCGGAGTCTTTAACATATCATTGATGATGATGAACATCTCGCTAGGTCCATCCCCAGAACCCCACTTCTTGCCTTCAGACAACCACACAACCTTAAACAGATCATTGTTCGCAGCAAACTACCCAACCTTCAGGAGAACAGTGACACAATACCACACAACCCTGCCACAGCAACCTCTACAAGACATGCCGGATCATCGACATGGATGACATCATCAAACATGAGAATACCATTCACCAGGTACACGGTACATACTCTTGCAACTCGGCCAACGTTGTCTACCTAATACGTTGCAAGAAAGGATGTCCCGAAGCATGGTACATTGGGTAGACCATGCAGACACTACGACAGCGGATGAATGAGCATCGCTCAACAATCACCAGGCAAAACAGTTCCCTTCCTGTGGGCGAACACTTCAGCAATCACGGGCATTCGGCCTCCGACCTTCAGGTAAATGTTCTTCAAGGGGGCCTTCATGACACATGACAGCGCAGAGTCGCTGAGCAGAGACTGATAGCCAAGTTCCGCACACATGAGGACGGTCTTAACAGGGATCTTGGCTTCATGTCACACTATCTGTAACCCCATGACTTGCCTGGGTTAGCAAAAAACCTCACTTACTGTGCTGTCTGGAGACAATGCACATCTCTTTAACCTGTGCTCAGTGCTCCTTCCACTCACATTGTTAGCCACTTTAAGACTTGAATAGCAAGTTAGGTGTAAAGATTCGCATTCTAAACAGTAATCTGTAAACTGTCTGTGCTGATATGTGTGCTATTGGAGACCAGAACACCTCATTCGCCTGATGAAGGCCATAGAGCCGAAAACTTACAAGTTTACTATCAAATAAATTGGTTGGATTTAAAACTGGTGTTGTCAGACTTCATGCTGTGAATGTGGAGGAAACAGAGATCCTGGGGTTCATATCTGAAGGTTGCCATTCAAGTGGATAGAGCCATGAAGAAGGTTTATAGTGTGTTAACGTTTATTAACAGGGGATTTGAGTTTAACAGTCGTGGTGTTATGCTGCAACTATACAGGACTTGGTGAGATCACATTTGGAATATTGTGTGCAATTCTGGTCACCTCACTATTAGAAAGATGTGGAAGCATTGGAGAGAGTGCAGAGGAGGTTTACCAGGATGCTGTCTGATTTGGAGGGTGGGTGAGTCTTATGAGGAAAGGTTGAGGGAGCTGAGGCTTTTCTCTTTAGAGTGGAGGAGGATGAGAGGAGGCTTAATCGAGGTATAAAAGATGATGAGGGATGGATATAGCTGTTACTGGGGGCATAATTATAAGGTTCATGGTGAGAGATATAGAAGGGATGTCTGAGGTAGATTCTTTCCTCAAGAATAGTTGGGTGTGGAATAGACTGCCTGCTGTGATAGTGGAGTCGGAAACATTAGTAACTTTCAAGCGGTTATTGGATAGGCACATGGAGCACACTAGAATGATAGGGAGTGGGATAGCTTGACCTTACGTTTGGATATAGCTCAGCACAACATCGAGGGCCGAAAGTCATGTACCACGCTGTACTGTTCTATGTTCTATGTTCTAAAGGGGTCCCCTGCGATCAGATGTATTGTTTTAGATTTGTTGGGCGATATGGCTCACCAGGTAGCAGCGGCCAGGGTCGTGGTAGCGTCGCTGTCTCTGCTGCATAGGAGGGCTGGAAAAAAAGTGGCAGAGCTACAATGATAGAGGATTTGCTCGTAAGGGAAATAGATAGGCATTTCTGCAGATGCAAACAAGACTCCAGGATAGTATGTTGCTCTCTGGTGCAAGGCTCAAGAATGTTTTGGAGTGGCTGCAAGGCGTTCTGGAGGGAGAGGATGATCAGCCAGTTGTCGTGGTGCATATACGCACCAATATACGAGTACAAAATGGGATGATATCCTGCAAGCTGAATTTAGGGAGTTAGAAGTTTAACTAAAAAGTAGGACCTCCTGTTTGTCATCTACATCAATGATCTGGATGATAATGTGGTAAATTGGATCAGCAAATTTGCTGATGATACGAAGATTAGAGTGTAGTGGACAGTGAGGAAGGTTTTCAAAGCTTGCAGAGGGATTTGGACCAGCTAGAAAAATGGGCTGAAAAATGGCAAATGGCATGTAATGCAGACAAGTGTGAGGTATTGCACTTTGGAAGGACAAACCAAAATAGAACTTACAAGGTAAATGGTAGGATACTAAAGAGTGCAGTAGAACAGAAGGATCTGGGAATACAGATACATAATTCCCTAAAACTAGTATCATAGCTAGATAGGGTTGTAAAGATTGCTTTTGGTACATTGGCATTTATAAATCAAAGTATTGAATATATTATGGTGAGGTTGTATAAGATGTTGGTGAGGCCGAATTTAGAGAATTAGTTTTAGTCAACTAATTACAGGAAGAATATTAATAAGGTTGAAAGAGTGCGGAGAAGGTTTACAAGGATGTTGTCTGGACTTGAGAAACTAAGTTACAGAGAAAGATTGAATAGGTTAGGACTTCAATCCCTGGAACATAGAAGAATGAGGGGAGATTTGATAGAGGTGTATAAAGTTATGATTGATATAGTGTGAATGCAAGCAAACTTTTTTCCACTGAGGCTAGGGGAGAAAGAAAATTAGAGGACATGGGTTAAGGGTGATGGGGGAAAAGTTTGAAGGGAATATTACAAGGGACTCCTTTGCACAGGGAGTTGTGGGAATGTGGAATGAGCTGCAGATGAAGTGGTGAAAGCAGGCTCACTTTTAAGATTTAAAAAAAATTTGGACAGGTACATGGATGATAGGAGTATGGATGGATATGGTCCAGGTGCAGGTTAGTGGGAGTAGGCAGAAAAATGGTTTGGCACAGCCAAGAAGTGTCTAAAGGCCTGTTTTTGTGCTATAATGTTCTATGGTTCAATAGTTAACCAGGGTTCAGGGTAAACACATTCTTCTTAGAGTGAAGGGCAAAGCTGGCAGAAGTGGAGAATCCTGGATGAATCTGGACATTAAGGCTTTGGTCAAGAAGAAGAAAGAGCACATTAAATGAATCCCTTGAAGAGTATAGAGGGTGTAGGAGTAGAGTTAAGAGAAAAATCAGGAGGGCAAAAAGGGGATGCAAGATTGTTTAGACAGATAAAGCAGAGGAGAATCCAAAGACTTCTACAAGTACATAAAGGCCAAAAGAGTAACAATGGAGGGATTAAGGCCTCTTAAGAATCAGCTAGGTAATCTATGTGCGAATCCATGAGAAATCGTAAGATTCTAAATGAATATTTCTCATCAGTATTTACTGCTGAGAAAAGCATGGGTGTTAGGGCACTTGGGGGAAAAAAATAATGATGTCTTGAGGAGTGTATATATCACAGAGAATGAGGTGCTGGAAGTCTTAAAGCACATCAAGTCGCTAAACCATGGAATCTGATGAAGTATATCCCAGGACATTATGGGAGGCTAGGGAGGAAATTGCGGGTCCACTAGCCAAGATATTTGAATCATTGATAGTCACAAGTGAAGTGCCTGAAGATTGGAGAGTGGCAAATGAAGGCATTCAGCATGCTTGGTTTCATCGGTCAGAACATTGAATACAGGAGTTGAAATGTCTTGTTGAAGTTGTGCAAGACATTGGTAAGGCCATACTTGGAATACTATGTGCAATTCTAGTCACCCTATTATAGAAAGGATATTATTAAACTAGAAAGAGTACAGAAAAGATTTACTAGAATGTTACTGGGACTTGATGAATTGAGTTATAAGGAGAGGCTGGATAGACTAAGACTTTTTTCTCCAAAGCACAGGAGCCTAAGAGGTGGTATTATAGAGGTCTGTAAAATAATGAGGGCCATAGATCAGCTACGTAGTCAATATCTTTCCCCAAAGATAAGGGAGTCTAAAACTAGAGGTCATAGGTTTAAGATGAGAGGGGAGAAATACAAAAGTGTCCAGAGGGGCAATCTTTTCACACAGAGAGTGGTGAACATCTGGAACAAGCTGCCAGAGGTATTAGTAGAGGCAGGTAAAATTTTGTGTTTTAAAAAACATTTAGATAGTTACGTGGGTATGATGGGTATAGAGGGATATAGACCAAATACGGGCAATTGGGATTAGTTTAGGGGCTTTATAGAGAAAAGGGCGGCATGGACAAGTTGGGCCAAAAGGCCTGTTTCCATTCTGTAAAGCTCTATGACTCTATAAAGGTAATAATCACAGAATTGCTAACAGTGCTGTGTGCTAGTCAGAGTAGAAGTGTCAGGATAGCGAAGCTGAATATGTGGTTTGAGAATGCTGCAAGAGGAAGGGATTAAATTCCTGGACATTGGAATTTGTTCTGGAGAAGGTGTGACTAGTACAAATCAGATGGCCTGCAACTGGGTCAGATCAGAACCAATGCCCTGGGGAAGTGTTTTCTCATGCTGTTGGAGAAGATTTAAACTAATGTGGCAGGGGGCTGGGAACTGATGCAGAAAGTAAGGTGGGGCAGAAACAAAAAGCAGTAAGAGGAAAAGTGGAAAGCAGAGAAACCAAAGACAAAAATCTAAAAGGGCCATAGTATAGAGTACAGAGTCCGTAGGGAACTCAGTGAATAGGTCCAGTAAGGTTAAGAGAAATAAAATATAGGGAAAATGTATAAAATACAAAAGGATAGATGGTCGAAATGTTTGCTTGAACAAAAGGAGTACTACAGATAAAGCAGATGAAGTTAAAGTTACTACATGGAAATCTGATGTTGTGGCAATTACAAAGACTTGTGTGAAAGAAGGGCAGGACTGGTAGCTAAGCATTCCAGTATTTAGATGATTCAGGTTAAATAGGGTGGGTGACAGAAAAGGTGGGCTGTTGCTTTACTGATTAGGGAGAATATCACAGCTATACAGAAGAACACCTTGGTGGAATCATGCAGTGAGACCATATAAGTAGAACTCAAGAACACGAGTGGTGCAATCACACTGTTGGTGATCTCCCAACAACCAGCATGAAATGGAAGAACTGATACATCAGCAGATTATGGGAAGATATAAAAACAATGGGGTTGTTGTGATGGTCAAATTTAATTTTCCCAACATAGACTGGGATTTGTTTAGTGCCAGTGCTTGGACACAGCAGAGTTTGTTCCGTGTCCAAGAGTGCTTCTTGAGGCAATATGTATATAGTTGAACTTGGGAAGGGGCTATTTAGCTCTGGTTCTGAGAAACATGCGCAGACAGATGATTAATGTCTCAATGGGGGACCATTTTGAGAACAGTGATCACAATTCTATAAGCTTCAAGATACTTATTGGAAAGGATAGAAACTTTATTTATTTAGTTTATTTATTTATCAGTCACAAGTAAGGCTTACATTAACACTGCAATGAAGTTACTGTGAAATTCTCCTAGTCGCCACAGTCTGGTGCCTGTTCCTGTTAATGCACCTAACCAGTATGTTTTTCAGAATGTGGGAGGAAACCGGAACACCCAGAGGAAATCCATACAGATATGGGGAAAATATGTAAACTCCACATAGACAGTGACCCAAGCCAGGAATCAAATCCAGGTCCCTAACGTTGTGAAGAAGCACCACTAACCACTGTGCTACCATGCCGCCCATAAAAGTGACCACATAGAAGTAGTCCCAGGATGAAAGTACTAAATTGGGGAGAGGCTAACTATGACAGGATGAGGCAGGAACTAGGCAATGTAGACTAGGGGTGGCTTTTTGAGGGTAAATTCACATCCGATATGTGGGCATCTTTTGACAGTCAGTTGTTAACAATTCAGAACAAGTATGTCTCTGTGAAAATGAAGGATGAAGATGGCACAATTCAAGATCCCTAGATCACAAGAGAGATTATGAGTTTAGTGAAAAAGAAGAAGGAGGCATACATAAATTTCAGGAAATTGAAAAAGAATAAGGCCCTTAAGGAATACAAAGGTAGCAGGAAAGAGCTTAAACAGGGATTTAGGAAGGTGAAAAGGGATCGTGAAATGTCTTTGACGGGCAGGATTAAAGAGAATTCCAAGACTTTTTATGCGTATAAGGGGAAGACGATAGCTAAGAAAAGGGCAGGTCCACTCAAAGACAGTGGAGGGAATTTTGTATGGAGCCAGATGAGGTGGGGAAGGTCTTAATGAGTACTTTGCATCAGTATTCACAAAAGAGAAGGATGTGGTGAATGATGACTGTAGAAAGGAGGATATTGACATTCCAGGATATGCTGAGATAAAAAGGGAGGAAGTATTGGAGGTTTTGAAAAACATGAAGGTAGACAAGGGCCAGGACCAAATAGGGTTTCTCCCAGAATACTAAAAGCCAAGGGAAGAAATTGCTGAGACGTCAGCCAAAACCTTTGTTTCCTCTTTAGCCACCGGCAAGGTGTTGAAGGATTGGAGAGTAGCTAACATTATTCCTTTGTTTAAGAATGATAGAAGAGACAATATGGGGAAATACAGGCCTGTGAGCTTTATGTCAGTAGTGGGAAATTATTGGAGAAGATTCTTAGGGACAGAGCGTACTCACATCTGGAAGAGAATAGGTTTATTGATAGGCAGCATGTTTTTGGGAAGGGGAGGTCATAGAGTCATAAAAGTTTACAACATGGAATCAGGCCCTTCGGCCCAAGCTGTCCATGCTGCCCCTTTTTTTAACCACTAAGCTTGTCCCAATTGCCCACATTTGACCCATATCTCTCTATAGCCATCTTACTCATGTAACTATCTAAAAGCTTTTTAAAAGATAAAATTGTATCCACCTCTACTATTACCTTTCACAGCTTGTTCCAGACATTCACCATCTCTTGAGTGAAAAAATGGACCTTTTTGTACCTCTCATCTTAAACTATGCCCTCTAGTATTAGACCCCTCTATATTTGGGGAAAAGATATTGACTTTCTAGCTGATCTATGCCCCTCATCATTTTATAGACCCTTATAAAACCTCCTACGTTCAATAGAAAAAAGTCCCAGTCTCCCCTTATAACTCAAAACATCAACTACCAGTAGCATCCAAGTAAATCTTTCCTGCACTCTTTCTATAATAGGATGTCCAGAATTGAACACAACAGTCCAATTGTGGCCTTATCAATGCCTTGTACTTCAACAAGATGTCCCGACTTCTGTATTCAATGTTCTGACCAAGCATACCAAATGCATTTTTCACTACTCAGTCCACCTGTGACTCCACTTTCAAAGGAGCTATGAACCTGTTCCCCTAGATCTCTTTTATCTGTGGCTCTCCACAACGCCGTCCCATTAACTGAGTAAGTTCTGCCTTGTTTTGATTTCCCTTTGGTCGTGTCTCATGAACTTGATTGATTTCTTTAAGGAGGTGACAAGAAAAATAGAGCAAGGCAGGGCAATAATATTGTATACATGGACTTTAGTAAAGTCTTTGATAAGTTTCCTCATGACATGTTGATGCACAACATGAAGTCATATGCGATCCGAGGGGTGCTGGTAAGATGGATGCAAAACTGATTTGGGCATAGAAAGCAGTGAGTAGCAGTGCAAGAGTAATTTTCTAACTGAAGTATTGACAAGCAGTATTCCAGAAAGATCAGTGTTGTGTTTTCTGCTGTTTGTAATATATATAAATAATTTAGAGGAAAATGTAGGTGGCCTGATTAATAAATTTGCCGATGAGATAACAATTCGGAGAACAGTGGATAGTGAAGAGGATTTCAGAAAGTACAGCAGGATATTAATCAGCTAGAGACCTGCGCCAAAAGTTGGCAAGTGGAATTTAACCCAGACAAACGTGAGATGATGCGATATGGGAGGTCAACTGCAGAAGGAAAGTATATAGTAAATGGCAGAGCCCTTAGAAATATTAGCATACAGCGGGATCCAGGTATTGACATCCACAGTTCCCTCAAGGTGGCAGCTCAGCTGGATAAGGTGGTCAAGAAGGTGTATGGCATGTTGGCTTTCATCAGTCGGGACATTGAAGATAAGAATTGGAAAATTGTATTGCAGCTGCAAAAACTTTGGTTAGGGTGCATTTGGAGTATTGTATGCGGTTTTGATCGCCACACCACTGGAAGGATGTTAATACATTGGAAAGAGTGCAGAAGAGATTTACCAGGATGTTGTCCAGTTTGAGGAATATGGGCTATGAAGAAAGTTTGAACAAACTTGGATTGCTTGTATTGGAGTGTCAGAAGATGAGGGGAAACCTGATGGAGGTTTACAAGATTATGACATGCTTAGATAGAGTGGATAGTTAAAGTTTTCTTCCCAGAGTTGAAGGGTCAATTACTTGGTGGCATAGGTTGAAAGTGAGAGGAGGAAGCTTAAAAGAGATGAAAGGAGCAAGTTTTTCACACAGAAGATGATGAGTGCCTGGAACTTGCTGCCAGATGAGATGGTGGAAGCAGTTTCGATAACAATGCTCACGAGCCATCTGGCTACATACATGAATATGGAATAGAGGGATATAGACCACATAGAGGAAAGAAAATGTTAGTTTAGAGAGGCATCTGTGTCATCACAGACTTGATGGGCTAAAGGACCTTTTCCTGGGCTGTACTGCTCTTTTTTCTTTGTTTATTTTAAGAGCTAGAACTTTTATCTTTCAAAGAAGAACAAAGAACAAAGAAAATGACAGCACAGTGACAGGCCCGATGGTCCTCCAAGCCGGCACCGACCATGCTGCCCGAATGAACTAAACACGCCAGCCTTCTGGGGACCATATCCCTCTATTTCCATCCCACTCATGTATTGTCCAGACAGCCCTTAAAATTCACTATCGTATCTGCTTCTATTACCTCTCCCACAGCAAGTTCCAGATAGCCAACACCATCTGTACAAAAACTTGCCTCATACATCTTCTTTAAATCTTGCCCTTTGCACCTTAAACTTATGCTCCCAATTGATTCATCCACCCTAGGAAAACGTTTCTGACCATTCACTCTGTCAATTTCCCTCATAATCTTCTAGACTTCTATCAAGTCCCTCCTCAACCTGTCATTCCAGTGAGACTAAATCAAGTTTCTCTAACTTCTCCTCATAATTAATGCCCTCCATTACCTTTGGTATAAATCTTCTGTCAAAGAAGAAAACAACACGGGAAACAGGCCCTTCAGCCCAACAAGCCTTAGTAATAGGAGACGGAGTAATAGTGGAAAGGTGTTTTTGTAGTTGGAGGTCAGTCACTCGTGGTGTACCGCAGGGCTCGGTACTGGGACCTCTTCTATTTGTAATATATATAAATGACTTGGAAGAGGGAGTAAGTGGAGTGATCAGCAAGTTTGCAGACGATACAAACATGGCTGGACTTGCGGATAGTGAGAAGCACTGTCAGGCGATGCAGCAGGACATAGATAGGCTGGTAGCTTGGGCAGACAGATGGAAGATGGAATTCAATCCTGATAAATGTGAGGTGATGCATTTCAGGAGAAAGAATGTAGGGGGGAGGTATATGATAAAGGGTAGACCTATTAAGAGTATAGAAACACAGAGGGACCTGGAGGTGCAGGTGAACAAGTCTCTGAAGGTGGCAGAGCAAGTGGAGAAGGTTGTGAAGAAAGCATATAGTATGCTAACCTTTATAGGAAGGGGTATAGAGTACAAGAGCTGGCCTTTAATGTTGCAGTTGTATAAAACGTTGGTTAGACCTCATTTGGAATACTACGCCCAATTCTGGTCACCTTACTACCAGAAGGACGTGGAAACTCTGGAGAGAATGCAGAGGAGGTTTACCAGGATGCTGCCTGGTATGGAAGGTCTGAGTTACGAGGAGAGGTTAGGCAAATTGGGGCTGTCTTCCTTAGAAAGACGTAGACTTAGAGGAGATCGAATAGAAGTGTACAAGATTATGAGGGGTATAGATAGAGTAAACAGGGTTAAGCTTTTTCCTAGGTGGACTCGAATAGCACGAGGGGTCACAGGCTTAAGGTGAGGGGGGTAAGGTATAATTTGGATGCTAGAGGAAGTTTTTTCACACAGAGGGTGGTGAGGGTATGGAATGCACTGCCAAGTAAAGTGGTGGAGGCAGGTACTCTGGAGTTATTTAAGAAATACTTAGATGGGCACCTGAACAGAATGGGAATGGAGGGTATAGAAAACTGATTTAAAATAGGGATCATGAGCCTTGGGAGTCCCTGGGAAGTGTGTAAATAGATGATGATATTGATGTACTTGTTTTTATCCTACAGGTGCTTTGGTCCACCTTGTTGTCCAATGAGGGGCATACACGCGATGGGTTGTGAGAGGGCTGCTCTTGGATTTTTTTTAAGAGTATCCTATGCTTCACGTCGTTACTGTATGCTTGACCTGGACCATTTGATGGGCAACACGACAGCTCAGTGACTATCGCTGTACTGTGCAAATACATGGATTTGAGTCTGCGTCTGTGGGAGTTTGCGCATTCTCCCCATGCTTCGTGGGTTTTCTCCGGGTGCTCTGGTTTCCTCCCACATCCCAAAGATGTGCTCTTAGGCTAATTGGAAAAACAAATTCTCCCTAAATTGTCTCAAATTTGGTTTTTTAATCCATAGATCTATAAACATGGACAGGGATCACAGGTAGAGATGGGAACATCGGGGTGGCGGCGTGGGCTCGTTGGGCTGAAGGGCCTGTTTCCCATGTTGTTTTGTTCTTTGTTCTTTGTTCTTTGAGCCTGCACCGCCGCCTCGATGTTCCCACTTCTACCCATGATCCCTGTCTATGTTTATAGATCTATGCATTGGAACCAAATTTGAGACAACCTAGGGACAATTTGTTCTGCCAATTAGCCTAAGAGCACATCTTTGGGTTGTAGGAGGAAACCAGAGCACCCGGAGAAAACCCACGCAAGCACAGGGAGAATGTGCAAACTCCCACAAACACAGGTCCAAATCCATGTGTCTGCACAGCACAGCAATAGTCACTCAGCTGTCGTGTTGCCCATCAAATGGTCCAGGTCAAGCATACACTAACGATGTGAAGCACTGGGATACTCTCGAAAAAAATCCAAGAGCAGCCTCTCACAACCCATCGCGTGTATGCCCCTTGTTAGACAACAAGGTGGACCAAAGCACCTATAGGATAAAACAAATACATCAATATCATCGACAATTTACACACTTCCCAGGGAACTCCCAAGGCTCATGATCCCCATTTTAAATCAGTTTTCTATATCCCTCCATTCCCATTCTCTTCATGTGCCCATCTAAGTATCTCTTAAATAACTCGAGTGCATGCCTCCACCACTTTACTTTGCAGCGCGTTCCATACCCCCACCACCCTCTGTGTGAAAAAACTCCCTCTAGCATCCAAATTATACCTTACCCCCCTCATCCTAAGCCCGTGACCCCTCGTGCTATTTGAGTCCATCCTAGGAAAAAGCTTAACCCTGTTTACTCTATCTATACCCCTCATAATCTTGTACACCTCTATTAGATCTCCTCTAAGTCTACGTCTTTCTAGCAATTTGCCTAACCTCTCCTCATAACTCAGACCTTCCATACCAGGCAGCATCCTGGTAAACCTCCTCTGCACTCTTTCCAGAGTCTCCAGGTCCTTCCAGTAGTAAGGTGACCAGAACTGGAAGCAGTATTCCAAATGAGGTCTAACCAACATTTTATACAACTGCAACATTAAAGGCCAGCTCTTGTACTCTATACCTCCTCCTATAAAGGCTAGCATACTATTTGCTTTCTTCACGACCTTCTCCACCTGCTCTGCCCCTTCAGAGACTTGTGCACCTGCACCCCCAGGTTCCTCTGCGTTCCTATACTCTTAATAGGTGTACCCTTATCATATATATCCATACCAGGCAACATCCTGGTAAACCTTTTCTGTATCCTCTCCAAAGCCTCGACATCCTTCTGGTAGTGTGGCTGCCAGAATTGAACAGTATATTCGAAGTGCAGCATAATTAAGGTTCTAGATGGCTGCAACATGACTTGCAATTTTTAAACTCAGTGCCCTGGCCAATGAAGGCAAGCATGCTGTATGCCTTGTTGACTACCATCTCCACCTATATTGCCACTTTCAATGACTTATGTAGCTGTACACCCAGATCCCTCTGCCTACCAATACTCTTAATGGTTCGGCCATTTACTGTATTTTTCTCTCTGAATTAGACCTTCCAACATGCATTACCTCACATTTGTCCAGATTAAACTCCATCGCCATCTCTCCACTCAAGTCTCCAATTGATTTATATCCTACTGTGTCCTTTGATGGTTCTCATCACTATCCCCAAATCCACCAATCTTTAAGTCGTCAAACCAGTTACATTTTCCTTCAAATTATTTATATATATTACAAACAGCAAAATTTCAGCACTGAACCCTAAGGAATGTGACTTTTCACAGCCCTCCAGTCAGAAACATACTCTCTCATTGCCACCCTTGCCTTCTATGACTGAAACATGTCTGTATCCATCTTGCCAACTCACATCTGATCCCGTACAACTTCAGCTTCTGTAGTAGTCTGCCATGAGAGATCTTGTCAAAGGCCTTACTGAAATCCCTGTAGAGAATATCCACTGTCCTACCCTCATCAATCATCTTTGTCACTTCCTCAAAAAACTCAACCAAGTTAGTGAGACACAACCTTCCCTTCACATAACTATGTTACCTTTCGCTAATACATCCACTTATTTCCAAGTGGGAACTTGTCCTGTTCTGAAAAAGCTCTCTGCAATAATTTCCCTACCACTGACATAAGGCTCTTTGGCCTGTAATTACCTGGATTATCCTTGTTACCCTTTTTAAACAAGGAATAACATTGACCATTCTCCAATTCTCTAGGATCTCCCTGGATGTGGAGATGCCGACATTGGACTGGGGTAAACACATTAAGAAGTCTCACAACACCAGATTACAGTCCAACAGGTTTATTAGGATAGTAAATGCCACTAGCTTTCGGGGTTTGCCCCTTCATTAGCTGAGTCAGGATCTAATCTGATGTTGTGAGTCTTCTTACTGTGACCTCCCCTGTAGCCAAATGTCAGCATCTCCACATCCAGGGAGATCCTAGAGAATTGGAGAATGGTCAATGTTATTCCTTGTTTAAAAAGGGTAGCAAGGATAATCCAGGTAATTACAGGATACAAAGATTTCTCTCAAGGCCCCAACAATTTCCTCCCTTGCCTCTCTCAATATTCTTGGGTATATCCCTTCAGGCCTGGAGACTTTTCTATTTTAATGTTTCTCAAGAACTCCTTTTTGATCTCAACATCACTCAAATTACCTGCACACACCTTCCCAGACCCATCATTCACCAAATTCTTTTCTTTGGTGAATACTGATGTAAAGTATTCATTTAATACCTCGCCCATCTCCACTGGCTCCATGAATAGATTGCCTCCTCTGTCTTTGAGAGGGCCAACTCTCTCCCTGGCTGCCTTCTTGCTCTCTAAATATGTATAAAAAGCCTTGGGGATTTTCCTTAATCTTGCTGGCCAATGACTTTTTGTGACCCTTTTAGCCCTTTTTATTCCTTTTGTAAGTTTATTTCTACTGTCCTTGTATTCCACACTTGTTTTGTGTGTCCCAGCCTCTTGGCCTTGATGAATGCTTCCTTTTTCTTTCTGATGGGCTCACAATATCTTTTGTTATCCAAGATTCCTGAAACTTGCTATACTTATCCTTCATCCTTACTGAAATGTGCCAGTCCTGAATTCCTATCAACTTACATTTGAAAGCTTCCCCTCAAACATCTGCTCCCAATCTACATTCTTCAGTTCCTGTCTAATGTTGTTGTAATTAGCCTTCTCCCAGTTTCGCACCTTCACTTGAGGACTATACTTATCTTTATCTATCAGTACCTTAAAGCTTACTGAATTGTGGTCACTGTTCCCAAACTGCTCCCCTGCTGAAGCATCAACCACCTGGCCAGGATCATTCCCCAATACCAGGTCCAATATGACCTCTTCCCTAGTTGGACTGTCTGCATAATGTTTCAAGAAGGCCTCCTGGATACACTTACAAACTCTGCCCCATTCATGCCCCTACCTCTAAGTGAGTCCCAGTCAATGTAGGAGAAGTTAATATCTCCCATCACAATAACCCTGTTACTTTTATACCTTGTCAAAATCTGTCTACATATCTGTTGCTCTGTCTCCCACCTATAGTAAACCCCCAATATTGTGACTACACCCTTCCTATTCCTGAGCTACCCATATTACCTCACTGTATGAGCCCTCCAAGATGTCCTCTCGCAGTACAGCTGTGGTATTCTCCTTAACCAGTCATGCAACTCCCTCACCCCTTTTACATTTCCCTCTATCCCACCTGAAACATTTGTATCCTGGAACGTTAAGCTGCCAATCCTGTCCTTCTCTTGACTAAGTCTCTGTAATGACAACAACATCATCGTTCCAAGTATTAACCCAAGCTCTAAGTTCATCTGGCCTTACCTCTTACACTCCTCACATTGAAACAAATGCACTTCAGTTCACCAGACCTTCTTTAATTAGCAACCATACCTTGCCTGCTGTTTTTCTGAGTTTTACCAGCCCAAGTCTCTCGTTCCCCTTCAGTTACTTCACCTTTGCTTTGGCTCCCATTAGCCCCCTACCCCCCGCCACTGTTAAAGTAGTTTTAACATAGCTCTAAATTTGAAAAAAACAACTTACCGACTACTTACCAAACAGCTCCCTCCCTTGTTGTCTCTCCTTCTGCAGCAGGGCAAGACCATTTTCTGAAAATTAGAAATTTTAAAAGCAAAAAAGTTTTGATCATAGAATCTTACAGTGCAGAATAAGGCCATTCAACCCATTGCATCTGCACCAACTGTAATCCTACCCTGGCCCTATTCCCATAACCCCAAACCTTAGCTAGTCCCCTACCACTAAGGGGAAATTTTGCATGGCCAATCCACCTAACCTGCACATCTGTGGACTGTGGGAGGAAACTGGAGCACCCGGAGGAAAAACAGACACAAGGAGAATGTGCAAATCACCCACACCAGCAGTGACCCAAACCAGGAATAGAACTAGGGTGTAATGTGGCAGCAGTGCTAACCACTGTGCAACCATGCCACCGCTTCTTTCCCCTCTGCACTGAATTCACAGATACATACACTGTCTCTGGTTATCTCACTCAGGATATGCTTCCTCCCAACTGCTTGTGCATGAATCATACTGATAATGTGATTCCAACCGTTTTCTTCTTAAGTAGAGTTGAAGTGAGCTGAATCACACACTAGTTATGCTTCAGCAGTAATCAACACCTATCGAGGCCCCATTCAGGTTTCAGGTAATTGACAGTTAACTCGCTCAGTGAGTCAAGTCAACCATCTTTCTAAACTTTGAACTAAACTATGGAATTTTAAAAGCCTTTTAAAAAAAGATTAACAATTCAGTTCCCAATGTGTTCCAAACTCCCTAAATATACACACTCACTTTGCTGTGTTTCACTCAGAGGAGATTCGATAGATGGAGTAAATTTGAATGTTCAGGTTTTTGATAAAAACCCACAAAGAAGTTTGGTTAGCAGAGTTAAAGCATTTGGAATCAAAGGCAACACACTGGCATGGATTAAGTGTTAGATGAAATCAGCATTTTCCCAAATAACCATAGATTGCTCTCTTTGATGGAGAGAGCTGACTGGCAGTGATTTAACCTGAGGATTGCCACACTTCAGATAAGGGGCAAGGTTGAGAAGGCAGGCCATCATGAATAACTTCAAGGTGGTACAGGAATTGTATCCACGCTGTTGGCATCATACTGAATCCCTACCAGTCTTCCAGTCAACTGAGATAACCGATCCATGTTGGCATGGATTAATGATTGGCTAAGAGGCAAAAAACAAAGAACAGGAATAAACAGGCTACGACTCGTGGTGCCACAAGGATCAGCACTTGGGCCTCAGCTGTTCACAATATATATCAATTTTTTGGATATGGGGACCAAGTATAATATTTCTAAGTTCATTAATGAGTATAATGTAATGCATCTAGAGAATTTGGACAATGAATGGGCAAGAATGCTCTTAGATCTTTTTCGAGAGTATCCTAGTGCTTCACGTCGTTAGTGTACGCTTGACCTGGACCATTTGATGGGCAACATGACAGCTCAGTGACTATCGCTGTGCTGTGCAGATACATGGATTTGGGCCTGTGTCAGTGGGAGTTTGCGCATTCTCCCCGTGCTTGCGTGGGTTTTCTCCGGGCGCTCCAGTTTCCTCCCACATCCCAAAGATGTGCTCTTAGGCTAATTGGCAAAACAAATGCACCCTAAATTTTCTCAAATTTGGTTTTTAATCCATAGATCTATAAACATAGACAGGGATCGCGGGTCGTGGTGGGAACGTTGGGGTGGCGGTGCGGGCTTGTTGGGCCAAAGGGCCTGTTTCCCGTGCTGTTTTGTTCTTCTTTGTTCTATGTTCTTTGTTCTTTGAATATGGCAGATAGAAGACGTACGGATTAGGTGGGTTGGCCATGCTGAATTGCCCCTTTGTGTCAGGGGGACTAATTAGAGTAAATACATGGGGTTATAAGGATAGAGCCTGGGTGGGATTGAGGTCAGTGCAGGCACGATAGGCTGAATGGCCTTCTTCTGCACTGTAAGGTTCTATGATTCCATGATTCTAGAATATGAAGTGGAAAATATGAGGTTATTCAAAGAACAAAGATCAGTAGAGCACAGGAATAGGCCCTTTGGCTCTCCAAGTATGTACTAATCATGTTGTTCTTTCTAGATCAACTGCTTGCATCCTCTACACCCCACCTGTTCATGTGTCTATCCAGATAAGTCTTAAATGTCACTGACATGTCTGCCTCAACAACTTCACTTGGCAGTGCATTCCAGGCTGCCACTACCCTCTATGTAAAACACTTACCCCTCACATTCATACTGAACCTTCCCTCCCCACCTTGAACTTCTGCCCCCTTGTAATTGTCATTTCTCCCCTGGGAAAAAGCTTCCAACTGTTCATCTTATCTATACCCACCATAATTTTATAAACTTCTATCAGGTCGCCCCTCAGCCTCAGATGTTGTGTGACCAGCTGAGTTTTTCCAGCACTTTAGGTTTTGATCTCAAGAAGACATAGTTTGCCTTTTTGTTTGTGCCTGACCTGTGGTAACGTCTGTAACATAATTCCATTTAAATTCAAGCTCAAATGTTAAAAAGAGGTCTATAATCCATCAGCACTGCATCAACTTCTGAAATTATTCTATTTTATAGGTATAATACTTATTACAAGAAGGATATTCAGATCTGGATACATAACCTGACAACATGCACAACTATAATAGAACAATGGATTTTAGTCCAAAATCTGTGGATCTATTTGGAAGCTGTCTTTGTTGGAGGAGACATCGCGAAACAATTGCCACAGGTAATTTATAAAATTAATTTAAATATATTAGTTAGCTTCGTGCTTCCTGGTCACTATGGTAATTCTTGCAGAATCTGTTAGAAGTAATGAGGGCAATTTTATATCAGCAAGATTGGGAACACGGGTGCAAAATCTGGTGAAAGTGGGAATATATTTTAATTATTTTATACATTATTAAAGGACCAGGTAAGAGCAGCAGAGGGGTGACAGTGATTGGCTGTTGCAGGCAATATTTGCATAGGTGCAGTCAGTGTGACCAGAAGGTGAATTTCCAGGAAATATCTTCCTACTTGGAGTGAGGGCAGCAGAGTTGTGGGTGTGATTGGTGACTGCAGACAACAGTTGCATAGTGCAGTGATGGTGACCAGGTGGATTTCCAGGTGAAGGTAGGTATGCAGGTGAGGGCAGCAGAGTGGTGAATGTGATTGGTGATAACAGGTAACATTCCTGTAGGTGCAGTCATGGTAACTAGGAGCTACGTTGTGGGGAAGCTGCTGTGAAGGGCCAGTTAAATCCTAAACACTCCCTCCCTACTTCATCCTCTAACAGAATAAAAGTTATCAGGAGGGCCACAGGCAAGAGAGAGGTGAGTTGAGATTCTATTATCCTTTTTCCTGGGAGCAATCTAGTCTCCCTGACAACTTTGTGTGCAGGAAATGTGTTCAGTTGCAGCTCCTCACAAATTGCATTGTTTGGTTAGAACATAGAACATAGAACATTACGGCGCAGAACAGGCCCTTCGGCCTTCGATGTTGCGCTGACCAATTAAGAAAAAGCAATGACCCTCTAAACCATTCCCTTTTCATCCATAAACTTACCTACTAACCTCTTAAACGCCACCAAACTTGGCACATCTACAACTGCAGCAGGCAGGGCATTCCATACCCTTACCACCCTCTGGGTAAAAAACCTACCTCTGACATCCATCCTATAACTACCACTAGAGTTGCAGGTGGAGGCATTGTGGAGCATACATGAGGCAGAGAGTGTGATAGATACTAGTTACAGGGAGGTTGTTACACCGGAGGTTCAGACAGGCAGATGGGTGACTGCCAGGAGATGCAGTCAGGTAGTACAGGAGTCTTTGGTGCCTATTCCTCTTTCAAACAAGTACACCATTTTGGATACTGTTGGGAAGGATAGCCTGGCAGGGGGAGATACCAGTAACAGCCAAGCCTGTGGTACAACAGCTAGTTCTGCTGTGGGACAGGGTTGGGCAAAGAGCAAGCGAGCAGCAGTAATAGGGGACTTGCTAGTTAGAGGCACAGGCAGACATTCCTGTGGCCGCAATCGAGACTCCAGAATAGCATATTGCCTCCCTGATGCCAGGGTCAAGAATGTCTGAGTGATTGCAGGACATTCTTAAGGGGAAGGGGGAGCAGCTGGGGATCATTGTACATATTGATACCAACAACACAGGTAGAAAAAGGATGAGGTCCTGAAGTGTGAATATAAAGTTAAGCAGAAGATTAAAGTGCAAGACCTCAAAGGTAGTAATTTCAGGACTAGTACTAGTACCACGTGATAGTGAGACTAGGAATAGGAAGATGAATGTGTGGCTTGAGAACTGGTGCAGGGGACAGGGATTTAGATTTGTGGATCATTGGGATCTTTTTTGTGGAAGGGCTGACCTGTCCAAGAGGGACAAATTACACCTGAACTGGAGGGGGGGGGGTTAATATCCTGGTGGGAGATTTGCCGGAACCACTCGGGAGGGTTTGAACTAGTTTGGCGGGTTGGAGGGGGCAGATAGAAGCAGCATGGAGACAGAAGAGAAATTTGAGGACAGCACAGAAGTTAATGACAGTACATTAAGTAACAAAGGCGGTGTCAGTAATCCTAGTACCAGACAAATCAGGCAAAAGCAAGACAGACCAAGGGAAGTTCAGATTAAACTACATTATTTCAAGACAGATGAACTCAGGACATGGATGGATATATGGGACTGGGATATTATAGCAATTACTGAAACTTGGCTAAGGGAGGGACAGACTGGTAGTTCAATGTTCCAGAGTACAGATGCGAAAGGAAAGATAGAACAGGAGGTAAGAGAGGAGGGGCAGTTGCACTTTTGATTAGGGAAAACTTCACAGTCATACTGAGAGAAGATATAACCGAGGGTTCAGCCATTGAGTCAGCATGGGTAGAACTGAGAAATAAGAAGGGGGAAATCACTTTAGGGTTGTACTGGAGACACCCAAATAGCGGGAAATTAAGGAGCAAATATGTAAGGAGCTTACAGATAGCACCAAGAAAAATAGGGTGGTAATAGTCAAAGATTTTAACTTTCTCAACATTGACTGGGACAGCTGTAGTATTAAAGGATTGGATGGAGAGAAATTTGTTGAGGGTATTCAGGAGGAATTTCTCATTCTGTATATGGATGGACCAACTAGAGAAGGAGCAAAACTTGACCTCCTCTTGGGAAATAAGGAAGAGCAGGTGACAGAAATGTGAGTGAGGATACAATTTGGGACCAGTGACCATAGTTCCATTCATTTTAAGATAGCTATAAAGAATGATAGAAGTGGCCCAAAAGTTAAAATTCTAAACTGGGGCAAGGCCAATATTAATGGTATCAGACAGGAGCTTTCAAAAGTTAATTGGGGGAGCCTGTGGAAAGGCAAAGGGACATCTGGTAAGTAGTACGCTTTCAAAAGTGTGTTAACCAGGTTCAGAGTAAGCACATTCCTCTTAGAGTGAAAGGTGAGGCTGGCAGAAGTTGGGAATCCTGGATGATATGAGATATTGAGGCCCTGGTCAAGAAGAAGAAAGAGGCATATGGCATGCATTGGCAGCTGGAATCAAGTGTATCCCTTCAAGGGTATAGGGGTGGAGGAGTAAGAGTTGAGAGGAATAAGGATTGCAAAAAAGGATACAAGATTGTTTCAGCAGATGAGGCAAAAGAGCTTCTACATGTACATAAAGGACAAAAGAGAACAAAGGAAAGAGTAGTGTCTCTTAAGGATCAACAAGATCATCTATATGTGGATCCACAAGAGATGCATGAAATCCTAAATGAATATTTCTCATCAGTATTTGTCATTGAGATAAGTGTGGATATTGGGTAGTTTGGGGAAATAAATAGTGATGTCTTGAGGCATGTACATATTACAGAGAAGGATGTGCTGGAATCTTAAAGCACATTAAGTAGATAAATCCCTGAGATCTGATAAAGTGTATCCCAGGACATTATGGGAGGCTAGGGAGGAAATTGTAGGTACCTACCCGAGCTACTTGAATCATTGATAGTCATGAGTGAGGTGCCTAAAGATTGGAAAGTGGCAAGTGCCTTTGTTTAAAAAAGGCTGCAGGGAAAAGCCTGGGAACTACAGGCCACTGAGCCACATATAGTGGGTAAATTGTTGAAAGATATTTTGAGAGACAGGATCTACAGGCATTTAGACACACAAGGACTGATTAGGCACAGAGAGCATGGCTTTGTGAGTGAAAAATCATATCTCTCAAATTTAATTCAGTTTTTGAAGGGGTAACCAAGAAGGTAGATTAAAGCAGTGTGGTTGATGTTGTCTACATAGACTTTAGCAAGGCCTTTGACAAGGTACTGCATGGTAGGCTGTTGCATAAGGTTAAATCTCACGGGTTCCAGGGTGAGGTATCTAAATGGTTACAGAATTGACTTCTTGACAGAAGCCAGAGGGTGGGTTATAGAGAGTTGTTTTTCAAACTGGAAGCCTGTAACCAGTGGTGTGCCTCAGGGATCAGTACTGGGTCCACTGTTATTTGTTATTTATATTAATGATTTGGATGAAACATGGTTAGTAAGTTTGCAGAAACACAAAGATTGATGGATAGTGAAGAAAGTTATCTCTGATTGCAATGGGATCTTAATCAATTGGGCAAGTTGGCTGATGAATGGCAGGTGGGGTTTAATTTAAATAAATGCAAAGTAATACATTTTGATAATTGAACCAGGACAGGACTTACTCAGTTAATGGTAGGGAACTGGGGAGAGTTACAGAACAAAGATCTAGAGGTACATGTTTATAGATCCTTGAAAGTAAAGTCACACGTGGACAGAGTAGTGAAGAAGGCATTCGGCATGCTTGGTTTCATTGGTCAGTACGTTGAATACAGAAGTTGGGACGTCTTGTTGAAGTTGTATAAGACATTGGTAAGGCCACACTTGGAATATTGTGTGCAGTTCTGGTTATCCTATTATAGAAAGAATATTATTAAACTAGAAAGAGTGCTATCAGGACTTGATGGTTTGAGTTATGAGGAGAGGCTGGATAAACTGGGATTTTTTTCTCTGGAATGTATGCGGCTGAGGGGTGATATTATAGAGATTTATAAAATATTGAGGGGCACAGATCAGATAGATAAACAATATCTTTTCCCAAAAATAGTGAGTCTAAAATGAGAGAGCGTAGGTTTAAGGTGAGAGGGAGAGAGGTAAAAGTGTCCAGAGGGGCAATTTTTTCACAGAGGTTAATGAGTGTCTGGAACAAGCTGTCAGAGGTAATAGTAGTGGTGGGTACAATTTTGTCTTTTAAAAACATTTAGATAATTACATGGTAAGATGAGTATAAAGGATTTGGGCTAAACGCGGGCAATTGGGATTAGAACGTAGAACATAGAACATTACAGCGCAGAACAGGCCCTTCGGCCTTCGATGTTGCGCCGACCAATTATGAAAAAAGCAATGACCCTCCAAACTAAACCATTCCCTTCTCTTCCCTAAACTTATCAACTAACCTCTTAAACGCCACCAAACTTGGCGCATCTACAACTGCTGCAGGCAGGGCATTCCACTCCCGAACCACCCTTTGGGTAAAGAACCTACCTCTGATATCCGTCCTATAACTATCACCCCTTAATTTAAAGCTGTGTCCCCTCGTGCTAGCTTTCTCCATCCTAGGAAAAAGGCTATCACTGTCCACCCTATCTAAACCTCTAATCATCTTATATGTTTCGATAAGGTCTCCTCTTAGCCGCCTCCTTTCTAACGAAAACAACCTCAAATCCCTCAGCCTCTCCTCATAAGACCTGCCCTCCATACCAGGCAACATCCTGGTAAACCTCCTCTGTACCCTCTCCAATGCCTCCACATCTTTCTTATAATGTGGGGACCAGAACTGCACACAATACTCCAAGTGCGGCCGCACTAGAGTTTTGTACAGTTGCAACATGACGTTGCGGCTCCGAAATTCAATCCCCCTACCAATAAAAGCTAAGACTCCATATGCCTTCTTAACAACCTTATCGACTTGACTGCCTACTTTCAGGGATCTATGCACAAATACACCAAGATCCCTCTGTTCATCAACACTATTAAGAATCCTACCATTAGCCCTATACTCTACACATTTATTATTCCTGCCATAGTGCATTACCTCACACTTTTCCACATTAAACTCCATTTGCCACCTCTCGGCCCAGCTCTCCAACTTGTCCAAGTCTCTCTGCAAACTATAACACCCCTCTTCACTATCTACCACTCCACCGACTTTAGTGTCATCCGCAAATTTACTAATCCATCCATCAATACCCTCAGCCAGATCATTTATAAAAATTACAAACAGCAGGGGCCCCAAAACAGACCCCTGAGGTACACCACTTGTAACCGAACTCCACGATGAATATCTCCCATCAACCCCCACCCTCTGTCTTCTATCTGCTAGCCAATTCCTAATCCAATTAGCTAAATCACCCTCTATCCCATACATCTGCATTTTCTGCAGAAGCTGTCCATTGGACACCTTATTGAACGCCTTACTAAAGTCCATATATACCACATCAACTGCCTTACCCCCATCCACCTCTTCGGTCACTTTTTCAAAAAACTCAATAAGATTAGCTGAAGGGATAAAAAAAGGACAGCATTAACAAGTTGGGCCGAAGACTGTTGAAAGCAAAGAAACAGTCCTATGACTCTGTGACCTTCACTGAATATTCAAACCTCACTGTGATGTTCAGCTTTAGGATGAAGGGAAACAATTAAGGAGTTCCTGCCAGGAGCACTAAGTTCAGATCAGAGTTGCGGAGGGGTTTCTTCACGCAAAGGGTGGTGAATCTTTGGAATTCTTTGCCTGATGAGGTGGTGGAGGCTTCCTCACTGAATATGTTCAAGGCAAGAGTGGATAGGTTTTTAATTGACAAGGGAATTAAGGGTTACGGGGAGAAAGCGGGAAAGTGGTACTGAACCACTGCAGATCAGCCATGATCTTATTGAATGGCGGGGCAGGCTTGAGGGGCTGTATGACCTACTCCTGCTCCTATTTCTTATGTTCTTATGTTCTTTCTACCTCCCCCAGGAGGTTGAGGCCCCTTGGCATGGACTGAAATTGCAAGGTTGGCATTTGGCCATTTTAATCTGGCAATGCCAGCCTGTATCAATATGTGCCAACATGCCATGTCAGAGACAGGACCCAATTTCTGGGAGGGAGGGAGGTCCTGTCATATGTGGTGGGGGTAGGTTGGGCATGACAAAGCTTTGAAGGGAGGGACATGGGAGTGATTGAAAGGGGGAATTTGCAGTAACAGGGATGGTCGATCAGGCATTGTGGTGGGAGCACAGGTAATTGGGGGAGGGCTTGAAGTGACAGGGGAGGGAGTCAGCATGGGGGAGGGGATCCAGTAGTGATAATACTGTGGTGGTTGTGGCAGGGAGCAGGCATGGGGAAAAGACCACTGATGATAATGCTGTGGTGATTGTGACAGGGGACAAAGCCCCTGATAATTGTGCAGTGGGAAAGGGCAGTGGAGGAATACCCCAATCATTGTGTCATTGCAGGGGGAGAGTCCCCGATATCTTTGTGATGGGGTGGGGGATGAGCAGAGTTTAAGGTCAGTTCTGATCGGAATGCCCTTTAAAGATGATGCCCAGTTTCTGTAGAATCAGCCACACCTTGATTCTCCGGTCTGAAAACTTGGCACCGTATCTGGAGAGATATGCACTGGTTTTCAGTCAGAACCTGACACACTGACAAATTATCAGAAAATTCCGCCCATAGTCTAGAAATTGGTTGGTCCCATTTCTACATTATAGGTGTTTGTTAGCGTTATACTGCTTTTGGCAACTTTCAAAAAAGTTTCATTGTAGTCATGAGTGATTTGCTGCAGCTCCTTTTGGATTGGAAGGTGTAAAATGAACAGCCAATCAGACAGGGGAGAACGAGAACAACAGACCAGGAGGGACACTGACTTACCTTAGCGCCAGGAGTAGCAGAAATATTTTACAAGGCTAACTTACCTGTTGGGACCCAGGGGACAGTATCATCAGCTGAGGGTAGTGTTATCAATAGTTGTCCCACAGATATCTGTTTGGTAATCTCTTTACCACAGAAATCCTGCAGTGCAGAAAGAGGCCATTTAACCCATCGAGTCTGCACTAACCACAATTCCATCCAGGCTCTACCCCAACATATTTATCCACTAATCCCTCTAACCTACGCATCTCAAGACACTTAGGGGCAATTTTAGCATAGCCAATCAACTAACCCACACATCTTTGGATTGTGGGAGGAGACAGGAGCACCCGGAGGAAACCACGCAGACACAAGGAGAGCGTGCAAGCTCCACACAGACAGTGACCCAAGCTGCGAATTGAACACAGGTTCCTGGAGCTGTGAAGCAGCTGTGCTAACCACTGTGCTACCGTGCCACCCATTAGTTTAATAACTCCATATATGTGTCTGGAATTTGTGGTCTCAAGCACAATGGCTAAACTTTTAGCTGATACAAAGGTAATACCAATGATTAACTCCAAAGCTGAAAAAAATAAGCCATGGGAAGATTTGAAAATACCTGGGAACTGAGAAGGCATGTAGCAGATAACATTTAACGTAGAGAAATGTCAAGTGCTTCACAATAGGGATAGAAAGAACATCACAGGTGCATGGAAAACCAAAAGGCCTGATTAATAGTAAATTGAAATGACTAGAACAAACATATTTTTGGAATAGAGGAATAAGCTAATATTGAGCCAAATAATGATAAGATTGCATGCGGAATGCAAAATTGCGTTCACAACTAATTTCTCACTGCTTGAGGTTTAACCAGCTCTGTTTTGCCAGTGAGATCGGATTTGCATCCATGTCATTAATGAGTACTGGATAGCATCTTCCAGGCTCACTTGAACTTAGCTCCTTGCCAGTTGGCCCTCAATGAGAATAACAGCTGGTCTCTGTCAGTGAAGCCCATAGATGGTCAGGGACATGGCTGGACAGTGCCCAGGAGTCAGTGCCAGCCTGGCAGTGCCCAACAAATGGCATGGCACTGCTCACCAAGGATCATAACTGTTAGGACAGTGCCAAGGGAGTGAGCCCTGGGTATGGGTGTAGCTGAGTAGGACTGTGGAGCAAGAGTTCTGGAACAAGTGAGCTCTGCAAGGGATGAACTCTGCATGGGGGAACTATGCAGACTGGGATGATGAGTGGAGTTGGGGGGGGGGGATCAGCAAAAGAGGGGCAATGGGCTCATTGTTCCTTGGGGGCACTGAAGAGAGGCAGCGATTTCCGAGAGGAGAGCTTGTGTGGGTGAGTAGAGCGATTTTTTTTTTTACAATTTATTTTTACTAGTTTTTTTTATTTAAAAATTTTCCGGAAGCCGGAAAGCGTCACAAAGGCACATGGGTAAAATAGTTTTTTTTTAAGCTTACTATAAATTGGAGCAATGGGAAATCCCGATACTCTACATAGGTAGAGTATCCCACCCTCCCCCCTCCTCTAACCTAATAAAGAGAGAGAGAGAGAGCAGGTAAGATTGTTTTTCTATCTGTTTTTTGTGTGGCTGTAAGGACTTTGGCTCACAGGGCCTAAGCAAAAAGGGTGAGACAGCGTAAGTTATAAGTTTTTATTACTCTTTTCCTCTGGGTTTCTAGAAGAGGGCAAATAATGGGTGTGAGGCCGGTATGTTGTTGCCAGTGCCAGATGTGGGAGGTCTTGGAGGCTACTGAACTCCCAGACATCCATACCTGTGCTCGGTGTGTAGAGCTGAGGTCCCTAAGGGACAAGGTTAAGGAACTGGAGATGCAGCTTGAGGATCTTCATCTCATTAGAGAGAACGAGGAGATAATCGACAGGAGCTATCAGCAGGTGGTCACACCAGGGCAATGGGAAGAAGGCACGTGGGTGACTATCAGGAAGGGGAAACCTCAGGTGATGAAGAGCACACCGGTGGGTGTCCCCCTTCATAATAAGTACTCCTGCCTGAGTACTACTGGGGGGGACAAGTGTCCAAGGGAGGCAGCAGTGGCCTGTTCTCTAAACCTGAGCCAGTATGCCAAAAATCTAAGGAAGAGAGAGGCAAGGCAGTGCTAATAGGGGACTCCACTGTGAGGGGTTCAGACAGGCATTTTTGTGGACGCAGGCGAGAGTCGTGGATGGTGGTTTGTCTCCCTGGAGCTGGGATCCGGGATGTCTCTGGACGCCTCCCAGACATCCTGAAAGGGGAGGGTGAGGAACCTGAAGTTGTGGTGCATATAGGTACTGCAGACATAGGCAGGAAGAGGGAGGCAGTCATCAAAAGGGATTATAGAGAACTGGGTAGGAAGCTGAGGAAGAGAAAAGCGAAGGTAGTAATCTCAGGATTGCTGCCTGCGCCTCGGGAGAATGAGAGCAGGAATCAAATGAGGTGGAGGATGAATGCATGGCTGAGGGACTGGAGTAGGGGGCAGGGATTCAGGTTCATGGATCATTGGGACCTCTTTAGAGGCAGGTGCGACCTGTACAGTAAGGATGGGTGGCACTTGAACTCTAGGGGGACTAATATCTTGGCGGGAAGACTGGCTAGGGCTACTGGGGAACTTTAAACTAGAAAAGCTGGGGGGTGGGAATATCGATGAGACTGTGAATAAGGAGGTTAACTCCCAGGTAGGGAAGGACTGTAGGCAGTCTGAGAGGGGGGTTAGGCGGGTGGTGGAAAAGGGAAATATCCTGACTGAGGGGCTGAGGTGTGTCTATTTTAATGCCAGGAGTGTAGTAAATAAGGTAGATGAGCTTAGGGCGTGGATTGCTGCTTGGGAGTGTGATGTGGTGGCCATTACAGAGACTTAGTTGTCTCAGGGACAGGACTGGGTACTTCAGGTGCCAGGATTCAGATGCTTCAGGAGGGACAGGGTTGGGGGCAAAAGAGATGGTGGTGTGGCACTGTTGATCAGGGACAGTGTCATGGTTGTAGAGAAGGTGGAAGACGTGGAGGGAATGTCTACGGAGTCCCTGTGGATGGAAGTTAGGAACAGCAAAGGGTCGATAAATTTGCTGGGTGTATTCTATAGGCCGCCCAATAATGACAGGGAAGTTGAGGTGCAGATAGGGAAACAGATCCTAGACAGATGTAGAAATAACCGGGTTGTTGTGATGGGAGATTTCAATTTCCCAAACATCGACTGGAATATCCCAAGGGTAAGGGGTTTGGATGGGGAGGAGTTTGTTGGGTGTATTCAGGAAGGTTTCCTGACACAGTACGTGGAAAAGCCTATGAGAGGAGAGGCTGTACTTGACCTGGTGCTTGCTAATGAGCCAGGGCAGGTGTCGGATCTCACGGTAGGTGAGCATCTTGGGAATGGAGATCATAATTCTATCTCTTTCACGATAGCAATGGAAAAAGATAGGATCAGGCAGGCTAGGAATGTGTATGTCTGGAGTAAGGGGAAATATGAAAACATTAGGCAGGTAATTGGACGAATAAACTGGAAGGAGGTGTTCTTGGGGAAGAGTACAGAAGGAAAGTGGCAGATATTCAAGGAATGTTTGTCTAGGGCTCTGCAAGACAACGTTCTGAGGAGTCAAGGAGGTTTTGGTAGCACACAGGAACCGTGGTGCACGAAGGTTGTGGTGAACCTAGTCAGGAAGAAAAGAAAGGTGTATGAAAGGTTCAGAGAGCTAGGGGATATTAGGGATCTAGAGGAGTATAAGGTGTGTAGAAGGGAACTTAAAAAGGAAATTAGGAGAGCCAGAAGGGGTCATGAGAAGGCCTTGGCAGATAAGATTAAGGAGAATCCCAAGGCCTTCTACAAATATGTGAAAAGTAAAACGATGAGAAGAGAAGGGATTGGGCCAATAAAGGGTGAAGGAGGAAAAGCCTGTGTGAATCCGGAAGAAATGGCAGAGGTGCTTAACGAGCACTTTGCCTCGGTATTCACAGTAGACAGTGAACTGGAAGATTGTACTGCAGGTTTGAGGCAAACGGAAAAGATTGAGTTATGTGGATGTTAGGAAAGAGGATGTGTTAGACCTGTTAAATTCTATCAAGATAGACAAGTGGCTAGGACCAGATGGGATGTACCCCAGGTTATTGTGGGAGGTGAGAGAAGTGGTCGCAGAGCCCCTGGCGATGATATTTGCGTCGTCCATGGAAACGGGAGAGTTTCTGGAGGATTGGAGGATTGCGGATGTGGTTCCTATCTTTAGGAAAGGGAAGAAGTATAGTCCAGGAAATTACCGACCGGTGAGTTTGACTTCAGTCGTTGGTAAGCTGATGGAGCTTCTGAGGGATAAGATTTATTAACATTTGGAGAAGTTTAGACTGATCAGAAATAGTCAGCTTGGTTTTGTCAAGGGCAGGTCATGCCTTACGAGTCTAGTTGACTTCTTCGAAAATGTGACTGAACACATTGACGAAGGAAGAGTGGTGGACGTAGTGTACATGGGCTTTAGCAAGGCGTTTGATAAGGTCCCCCATGCAAGGCTTCTGGAAAAGGTGAGAGGGCATGGGATCCAAAGGGCTTTGGCCTCGTGGATCCAGAACTGGCTTGCCGGCAGAAGGCAGAGAGTGGTTGTGGATGGGTCTTGTTCTGAATGGAGGTCAGTAACCAGTGGAGTGCCCCAGGGATCTGTTCTGGGACCTCTGCTGTTTGTCATTTTCATAAATGACCTGGATGAGGAAGTGGAGGGATGGGTTAGTAAGTTCGCCGACGACACAAAGGTCGGTGGTGTTATGGATGGTCTGGAGGGATGTCAAAAGTTGCAGCAGGACATAGACAGGATGCAAGACTGGGCGGAGAAGTGGCAGATGGACTTCAACGTGGATATATGTTGAAGGTAATGCACTATGGCAGAAATAATAAATGTGTAGAGTATAGGGCAAATGGTAGGATTCTTAGCAGTCTAGATGAACAGAGGGATCTTGGTGTGTATGTGCATAGATCCCTGAAAGTAGGCAGTCAGGTCGAGAAGGTTGTTAGGAAGGCATATGGAGTCTTGGCTTTTATTGGTAGAGGGATTGAATTTCGGAGCCGCAACGTCATGTTGCAACTGTACAAAACTCTAGTGCGGCCGCACTTGGAGTATTGTGTGCAGTTCTGGTCCCCACATTATAAGAAAGATGTGGAGGCATTGGAGAGGGTACAGAGGAGGTTTACCAGGATGTTGCCTGGTATGGAGGGCAGGTCTTATGAGGAGAGGCTGAGGGATTTGAGGTTGTTTTCGTTAGAAAGGAGGCGGCTAAGAGGGGACCTTATCGAAACATATAAGATGATTAGAGGTTTAGATAGGGTGGACAGTGATAGCCTTTTTCCTAGGATGGAGAAAGCTAGCACGAGGGGACACAGCTTTAAATTAAGGGGTGATAGTTATAGGACGGATATCAGAGGTAGGTTCTTTACCCAAAGGGTGGTTCGGGAGTGGAATGCCCTGCCTGCAGCAGTTGTAGATGCGCCAAGTTTGGTGGCGTTTAAGAGGTTAGTTGATAAGTATATGGAAGAGAAGGGAATGGTTTAGTTTGGAGGGGCATTGCTTTTTATATTGGTCGGCGCAACATCGAAGGCCGAAGGGCCTGTTCTGTGCTGTAATGTTCTATGTTCTATGTTCTATATGTGTAGTGGTCCATTTTGGCAAGAATAATGGGATGAAGGAGTACAATATAAGGGGTAGGAGTCTTAGCTGTGTTGTAGAGCAAAAGGGTCCAGGTCCATAGGACTCTTAAATCGGCCTCGCAGGTGGAGGAAGTGGTCAAGAAGGCATACGATGTACTGGCCTTCATTAATCGAGGAATTGAGTTTAGGAGTCAGGAGGTAATGATGCAGCTCTATAAGACCCTTGTCAGACCCCACTTGGAGTATGGTACGCAGTTCTGGTTGCCTCACTATAGGAAGGATGTTGAGGCTATTGAAAGAGTGCAGAGGAGATTTACAAGGATGCTACCTGGATTGGGAGGCAGGCCTTATGAAGATAGGTTGAGGGAGCTGGGACTCTTCTCACTGGAGAGATGTAGGTTGAGAGGCGACCTGATAGAGGTTTATAAAATGTTGAGAGGAATAGATAGGGTGGATTCTCAGACTATTTCCCCAAACTGAAATGGTCAGTACGAGAAGACACAGATTTAAGGTGCAGGGAAGCAAATACAGAGGGGATGTTAGGGGTAAGTTTTTCACTCAGAGGGTGGTGAGTGAATGGAATTGGCTGCCATTGGAGGTGGTCGAGGCAAACTCGCTGAGGTCTTTTAAAAGACTTCTGGATGAGTATATGGAAACAAATGGGATAGGGGGTTATAGATAGGTCTGTGGACTGGTAGATATAGATGTGATCGGTGCAACTCATGGGCCAAAGGGCCTGTTTGTGCTGTATTGTTCTATGTTCTATAAGGAGTGATCGGCAGGGAGGGGACATGCAGGTTGGGCCACAGAGGGGGTTGTGACAGGGAGCTCATCAGGAGGGTACCAAAACTCATAACCTGTGTGTTTGTGTTGCCCAGGTGGAGAGGGGGGTGGGGTTACACTGGATGGAGGGGGGAGGAAGGTGAGTTGCAGCAGCTCTCCCAGTTCATTGGGACAATGATGTCCTATTAAGTTTGTAGCTAGCTTTGCCAGTGAGCTTAGAGCTCTGCCTACCCCCCAACCGGTGAGAATCACACATCTGTTCAAAAAAGTGACAGAGTTCATAAGATTGCATTTTCAAACTCACCCAAAAAACAGGTCTGAAACTCTCCCGTTTTATCATCATTCAGATATTCCATTTTTTTATAAGATTGCTTCCTTAGAGTTTTTTCAGTAAGATTGTGCCCTTAAATTTTTTGGGAAGTAAATTTTGCCCCTCATACTTTTTAAACTGTGCTCCCTTGTTCTAGACTCCCCCACCTGTAAAAGGCTGAAATGAAAATACTAAAAGGTATATGTCCTACTCAAATTGACACGTGACTTGGAGTGATTGTGATAAGTTTATCTTCCTCAAACTTCCTAACCAATCTGCAGCCAGAGACACAATTAACCATGGTATCATAGAACATAGAACATTACAGCACAGAACAGGCCCTTCGGCCTTCGATGTTGCGCCGACCAATATAAAAAGCAATGACCCTCCAAACTAAACCATTCCCTTCTCTTCCATAAACTTATCAACTAACCTCTTAAACGCCACCAACCTTGGCGCATCTACAACTGCCGCAGGCAGGGCATTCCACTCCCTAACCACCCTTTGGGTAAAGAACCTACCTCTGATATCCGTCCTATAACTATCACCCCTTAATTTAAAGCTGTGTCCCCTCGTGCTAGCAAATCATCTCCTCAAATATCCAGCTGCAGAGATTCAAGAGATATGAATAATGTTGGTAGGAGCTCCAATTCTATTTCCATCATCTCACTGACAAGGAATCTGTCCCACTCTTACTGCCTGCTATTGACATATACTGAAAAGATATTTAGCATTGATTTTCCATTTGTTTGGCTGCATAAGAACACAACATCTTTGATCATGAAGCCAAAATTTCTGGCTAAGAGACAGTGATGCTATCAATGCATTACAAGTTCTCCCTGCAATATCACTGTAGTTTTTATTTTTTTCAAAGCTTTGCAGATGATGAATTGTACTAATATTTTCTAGGAAGCAAAACGCTTTCAAAATGTTGATAAATCATGGATAAAAATCATGCAGCGAGCCCATGAAATTCCAACAGTCGTCCAGTGTTGTGTTGGAGATGACACAATGGCACAGCTTCTACCCCACTTACAAGAACAACTGGAGCTTTGCCAAAAATCCCTAACAGGGTAAGAAAGTCAGAAATTGCATAATATTTGCACATGTATAGTATACAACCAAAGATGTATCAGCAATGAGGTAAATAAGATGAGAGGATTGAATGCATGGCTCAATGTGGGAGCAATGGATTTCAATTCATGAAGCGTTGGCAACAATAATGGGGAAAGAGGGAGCTGTATTGTTGGGATGGCAATCACTTGAATTGCAGCAAGGCTGATGTTCTGGTATATCATACAACTTGGTCTGTAGATAGACTTTAAATGAAATAATTGGGGAATATTTATAAACTTAATGACCAATGACAAGACAAGAGTGCAATGCAACAATTCAGAGAATAGAATAGTAAGTAATTTTACAACACCAGATTAAAGTCCAAAAGCTTTATTTGGTAGCACAAGCTTTCAGAGCACTGCTCCTTTATCAGGTGGGTGAATTCATTTCATTTCACCTGATGAAGGAACAGCACTCTGAAAGCTCATGCTACAAATAAACTGTTGAGTTTTAACCCTGTGTTGTGAGATTACTTACTGTGCCTACCCCAGTCCAACACCAGCAACTCCACATCAAGAATAGGACAAGAAAGGAAAGAATGTACAATCATAAGTGTGCACCAGCAAAATGGGTCAGACTAGAAATCAATGATAAAAGGAAAGAATTAAAGACTCTAAGTTTTTAAGTTTATTTATTAGCGTCATAAGTAGGCTTACATTAATACAAAGAACAAAGAACAAAACAGCATGGGAAACAGGCCCTTCGGCCCAACGAGCCCGCGCCGCCACCTTGATGTTCCCACTTCTACACGCGATCCCTAATACTGCAATGAAGTTATTGAAAATCCCCAATGAATGCATGAAGCATTCATAACAATATTGATGTAGTGAATTTTACTATCCTATTTATCATGGGCAAAGGGTGAACCATGGAAAGGATTGTTGACCTTGGATGGGATTTTCCAGTTTCAGGCGAGCATGGAAAATCCTGAGTTTGTAACACAAATTAATTGTTAATAGATACAATATCTATCATAGAAATGGTAATTGCAAAGTGACATGCTTCAGCTCCATTAGTAAAAATGTGATCCAGATGGTATTGAGGAATGATATTGGCTTGAAAAATGAAGATATAAAATCAGTCTGAGTGAAAATAAGAAACATAGAAAATGGAAGCAGGAGTAGGCCATTCAGCATTATAAGTCTATTCCACTATTCATTGTGATCATAGTTGATCAAAGAAGCTTGTGCCCACTTCCTCCATTATCTTTTGATTCCTTCTTCCCCAAGAGCTATATCTAACTTTTTCTTGAAAACATACAGAAGCATAATAGCACCAACTCACAGCACCTATTGATCAGCATTGTATAAGAAAGGAGAACTGAGCTCAGCAGGAGGTTGGATCAGGGGCCAGAAAAGTTAGCAGCATCCTCATTATAGACCGGCTATCTCTGCATAATTATGAAATAGTGCAAAGGGAATGTTTCACTATATCTTTCAGAGGACACAGCTGAATGTCCTTTCTAACAGCACTGAAATTGTGATTAAGACATGATTAAATGACCATTGTCTGAATGGACATTTCATTCATCTACCACTAAAGATTATGACATTATGGTGCAATTAAACAGCTATTGTCTTGGGCCTACCTCTTTTACCATATATAGATGATTTACATTGTAACTAGAAACAATTATCTTTACCAGAAGTTGTGCCCTATAGAAAAGCTAACTGTACACAATTGAGCAGGCAGGTTGAAGAAGCTGTGCATACCGACGAAGTTGTAATAACAACTGTGCTGCCCAAAAGCAGGCTTGAGTCCTCAAGGGGGTACCCATCAATATAATCTTAGGCAACTGAGTGTAACAGTCAGCAGACAGTAGGCTGACTTCACTTCAGTTGCGGATCCTGGGAAAACACCTAGACACAGCAGGTGAGTTAGGAAGATAAATAAATGAGTCATAATGTGGGCATGGATGATATTAAGCATAATAGGCACTGATGTAGCCACCATTTTATGTATGAACAGTCACACTATGCACACTCCTAGTGCCCTTCCACTCTCACTTCATTGCAGCATGCCCTTTCATCTTCCACATCCATTCAGGATGTCAGACGTGCCTCCTCCATTTTCTTTCAGCGAGGATAGCAATGGAATGGCTGTCCTTCTCTCACACTGTCATGACATAATGATGCTGGTGTAATCCTGGTAATGAGGAACCTCCACCCCCACTCCATGCCCCAGTCCAAAACGCAAACCATTTATCTGGGAAAGCCTGTCATCTGCACAAGGCCAGAGCCTTGTGGGAGGTGAGTAATTTTAACATTAGTAAGATGGTCATTGGCACTCCTAATCTCAAAGCATGCAGAATCAGCAGAGGTGGCTCATTGAGCACCTTAAAGCCCTGAGATCACCCTGTTTGGTGGCAGTTCACCAGCAGCCTTCTGTCAGGCAGGAGTCAGATATTCATAGGAGAAGATCATTGCTCTGTCTTCACTGCAAGTTATCTGCTTCCTTTTGCATTGTTTGGTTTGTGGGTTTCCACACTCTGCCAGTGAAAGGAGCAATCTATCAACCCCTTCCCAGACCTGAAAAGGACTTATCTGAATTTCCCATGCGCTCTCTGTATCTCCCCTCCATTAGACTCCCAGGTGTGTAGTGGTGGCCTATACATTTACCTCTGAAATCCTCCTCACAGGTGAGGTCACCAGGTTCATGTTGTAAACTCATGAGTCACACTGGCAAGTTTGAATATTCAGTGAGGATAGAAGGGATGGTGGGATGGTTCATGAATAATATATTAAAATAGTAAATTAAGGTGCTCAACCTTCCTGGGTGGAAACCTCATTCCATCACTGGCGAAGGACGAGGAAAATCAGAAAAAATTCTCACCAATGAGAATCTTGTTTTCTAACTCTCGTGATATTTTGGGCCCAGGGCTCCATTTCACTCCCAACTAACATGGGCTTGAAATCATACCCATTAGGCAGGATTTTCAGCCGTATCCAGGAATGTCTGGTCTTGTTGTCATATAGTCCCTGGCTGGAGTTATCTGGTGATGAATGGTGTGAACAATGGGAAACACTGATAACAGTGGGCCTGGAAGATTCCATTGCCAACCAAAAATTTTTCTCACATCACATTTGCTTTGTTTTCAAATTTCTTTAAATCTGTGCCTTCTCTTTCTTGATTGTTTTGATTGGGAAGAGTTTTTCGTGACCTACTCTGTCATCCAGCACCTTCATGAACATCACGATTAAATCTCCCCTTAGCTGCATTCACTCCAAGGAGTACAATCCCAACCTCTCCAAGCTATCCTCCTAACTGAAGTTTCTCATCCCTAGAACCATTCTTGTAAACCTCTTCCACACTCTCTCCAATGCATTTACATCTCCAACAATGGGGCACCAAGAACTGTAAACAATATTCCAGCTGAGGTCCAACCAATGTCTTGCGTAAGGTCAGCATAACTTCTTTGCTCTTGATTTATTGTCACATGCACCAGTATACAGTGAAAAGTATTGTCTTCTGTGCGCGCTATACAGACAAAGCTTAGAGAAGAAAAGAAGATGCAGAAAGTACTCTTACTGTCACATCTAGGTGTAGAGAGAGATCAACTTAGTGAAAGATAGGCCCATTCAAAGTCAGATGGTAGTAGGGAGACAGCTGTTCTTGAATTGGCTGATGCGTGTTCTCAGACTTTTGTATCTTTTTCGTGACAGAAGAAGGTGAAAGAGAATATGGCCGGGCGCATAGCATCCAGCAGGAAATCCTTCCTGCTGCCACTTTTCCGAGACAGCAGGGAGTGTAGACAGTGTCAATGAGTGGGAGGCTGGCGTGAGTGATATATTGGATGTTGTTCATGACCCTTTGTAATTTCTTGTGGTCTTGAACAGAACAGGATCCATATCAAGCTGTGATATAACCAGAAAGAAAGCTTTCTATGTTGTATCTCTAAAGATCGGTGGGAATTATAGGAGTCATGCCAAACTCCCTTTGTTTCCTGAGAAAATAGAGGCATTGGTGGGCTTTCTTAACTATACATTGGCATCAGGGGACTAGGACAGGTGGTTGGTGATCTGGACACCTAAAAACTTGAAGTGCTCAACCATTTCGACTTTGTCCCCATTGATGTAAACAGGGGCAAGTTCTCCTTTACGCTTCCTGAAGCCGATGACTATCTCCTCCATTTTGTTGACATTGCGAGAAAGATTATTGTCATCACACCATTTCACCAGATTCTCAATCTCTTTCCTGAACTTTATCTCATTATTGCTTGAGCTCTGACCCACTATGGTGGTGTCATCAGCAAACTTGAAAATCTGGTTGGAGGGGAATTTGGTCAAACATAAGAACATAAGAAATAGGAGCAGGAGTAGGCCATTTAGCCCTTTGAGCCTGCCCCACCATTCAGTAAAATCATGGCTGATCTGAAGTGAATCGGTTCCACTTTCCTGCTTTCTCCCCATAATCCTTAATTCCCTTGTCTGTCAGAAATCTATCCACCTGTGACTTAAATATTCAACAAAGTTGCCTCCACCACTTCAGTAGCAGAGAATTCCAGAGATTCACCACCCTTTGAGTGAAGAAGTTCCTCCTCAACTATATTCTAAATTGCCCGCCCCTTATTTTGAGGCTGTGTCCTCTAGTTCTACTATCCTTTCTAAGCAGGAATAATCACACTATCTCTACCCTATCTATCCCCTTCATTATCTTGTAAGTCTCTCTAAAATCCCACCTTGGCCTTCTAAATTCTAAAAAGTACAGATCCAGTCTATTCAATCTCTCTTCATAGGCTAACCCCGTCATCTCCAGTATCAGGCTGGCGAATCTTCTCTGTACTCCCTCCTTCTGCAAATAAGGGGACCAAATCTATACACAGTACTCCACTTGCAGCCTCACCAGTGCTCTGTACAGTTGCAGCAAAACCTCCCTGTTTTTACATTCTATCCTCTTCACTCTTAAGGTGAACACCCCATTCACTTTCTTGATTGTCTGCAGACTGGGTTTTTGCGATTCATGCACAAGTTCCCCCAGGTCCCTCTGCACTGTAGCATGCTGCAGCTTTTCACCCTTTAAATAATAATCCCTCCGACTATTATTTCTACTAAAGTGGATAACCTCACATTTGCTAACATTATATTTCATCTGCCAGGTCCTCGCCCACTCACAGCCTATCCAGATCTCTCTGCAGACTTCCATGCCCTCCACACAATTTGCTTTTCCACTCATCTTTGTGTCATCAGCAAATTTCGTTACCCAACACTCAGCCCTCTCCTCCAGATCATTTACGTAAATGGTAAATAGTTGAAGCCCCAGCGCCAATCCCTGCGGCACTCCACTAGTCACCAACTGTCAACCAGAAAAGCACACATTGATTCCAACTCTCTGTTTCCTATTAGACAGAACTCAGTAAGAATCTAGCAACACCAATTTTAAATCCAACTGATTTATTTGATAGTACATTTGCGAGCTTTCGACACTCTGTCTTCGTCAGGCAAATGCAGTGTTCTGGTCTGCAGAGGCACTCATATCAACATAAACAGTTAGAGATTTCTGATTAGAATGCGAATCCTTACATCTAATCTGCTATTCAAGTGTTAAAGTGGCTAAGAATGTGTGTGAAGGAAATCCTGAGCATTGGTTAGAGAATTGTGTATTTTCTCCAGACAGCACAGTAAGTGAGGTGTTTTGCTAACACAAGCAAGTTACGAGGGTTACAGATAGTGTGACATGAAGCCAAGATCCCTGTTAAGACTGTCCTCATGTGTGTGGAACTTGGCTATCGGTCTCTGCTCAGCGACTCTGCGCTGTCGTGTGTCACGAAGGCCCCCTTGAAGAACATTTACCCGCAGGTCGGAGGCCGAATGCCCATGACTGCTGAAGTGTTCGCCCACAGGAAGGGAACTGTTTTGCCTGGTGATTGTTGAGCAATGCTCATTCATCCGCTGTCGTAGTGTCTGCATGGTCTTCCCAATGTACCAAGCTTTGGGAGATCCTTTCTTGCAAAGTATTAGGTAGACAACGTTGGCCGAGTTGCAAGAGTATGTACCGTGTACCTGGTGAATGGTATCCTCACGTTTGATGATGTCGTCCATGACGATGATCTGGCATGTCTTGCAGAGGTTGCTGTGGCAGGGTTGTGTGGTATTGTGGTCGCTGTTCTCCTGAAGGTTGGGTAGTTTGCTGCGAACTATGATCTGTTTGAAGTTGTGCGGTTGTCTGAAAGCAAGAAGTGGGGGGGTGGGGATGGCCCTAGCAAGATGTTCATCGTCATCAATGATATGTTGAAGACTCCGGAGAAGATGTCGTAACTTCTCAGCTCCGGGGAAGTACTGGACAACAAAGGGTACTCTGTCCACCATGTCCCGTGTTTGCCTTCTGAGGTCAGTGCGGTTTATCACTGTGGCATGTCGGAACTGTCGATCGATGAGTCGAGCGCTATATCCTGTTCTCACGAGGGCATCCTTCAGCATCTGGAGGTGTCTGTCACGATCCTCCTCATCTGAGCAAATTCTGTGTATACGGAGGGCTTGTCCATAGGGAATGGCTTCTTTAACGTGTCTAGGGTGGAAGCTGGAGAAGTGGAGCATTGTGAGGTTGTCTGTCGGTTTGCGGTACAGTGAGGTGCTGAGGTGACCGTCCTTGATGGAGATGCGTGTGTCCAAGAATGCAACTGATTCTGGAGAATAGTCCATGGTGAGTCTGATGGTGGGATGGAACTTGTTGATATCATCATACAGTTGTTTCAATGATTGTTCACCATGAGTCCAAAGGAAAAAGATGTCATCAATGTATCTAGTATATAACCTTGGTTGAAGATCTCGTGTGGTGAAGAAGTCTTGTTCGAACCTGTGCATGAAGATGTTGGCATACTGAGGTGCAAATTTGGTCCCCATGGCTGTTCCATGTGTCTGGATGAAAAGCTGATTGTTGAAGGTGAAGACATTGTGGTCCAAGATGAAGCGGATGAGTTGTAAAATTGCATCTGGAAACTGGCAGTTGTTGGCATTGAGTACTGAGGCAGTTGCAGCAATACCATCGTCGTGAGGGATGTTGGTGTAGAGCGCCGAGACATCCATTGTGACAAGGAGTGTCCCTGGTTCAACTGCTCCATGTGTGCTGAGTTTCTGTAGGAAGTCCGTAGTGTCAAGACAAAAGCTGGGGGTTCTTTGTACAATGGGTTTCAGGATGCCCTCGATATAGCCAGAGAGGTTCTCACACAGGGTCCCATTGCCCGATACGATGGGACGGCCGGGTATGTTTGCCTTGTGTACCTTTGGGAGGCAGTAGAGATCTCCAATGCGGGGAGTACGTGGAATGAGAGTCCGGAGGGTGTTCTGAAGGTCCAGATCAAAGGTTTTGATCAGAGTGTTGAGTTGACGAGTGTGTTCTTTGGTCGGATCTGCTGGTAACTGTCTGTAGTGTTTCTCATTGTTTAGTTGTCGGTACACTTCTTCACAGTAGTCTGTTCTGTTCAGTATGACGGTGGCGCCTCCTTTGTCTGCTGGTTTGATGACAATGTTGCGGTTGGTCTTGAGAGCACGGATGGCCTTGCTTTGTGCTTGGGTGATGT
This sequence comes from Sphyrna mokarran, assembly GCA_024679065.1. NCBI lineage: Eukaryota > Metazoa > Chordata > Chondrichthyes > Carcharhiniformes > Carcharhinidae > Sphyrna > Sphyrna mokarran. The sequence continues at coordinate 8,287,675 of JAGIQG010000005.1, forward strand.
TCGGGACTGTCTTGTAAGTGCGGTTGATGAATCTGGTGTTCACGCACCTCCTGATGGCTTGGGCATACATGTCCAGTCGGGGGCAGCGGCCTTCCGGAGGAGTCCAATTGGATTCATTCCTCCTTGGTTGCTGCACTGTGCATCCCTCTGTCAGCTGTTCTGGTTCATTAGCTGTCTCATTGAGTCCGCTATTGGCCTCTCGGGGTTTGTGGAAGAACTCACGCAGCCTCATTCGCCTGATGAATTCCTCTGTGTCTGCTGCAAGACTGATGGGGTCCATTTTGGTGGTGGGACTGAAATTGAGCCCTCGGCTGAGAACTTCGATTTCCTCTGATTGAAGTGTGTAGTCCGACAAGTTAACAATGGACCGCCCTGCGGTAGTGTTGTTTTCTACTGTGGTGCCAAGGGAGGCTTGGTTGTTGCTGGTGGCGATGCCAAGTTTTTCAAGTTTCCTGTTCTTGGTGTGCATGTAAATGGTGTAGTTTCTTCGTCTCATCTGCTTGGCAAAGTTTCGCAGCTGGTCTGCGTCCTGAGCGCAAGTTGAGAATATGTATTCCATTTTACTTTCCAGAGTGCGGCGTTTGCTATAGAGCTGGTGTATGAGGTGATTGAGAAGTGTGAGAGAGGTGCAACGGCAAAGCCTCTCAGCATAGTCCGTGTTATAAGTTGACCTGAGTGGGTTCGTGATCTGTAGTCCCTTTGGTATCCTGTCTGCTTTCTTGCATCCCTGTAGAAACTTGATGTCTGTGTCGATATAAGCAATTCTCTTGGAGATCCTCTCCACTTGGATCCGGCAGTATGCGGTGTCGATAGTAGTCATGATGTAGAGATACCAGCGTTGGACTGGGGTAGTAAGAATCTAGCAACACCAATTTTAAATCCAACCGATTTATTTGATAGTAAATTTGCGAGCTTTCGACACTCTGTCTTCGTCAGGCAAATGCAGTGTTCTGGTCTGCAATAGGACACATATCAACAAAAGTCTTGTTCGAACCTGTGCATGAAGATTTTGGCGTACTGAGGTGCGAGTTTGGTCCCCATGGCTGTTCCATGTGTCTGGATGAAAAGCTGATTGTTGAAGGTGACTGACACTCCTCAATCACCTCATACACCAGCTCTATAGCAAACGCCGCACTCTGGAAAGTAAAATGGAATACATATTCTCAACTTGCGCTCAGGACGCAGATCTGCTGCGAAACTTTGCCAAGCAGATGAGACGAAGAAACTACACCATTTACATGCACACCAAGAACAGGAAACTTGAAAAACTTGGCATCGCCACCAGCAACAACCAAGCCTCCCTTGGCACCACAGTAGAAAACAACACTACCGCAGGGAGGTCCATTGTTAACTTGTCGGACTACACACTTCAATCAAAGGAAATCGAAGTTCTCAGCCAAGGGATCAATTTCTGTCCCACCACCAAAATGGACCCCATCAGCCTCGCAGCGGACACAGAGGAATTCATCAGTCGAATGAGGCTGCGTGAGTTTTTCCACAAACCCGAAGAGGCCAATAGCGGACTCAATGAGATAGCTAATGAACCAGAACAGCCGACAGAGGGATCCGCAGTGCAGCAACCGAAGAGGAATGAATCCAATTGGACTCCTCCGGAAGGCCGCTGCCCCCGACTGGACATGTATGCCCAAGCCATCAGGAGGTGCGTGAACACCAGATTCATCAACCGCACTTACAAGACAGTCCCAAACATCACCCAAGCACAACGCAAGGCCATCCGTGCTCTCAAGACCAATCGCAACATTGTCATCAAACCAGCAGACAAAGGAGGCGCCACCATCATACTGAACAGAACAGACGACTGTGAAGACGTGTATCGACAACTAAACAATGTGAAACACTACAGACAGTTACCAGCAGATCTGTTTAAAGAACACACTTGTCAACACCTTTACTGTTCTCCGGAGCAGAGGTTTTTGAAGAGTGGCTGGTGAGACTCCTGATTTGCAATTTCTGTCTTTCACTTTAGTTCTTAGAGTGTTTATTTCAGCGCTCCGTAGCAGGAGATAGGCGTGGGGGGCTGCAGGGAAGGAAGCGCGGGAGTATAAATCAGGTACTCACGAGTGGGTACACCTTTACTATTCTCCGGAGCAGAGGTTTTTGAAGAGTGGCTGGTGAGACTCCTGATTTGCGATTTCTGTCTTTCACTTTAGTTCTTAGAGTGTTTATTTCGGCACTCCGTAGCGGGAGATGGGCGCGGGGGGCTGCAGGGAAGGTAACGCGGGAGTGTAAAAGGGAGGCCAAGGTAGACAGCGGGTAGCGTCGGGAGCGGGCAGTGGAGTGAGACGGGAATTAGAGTGAGAGCAATAAGGGCTTAAGCTCACTGGGCTTGGGCGAGCGCAGGCTTGGACGCGGCGAGTAACGTGATTCCTATCTAATCAACACTCTTTTCCCAACACCTTTAAAGGGGGTGTACAAAATGCCAGGATACTTGGCCAAACGCGTCCACTGTGTACGCTGCCATATGTGGACCTTCTTGGAGGCATCACGTCTCCCGAAGGCCCACATATGCGCAAAATGTTTAGAATTGCAATGTTTAAGAGCTAGGGTGAGGAAGCTGGAGCTGCGCTTGGAGGACATGTGTCTAGTGAGGGAAAACGAAGTTACAATGAATAGGGAAGGTAGTCCTGCGGGGACCCCAGGATCTAGTAGTAGGGACGGGCTGGTTATATATACGAGGAACAAGAATAAAAATCAAGGCACAAAGGCCATCTCAAAGGAGGATTCCCAGAAAACCAAGGGAGGGGTAAAAGCTGTGATGGAGAGGGCAAGTGAAGGGGAACAGAATGCCACAGAGAACAGCAGGAAAGCAGGAAGTGAGATATTGGTGGGGGATGGGATGGTTAAAGGGATCGATAGGCGTTTCTGTGGGCAAAAGAGAGACTCCAGGATGGTAGTCTGCCTCCCTGGAGCAGGGGTCCAGGATGTTTCAGAGAGGGTAGAGGGAATTTTGAAGGGAGAAGGGTCTAAGGCAAATGTAATAGTTCACATAGGACAGAAAGATGTAGGAAGAAAGCATAGGGGGGACATACGTAGGCAGTTTAGGGAGTTGGGGGCTCAACTGAAAGGTAGGGCCTCCAGGGTGGCGTTCTCTGGGCTGCTGCCTGTGCCCGGGACCGATTGGGTAAAAACAAATGAGACACTACAACTAAATGCATGGATGAGGGATTGGTGTAGGTCAGAAGGCTTCATATTCATTGATCATTGGGAAGTCTTCAGGAGGGAGGGTCATCTATTCAAGAGGGATAGGGAGCAGTTGATTGGGAGGGGAACACATATTTTAGCTGGGAGGTTAGCTGGAGTGTTTCAGAAGTGTTTAATCTAATAGGGAGGGAGGGTGGGGAGAGAGAGGGATGATAGGGTAACACCAGAAGGTAGAAAGGAATATCCGAGAGCTGAGGGTCTTCAGTGCATGTGTTTTAATGCGAGGAGTGTGACTGGCAAAACAGATGAACTGAAGGCAATAATGTTCACGAGGAGTTTAGAAGTGGTGGCGGTGACCGAGACGTGGTTGAAGGAGGGGCAAGACTGGCAATTGAATATTCCAGGATATAAGTGTTTTAGGCATGACAGAGTTGGTGTGAGGAGAGGCAGGGGAGTGGCTTTATTAGTTAAGGACAACATCATAGCAGTGCAGAGGGAGGGAGGTATGGATGATTTAGGAATTGAGTCTCTATGGGTGGAGTTGAGGAATAGGAAGGGAGTGGTTACTCTGTTGGGTGTTTACTACAGACCGCCCAACAGCCGCGGGCCGTGGAAGAAGGGATATGCAGGGACATTTTAGATAAGTGTAGGAAAAATAGGGTAGTAGTAGTGGGAGATTTCAATTTCCCTGGAGTAGATTGGAGAGTGCCCAGAGCTGTAGGAGTGGACGGGGAGGAATTTGTACATTGTGTTTTGGAAGGGTCCTTGGAGCAGTATGTGGATGGCCCGACTAGAGAGGGGGCTATACTGGATTTGGTTCTGGGGAATGAGCCAGGGCAGGTGGTTGACGTCGAGGTAGGAGAGCATGTGTCAAATAGTGATCACAACTCTGTCTGCTTTAGGATATTAATGGAAAAGGACGAGACCTGCCCAAAAGGGAAGGTATTTAACTGGGGGAGGGCTAGATACAGGCAGATTAGGCGAGATCTTAAAGATACCGACTGGGATAAGCTTTTCGAGGGCAGATCGACAAGATACATGTGGGAGTCTTTCAAGGGAAAACTAAACTCTCTGCAGGAAAGATACGTGCCGGCAAGGAGGAAGGATGGGAAAGGTAGGATTAGAGAACCGTGGCTTACCAGGGATATTAAGGACTTGATCAGGAAGAAGCGAGAGGCTTACATTACATCTAGGCAACTGGGGACTGAGACAGCGCTGGAAGCTTATAGAGAGTGTAGATGGAATCTTAAAAGGGGTGTTAGAAAGGCAAAAAGGGGCCACGAAGTGGCTCTGGCAGGTAGGATTAAGGAAAATCCTAAGGCATTTTACACCTATGTAAGGAGCAAAAGGATGGTTAGAGGCAAGATTGGACCTCTTAGGGACAGAGGAGGGGATCTATGCTTACAGCCTGAGGGAATGGGGGAGATCCTGAATGAATACTTTGCGTCGGTATTCACGCAGGAGACTGGCCAGATGTCTGTTGCTGATGTTGACAAAGTTGAGGATCGGTTGAGGGAAATAAAGATTACGAGGAAAGAGGTGTTGGGGCTGTTAGGCAGCTTAAAGACATATAAAGCTCCGGGGCCTGATGGCATTTACCCCAGGCTGCTAAGGGAGTTGAGGGAAGACCTGGCTGGGCCTCTGACGCAAATCTTTGTCTCTTCCTTGGACACAGGTGAGGTCCCAGAGGACTGGAGGATAGCAAACGTAGTACCGTTGTTTAAAAAAGGTCAGAGGGATAACCCAGGGAACTATAGGCCGGTGAGCTTGACTTCAGTTATAGGTAAGCTAATGGAGAGGATCCTCAGGGACAGGATGTATGAGCATCTGGAGCGCTGCGATCTGATCAGGGATACGCAGCATGGCTTCGTCAAGGGGAAGTCTTGTCTTACAAATCTAGTGGAATTTTTTGAAGAAGTGACAAAAACAGTTGATGAAGGACATGCTGTTGATGTCGTCTACATGGATTTCAGTAAGGCGTTTGACAAGGTTCCTCATGGTAGACTGATAGAGAAGGTGAAGGCGCATGGGATACAGGGCCGGGTATGTAGATGGGTCGAGAACTGGCTCGGGAGGAGGAGACAGAGGGTAGTAGTGGAAGGCTCTTTTTCCGACTGGAAGCCTGTCACTAGTGGAGTGCCACAAGGCTCAGTACTAGGTCCTCTTCTATTTGTGGTCTACATAAACAACTTGGAAGTTGGGGTAGGTGGTGAGATCAGCAAATTTGCTGATGACACTAAGATGCTTGGATTGGCGGGTACAGAGGAGCAGTGCCAGGCAATACAACAGGACATAGATAGGTTGGTAGACTGGGCAGATAGATGGCAAATGGAATTTAATCCGGATAAATGCGAGGTGATGCATTTTGGCCGGAAAAATGTAGAAGAGTATGAAATGAATGTAGAAATGTAGAAGAGAGTTATAGGATAAAAGGTAAAACTATTCAGAGTATAGAGACGCAGAGAGACTTGGGGGTGCAGGTTCACAAGTCTCTGAAGGTGTCTTCACAGGTGGAGAAGGTGATAAAGAAAGCGTATAGTATGTTAGCTTTCATAGAAAAGGGTATAGAATACAAGAGTAGGAGTTTGATGTTGCAATTGTATAGAACGTTGGTTAGGCCTCACTTGGAATACTGCGTCCAGTTCTGGTCGCCGTACTATCGGAAGGATGTGGAGTCCTTGGAGAGAGTGCAGAGGAGGTTTACCAGGATGCTGCCTGGTATGGAAGGACTATCTTATGAGGAACGATTAAATAGACTGGGGTTGTTTTCCCTTGAAAGACGTCGGCTTAGAGGGGATCTAATAGAGGTGTATAAGATTATAAGGGGTATAGATAGAATAAATGGTGGTAAACTTTTTCCACCTTCAGAAATGGATAGGACGAGGGGTCATGGCCTTAGGGTGAGGGGGGCTATGTATAAGACGAATATTAGAGGGCAGTTTTTCACACAAAGGGTAGTGGGGGTGTGGAATGCACTGCCGAGTAAGGTGGTGGGAGCAGGCACGCTAGGGCTGTTTAAGGGTCTCTTGGACAGCCACATGAGCGGTATGCAGATAGAGGGATATAGTAGGACTGTTTAACTATGGTTTTTTTTCCACAGGTAATTCGGTCCAACTTGACCAACAAGGAGCATGCATTCGGCAGATGGGGCGAGGACAGCTCTTGGATGTTGATTCATGGGTTGCCTGGTGCTTCATGTCGTAAAAGAGTGCTTTATCTGGACCATCTGAAGGGCACCATGACAGCTCAGTGACTATCGCTGTAGCTGTGCAGACACTTGGAATTGGGCCGGTGTCTGCGGGAGTTTGCGCGTTCTCCCCGTGGTTGCGTGGGTTTTCTCCAGGTGCTCTGGATTTCTCCCACATCCCAAAAATTTGCTCTTAGGCTGATTGGGAAACAAATTGTCCCTACATTGAGAGTCTTCCATATTAGGAATTAGAATAGGATAATGGAATTGTTACTATATAGTTATGACGGCGGCGCGGGCTCGTTGGGCCGAAGGGCCTGTTTCCCGTGCTGTGTTGCTCTAAAAAAAAACTCAACGCTCTGATCAAAACCTTTGATCCGGACCTTCAAAACACCCTCCAGGCTCTCATTCCACGTACTCCCCACATTGGAGATCTCTACTGCCTCCCAAAGATACACAAGGCAAACATACCCGGCCGTCCCATCGTATCGGGCAATGAGACCCTATGTGAGAACCTCTCTGGCTATATTGAGGGTATCCTGAAACCCATTGTACAAAGAACCCCCAGCTTTTGTCTTGACACTACGGACTTCCTACAGAAACTCAGCACACATGGAGCAGCTGAACCAGGGACACTCCTTGTCACAATGGATGTCTCGGCACTCTACACCAACATCCCCCACGATGATGGTATTGCTGCAACTGCCTCAGTACTCAATGCCAACAACTGCCAGTTTCCGGATGCAATTTTACAACTCATCCGCTTCATCTTGGACCACAATGTCTTCACCTTCAACAATCAGCTTTTCATCCAGACACATGGAACAGCCATGGGGACCAAATTCGCACCTCAGTATGCCAACATCTTCATGCACAGGTTCGAACAAGACTTCTTCACCACACGAGATCTTCAACCAAGGTTATATACTAGATACATTGATGACATCTTTTTCCTTTGGACTCATGGTGAACAATCTTTGAAACAACTGTATGATGATATCAACAAGTTCCATCCTACCATCAGACTCACCATGGACTATTCTCCAGAATCAGTTGCATTCTTGGACACACGCATCTCCATCAAGGACGGTCACCTCAGCACCTCACTGTACCGCAAACCGACAGACAACCTCACAATGCTCCACTTCTCCAGCTTCCACCCTAGACACATTAAAGAAGCCATTCCCTATGGACAAGCCCTCCGTATACACAGAATTTGCTCAGATGAGGAGGATCATGACAGACACCTCCAGACGCTGAAGGATGCCCTCGTGAGAACAGGATATGGCGCTCGACTCATCGATCGACAGTTCCGATGTGCCACAGCGATAAACCGCACTGACCTCCTCAGAAGACGAACACGGGACACAGTGGACAGAGTACCCTTTGTTGTCCAGTACTTCCCCGGAGCGGAGAAGCTACGACATCTTCTCCGGAGTCTTCAACATATCATTGATGACGATGAACATCTCACTAGGGCCATCCCCACCCCCCCACTTCTTGCTTTCAGACAACCGCACAACCTCAAACAGATCATTGTTCGCAGCAAACTACCCAACCTTCAGGAGAACAGTGACCACAATACCACACAACCCTGCCACAGCAACCTCTGCAAGACATGCCAGATCATAGACATGGACGACATCATCAAACGTGAGGATACCATTCACCAGGTACACGGTACATACTCTTGCAACTCGGCCAACGTTGTCTACCTAATACGTTGCAAGAAAGGATGTCCCGAAGCATGGTACATTGGGGAGACCATGCAGACACTACGACAGCGGATGAATGAGCATCGCTCAACAATCACCAGGCAAAACAGTTTCCTTCCTGTGGGCGAACACTTCAGCAATCATGGGCATTCGGCCTCCGACCTGCAGGTAAATGTTCTTCAGGGGGGCCTTCGTGACACACGACAGCGCATAGTCGCTGAGCAGAGACTGATAGCCAAGTTCCGCACACATGAGGACGGTCTTAATAGGGATCTTGGCTTCATAACACACTATCTGTAACCCCCGTAACTTGCCTGGGTTAGCAAAAAACCTCACTTACTGTGCTGTCTGGAGAAAATACACAATTCTCTAACCAATACTCAGGATTCCCTTCACACACATTGTTAGCCACTTTAACACTTGAGTAGCAGGTTTGATGTAAGGATTCGCATTCTAATCAGCAATCTGCGACTGTCTGTGTTGATATGTGTGCTATTGCAGACCAGAACACTGCATTTGCCTGACGAAGACAGAGTGTCGAAAGCTCGCAAATTTACTATCAAATAAATCGGTTGGATTTAAAATTGGTGTTGCTAGATTCTTACTACATTAGTCCAACGCCGGCATCTCTACATCATCCTGTTAGACAACCAATCCTCTATCCACGCTAATACCATACCCCCAACTCCTTGCACCCTAACCTTTTGCAGCAACCTTTTATAAGGCACCTTATCAAATGCCTTCTGGAAATCTAAAAACACCACATCCACCTCTGTCTACCGCACTAGTCATATCTTCATAGAAATCCAAAAAATTCGTTAAACACAACTTCACCTTCACAAATCTGTGCTGCATCTGCTTGATCAAACCATTCTTCTAGGTATCTCGCTATTTCTTCTTTGATGGATTCTAGCATTTTTCCAACTACGGACGTTAAGCTAAGTGGCCTATAATTCCCTGCCTTTTGTCTGCTACCTTTTTTAAACAGCGGTGTAACATTAGCTGTTTTCCAATCCACCGGCACTTCCAGTGAATTTTGATAAATAATTACTAAGGCACCCGCTATTACTTCTGCCATTTCTTTCAGAACCCTGGTATGCATTCCATCCAGTCCCAGGGACTTGTTTACCTTCAGTCCCGTTAATCTATCAAGCAGTACTTCTCTAGTGACAGTAATTGCATTAAGGACATCATCTCCTACCTAATTATTATATTATTATTATAATATAATAATATTATATTATATATAATATAATATATATATATATATAATATATATATATTATATTATATATAATGTATATATATATTATATAATATATAATATTTATATATTAATATAAAAATATATTAATATTTTTAATATTAAAAATATTAAATCTTTAATATTTGGTAAGCTATTTGTGTCCTCCTCTGTGAAGACCAACACAAAACTTATTTAAAGTCTCAGCTGAACCTATGGGTGCAGGTACATATATCTTTGAAAGTGGTATTGTAGGTAGACAGGGGTGGTGAAGAAGGTGTTTGACATATTTACCTTCATTGGTCAGAGCATCGAATGCAGAAGCTGGGACACTGTTACAACTGTGCAGGACATTGGTAAGGTCACATTTGGAGTACTGCATACATTTCTGTTTCTCTTACTATAGGAAGGATGTTATTAGAATCACCTAGTGCAGAAGAGGCCCTTCAGCCCATTGAACCTGCATTAACACACATGAAATACCTGAACTCCCACCTAATCCCATCTATCAGCATTAGAACTCATAGCCATACTAAATTGGAAAGGGTGCAAAAAAGAGTTACAAGTATGTTACTGGGACTGTAAGGTTTGAATTATAGGAAAAGGCTGGCTAGATGATGTCCTGGTGGTATTATGGCTAAATTATTAATCCAGAAACTCAGCTAATGTTCTGGGGAACTGGGTTCAAATCCCACCACCACAGATGGTAGAATCTGAATTTAATAAAAAATTTGCAATTTAGAATCTGCTGATGACCATGAAACCCTATCTTGTTCACTAATGTCCTTCAGGGAAGGAAATCTGCCTTCCTTGTCTGATATGGCCTACATGTAATTCTAAAGCCACAGCAATATGGTTGATTCTCAATCACCCTTCAAACGGCACCTAGGCCAGCCAGCAAAGTCCACGTCCCAAGAATGAATAAAAAGACTAGGACTTTTTTCCATGGCATACAGGAGAATGAGGGGTGACTTTATAGAGGTTTATAAAATCATAAGGGATATAAATAAGATGAATAGCAAGGTCTTTTCTGCAGGGTAGGAGGTACAAAACTAGAGGGCATAGGTTTAAGGTGAGAGGGGAAAGATTTAAAAGGGACCTGAGAGGCAATTTGTTCACACAGAATGGTGCACATCATGAAATCAATATAGTGCAGAAGGAGGTCATTTGGCCCATCGAGTCTGCATCAACCCACAATCCCACCCAGGCCTATTACCGTAACTCTACATATTTATCCCGCTCATTCCCCCTGACACTAGGGTCAATTTAGCATAGCCAATCAACCTAACCTGCACACCTTTGGCTGTGAGAAGAAACTAGAGTACCAGGAGGAAACCCATGTCGACATGGGGAGAATGTGCAAACTCCACATAGACAGTGACCTGAGGCCGGAATTGAATCCAGGCCCATGGCACTGAGGCAGCAGTGCCACCACCCATTGAAGCATAAAGAGCAGAGAATGGAAATATATTGAATGAGCTAGTAGACAATATTTAAAAAAACATTTGGACAAGTACATGGATAGGAATGTTTCAAGGGATATGGGCAAAACACAGGCAAATGGGACTTTTCAGTTTAGTTCAGTTTCGGAAACCTGGTTTTCATGGACAAGTTGGACCAAAGGGCCTGTTTCCACGCAACATACCTCTATGACTTGAATTCTAAGTTTTGAATACCTGCTCCTCCTGTGAAGCCATCTATCTGACTCAACCTGAAAGAACTTTCTACCAGGTTGCCTTCTCTTTCTGAGTAGGTGTAAGGTGAAATGAGAGCATCTTCCTGAGGTTAACTTTGATATTGCTTCCAAATTGCCTAAGGCACGGCGAGGAATGGTGGAGCGGAGCAGGGAGGTGGATGTTACTATTGTACTATGCGGACTGATGGGTGGGGCAAACCAGTAAGGCAAGAGAACTGAGAAATCAGGTTCATGCACAATTTCTTGCCTCTTGCAATCTTACTGGTAACAAATATCCATCATTTGGCAAGATCAATCTCACACCCGAAAAGAGCAAAAGCTTGATCTTAAAATATAAATCATATCTAACTGCACCCTAAATATTATTAGTGACCCTGTGTTGCTATTGTTTGGGCTCACTTGCCTCGGTGGCTTTGTTGGAGAACAAAGAACAAAGAAGAACAAAGAACAAAACAGCACGGGAAACAGGCCCTTTGCCCCAACGAGCCCTCGCTGCCACCCCGATATTCCCATCTCTACCTGTGATCCCTGTCTATGTTTATAAATTTATGGATTGAAAACCAAATTTGAGACAATTTAGGGAGAATTTGTTTTGCCAATTAGCCTAAGAGCACATCTTTGGGATGTGGGAGGAAACAGGAGCACCTGGAGAAAACCCACGCAAGCACGGGGAGAATGTGCAAACTCCCACAGACACAGGCCCAAATCCATGTATCTGCACAGCACAGCGATAGTCACTGAACTGTCGTGTTGCCCATCAAATGGTCCAGGTCAAGCGTACACTAACAATGTGAAGCACTAGGATACTCTTGAAAAAAAATCCAAGAGCAGTCCTCTCACGACCCATCGCGCATAGGCCCCTTGTTAGACAACAAGGTGGACCAAAGCACCTGCAGGATAAAAACAAGTACATCAATATCATCATCTATTTACACACTTCCCAGGGACTCCCAAGGCTCATGATCCCTATTTTAAATCAGTTTTCTATACCCCTCCATTCCCATCCTGTTCATGTGCCCATCTAAGTATTTCTTAAATAACTCCAGAGTGCCTGCCTTCACCACTTTACTTGGCAGTGCATTCCATACCCCCACCACCCTCTGTGTGAAAAAACTCCCTCTAGCATCCAAATTATACCTTACCCCCCCTCACCCTAAGCCCGTGACCCCTTGTGCTATTTGATTCCATCCTAGGAAAAAGCTTTACCCTGTTTACTCTATCTATACCCCTCATAATCTTGTACACCTCTATCAGATCTCCTCTAAGTCTACGTCTTTCTAAGGAAAACAGTCCCAATTTGCCTAATCTCTCCTCGTAACTCAGACCTTCCATACTAGGCAGCATCCTGGTAAACCTCCTCTGCACTCTCTCCAGAGTCTCCACGTCCTTCCGGTAGTAAGGGGACCAGAACTGGACGCAGTATTCCAAATGAGGTCTAACCAGCGTTTTATACAACTGCAACATTAAAGGCCAGCTCTTGTACTCTATACCCCTTCCTATAAAGGCTAGCATTCTATATGCTTTCTTCACAACCTTCTCCACTTGCTCTGCCACCTTCAGAGACTTGTTCACCTGCACCCCCAGGTCCCTCTGCATTTCTATACTCTTAATAGGTCTACCCTTTATCACATAACTCCCCCTTACATTTTTTCTCCCGAAATGCATCACCTCACATTTATCAAGATTGAACTCCATCTGCCATCTATCTGCCCAAGCGACCAGCCTATTTATGTCCTGCTGCATCGCCTGACAATGCTCCTCACTATCCGCAAATCCAGCCATCTTTGTATCATCTGCAAACTTGCTGATCACTCCACTTACTCCCTCTTCCAAGTCATTTACATATATTACAAATAGAAGAGGTCCCAGTACCGAGCCCTGCAGCACACCACTAGTGACTGACCTCCAGCTAGAAAAACACCCTTCCACTATTACTCTCTGTCTCCTATTACTAAGCCAGTTACTTCTCCATCTAGCTACCTGTCCTTGTATCCCATGAGCCTTGACCTTCTCAACTAACCTCCCATGAGGGACTTTGTCAAACACCTTACTGAAATCCATATAGATGACATCAACGGCTCGCCCTTCATCGACAATTTTCATCACCTCCTCAAAAAATTCTACCAGATTCATAAGGCACGATCTCCCCTTAACAAAGCCATGCTGCATATCCCTAATCAGATCACAATGCTCTAAGTGCCTATACATCCTATCTCTAAGAATCCCCTCCAACAGCTTCCCTACCACTGACGTCAAACTCACCGGCCTATTTTAATACACTCGAATGAGTGCCTTGTTCGAGTCTTTACATCGCTTGTCAATGGTTTTGTCAGCCTCTAGTGGAACCCCAGTCAAGGGCCCACTTGATCTTGATTGAGGTACGTGTGTTGGGGTTAAAGTTAAGATGTTCTAGCTCGGGAACGTGAGTTAAGTTCAGAGCTAAGATGTTATAGCCAGGTTATTTACTGTCATCCCTGATGTTAATGGGCCTACTGGTGAGCTATTTGTCTGTACCGAGTGCACGAGTTACTCCAGCGGGAGGGTGGAAATTTGGGGAACAATTGGGCCGAATTAAAGGGAATCCAATTAGGTGACACTTTAGCCGTTACCAATTAACCTACTTAGCACGTTTTTTAGGGGTGTGGGAGGAAACTGGAGTGCCCAGAGAAAACCCACGCAAGCACGGGAAGAATGTGCAAACTCCCACAAACATTGACCAAGGCCAGGAGTACCGCCCTGGGTCTCTGTAGTTGCACAGCCAACAGTGCTACTCACTGGGCTGACATGCTGCCCATACACCAGTCCATGGTTAGCACGCACTGCCGGCAGTGAAGTACTGGACAACTCTCAGATCGATACCCAAGAACCATCCAAGCACAACCCACCAAGTGCATACCCCTTGTCACTGACAAGGTGGACTGTGGCACCTGTGGATGGAATAGGTGTCGTTAGTAACATTTACACATGAAACACATGAAACAACACATACAAACAGTACATCAAACACCAGTGAGTCCACCATATGCATCCATATGGTCTCCTTGTGGGCTATGAACCCTGATGTCTGACAAGTGGCCAGCTTGTCTTGCGGTCTTCTAACGTCTCTCACCTGTTGTTGAAGATCCGCAGTAGCTCCAATGTAAGCGACAGGGTGAATGTAAGCTGTTGTTCTTTTCCAGCCACTTGCCCCCTGGTGCCAACAACAAATCCAATGTATTGGGGATTCGGACATCCATTCAGTTTTCCAATCTCTGATCTGAGATGTTGGCACTTCAGGCACTTCTCCTGCCACGCTTTCTCCAAACTGTCACAATTGTCTTCGAAACGGACTGTTACATCCACCACCGCAACCTGCTGATCTTTCTCCCTCTTGAAGATGATATCCAGCTTCCAGAGGGTGCCGTCTTTGGCAATGAGCCTCGGTTCCACGTAGAATGTCCAGCCATATTTTCCAACGTAATTGCGCAGTTGTTACAAGATCTTATTGTGGCGCTTGATTCGGCAGTTCTTAACAAATGGGCAAAAGCCAGAAATGTGTCCAAGTGTTTCCCAACCTGCCTCACATTTTCGGCAGGTTTTTGTGGCAGAGGGATTCCCTCTTGACAGGGTCACCCTCGTCGGATATAAGTTGCATAGAAGCAACATGTTGTTGATCAGGCGATGGGATTTCAGCTGATATGCAGTCTTCATCCAACTGTTGGATATTTTATCATTGTGATAGTAATGGATTCCCACTTCTTGAGATGTTAACTGTCTCCATTTGTGGAATTCCCATTCCCTCCGCCCTGCATATCTGTTCAGTGGCTTTCTGAGGCCTGTCTCTTCTGCAGCCAGCATTGGTAATGCGGCTCTGATCATCGCCATGACTCCGTCTCATCATTGCTGCCGTCTTCAGTTGTTGGCATGAAGTCTTCGATTACTCTCAATGCCTTGAGAGATCTCAATTCTTCGATGTTCCTGCCAATGTTCTGCTTGCAGAACTGGAAAGAGGCGCGAATGACTCGGTCATTTGAGGCAGACAATGATTCCTATTTTCGGATCACCACAGATGGAATCTGGATCTCGAGTTTGGGAATTCCCAGACCTCCATTCCGAGTCCGTGAATGGAGGATGCCATCTGTTGTATGAGGTGGAAGGTGTAGGAATTGCTTGACAGCATTGCGAATGATTTGGTCCAGTTTAGTTAGCGTATTTTGAGACGCTTCTGACAGGATCAGATGATAATATAGTCTCGGGATGACATGGACTGTAAGCAACTAACGTGTTGTCTTGGGTGAAGAGCTGCTGCCTGTAGGCTGGAGATCCAGGTCTTCAGCCTCTCTTCCCATGCTCCTTCTTCCACACCAGCCCACGGGTCTATCCGGGCTTCTTGGTAATTCTCAGTCTCTCCTGGGGGGATGTACGGGATGTCTTCGTTCTGAATTTGCCAGTTTTTGTATTGGTTGTATATGAAGGTCTTCCTCTTGTAAGTAAAGTGGAATCCTTTGGTCTTGCTGGTGTTGACAGCAAGAGCAGTCATTGCGCAAAAAGAGTGGAGAATCTTCAGGTTTCGTGCCATCCTGGTGTGCGAGTCACTGAGCAGGGCGATGTCATCCACGAATGCAAGGGCTGAGCAGTTGATTCTCGCTCCGTCTAGCGTCACGCTGACACCAGATTTCACCGCTTCGAGACTACATAGCAGTGGATCCAAAGAAATATTGAATAATATTGGTGAGAGTGGGTTTCCTTGTTTGCCACCCCTCTCGATCTTTATTGGGGTGGTTTTGGACTTCTCACCTTCCACCACCGTTGTGTTGCAGTGTAGAGGTCCTGGATGAGCTCAGCAAAGGCTTTTGGGAGATTGACTCTCCGCAGTCATTTAATGAGTAATTTATGGCTGACAGAGTCGAACGCTTTTGCCAAATCAACAAACACAACTGTGAGGTCCTTGTGGTTCTTCTTAGCTCCCTTCATGATGTTCTGCAACACTGCGATGTTTTGGTTGCATCCGGGAGTAGCTGCCAAAAACCTTTTCTGTCTTGGGTTTATCTCAACTGTTTCGCTCAGTCTCTTCGCCATGATCTTGGTGAACAGGCACAGCAGCATTGGACCGATCGTAATTGGTCGCCAGTTGTCTATGTTTTTAAGGCGTTCCCTATCCTCACACTTTGGGATCAGGACTGTTTGACTCTGCTTCATACAGTTCGGGATCGTTTTTGAAGCCAACCACAAGGTATAGAGGCGAGGTCTGTGGGTCTCGTAAGCTTCGTGAATGTCCCGGATGTCCTCCAATTTCTGACCATCCGGTCTGCGGTCTGGGCGCGCTGTCCTCCTTAATGCCCTTGATAGCCTGGGTAACCTCTTCCTCAGTGATCGGCTTCATCAACTCACCATTATCGGTTTTCCCGCTGTATGGTTGGAACTTGTTGATGTTTGCTTTATTGTTTTGACTGGAGAGTTTCTCTCGAAAGCTTGCCTCCAGTTCCTCCATGGAAAGTGGACATTTCATCTGTGAAGGCACGCCCATGATCTGCTGGGCACGTTGGCGCCTATTGTTCTTATAGAGCAGTTGTGTTGCTCTAAAAATGGATTTCTCTTTTGCCCATCGTTTCCTCACTCCGCTGTTAACCTTGTGCCTAGGCCTTCGGTTATCCTTCTCTCGTGCCTTCTCCTTCGGACCATCCTTTCCTTGCCGTTAGTTGCACCACCCATCAGCAGATCGGTGATGCTCTCAATTATCCCCACTGCCAAGACTCGTTTATCGGGGTCATTCCTCGCAGTTAGGAGCCTCTCGGCCTGGATGAGGTGTTCAGCCACATCCCTGTATTTAGGGGCTTGAGCTGGGGGCTGACTGGTGGTACTTACCTGCAGGACTGGCTCTCCGACTTCTGCCTCCTCCGGCTCCTGATCTTGCTCGGAGCCTGGGTTTTCAGAAACAACTGGGAGTGCGTTGTTTGTTGCTTTGTGCGCATTTGCAAGTAGCCTGTGCTTGTCAGAGATTTGTTTGGCCGTTTTGGATGTTAGAATACTCCCAATCTCTTTGTTGATAAATCGTGCACCAGCAAATCTCTTTTCAAGCTCTTCGAGGAGCGATTCCTCCTCCTCAGACCATACACTCTTACTCCTTCCCCGTTTGGCTGAAGGTTAGGGCAGCGCCATTTCTGCATGTTTTTCATTGCGAAGAAGTGGATGACGGTGTCACTCATGCTGGCTGAATCCATTCTCTGTGGTAAAGGCCAACTCACAGGCACTGCACTTATACTGCCCAACTGCCAGGAGCTTCTCGCCTGACATTTCGGGTAGTGGCTGGTGATAGAGTGGAACTCCCCGGACTTACCACATCAGAACATTCGGTCAAAATGCTCTTGGTCTTGTGCACTGTCTTGAAATGGTCTCTAAAAGCTCCAACCGTGGGGAGTATGGAATTGCAGGGCTAACGCATCAGTGGGATAATGGATCACCACCTCCTTAACCTCTGAACGGTCTTCTATAGGTTTGATTATAACAGTCTCGATGAAGGTGCCTTCATCCTGGGCACCCCCATTGCTTGCGGTAGTTGTGATGTTTGCTTTAGCTC
Source organism: Sphyrna mokarran (assembly GCA_024679065.1). NCBI lineage: Eukaryota > Metazoa > Chordata > Chondrichthyes > Carcharhiniformes > Carcharhinidae > Sphyrna > Sphyrna mokarran. The sequence continues at coordinate 8,305,234 of JAGIQG010000005.1, forward strand.
CCGTACCCTTATTCAGGGCTTGATATGCCTTGTTATAGAAGGTGCAGCTGGTTATCTCCACTTCCTCAGCTGGATGGGCCGTCCAGACCAACTCTTCTACAACTGGCTCTTCGTCTTCACATATTGGAGTCATAGATTCCTCAAGCCTGGGACCTGAGTCTCCCACCCAATAGTGCCCAGCAATTTGACTCGGTCTCAAGATCAGCTCTTCCGTTTGGGTCGAGACTGATCTTGTCACTAACTCTTTTGAGTTAGTTACTGTGTAACCTAGCCTTTATAACTTTTCACAGAGAGCGGTTACTGACTCGTCTGCGGAGTTGTTGTTTGTCCGGTTTGCAACCCAGCCGGTCTCCTGCCTTCCAGACAGACATTCACTTTTTTCGCTAATCCAGCTGCTGAGACAGCCGGATCACCCATTGCGTGGTTGTTGGAATTGGACATTTAGCCCTCGATCGAAATCGATCAAGGTTACCAGCCGGGCCCCGGGGAGGCAGAACCAACGTCTATGATCATCAAAGCACGCAAATCTGATCACATACGGCAACTATGCCGGATTACTCTCTGGTGAGAGAACACCGTAAAGTCATGAGTCATAGTTACTCCCACTTTCCAGGGTTATCCCTACTACCCTTTTTAAACAATGATACGACATTAGCTATTGTCCAGCCTTCTGGGACCTCACCTGTGTCCAAAGAGACAAAGATTTGCGTCAGAGACCCAGCAATTTCACCTCGCACCTCCATAAGCAGTCTGGGATAAATGCCATTAGGCCCCGGAGATCTATCAGTTTTAATGCTACCTAGAAGCTCTAACACTTCCTCCCTCAGTATAGATATTTCCCTCAACTGGTCCACAGCTCCCTCAGAGACAGGAGCTGTCAACAAGCCCCTCTCCTTTGTGAATACCGACGCAAAATATTCATTCAGGATCTCTGCCATTCCCTCGGGCTCTAAGCACAGTTCCCCACTTCTGTCCTTAAGAGGTCCGATTTTTCCTCTAAGCACCCTTTTATTCCTAACATAGGAGTAAAAAGAACGTTGCCTCCAGTGAGGTCCCTATCAACAGGGACCAGATATGATGGTGTCACCGGTAGAACCAGAGCCTTTGACTGGTTTCTATGCCCTCTGCTGGCTTTGGGATGATTTAGACTCTGCCCATTCCCCCTAATCATTGTTTTTAAGTTTTGCCTCATTTTTTCGACTAAGTTGAGATTCAATTTTTAAGTCACTGAAAAGCAACACAAATTTCTCTCATTTTTGCATTCGTTTGCCCTTTGAATCTTTTTGGTAAGATCACCCATGGATTTTGTGAGGGTATGGGTGAAATTACACTTCTATGTGCCTAAGATTGTGGGAGAATCAAGTGCTGTTCAAGTACTACTATGTGCATTCAGTGCAAGGGATCTGCATTTTAGCATAATTTGGGACATGCAAAGAGTCAAACCAACAAACCTGAAGAACCTGGGAATGGTAAATATGTAGCTGTCTTGAGTGCTGTCTGGGTACATAGAACATAGAACAGTACAGCATAGTACGAGCCATTCGGCCCTTGATATTGTGCCGAGCTATGTCCAAACTCAAGATCAAGGTATCTGTATGCTCCATGTGCCTATCCAATAACGGCTTGAAAGTTCCTAAAGTGTCTGATTCCACTGTCACAGCAAGCAGTGTATTCCAGACCCCAAGCACTCTGAGTAAGGAATGTACCTCAGACATCTCTCCTATATCTCCCACTATGAACCTTATAGTTATGACCTCTAGTAACACCTACATCCCCCCAAGGAAATAGTCTCTAACATCCACTCTATTTATCCCTTATATCATCTTATAAAGTTCTATTAAGTCACTTCTCATCTTCCTCTAAAGAGAAAAGCCCCAGCTCCCTCAATCTTTCCTCATAAGATCTTAACCTCCAAACCAGGCAGCATCCTGGTAAATGTCCTCTGCACTCTCTCCAATGTGTGCAGGAAGGTTTTATGACTCAGTATGTAGATAGGCCAACAAGAGGTGAGGCTACATTGGATTTGGTTCTGGGTAATGAACCAGACCAGCTGTTAGACTTGGAGGTAGGTGAGCACTTTGGTGATAATGACCACAATTTGGTTATGTTTACCTTAGTGATGGAAAGGGATAGGCATATACCGAAGGGAAGTTACAGCTGGGGGAAAGTAATTGTGAGGCTATTAGGCGAGATTTAGGATACATAGGTTGGAACAGGAAACTGCAGGGGCTGGGAACATCTGAAATGTGGAACTTATTCAAGGAACAACTACTGTGAGTCCTTGGTAAATATGTACCTGTCAGGCAGGGAGGAAGTGGTAGAGCAAGGGAATTGTGGTGTACTAAGGAAGTTGGTTCTCTGGTGAAGAGAAAAAAGGAGGCTTATATAAAGAAGGCTGAGTTAGGACACTGGAGAGTTAAAAATTAGTCAGGAGGAAGCTAAAGAGTGAGTTAAGAAGAGCTAAAAGAGGACATGAGAAAATTTTGGCAGATAGGATTAAGGAGAACCCTAAAGCTTTTTATAGATACGTTAAGAATAAAAGATTGGTTAGGGTAAGATTAGGGCCAATCAGAAACAGTAGTGATAAGTTGTGCGTGGAGCATGTAGAGATTGGAGAGGCACTGAATGAGTATTTTTCGTCAGTTTTCATGCGGGAAAATGTCAATGTAGTAGAGGAGAATACTGGGATACAGAGTTATAGACTAGACGAGATAGAGGTACATAAAGAGGAGGTGTTAGCTATTCTTGAGAGTATGAAAATAGATAAGTCCCCTGGGCTAGATGGGATTTATCCTAGAATTCTCTGGGAGGCTAGAAAGAAGATTGCAGAGCCTTTGGCTTTGATCTTCATGTCGCCATTGGCTACAATTATAATGCCAGAAGACTGGAAGATGGCAAGTGTTGTCTCCTTGTTTAAGAAGGGGAGCGGAGACCATCCTGTGAATTATAGACCGGTGAGCCTTACTTCTATAAGTTTTGGAAAGAATTATAAGGGATTGGATTTATAGTCATCTAGTGAGAAATGAATTGATTAGGGATAGTCAACATGGATTTGTGAAGGGAAGATCGTGCCTCACAAACCGTTTCTAGCTTTTTGAAAAGGTGACCAAAGAGGTGGATAAGGCAGCTGACGTGTTGTATATGGATTTTAGCAAAGCATTTGATAGTCTTCCCCGTGGAAGATTACTGCAGAAAATGCAGATACATGGGATTGAGGGTGATTTAGCAATTTGGATTAGGAATTGGCTAGCTGATAGAAGACAGAGGGTGGTGGTTGATGGGATATATTCAACCTGGAGTTTAGTTACAAATGGTGTACCTCAGGGATCTGTTTTGGGGCCACTGCTGTTTGTTATTTTTATAAATGACCTGGATGAGGGTGTAGAGGGATGGGTTAGTAAATTTGCTGACGACCCCAAAGTTGGAGGAGTTGTAGACAGTGAGGATGGATGTTACAGTTTGCAGAGGGACACACATAAGTTGCAGAGTTGGGCTGAGAGGTGGCAAATTGAGTTTAATGAGGAAAAGTGTGAGGTGATTTACTTTGGGAAGAGTAATATGTGTACAGAATATAGGGCTAATAGTAGGACTCTTATTGTAGATGAGCAGAGAGATCTCGGTGTACAGGTGCATAGATCCCTGAAAGTTGGTACTCAAGTTGATAAGGTTGTTAAGAAGTTGTACAGTGTGTTAGCATTTATTGGTAGAGGGATTGAATTTCAGAGCCAAGATGTCATGTTGCAACTGTACAAAACTCTGGCGCGGCCGCACTTGAAGTATTGCGTACAGTTTTGGTCGCCACATTATAAGAAAGATGTGGAATCATTGGAAAGGGTGCAAAGGAGGTTTACCAGGATGTTGCCTGGTATGATGGGTTGGCCTTATGAGGAAAGACTAAGGGACTTGAGGTTATTTTCATTAGAGAGAAGAAGGCTAAAAGGTGACCTAATTGAGACATATAAGATGATCAGAGGGTTAGATAGGGTGGATAGTGAGAGCCTTTTTCCTCGGATGGAGATGGCTAACACGAGTGGACATAGCTTTAAATTAAGGGGTGGTAGTTATAGGACGGATGTTAGAGGTGGGTTCTTTACTCAGAGGGTAGTAAGAGTGTGGAATGCCCTGTCTGCAGCAGTTGTGGACTCACCAAGTTTAATGGCATTCAAATGGTCAGTGGATAGGCATATGGATAGCATTGGAATAGTTTAGGTTAGAGGGTCGTAAAATTGGTTCCATTGGTCGGTGCAACATCGAGAGCCGAAAGGCCTGTACTGTGCTGTAATGTTCTATGTTCTAATGTTTCCACATCCTCCTTATAGTGAGGTGACCAGCACTGTACACAATATTCCAAATGTGGTCTCACCAAGTCCAATATAGTTGCAGAATAACCCCACGGCTCTTAAACTCAAACTCCCTGTAAATAAACGTTAACACACTATAAGCCTTCTTCATGACTCTATCCACTTGACTGGCAACCTTCAGAGATCTATGTTTCACTGTTCCTGCACATTCCTCAGAACCCTGTTATTGACCCTGTAATCTGCATTCAAGTTTGTCCTACCAAAATGAATCACCTTGCACTTATTAAGATCACATTCCATCTGCCACTTTTTAGCTCAGTTCTGCATCCTATCAATGTCTCTTTGCAGCCTGGAAGAGCCCTCCATCTCATCCACTACTCCACTAATCTTGGTGTCATCAGCAAATTTACTAACCCACCCTTCAGGCCCCTCTTCTAAGTCATTGATAAAAATCACAAATAGCAGAGGACCCAGCACAGATCCCTGTAGTACACCGCTGATAATTGGCCTCCAGTTTGAAAATTTTCCCTTCACCACCACCACCCTCTGTTTTCTATGAGACAGCCAGTTACTTATCCAATCGTTCAAATTTCCTTCTATCCCACAGCTTCTTACTTTCTTCATGAACCTATCATGGGGAACCTTATCAAACACCTTACTAAAATCCATCCACATGACATCAACTGCTCTACCTTCTTCTACACACTTAGTTACCTCCTCAAAGAATTCAATCAAATTTGTAAGGCAAGACTTACCACTCACAAAACTGTGCTGACTATCCCAGATTAAGCTGCACCTTTCCAAGTGGTCATAAATCTTATCCCTCAGGATCTTTTCCATTAACTTACTGACTACCATAGTAAGACTCACTGGCCTATAATTACTATTTCCTTTCTTGAAGAGAGGAACAACATTTGCCACTCTCCAGTCCTCTGACACAATCCTTGTGGACAGTGAGGACCCAAAGATTAAAGCTAAAGGCTCAGTAATCTCATTCCTTGCCTCCCAAAGTATCCTAGGATTTATCCCATCAAATCTGGGCGACGTATTGACCCTCAGGTTTTTCAAAATTGCTAATACATCTTCCCTCAGAACATCTGCCTCCTCCATCCTATCAGCCTGTCTCACACTCTTATCCTCAAAAACATGGCCCCTCTCCTCAGTGAGCACTGAAGAAAAGTATTCATTCAATGCCTCATCTATCTCTTCTGATTCCATGTACAAGTTTCGACTTCTATCCTTGATTGGCCCTAACCTCATCCTGGTCATTCTTTTACTTTTCATATAAGAGTAAAAAGCCTTGGTTTTCTTTTATCCGACCCACCAAGGATTTCTCATGCCCCCTTTTAGCTCTCCTAAGCTCTTTTTTTTTAACTCATTCCTAGCAACCTTGTAACCCTCAAGCGACCGAACTAAACCTTGTTTTCTCATCCTTACATACGCTTCCTTTTTCCTCTTGGCAAGACATTCAACCTCCTTTGTGAACCATGTTTCCCTCACTCAGCCATTTCATCGCTGCCTGATAGGGACATACCTATCAAGGACATGCAGTATTTGTTCCTTGAGCAAGATCAACTTTTCATTTATGCCCTCATCTGACAGTTTCTGTTCCCATTTTACGTTCCCTAATTCTTGCCTGATTGCATTGTATGAGCACAAGCATTCTGGATTTATTTTCTGTGGTCAATAGATTGTGCATTCAGAGAGGGGAATTCTTTTCTATTTATGAATATAGCTGGCTGCTGCCAGGGAGCTCCTTATATCACATGTGCAGTCAAATTTTACTCTGCACTGGGTGAAATCTGAGATTACTGAAAGTCCCAACTGAATCCAGGCCAATTGGACAAAACTGAACTGCTGAGCTGAGCATTCGTTATTTCCTGCTGTGTACTTGTGCGTCACTGGGCAATGCTGCACAGGTACATAGTGGATAACTGGAAGAAGCCATGAACAACTTGAGCCAGTACAGTGGTTAGCACTGCTGTCTCGCTGTGAACACAGAACAATGAATCTGAAAATTCACAGATGGGGGTATAAATACATAAATGTAACAAGATCAGCCACTGAATGTTTAGGTCGAAACCAGCCATTGAAAGAAGACATAACTGCATAAATGTATCCATTCTATAAACCGTTTGTTAACAATCTATGTCTGTACCCGTCTTCTTGTAATGTGTTAACGGTCAATGTCCATACTGCCTATTGTCGAAAAGGTATAAAAATGATCAACTACCATTATGCAGTTGAGAAGGCAGATGTCAAGTACTGTGGAGTACAAGTGCTTTCTTCCAAAGCTTTGTCCAAAATAAAACTGTATTGCTGAATCATCCAAGTCTGAAGTGGTAAGTTTCCCACAATAGTCATAAGGAAAAACATTACCACAGGAAAATTGGATATAAGAAATTGTTATTAGAAATACGTTAATGTGTTTTCATGTTCTTGTTTTTGACAGATATTTAGAAAAGAAAAGGTTGTTATTCCCTAGATTTTTCTTTGTATCAGATCCAACTTTACTGGAGATCCTTGGACAGGCCAGTGACTCTCACACCATCCAGGTTTGTTTGAGTAGCTTTTAATGTGTTTGCAAACCTAAAAAACTGAGGAAATAAAATTAAATGTTAAAATAATTAATATTATTATCTGTAACAAGGAAGTATTGGGGGGATTGTGAAATCTTTAAAGGTCAACAAAAAGCCACAAAATGAGCTATAAAGAAAAGTAAAATGGATTATGAGAGTAAACTAACTCAGAATATTAACAGATAGCAAAAGTTTCCTCAAATATATAAAGCAAAGAATGGCTAAAGTGAACTTGGTCCTTTAGAGGATGAGAAAAGGGATGGAATAATTGGAAATGAAAAAAGGCTGAGGCATTGAATTTTGTGTCCGTCTTCACAATGTAAGATACAAATAACATGCTAAAACTTCCTGACAGGAAAGCTATGCCAGGTGAGGACTTACAAACTATCATTTCTACAAAAGAGATAGTATTGGGCAAACTAATGGGACTAAAGGTAAACAAGTCTCCTGGTCCTGATGAAATGCATCTCAGGGTACTAAAAGAGCTGCTGGAGGAAATAGCAAATGCACTAATGGTAATTTACCAAAATTCGCTGGATTCCAAGGGGGGGTTCCTGCTGATTGCAAGACAGTAAATGTGACACCACTGTTTAAAAAAGGAGGTAGACAAAAGGCTGGTAACTATAAGCCGGTTGACTTAAATTCTGTAGTAGGGAAAATGCTTGCATCTATCATCAATGAAGAAATAGCAAAAAATCTGGATATAAATTGGTAAGATGCAGCGTGGATTCATGAAGGGCAGGTCATGTTTGACTAATTTGGTGGAATTCTTTGAGAACGTGATATGCGCAGTAGACAATGGGGAACTTGTGGATATAGAACATAGAACATAGAGCATAGAACATTACAGCACAGAACAGGCCCTTCGGCCTTCGATGTTGCACCAACCAATTAAGAAAAAGCAATGACCCTCTAACCTAAACCATTCCCTAAACCAGATGCATATGGTGTATCTGGATTTCAAGAAGGCATTTGACATGGTGCCACACAAAGATTGCTACATAAAATAAAGTTGCATGCTGTTACGGGTAATATATTAGCATGGATAGAGAATTAATTAACTAACAGAAAGCAAAGAGTGGGGGTAAATGGGCACTTTTCTGGTTGGCAATTAGTGACTAGTGGTGTGCCTCAGATTAATGTTGGGACTGCAATTGTTTATGACATACATAGATGATTTGGAGTTGGGGACCGAGTGTAGTGTGTCAAAATTTACAGATGACACCCAGATGAGTGGCAGAGTAAGATGTGCAGAGGGACCTGGGTGTCCTTGTGCAACCATCACAAGGAATGGGTTTGCAGATGCAGCAGATAATTAAGAAGGCAAATGAAATTTTGTCCTTCATTGCTAGAGGGATGGAGTTTAAAAACAGTGATATATGTTGCAGTTTTTTAAGGTGCTGATGAGGCCACATCTGGAGTACTATGTATAGTTTTGTTCTCCTTCCTAGAGAAAGGATATACTGACACTCGAGGGGGTGCAGAGGAGATTCACTAGGTTGATTCCAGAGTTGAAAGGGTTGACTTATGAGCAGAAACTGAGTAGACTAGGGCAAAATTCATTGCAATTCAGAAGAACATAGAGAACATAGAACACTACAGCACAAACAGACCCTTTGGCCCATGAGTTGCGCCAATCACATCTATATCTACTAATCCGCAGATCTATCTATAACCTCCCATCCCATTCGTTCCCATATTCTCATCCAGAAGTCTTTTAAAAGACCCCAGCGAGTTCGCCTCTACCACCTCCGACAGCAACCGATTCCATTCACTCACCAACTCTGAGTGAAAAACTTACCCCTAACATCCCCTCTGTATTTGTTTCCCTGCACCTTAAATCTGTGTCCTCTCGTAGTGACCGTTTCAGCTCGGGGAAATAGTCTCTGAGAATCCACCCTATCTATTCCCCTCAACATTTTATAAACCTCTATCAGGTCGCCTCTCAACCTACGTCTCTCTAGTGAGAAGAATCCCATCTCCCTCAACCTATCTTCATAAGGCCTGCCTCCCAATCCAGGCAGCATCCTTGTAAATCTCCTCTGCACTCTTTCAATAGCCTCTACATCCTTCCTATAGTGAGGTGACCAGAACTGCGCACAATACTCCAAGTGGGGTCTGACAAGAGTCTTATAGAGCTGCATCATTACTCCTGACTCCTAAACTCAATTCCTTGATTAATGAAGGCCAGTACACCATATGCCTTCTTGACCACTTCCTCCACCTGCGAGGCCGATTTAAGAGTCCTATGGACCCGGACCCCAAGATCCTTCTGCTCTTCAACACAGCTAAGACTCCTACCCTTGATATTGTACTCCTTCATCCCATTATTTCTGCCAAAATGGACCACTACACATTTATCCATGTTGAAGTCCATCTGCCACTTCTCCGCCCAGTCTTGCATCCTGTTTATGTCCCTCTGCAACCTTTGACACCCCTCCAGACCATCCACAACACCACCGACCTTTGTATCGTCGGTGAACTTACTAACCCATCCCTCCACTTCCTCATCCAGGTCATTTATGAAAATGACAAACAGCAGGGGTCCCAGAACAGATCCCTGGGGCACTCCACTGGTGACCGACCTCCATGCAGAAAAAGGTCCGTTATAGAGATATAGAGGTACCTTATAGAAACATAAGATTGTGAAGGGAATAGATAAGATAGAAGCAGGAAAGTTATTTCCACTAGTAGGTGAAACTAGAACCAGGGGACATGGCCTCAAAATAAGAGGGAGCAGATTGAACTGAGTTGAGGAGGAATTTCTTCTCACAAAGAGTTCAGCTATGATCTTATTGAATGGCAGAGCAGGCTCGAGGGGCCAAATGGCCTACCCCTGCTTTTAGTTCTTATGGTATGTTCTATGTAATACTTGAAACTCCTTTATGTTTTCCAAGGAAAAGTTCAGAAATTGAAGTATGAAACTTAGCAATTAGAATTCATTCTGCTGCATAAAATATTAATTTGGCATTGTTCCATGTCTCAAATAACTATTTCTCATTATTATTGAATAAAAATGCTTGCTGCAGAACTAGTGAACTCTGAGATAAAGGCAAAATGCTGCGGATGCTGGAATCTGAAAGAAAAATAGAAAATGCTGGAGAATCTCAGTAGGTCTGACAGCATCTGTGGAGAGAATAGAGCCAAGTTTTTGAGTCTGTATGACAGCTCTGAGTATAATGTTGGCTCTATTCTCACTTCACAGATGCTGTCAGACGTGAGTTTCTCCAGTATTTTCTGTTTTTGTCGTAGTTAACTCAGAAATTGAATTAAATTTCAATCAAAGCAGAATCATAGAATTGTTATGCTTCAGAAGCAGGCCATTTGGCCCATTGTGTCTGTATCGGTTCTCTAAACAAGCATCATGATTTAGTGCCCCTGCATTTTTGCTACCCAGTTGTACATTATTTCCATTCAAATACTTATCTAAAACTCTCTTAAATGCCTTGATTGAACCTGACATGGAGATGCCAGCATTGGATTGGAGTAACACAGTAAAAAGTCTCACAACACCAGGTTAAAGTTCAACAGATCTATTTGGTAGCAGCTGATGAAGGGGCAGTACTCCAAATGCTCATGCTACCAAATAAACCTGTTGGACTTCAACCTGGTTTTGTGAGACTTCTTATCTTGATTGAATCTGCCTCTGCCACATTTTCAGGCAGAACATTCCAGACCCAAACCACTCACTGGATGAAAAATATTATTTTCACATCACATTTATTTCTTTTGCAAATAACTTTAAATCTGTGCCCTCTCATTAAATTGGGGGAATTTTATAGAACTAGATGTTGGGATTGTTTTGATTATAGAACATGTCTGTTAAGAATGTCTTCTGTTCCATTAATAAAGTATTAACCACCTGTGACTATATAAAAGGTAAAGCCACCATAGTCTCAGATGACCAAAGGGCTACTCTTCCATTTGAGGAAGAGAACTGACTCATGGAGATTTAACTTGAGGATCCCCTACCTCAGGCAAGGGGCAAGGTTGAGAAGGCGGGGTCTTAATGAATAAACTCAGCCGCTACAGAAATTGAACCCACAATGTTGGCTTTGTTTTGTATCATGAACTAGCCATGCAGACAACTGAGCTAACCAGTTATTTTGAGTTATTTTTGAAGTGTGCTGTGAAATATATCTTAGGATTAAGGGTTAACAGTTTTTAAATTCTTTCATCAATATCTGTAGCTGAGGCAACATGTTGCATGATTTCAAGAAGAAATTAGATATAGATCTTGGGGTTAAAGAGATCAATGGATATGGGAAGAAGGGGAGACCAGGACATTGAATTTGATCAACCATGATCAAAATAATGGCAGACCAGACTCTAAGGGTCAAATGGCCTACTCGTGCTTCTAGATTTTGTTTCTATCTCATTTTACAACTCTTGTAGGTGCACTGTTATGTTAAAAAGCAAACCCACTGGCTGAAGGCCATTTGCTTCAGCTTTCATAGTTGTAGGTCTCTGTATAACTGCAGAATTGCTGGTGATATTCCATTGCTGGGAAATGGGCCAAAAATAGAGATCAATACAGATAAGTGTGAGATGTTGCATTTTTATATATTATGAAGTGTTTCAAAAGACTAGTCAATGGCATTAATCAATTCCAGCCTCCCAGACTATCTGGATCATTACAGTTTGCCTACTGCCACAACAGGTTCACAGCAGACACCAGCTTCCTGGTCCTGCACTCAAACCCTAAATAACATAAGAACATAAGAAATAGGAGCAGCAGTAGGCCATCCAGCCCTTTGAGCCTGCCCTGCCATTCAATAAGATCATGGCTGATCTGCAGTGGTTCAGTACCACTTTCCTGCTTTCTCCCCATAACCCTTAATCCCCTTGTCAATCAAAAACCTATCCACTCACTTGACTTAAATATATTCAGTAAGGAAGCCTCCATCACTTCAACGGGCAAAGAATTCCAAAGATTCACCACCCTTTGTGTGAAGAAATTCCTCCTCAACTCAGATCTGAACCATCCTCCTCTAATCTTGAGGCTGTGCCCTCTAGTCCTGCTATTTTTGCTAAGCGGGAAGAGTCTCTCAACTTCTACCTAATCTTCTTATACATTATCTTATACATCTCTATAAGATCCCCTCTCAGCCTTCTAAACTCCAACAAGTACAAACCTAGCCTATTTAGTCATCATCATCCTACACCCTCATCTCCAGTATCAGCCTAGTGAACCTTCTCTGCACCCGCTCCAAGGCCAATATATCCTTCCTCGAATGCAGCGACCAAAGCTGCACACAGAATTCCAGCTGCGGCCTCACCAGTACCCTATACAGCTGCAACAGAACCTCCCTACTTTTATATTCTATCCCTCTCACTATAAAGGCCAACATTGCATTCACCTTCTTGATCACCTGCTGCACCTGCAAGAATCATAGTGTGATAGATTTTTACAGCATGGAAACAGGCCCTTTGCCCAACTTGTCCTTTTGTTTTAAACCACTAAGCTAATCCCAATTGCCCACATTTGGCCCACATCCCTCTGTACCCATCTTACCCATGTAATTGTCTAAATGTTTTTTAAAACACAAAATTGTACCTGCCTCTACTCTGGCAGCTTGTTCCAGATACTCACCATTGCCTTTGTGAAGAAATTGCCCCTCTGGACACTTTTGTATTTCTCCCCTCTCACCTTAAACCTATGCCCTCTAGTTTTAAACTCCGCTATCTTTGGGAAAAGATATTGACTATCTAGTTGATGTGTGCCCCTCATTATTTTATAGACCTCTATAAGTTCATCCCTCAGCCTTCTACATTCCAGAGAAAAAAGTCCCAGTCTATCCATCCCTTCCTATAACTCAAACCATCAAGTCTCGATAGCATCTTACTAAATCTTTTCTGCACTCTTTCTAGTTTAATAACATCCTTTCTACAATAAGGTGACCAGAACTGCTCACAGTATTCCAAGTGTGGCCTTACCAATGTCTAGTAACACTTTCACCAAGATGTGCCAGCTCCTGTGTTCAGTGTTCTGACCGATGAAACCAAGCATGTTGAATGCCTTCTTAATCACTCTGTCCATCTCCACTTTCAAGGAGGTACGAACATGTATTCCCTAGATCTCTTTATTATGTAACTTTGCCCCAGTGCCCTATCATTAACTTAGTAAGTCCTATCCTGTTCAGTCTACCAAAATGCATCACCTCGCATTTATCGAAATTAAATTCCACAAGCCATTCATCAGCCCATTGGCCCAATTGATCAAGATCCTGTTGCAATCTGAGATAACTTTCTTGACTTCCAGAATGCCACCAATCTTGGTGTCATCTGCAAATTTACTAACAATGCCTCCTATATTCTCATCCAAATCATTAATATAAATGACAAATAACAGTAGACCCAGCACTTTCATTATTTTCAACCATTATTTTGTAAACTGAGTTTATGGCTTTATATGCCCTGTCTGTGTATAGAATTCCCACTCAGCTGCTGAAGGAGCAGTGCTCCGAAAACTAGTGGCTTTTGCTACCAAATAAACCTGTTGGATTTTAACCTAGTGTTGTGAGACTTCTTATTCTGTCATCAAGCCAATTGTGTATCCATTTAGCTACTTTGCCCTGGATCCCATGAAATTTGTCTTTATGCAACAAGGTAGCATGCGGTACCTTGTCAAAGGCCTTGTTGTCCATATAGACAACATCAACTGCACTGCCCTTCAAATTTGTGAGACATGATTTTCCACTGTTTGTCGCCACACTCCAATGCCTGTTCGGGTAACTGAAGAAAAATTTAACATGCACTATCCAGCACGTCTTTCAGAATGTGGGAAGAAACAAGTTACTTGGAGGAAATACACAGGGAAAACGTTCAGATTCCGCACAGAGAGTGACCCAAGTTGGAAATCAAACCTGGATCCCTGGCATTGTGAGTCAGCAGTAGAGATTGGACAGGATAGGACATTTTTCTTTGGAGCAAAGTGGACTGAGGGGTGATCTTATCGAGGTACATAAGATCATGAAAGACAGGGATAGTGTGAATGCATTGTCTTGGTTCCCAGTAGGGGAAACAAGAACTAGACTGCACAGACTTAAGTTGAAAGGAAGAAGAAGTAATGGGAACCTGAGGAGCAACATTCATACGCAGAGGGTGGTACCTATGTGGAATGAGCTGCTGGAGGAAGTGGGTGAGGCAAGGACATTGATAACATTCAAAAGGCATTTGGACAGATACATGAATAGGAAAGGTTTAGACAGAATAGGAATAGCAAAAGTTTAGAGGTATTAGGGCCAAATGCAGGCAAATGGGTTTAGCTTAGATGAGCTATTTAGTCAACATGGATCAATTTGGACCAAAGGGCCTGTCTCCGTGCCATAGGTTCTATGGTTCTATGACTCCAGAGATGAGTGTGTTGTCTTATGAAGAAAGGTTGGAGAGGTTTTGTTTGTATCCATGAATTTGGAAGAATAAGAGGCAACTTGATCAAATCTTTCAAAATACTGAGGGGAATTGACAGAGTGGATCTAGAGAGAGTATTTCCTCTAGTTGGAGAATGAGGGACTAGAGTTCATTGTTTAAAAATAAGGGATCATTCATTTAAGCTGGTGATGCTGAGATTTTTCCTCTGAGTTGAGTGTCTTTAGAATTCTCTTCCACAAAAAACAGTGGAAACAAAGTCTTCAGATATTTTTAAGGCTGAGCTAGATGGATTCTTGATAAACAAGAGTGTTAAAGGTTCTCAGAAGTAGGCAGGAATGTGGGGTTGAAATCATCCTATTGAATTAGGGAGCAGGTTCAAGGGGACAAGTGGTCTATTCCTAATTCTTATGAAATTAGAGTTATGGGCTTTCTTAACTATACATTTGCATGGGGGGGATCCAGAATAGGTTCTATGAGGATGTGACTAGTGCAGTAGACAGAGGGGAACCAGTGGACGTGGTGTTTTTAGATTTCCAGAAGGCGTTTGATAAGACGCCTAAGAAACCCCTCTGCAAAAGGTTGCTGCAAAAGGTTAGGGTGCAAGGATTTGGGGGTAAGCTATTAGCTCGGATAGAAGGTTGGTTGCCTAATAGGAAGCAGAGAGTAGGAATCAATGGGTGCTATTCTGGTTGACAGCTGGTGACTAGTGGAGTGTCCCAGGGATCAGTGCTGGGGCCTCAACTGTTTACTATATACTTAGATGATCTGGAGGAAGCGGCTGAGCGTAGGGTAACGAAATTTGCTGATGACACAAAGATGAGTGGAAAAGCAAATTGCGTGGAAGGTGTGGAAAGCCTGCAGAGGGATCTGAATAGGTTGAGTGAGTGGGCGAGGACCTGGCAGTTGGAGTATAATGTTAGCAAGTGTGAGGTTATTCTCTTTGCTGAAATAATAGTAGGAGGGATTATTATTTAAAAGGTAAAAAGCTGCAGCATGCTGCGGTGCAGAGGGACCTGGGGGTCCTTGTGCACGAATCGCAAAAACACAGTCTTCAGGTGCAGCAGGTGATCAAGGAGGCGAATGGAATGTTGGCCTTTATAGCGTGGGGGATAGAATATAAAAGTAGGGAGGTCTTGTTACAACTGTACAGGGTACTGGTGAGGCTGCAGCTGGAGTATTGTGTGCAGTTTTGGTCGCAGCATTTGTGGAAGGATATATTGGCCTTGGAGGGAGCGCAGAGAAAGTTCACTATGCTAATATCGGAGATGAGGGGGTTAGAGATTGAATAGACTGGGTCTGTACTCGTTGGAGCTTAGAAGGCTGAGGGGAGATCTTATAGAGACGTATAAGATAATGAAGGGGCTAGATAGGATAGAGGTAGAGAGATTCGTCCACTTAGAAAGGATAGCAAGACTAGAGGGCACAGCCTCAAAATAAGGGAGGGGATGTGGTTTAGATTGGAGTTAAGGAGGAACTTCTTCACTCAAACGGTGATGAATCTTTGGAATTCTCTGCCCATTGAAGTGGTGGAGGCTACCTCACTGAATATATTTAAGTCACGGGTAGATAGGTTTCTGATAGACAAGGGAATCAAGGGTTATGGGGAGAAAGTGGGAATGTGGAACTGATTCACTTTCAGCCATGATCTTATTGAATGGCAGGGCAGGGTCGAGGAGCTAAATGGCCTACTCCTGCTCCTATTTCTTACATTCTTATGTTGTTGGTGATCTGGACACCTAACTTGAAACTCTTGACCCTTTCTACTTTACCCCATTTATGTAGACAGAGGCATGTCCTCCATTACACTTCCTGAAATTGATGACTATCTTCTTCCTTTTGTTGACACTGAGGGAGAGATTATAGTCATCGCTCCAGTTTACCAGATTCTCCATCTTGTACCTATACTAGAACATAGAACATAGAACAATACAGCACAGAACAGGCCCTTCGGCCTTCGATGTTGTGCCGACCAAAATAAAAAGCAATGCCCCTCCAAACTAAACCATTCCCTTCTCTTCCATATACTTATCAATTAAACTCTTAAACGCCACCAAACTTGGCGCATCTACAACAGCTGCAGGCAGGGCATTCCACTCCCTAATCACTCTTTGAGTAAAGAACCTACCTCTGATATCCGTCCTATAACTCATACCCCTTAATTTAAAGCTGTGTCCCCTCGTGCTAGCTTTCTCCATCCTAGGAAAAGGCTATCACTGTCCATCCTATCTAAACCTCTAATCATCTTATATGCTTCAATAAGATCCCCTCTTAGCCGCCTCCTTTCTAACGAAAACAACCTCAAATCCTTCAACCTCTCTTCATAGGACCTGCATACTCTATCTCATCATTGTTTAAGATCTGACCCACAATGTTGATATCATCGCAAACTTGAAAATCGAGTTTGAGGGGAATTTGGCCACACAGTCAAAGGTGTATAAGGAGTAAGGGGCTGAGGACAAAGCCTTGTGGGTCACCAGTGTTGAGGATGATCTTGGAAGAGGTATCATTGCCTATGCTTACTAACTGTGGTTTGTGGGTTCGGAAGTCTAGGATCCAGTTGCAGAGGGAGGAGCCAAGTCCCAGGCCACAGAGCTTGGGAATAAATCTCATCAGAATAATGGTGTTAAAAGCTGAGCTGTAGTTATTATCTTTGTATACTTCCGGGATTAACTCATACATGCTAAGGATGGCATCCTCGGTTTGTCCATAATAAGTGGCACATCAGGAGTCAACATGGAGTAGATCACCTTGGCTTTCTCTGATAGCTGCTCTGGAATTTCAAAAAAGTCCAGATATCAGATGGCTATTTTAGCTGTGCTGCTACTTTCTCAAAAATGGTGCAAAATGGTTCTATGTCATTCTCTTCAATTTAGGAATGAAACTAATGTACTTAAAAATTCAGGGATTGGTCTCAGGGTAGGAAAGTAGGCACAAGCGAGAGTAATTTTTGCTCACAGCTTCCCACTGCCTGGTCTCTCGCTCTGTCTCCCTTTGAGCTGCTAACTCCATTTCCAATTTTTAGAGCTGCAACTTTTTTCTCTGTCTTTCTCTTTCAATTCTTCTCCTGAACTTTCTCTCCTAAAGCTTTGGCTGTGTTCTGAGCTTTATCAGCTCAAATCTGGCTGGGAAAAGCTTTTAGCATAATGGAAGGTATGTCCCTGATAACATCAAAGTAAAAGTGGTCAAGAGCTTCAAGTTTTTAGGTGTTCGGATCACGAACAACTATACTATGGTCCCTCCATGTTATAGTTAAGAAAGACCGTCAACACTGCTACTTTCTCAGGTGACTGTTCTCAGGAAATATCTGCTGCAACTCTCACAACTTCTATAGATGCACCATAGAAAGCATTCTTTCTGGTTTTATCACAGCTTGGTATGGTTCCTGCTCTGTCCAAGACTGCAAGAAACTACAAAGCATCATGAATGAAGCCCAGTCCATCACTCAAACCAGCTTTCCATCCATTGACACTCTACACTTTCCGCTGCCTCAGAAAAGCAGTACTATAATTAAGGACCCCACGCACCCCGGACACACTCTCTTCTATTTTCTTCCTTTGGGAAAAAGATACAAAAATCTGAGGTCATGTGCCAACCTACTCAAGAACAGTTCTTCCTTGTTGCCATCAGATTTTTGAATGGACTTACCTTGCCTTAAGTTGATCTTTCTCTACACCCTAACTATGACTGGAACACCACATTCTGCACTCTCTCGTTTCCTTCTCTGTGAACAGTATGCTTTGTCTTAACGTGTGCAAAAGAACAATACTTTTCACTGTATGTTAATACATGTGCCAATAATAAATCAAATCAAAAAACCCATGGGAAAGTGCTCAAAACTCGCCATTCTATACACCACAGACAGATAGAAAGAAGAATTTTATAACCACAGTGCCAATTGTTAAAAAATATTTAACTTGCCCGGCAAGTTTCCCTGATCAGTCGGTTAGTAAATGATAGGACGACACACTGGCACAGTGGTTAGCACTGCTGCCTCATAATGCCCGGGACTCAGGTTCGATTCCCAGCTTGGGTGGCTGTCTGTGTGGAGTTGCATGTTCTCCCCATGTCTATATGGGTTTCCTCCAAGTGCTCTGGTTTCCTCCCACATTCTGAAAGATGTGTTGGTTAGGTGCATTGACCCAAACAGGTGGCAACTGAGGGAATTTCTTGGTAACTTCATTGCAGTGTTAACGTAAATCTTAGTTGTGACTAATAACTGAAGTTTAAATCACCAAGTACAAACATCATTCACCGTTATGATGGCAGATATGAGAATTAATTGTTATAAGAAAAGCCTTGACATAATTGGGGTGGCTTGAACGGGATGAAATGTTTAGGAGAACCTCCACAAAAAAATCACCACCAATATGTTTCATGTCTCCATTCTGCCCGGTATATTTTTTTGGCTTAGTTAAATGATATTCTGTGAACATTTAATTTTTTGGTATAATTGGGTTTCAGCACAGTGCCAAGTGAGCCCAATATGATGAGACATTGTAACTGTGATTCATTTGAATATGATTGAGTTTCATTTCATCAGTGATATCACATTTCTTTCCTATTTTCTGCATGCAGGCCCATTTAGCTGGAATCTTCGATAATGTTAACAGAGTGGCTTTCCATCCAAAGGATTATGATCGCATATTGTCTGTCATTTCCAGAGAAGGAGAACATATTCAAGTAATTTTCATTCATGAGATATAAGAGATTCTTGCAAGGCTATTCCTTATTGTCCATCCTTGATTGGCCTAGAGCAGATATATTGATCTATCTCTTCAACTGCCGCAGTTTGTGTGATATAAGTGCACACAACACACTGCCAAGAGGAGAAATCTAATATTTTGACCCAACAATATGAAGAAATTACAATATCATTCCAAGATAGGATAGTGTATACCTTGGGGAGGAAGATGGTGGTGGTGTTCCCATGTGACTGCTTCCTTGTTCTTCGTGGTAATAGATAATGATTAATTTAATTGTGGACTATTTTCAAATGCATAATGTATATGGTTTCATGAATATTGACATGTGTCCCTATTGGATATTTTAGCACATACAGGGGGTGACACAGTGATTAGCACTGCTGCCTCACTGCGCCAGGATTCGAGTTTGATTCCACCTTTGAATGACTGTGGAATTTACATGTTTTCTTCCTATTTGTATGGATTTCCAATAGGTGCTCCAGTTTCCTCCCACAATCCAAAGATGTAAAGCTTAGAGGATTAGCCATAGTAAAAGCTTACAGGCATAGGATAGGGAGGTGTGTAAGATGCTTTTTCAGCTATTTGGTGCAAACTTGATGGGCAGAATGGCCTTCTGCACACTAGAGATTTTATGGATTCTAGTGACATAAGGAGATGGAAACAGGAGTAAGCCATTCAACCCTAAAATCTGCTACTCCATTCAATGAGGTTACAAGTGGTCTATGATCTATCTCCATGTAATCTACATCTCTCAACATCTTTGGCTAGTAAAAAGCAATCAATCTCAGTTTTAAAATTAAGTAGGTCTAGCATTAATTGCCAATTGTAGAAGTGAATTTCAAACTTTTACCACCATTTGCATATAAAAAGTTTCCTAATTTCACTCCTAAATGTCAACTTTAATTTTTAGACCATGCCCCCTAATTCCAGGCTCACTAATCAGCGAAATACTTTCACTCAATCAATTTTATCTCTTCCAATTGATGGCCAAGATTCTTCCAAAAAAATTCTAAGTTCCCCATTCGCATGAACACGAGAATAACTACTTTTTTTTTAGCGGTATTTTTAGAATGAATCTCCCACTCTCTGAGGTATTGGGACTGAACCCGGCCAGGTGATCAATGTTTCAGTTCGGGAACAGTGACCACAATTCAATAAGATTTAAGGTACTGATGGATAAAGGTAAGTGTAGTCTTCAAGTCAAGGTGCTAAATTGGGGGAACGCTAATTACAACAATATCAGTCAGGAACTGAGGAATATGGGTTGGAGGCAGATGTTTGAGTGCAAATCAACATCTGGTACGTGGGAGACTTTCAAGTGTAAAGTTGATAAGGATTCAGGCCTGGCACATTCCCCTGTAAGGATGAAGGATAAGTATGGCAAGTTTTGGGAACCTTGGATAATGAGATATTGTGAGCCTAGTCAAAGAGAAAAAGAAATCATTTGTCAAAACTAGGAAACTGGGAACATATGAAGCAAGTGAAATACAAGGAAAGTAAAAAGAAACTTAAGCAAGGAGTAAGAAGAGCAAAAAGGGGTCATGAAAAAGCATTGGCCAGCATGATTAAGGAGAATCCCAAAGCTTTTTATACATATACAGAGAGCAAGTGGGTAGCCAGAGAGAGGGTTGGCCCACTGAAGGATAAGGGAGGGAATATATGCGTGGAGCCAGAAGAAATGGACAAAGGTATTAAATGAGTATTTTGCATCAGTATTCACCAATGAAAAGGATTTGGTGGATGATGAATCTTGGAAAGGATATGTAGATAGTTGAATCATGTTGAGATTAAAAAGGAGGAGGCATTGGGGTTCTTGAGAAACATTAAGGTAGACAAGTCCCCAGAACCTGATAGGACATACCCCAGAATATTGAGGGAGGGGAGGGAGGCAAAAGAGGAAATTGAGGAAATCTTTGTATTCTCATTGGCTACAGGGGACATTCTAGAAGATTGGAGAATAGCCAGTGTTGTTCCTTTGTTTAAGAAGGGTGGCAAGAATAATCCAGGTAACTACAGGCCGGTGAGCCTTACATCAGTGGTAGGGAAATTATTGGAAAGGATTCTTCGAGACAGGATTATTCTGACTTGAAAATAATTGGACATATTAGTGAGAGAAGACATGGTTTTATGAAGGGGAGGTCTAGTCTGATGAACTTGATCAAGTATTTCAAGGAAGTGATGAAGATGATTGATGAGGATAGGGCAGTGGATATTGTCTACAGGAGTTCAGCAAGACCTTTGGGAAGGTCCCTCATGGCAGACTGATGCAGAAGTTAAAGTCACATATGGTCAAATGTGAGCTGCCAAGATGGATATATAACTGGCTGGGTGAAAGAAGACAGAGGGTAGCAGTGGAAGGCTGCATTTCTGAATGGAAGGCTGTGACAAGTGGTGTTTCTCAGGAATCAGTGCTGGGACTTTTGCTATTTGTAAAATATGTAAATGATTTGAAGGAAAATATAACTGATTGATTAGTAAGTTTTGGAAGACACAAACGTTGATGTATTTGTAGATAGTGATGAGGACCATCAGAGGATACAGCTCGATATATATCAGTGGAGACTTGGACAAAGAGATGGCAGATGGAGTTTAATCTGGACAAATGTGAGGTAATGCATTTTGGAAGGTCTATTACAGATAGGAAACATTCAGTGAATGGTAGAACCCTTCAGAGTATTGATAGGCAAAGGGATCTGGATGTCCAGGTACATATGTCACTGCAAGTGGCAGTGCAGGTGAAGAAGATAGTCAAGAAGGCATATTATGGCATGCTTGCCTTCACCTGCCAGGGTATTGATTTTAAAAATTGGCAAGTCATGTTCCAATTTTATAGAACGTTATGCCGAACTTGGAATATAATGTTCAATTCAGAAGGATGTGGAGGCTTTGGAGAGGTACAGAAAAGATTTACTAGGATGCTGCCTAGTATGGACGGTATTGGCTATGAGGAGAGATTGGAGAACTTTGTTTGTTCTCACTGGAATGATAGAGATTGAGGGTAGATTTGATTGAGATCTACAAGATTATGGGAGGCACGGACAGAGTGGATAGTCAGAAGCTTTTTCCCAGGGTGGAAGAGTCAATTATTAGGAGGCATAGGTTTAAGATGCAAGGGGCGAGGTTCAAAGGAGGTGTATGAGGCAGATTTTGTACACACAGAGTAGTGGGTACCTGGAGATCATTGCCAGAGGAGATAGTGGAAGCGGATATGGTAGTCATTTTTAAAGGGCATCTTGACAAGTACATGAATAGGATGGGAATAGAGGGATATGGTCCCAGGAAGGGTGAAGTTTAAAAATATTAGTGAAGTCAGGCAGCAGGGTCGGTGCAGGCTTGGAGGACTGAAGAACCTGTTCCTGTGCTGTAATTTTTTTTGTTCTTTATTCTTTGAGCATTGTAGTACCTCAATGAGATTTAATCTGAAAACCAAGAGTCATGGCCTATTCCTGTCGAAAAGGTTGGCAGCATTGCATTGAGCAGGCCACTGCATATGCACCAGAGTATCAGCAGTGAGATTGGTGCATGTGCAGAGGCCACGCACTGCCAGCTTCCTGATCACTGGGCAGGTTGATCGCTGGCCAGCCTTGCAATTCTCCCCGCATTGCTACTCCTGCAGCCAAACTGAGTCTCTATACAGGTGTGGGAGCACTTCATGACTTTTTTTTATTATTCATTTGTGGGACATGGGCATTGCTGGTTGGCCAGCGTTTATTGCCCATCTCTAGTTACTCTTAGAGGCAGTTGAGAGTCAACCACATTGCTGTGGCTCTGGAGTCACATGTAGGTCAGACCTGGTAAGGATGGCAGGTTTTCTTCCCTAAAGGACATTAGTGAAGCAAATTTCACCCACCCCCCACACCCCAGACTGGACTCCCATTGCAATAAACTCTATATTGCATTTGTATCCCAATCAAGTACAGTACACATGACCACAGGTGAGGACACCTGAACCAACTTCCTTGTATCGTAGAGTTTTCAGTGTTTCTCCATTTGCATTATATTCTTCTTGCAAAAATGTACAATATCATATTTTCCCACATGATGGCCATGATTCTCCCAAAAGCGCTGAATTAAAAACTGTTCTAGATCATGACTGTTTTCTCAGTTTAACTTCTCACTCATATCTCATCACTGTGCACAGCTGAGTACAATCATGAATATCATTAGAAACTCAAGGGGTGGGGCATATTCTTATCAAAGAGCTTGAAATTGACAGGATAAACAGGAACCCATGCATGCCCACATCGCTAGGGGATCATTCAAAAGATCTCCCAGCATCCAGATCACTGCCATCCAAATCTCACACGTATTGCTGGGCTCATCATTGGCCCCCACAACCCCCCCTATACACATTGCTGGCCCCCACAACCCGCCCCAACCCCCCCTGCCCATACACATCACTGGGCTCATCACTGGCTCCACAAACCCCCTACGTAAATTGCTGGGCCCCACAACTCCCCCCTCTTGCCCTATACACATTGCAGGCCTCATCGCTGGTCCCCACACACATCACTGAGTTCATTGCTGGCCCCACAAACCCCCTACATAAATCGCTGGCTCCCACAACCCCCCTCTTGCCCTATACACATTGCAGGCCTCATCACTGGCCCCTATAACCTTTCCACACACATTGCAGGGTGAATGCGAAGCCGAGTGCCCAGGCTTCCTGATGCGCACAGCCCACATTGAAATTAATGAACTGCCCTGCCTGGAATACAGGACATCTGTGTGCTGCCATAAACATCTGTGCACAGAGGCCTTAGTGATCCCATCTAGGTTACCACTGGGAGCCTGGAATGATCCTGAGGCACAGAAATTGAGGGCACATGGAACAAGTGGCCACCGCTCTCCCAAGGCGCCAGGTGTGAGAGCACCTCACAAATGTGTCACATTGTGGTCTTGGACAGGTGCAGCCAACAATGGCACATGTCCTCCAAGACGGCCTTGAAGGAAGTGTGGGGCCTGTACCTCCTTGGCCTTGGCATCCTCCACCTTCTGTGCACCCTCTTCAGAGCTGCTCACCCACCTCCTGGCCCTCAGTGGCCTTTCTGAGGGCCTAGTACTGACCACTCCTGAGGCGATCTTTCCACGCCTGCCATCTCCTGAGCCACCACTTCCTTCGTCTCCTCATCCACCTCTGCTGCCATTATAATAGCCAGCTCCAGATCAAAGAACAAAGAAGAACAAAGAACAAAACAGCCCGGGAAACAGGCCCTTCGGCCCAACGAGCCCATGCCACCACCCCGATGTTCCCACCTCTACCTGTGATCCCTGTCTATGTTTATAGATCTATGGATTGAAAACCAAATTTGAGACAATTTAGGGAGAATTTGTTTTGCCAATTAGCCTAAGAGCACATCTTTGGGATGTGGGAGGAAACCGGAGCACCCGGAGAAAACCCACGCAAGCACGGGGAGAATGCACAAACTCCCACAGACACAGCCCAAATCCATGTATCTGCACAGCACAGCGATAGTCACTGAGCTGTCGTGTTGCCCATCAAATGGTCCAGGTCAAGCGTACACTAACGACGTGAAGCACTAGGATACTCTCGAAAAAAATCCAAGAGCAGCCCTCTCACGATCCATCGCGTGTATGCCCCTCGTTAGACAACAAGGTGGACCAAAGCACCTGTAGGATAAAAACAAGTACATCAATATCATCATCTATTTACACACTTCCCAGGGACTCCGAAGGCTCATGATCCCTATTTTAAATCAGTTTTCTATACCCCTCCATTCCCATTCTGTTCATGTGCCCATCTAAGTATTTCTTAAATATCTCCAGAGTACCTGCCTCCACCACTTTACTTGGTAGCGCATTCCATACCCCCACCACCCTCTGTGTGAAAAAACTCCCTCTAGCATCCAAATTATAACTTACCCCCCTCACCCTAAGCCCGTGACCCCTCGTGCTATTCGAGTCCATCCTAGGAAAAAGCTTAACCCTGTTTACTCTATCTATACCCCTCATAATCTTGTACACTTCTATTAGATCTCCTCTAAGTCTACGTCTTTCTAAGGAAAACAGTCCCAATTTGCCTAATCTCTCCTCATAACTCAGACTTTCCATACCAGGCAGCATCCTGGTAAACCTCCTCTGCACTCTCTCCAGAGTCTCCATGTCCTTCTGGTAGTAAGGCGACCAGAACTGGACGCAGTATTCCAAATGAGGTCTAACCAATGTTTTATACAACTGCAACATTAAAAGCCAGCTCTTGTACTCTACACCCCTTCCTATAAAGGCTAGCATACTATATGCTTTCTTCACAACCTTCTCCACTTGCTCTGCCACCTTCAGAGACTTGTTCACCTGCCCCCCCAGGTCCCTCTGTGTTTCTATACTCTTAATAAGTCTATCCTTTATCATATACCTCCCCCCTACATTCTTTCTCCCGAAATGCATCACCTCACATTTATCAGGATTGAATTCCATCTGCCATCTATCTGGCCAAGCTACCAGCCTATCTATGTTCTGCTGCATCGCCTGACAATGTTCCTCACTATCCACAAGTCCAGCAATCTTTGTATCATCTGCTGATCACTCCACTTACTCCCTCTTCCAAGTCATTTATATATATTACAAAGAGAAGAGGTCCCAGTACCGAACCCTGCGGCACACCACCAGTGACCAACCTCCAGCTAGAAAAACACCTTTTCACTATTACTCTCTGTCTCCTATTACTAATGATGTAGAGATGCCGGCGTTGGACTGGGGTAAACTCAGTAAAGTTTTACAACACCAATTTTAAATCCAACCAATTTATTTGATAGTAAATTCGCGAGCTTTCGACTCTATGGCCTTCGTCAGGCAAATGCAGTGTTCTGGTTTGCAATAGCACTCATATCAACACAGACAGTCACAGATTGCTGATTAGAATGCAAATCCTTACATCTAACTTGCTATTCAAGTGTTAAAGTGGCTAACAATGTGTGTGAAGGGAATCCTGAGTATTGGTTAGAGAATTGTGTATTTTCTCCAGACAGCACAGTAAGTGAGATTTTTTGCTAACCCAGGCAAGTTAGGGGAGTTACAGATAGTGTGTCATGAAGCCAAGATCCCTATTAAGACCGTCCTCATGTGTGCGGAACTTGGCTATCGGTCTCTGCTCAGCGACTCTGCGCTGTCGTGTGTCACAAAGGCCCCCTTGAAGAACATTTACCCGCAGGTCGGAGGCTGAATGCCCATGACTGCTGACGTGTTCACCCACAGGAAGGGAACTGTTTTGCCTGGTGATTGTTGAGCGATGCTCATTCATCCGCTGTTGTAGTGTCTGCATGGTCTCCCCAATGTACCATGCTTCGGGACATCCTTTCTCGCAACGTATTAGGTAGACAACGTTGGCAGAGTTGCAAGACTATGTACCGTGTACCTGGTGAATGGTATCCTCACGTTTGATGATGTCGTCCATGACGATGATCTGGCATGTCTTGCAGAGGTTGCTGTGGCAGGGTTGTGTGGTATTGTGGTCGCTGTTCTCCTGAAGGTTGGGTAGTTTGCTGTGAACAATAATCTGTTTCAGGTTGTGCAGTTGTCTGAAAGCAAGAAGTGGGGGGGTGGGGGTGGCCCTAGCGAGATGTTCATCATCGTCAATGATATGTTGAAGACTCCGGAGAAGATGTCGTAGCTTCTCCGCTCCGGGGAAGTACTGGACAACAAAGGGTACTCTGTCCACTGTGTCCTGTGTTCGTCTTCTGAGGACGTCAGTGCGGTTTATCACTGTGGCATGTCGGAACTGTCGATCGATGAGTCGAGCGCCATTTCCTGTTCTCACGAGGGCATCCTTCAGCGTCTGGAGGTGTCTGTCACGATCCTCCTCATCTGAGCAAATTCTGTGTATACGGAGGGCTTGTCCATAAGGAATGGCTTCTTTAACGTGTCTAGGGTGGAAGCTGGAGAAGTGGAGCATTATGAGGTTGTCTGTCGGTTTGCGGTACAGTGAGGTGCTGAGGTGACTGTCCTTGATGGAGATGCGTGTGTCCAAGAATGCAACTGATTCTGGAGAATAGTCCATGGTGAGTCTGATGGTGGGATGGAACTTGTTGATATCATCATACAGTTGTTTCAATGATTGTTCACCATGAGTCCAAAGAAAAAAGATGTCATCAATGTATCTAGTATATAACCTTGGTTGAAGATCTCGTGTAGTGAAGAAGTCTTGTTCGAACCTGTGCATGAAGATGTTGGCATACTGAGGTGCAAATGTGGTCCCCATGGCTGTTCCATGTGTCTGGATGAAAAGCTGATTGTTGAAGGTGAAGACATTGTGGTCCAAGATGAAGTGGATGAGTTGTAAAGTTGCATCCGGAAACTGGCATTTGTTGGCATTGAGTACTGAGGCAGTTGCAGCAATACCATCGTCATGGGGGATGTTGGTGTAGAGCGCCGAGACATCCATTGTGACAAGGAGTGTCCCTGGTTCAACTGCTCCATGTGTGTTGAGTTTCTGTAGGAAGTCCGTAGTGTCAAGACAAAAGCTGGGGGTTCTTTGTACAATGGGTTTCAGGATGTCCTCGATATAGCTGGAGAGGTTCTCACACAGGGTCCCATTGCCCGATACGATGGGACGGCCGGGTATGTTTGCCTTGTGTATTTTTGCGAGGCAGTAGAGACCTTATTTCAGTAAGGCGTTTGACAAGGTTCCTCATGGTAGACTGATAGAGAAGGTGAAGGCGCATGGGATACAGGGCCAGGTATGTAGATGGGTCGAGAACTGGCTCGGGAGGAGGAGACAGAGCGTAGTAGTGGAAGGCTCTTTTTCCGACTGGAAGCCTGTCACTAGTGGAGTGCCACAAGGCTCAGTACTAGGTCCTCTTCTATTTGTGGTTTACATAAACAACTTGGAAGTTGGGGTAGGTGGTGAGATCAGCAAATTTGCTGATGACACTAAGATGCTTGGATTGGCGGGTACAGAGGAGCAGTGTCAGGCAATACAACAGGACATAGACAGGTTGGTAGACTGGGCAGATAGATGGCAAAGGGAATTTAATCCGGATAAATGCGAGGTGATGCATTTTGGCCGGAAAAATGTAGAAGAGAGTTATAGGATAAAAGGTAAAACTATTCGGAGTATAGAGACGCAGAAAGACCTGGGGGTGCAGGTTCCCAAGTCTCTGAAGGTGTCTTTACAGGTGGAGAAGGTGATAAAGAAAGCGTATAGTATGTTAGCTTTCATAGAAAAGGGTATAGAATACAAGAGTAGGAGTTTGATGTTGCAATTGTATAGAACGTTGGTTAGGCCTCACTTGGAATACTGCGTTCAGTTCTGGTCGCCGTACTATCGGAAGGATGTGGAGTCCTTGGAGAGAGTGCAGAGGAGGTTTACCAGGATGCTGCCTGGTATGGAAGGACTGTCTTATGAGAAACGATTAAATAGACTGGGGTTGTTTTCCCTTGAAAGACGTCGGCTTAGAGGGGATATAATAAAGGTGTATAAGATTATAAGGGGTATAGATAGAGTAAATGGTGGTAAACTTTTTCCACCTTCAGAAATGGATAGGACGAGGGGTCAGGGCCTTAGGGTGAGGGGGGCTATGTATAAGACG
The DNA here is from genome assembly GCA_024679065.1 of Sphyrna mokarran. Taxonomy (NCBI): domain Eukaryota; kingdom Metazoa; phylum Chordata; class Chondrichthyes; order Carcharhiniformes; family Carcharhinidae; genus Sphyrna; species Sphyrna mokarran. The sequence continues at coordinate 8,333,736 of JAGIQG010000005.1, forward strand.
AATATTAGAGGGCAGTTTTTCACACAAAGGGTAGTGGGGGTGTGGAATGCACTGCCGAGTAAGGTGGGGGAGCAGGCACGCTAGGGCTGTTTAAGGGTCTCTTGGACAGCCACATGAGCGTTATGCAGATAGAGGGATATAGTAGGACTGTTTAACTATGGCTTTTTTTTCCACAGGTAATTCGGTCCATACTTGACCATCAAGGAGCATGCATTCGGCAGGTGGGGCGAGGACAGCTCTTGGATGTTGATTCATGGGTTGCCTGGTGCTTCATGTCGTAAATGAGTGCTTTATCTGGACCATCTGAAGGGCACCATGACAGCTCAGGGACTATCGCTGTAGCTGTGCAGACACTTGGAATTGGGCCGGTGTCTGCGGGAGTTTGCGCGTTCTCCCCGTGGTTGCGTGGGTTTTCTCCGGGCGCTCCGGTTTCCTCCCACATCCCAAAAATTCGCTCTTTGGCTGAATGGGAAACAAATTGTCCCTACATTGAGACTCTCCCATATTAGGAATATTCTAAAATTAGAATAGGATAATGGAATTGTTACTTTATAGTTATGATGGCGGCGCGGGCTCATTGGGCCGAAGGGCCTGTTTCCCGTGCCGTGTTGCTCTAATCTCCAATGCGGGGAGTATGTGGAATGAGAGCCCGGAGGGTGTTCTGAAGGTCCGGATCAAAGGTTTTGATCAGAGTGTTGAGTTGACGAGTGTGTTCTTTGGTCGGATCTGCTGGTAACTGTCTGTAGTGTTTCACATTGTTTAGTTGTCGGTACACTTCTTCACAGTAGTCCGTTCTGTTCAGTATGACGATGGCGCCTTCTTTATCTGCTGGTTTGATGACAATGTTGCAGTTGGTCTTGAGAGCACGGATGGCCTTGCGTTGTGCTTGGCTGATGTTCGGGACTGTCTTGTATGTGCGGTTGATGAATCTGGTGTTCACACACCTCCTGATGGCTTGGGCATACATGTCCAGTCGGGGGCAGCGGCCTTCTGGAGGAGTCCAATTGGATTCATTCCTCTTTGGTTGTTGCATTGCGGATCCTTCTGTCGGCTGTTCTGGTTTATTAGCTATCTCATTGAGTCCGCTATTGGCCTCTTGGGGTTTGTGGAAGAACTCACGCAGCCTCATTCGCCTGATGAATTCCTCTGTATCTGCTGCAAGACTGATGGGGTCCATTTTGGTGGTGGGACAGAAATTGAGCCCTCGGCTGAGAATTTCGATTTCCTCTGATTGAAGTGTGTAGTCTGACAGGTTAACAATGGACCTCCCTGCGGTAGTGTTGTTTTCTACTGTGGTGCCAAGGGAGGCTTGGTTGTTGCTGGTGGCGATGCCGAGTTTTTCAAGTTTCCTGTTCTTGGTGTGCATGTAAATGGTGTAGTTTCTTCGTCTCATCTGCTTGGCAAAGTTTCGCAGCTGGTCTGCGTCCTGAGCGCAAGTTGAGAATATGTATTCCATTTTACTTTCCAGAGTGCGGCGTTTGCTATAGAGCTGGTGTATGAGGTGATTGAGAAGTGTGAGAGAGGTGCAACGGCAAAGCCTCTCAGCATAGTCCGTGTTATAAGTTGACCTGAGTGGGTTCGTGATCTGTAGTCCCTTTGGTATCCTGTCTGCTTTCTTGCATCTCTGTAGAAACTTGATGTCTGTGTCGATATAAGCAATTCTCTTGGAGACCTTCTCCACTTGGATCCGGCAGTATGCGATGTCGATAGTAGTCATGATGTAGAGATGCCGGCGTTGGACTGGGGTAAACTCAGTAAAGTTTTACAACACCAATTTTAAATCCAAACAATTTATTTGATAGTAAATTTGCGAGCTTTCGACTCTATGGCCTTCGTCAGGCAAATGCAGTGTTCTGGTCTGCAATAGCACTCATATCAACACAGACAGTCACAGATTGCTGATTAGAATGCGAATCCTTACATCTAACCTGCTATTCAAGTGTTAAAGTGGCTAACAATGTGTGTGAAGGGAATCCTGAATCCTATTACTAAGCCAGTTACTTATCCATCTAGCTACCTGTCCTTGTTTCCCATGAGCCTTGACCTTCTCAACTAACCTCCCATGAGTGACTTTGTCAAACGCCTTACTAAAATCCATATAGACGATATCAACGGCTCGCCCTTCGTCCACCGTTTTCATCACCTCCTCAAAAAATTCGACTAGATTTGTAAGGCACGACCTCCCCTTAACAAATTCATGCTGCGTATCCCTAATCAGATCGCAACGCTCTAAGTGCCTATGCCTCCTATCTCTTAAGAATCCCCTCCAACAACTTCCCTACCACAGATCGAGCAAACCTAGATCCATCCACACAGTGGGTTTGGAAAGAGCATGGAATGAAGAATTATTCTCATTGGCTGTATAGATCCAGCACCACCTCAATCCCTCACTTGGATGAGAGCCCCCACTCATGGGAGTTGGGTAACCACACACAACCCGTGGTGAAATGCATAGCCCGCTTAGGTTTGTGCGAGATTCCCATCTGGACAAACGCTGGCACAGATTATGCAGGTTGTGTGCAGCCATGGGCAATGTGCATACTTGAGCCATTGTTATGTGTGCAACTGCAGTATCTGTTGCAGGCATATATTGCTGTTCTAGGTAAAAAGGCAGGGACAGACTGCAAATTATTACAGATGTGTGCCCAGTGACAGCAGATTCCATGCTGTTTATGTCTGAACCTCCATACCCTGGCCTGGATCAGCAGTTGCTTCATCTGGTTAAGCCTCAGTCAGCACATGGTGTACTCCAGCCCCACTCTGAAACTTAGTTGAGTCCCTGACCACATCCTGCAGCAAGACAATGCCACTGCAAAGTGCTGTGGAGGGGGAGGGTGAGTGGGAGTCCTCAAAGCTGTCTTCCACAGTGCACAACAGCACTGCCCAGGAGAGGAGGGGGAAGCTGGAGCCCTTGAGGCTGCTTCCCACACTGCGCTATAGCCCTGCCCATAAGGCAAGGAGGGAAAGCGAGAGCCCTCGAGGCTGCCTCCCACATTGCACTACAACGCTGCCCAGAAGGGAAGGTAAGAAGTGCAAGCCCTCGAGATTGCCTTGCACACTATGCTACAGTGCCAACCAGGAGGGAATATGGGCAGGTGAAAGGGTGAATGGCATTCCTTGATGGAACCTCACTCAGAGAGCTGTGAGGAAGTAGAAGCCCTCCCTCCCACCCCAATATTACTGGTCAACACCTAGAAGCAACAGGAAGAAGGCTACCAGGCATTTCCAGGGCCTGCCTGCAATGTCTTCCGTGCTTTGTCAGCAGCATTTGCCTCCTCATGCCAGTTTAAGGCTGTCACGCCAGGTTGCAACTTTTAAATACGTACTCTGATTCACCCCAAAGTTTCATCACGCCAAAGAAATGGGAAACACAGACATGAGCAGAGATTGCTGTGTGGATCCCATATATAAAGTCATGCTAATCAGTGGCCCACCAGTTTTCTGTGTGTTGCTGGTAGCGCCATTTTTTTCTGGCTGGGAGATGCACATGAGTCGTAAAACTTGACAGGGAACCAATGAAAGGCCAACGTGCACATCTCCTGACCTGACATGCCAGAAGAGAATCATGGCCTATATTTCATCTGCCAAATTTTGCAACTCAACCTATTTAAATCCCTTTGTGGCCAGAATTTTACTGTCTTGCCCGCCCTCAATGGGAATCGGAGCGGGCAAGCGGCAGACCATGGAACGATCCATTGACCTCAGGTGAATTTTACAGTTTTGAGATGAATGAGACCATAACACCCTGTCCTTTTGAGGGATGGGGATTGGGTGAGTCAGGAGCATCTGAAATCCTTGATTGAGGGGTCAGTCAAGAGGGGCCATAGTTTTATGGTAAGGGACAGGAGATTCAGAGAGGATTTGAGGAAAATCTTCTTATTCAAAAGGTATTTGGAATATAAATGTACTGCCTTGGAAGGTAATGGAGGCCAGAAGCTTTTTAACCTTGAAATATTTGGATGAGCATTTTAAATATCATGACATTCAAGAATATGGGACAGGTGCAGGAAAATAAGATGTGTATCTTTGGTAGTGGTTATTGTTGGTGCAGACCGATGGACCAAAGAGCCATTTATGAGTTGTACACCTATATGACACTTTACAGCTCACTTTCCTAGAGCATCTTATTCAGGACCATCCCTAGCCCTATCCTCTTAACCCTACACATTTGTCACAGTTAATCCTAACCTACACACTTTTGGACTGTAGGAGGAAACTCATGCAGACACAGACAATGTGCAAACTCTACACAAATAGTTACACCCATGGCTAGAATCGAGGCAGCACTGCTAACCATTGGGCCACCATGCAACACCTTACTTAAATCTAAAATCTCATTAGCTGCTTCAACTTTCTGCTTTCCGATGTGGAATTTTACACATTCGAGATTAAGAGTGGAATTTTCCCATCCTGCCTGCCATGGAAATCATAGTGCACAGAGGGTGAACCATTCAAAGGTCTATAGGATTCGGGCAAGATTTTTCAAATTTGTGGTGCACGTAGCTGGAAAATCCTGCCTTAAGTGTGATGGTGGTCAGGATTAATATGAGTTTCAGTCTGGTGGGTTGGTTTCTTATGCCCAATCTTCTGCTTGAAGCCTATTAATTATGCATCTGGCGAAGTGTTTGCTGAATCATTGTGGAGCACAGATTGACCCTACTGTCATCTGACAGGATTTAAGTTCCTGGCATCATATTTAAATACCACTTGAAAACACAAGTTAGAACATAGAACATTACAGCACAGTACAAGCCCTTTGGCCCTCGATGTTGCATCAACCAGTGGAACCAATCTAATGACCCCCTAATCTAAGCTATTCCAATGTTACCCATATGCCTATTCACTGACCATTTGAACACCCTCAACGTTGGCGAGTCCACAACTGCTGCAAGTAAGGCATTCCACACCCTTATTACCCTCTGAGAAAAGAACTTACCTCTGACATCCGTCCTATAACTACCACCCCTTAATTTAAAGCTATGTCCCCTCATGTTAGCCATCACCATCCAAGGAAAAAGGCTCTCACTGTCCACCCTATCTAACCCTCTGATCATCTTGTGTGCCTCAATTAGGTCACCTCTTAACCTTCTTCTCTCTAATGAAAATAACCTCAAGTCCCTCAGCCTTTCCGCATATCAGGCAACATCCTGCTAAACCTCCTCTGCACCCTTTCCAATGCCTCCACATCTTTCTTATAATGCAGCGACCAAAACTGTATGCAATACTCCAAGTGTGGCCACACCAAAGTTTTGTACAGTTGCAACACGTCCTCACGGCTCCGAAATTCAGTCCCTCTACTAATAAAAGCTAACATATCATACACCTTCTTAACAAGCTTATCAACCTGGGTGCCAACTTTCAGGGAACTATGCACATGTACACCGAGATTTCTCTGCTCGTCGACACTATGAAAAGTCCTACCATTAGCCCTAAGTTATTCTCGGCAGCCTAGCTGTGAGGTTGAAAGTTCCAGAGGTGGCCTTAAGAAGCAAAGAGTATTCAAAAAGTTAGCCACAGCATCCTGGAGGCTTTACTTAGTGGTTTCCACTAGTACCGGGTGGTTGTTTTTGCCAGCAATGGATCGAGAATGGCCTGTTTTTGTATTGTAAACCTCTATGACGAGAAGAAACATTTATTCAACATCCACTTTGTCAAAACTATTCGGAATATTACATATTTCAATTAGGTTACCTCTCACTCTTTCAAACTCAAGTGGAAACAAATCCAGCCTCCCCAGTCTATCGTTTTAAGACAACCAACTCATTTCAGGTATCAATCTAATAAATTTCCTCTGAACTGCCTCCAATGTATTTACATCCTTCCTTCAATAAGAAGACCTAAATTACACACAGCATTTGAGATGTGGACTCAACAGTACCCTGTCTCGCTGAAATATAACAGCCTTACTTGGACACAAGCCAGAATATGCTGGAAAAACTCAGCAGGTCTGATCAGCAGGATCAGTAGGAAGTGAATAGAACCAACATTTCAAGTCAGGATGACCCTGTGTCAGAACCAAAGACAAGGACAGCATGGCAGTTAAAGAGAGCACATTAATTAGTGAAGGCAGTGTCAGTAATCCTAGGACCAGACAGATCAGACAGAAGCAAGACAGAGAGCAAGGGATGTCTAGATGAAACTGCATTTATTTGAATGTAAGAAGCCTGAAGGGCAAGGCAGATGAATTCAAGGCTTTGATGGATACGTGGGACTGGGATATTATCGCAATTACTGAAACACAGCTAAGGGAGGGACAGGACTGATAGCTTAATGTTCCAGGGTACAGATGTTATAAGAAAGATAGAACAGGAAGTAAGAGAGGAAAGGGAGTTGCACTTTTGATTACGGAAAGCATCGCGGCCATACTAAAAAGGGATACATCTGAGGATTAGGCCAATGAGTCTATATGGGTAGAAGAGAGAAATCACTTTGATAGAGTTGTACCATAGGCCCACAAATAGTCAGCATGAAATTGAGGAGCAAATATGCAAGGAGATTACAGATAGCTCCAAGAAAGATAGGGTGGTAATAGTCGGAGATTTTAATTTTCCCAACATTGACTGGGACAGCCATCGTATTAGAGGGTTGGATGGAGAGAAATTTGTTGAGTGCATTCAGGAAGGATTTCTGATTCAGTATGTGGATGGCCTGACTAGAGGGGGGGCAAAACTTGACCTCCTCTGGGAAATAACGAAGGGCAGGTGACAGAAGTGTGAGTAAGGGATCACTTTGTGACCAGTGACCATAATTCTACTGATTTTAAGATAGCTACGGAGAATGATAGGTCTGGCCCAAAAGTTAATATTTTAAATTGGGGCAAGGCCAATTTTGATCATATCAGGCAGGAACTTTCAAAAGTTAATTAGGGGAGTCTGTTGGGAGAAAAAGGGACAAGTAGTAAGTGGCATGCTTTCAAAAGTGTGTTAACCAGAGTTCAGGATAAACACATTTCTCTTAGAGTGAAAGACAAGGCTGGCTGAAGTCGGGAATCCTGGATGACACAAAATATTGTGGTACTGGTCGAGAAGAAGAAAGAGGCACATGACGTGCATAAGTAGCTGGGGTCAAGTGAATCTCTTGAAGAGTAGAGCGGATGTAGGAATAGAGTTAAGAGAGAAATCAGGACGGCAAAAAGGGGACACAAAATTATTTTGGCAGATAAGGCAAAGCAGAATCCAAAGAGCTTCTACAAATACATAAAGGGCAAAAGAGTAACAAGGGAGAAAGTATGGCCTCTTAAGGATTAACAAGGATAATCTATGTGCGGATTCACAAGAGATAGGTGAGATCCTAAATGAATATTTCTCATCAGTATTTACTGTTGAGAACAGCATGGATGTTAAAGAACTTGGGGAATTAAATACTGATGTCTTGAGGAGTGTACATATTACAGAGAAGGAGGTATTGGTAGTCTTAAAGTGTATCAAAATAGATAAATCTGTGGGACCTGATGAGGTACATCCCAGGACATTGTGGGAGGCTAGGGAGGAAATTGCAAGTCCCCTAGCCAAGATATTTGAATCATCGGGTGTGGTGTCTAAAGATTGGAAAGTAGCAAATGTTGTGCCTTTGTTTAAAAAGAGCTGCAGGGAAAAATCTGGGAACTACAAGTCACTTAGCCTCTCATCTGTGATGGGTAATTTGCTGTAAGGTATTTTGAGGGACAAGTTCTACAGCATTTAGTGATGCAAGAATTGATTAGGGACAGTCAGCATGTCTCTGTGAGTGGAAAATCATGTCTCACAAATTTAATTCAGTTTCTTGAAGGAGTAACCAAGAAAGTAGATGAGTGCAGTGCAGTTGGCGTTGTCTATATGGACTTTAGCAAGGCCTTTGACAAGGTACCAGATGGTAGGTTGTGGCATAAAGTTGAATCTCATGGAATCTAGGGTGAGGTTTCTAAATGGATACAAAATTGGCTTCTTCACAGAAGCCAGAGAGTGGTTGTAGAGAGTTGTTTCTCAAACTGGAGGCCTGTGACTAGCAGTGTGCCTCAGGGATCAGTGCTGGGCCCACTGTTATTTGTCATTTGTATTTATGATTTGGATGAGAATATTGGGGGCATGGTTTGTAAGTTTGCAGATGAGAACTATGCCAAGATTGATGGCATAGTAGACAGTGAGAAAGATTATTTCCAGTTGCAGCAGGATCTTGATCAATTGGGCCAGTGGGCTGATGAGTGACAGAGGAAGCTTAATTTAAACAAATAAGAAGTAATGCATTTTGATAGATTGGAACAGGACAGGGCTTACTCAGTTAATGGTAGGGTGTTGGAGAGATCTCTTCCCAACTTCTACAGAACAAAGAGATCTCAGGGTATATGTTTATAGCTCCTTGAAAGTGGAGTCACAGGTGGACAGAGTGGTGAAGAAGGCATTTGGCATGTTTGGTTTCAGTCAGAACATTGCATACAGGAGTTGGAGCATCTTGTTGAAATTGTACAAGACATTGTTAAGGCCACACTTGGAATACTGTGTCCAATTCTGGTCACCCTATTATAGAAAGGATATTATTAAACTGAAAAGACTGCAGAAAAGATTTACTAAGATGGTACTGGGACTTGATGGATTGAGTTATAAAGAGAGGCTGAACAGACTGGGACTTTTTTCTCTGGAGCGTAGGAGGCTGAGGGGTGACCTTATAGAGATCTATAAAATAACGAGGGCCATAGAAAAGGTAGATAATCAATATCTTTTTCCAAAAATAGAGGAGTCTAAAACTAGAAGGCATAGGTTTAAGGTGAAAGGAGAGAGATACAAAAGTATCCAGAGGGGCAATTTTTTCACACAGAAGATGGTGAGTATCTGGAACAAGTTGCCAGAAGTGGTAGAGTCAGGTACATTTTATCTTTTAAAATGCATTTGGATAGTTACATGGGTACAATGGATATTGAGGGATATGAACCAAATGTAAGCAATTAGGATTAACTTAGTGTTTTTTTAAAAAAAAGAGCAACATGAACAAGTTGGGCTGAAGAGCCTATTTCTATGCTGTAAATCTCTATGACTCTAAGGAAAACCAGACAAGATTTATACTACGTGGGTGAGGACATGGGTGGAAGGGGCTGTAATTGATAAGAATGGCATGGACAAAAATACAAAGGGAAGATAAAGATAAGAATAATGTTAAGAGCATTTATTGAGATTGGAACGTATAAATGGAAAAACAAAAGTGCAGAATGTAGGAATATGGCAGATTGTCCCAGTGAGTTGGGGGAATAAAACAAGATGGAAAGTGAGGTTTCAGAAGTGGAAAAATAAAATTTCAAATATAAAGTAATAAAAATGGATGAATAATGTTAAAAGCAGAAATAAAATAAAATAAATGGAAATGGATGAAGGTGGAGGAAAAAACAAAAAAAAATTGCAGCACTGGAACAGGCCCTTTGACCCTTCAAACCTGCATCGACCATGTTGCCCCTTTGAACTAAAACCCTATATCCTTCCGGTAAGTATATCCTCCAATTCCCATCATCTTCATATATTTGTCCAGACACCCATTAAAAATCCCTATTCTATCAGCTTCCACTAACTCCCCCAGCAGCTAGTTCCAAGCAACTCAACACACTTCATCCAATTTCATGCACTTTTTTCTTGAATGATGATCTCTTATGTTGGACTGAGTTGAACATTTTCTGAAAGTAAATCAGAAATCATGCTCTAAAGTTGTTGAACTCAGTGTGCTCAGAAGCTGTAAAATGTCTAATCAAAAGATGAGGTGTTGCTTTGAAGATACTGACCACAATTTGGTGTCCTTCATTATTGCAATGGAGAGATATAGGGTCAAATGGCAGGGCAAGGTTTATAATTGGGGCGGGTGTAATTATGATGCAATTAGGCAAGAATTAGAGAGCATAAGATGGGAGCAGAAACTGTCAGGTACGGGCACAAATGAAAAATGGAGCTTGTTCAAGGGACAAATAGTGCGTGCCCTTCATAGGCATGTCACTATCAGGCAGCGAGGAAATGGCTGAGTGAGGGAACCATGGTCCACAAAGGAGGTTGAATGTCTTGTCAAGAGGAAAAAGGAGGTGTAAGTAAGGATGGAAAAACAAGATTCAGTTGGGTTGTTTGAGGGTTACAAGCTATTCAGGAATGAGTTTTAAAAAAGAGCTTAGGAGAGCTAGGAGGGGGCATGAGAAATCCTTGGCAGATCAGATAAAGGAAAACCCCAAGGCTTTTTATTCTTATGTGAGAAATAGAAGAATGACCAGGATGATGTTAGGGCCAGTCAAGGATAGTAATGGGAATTTGTACATGGAGTCAGAAGAGATAGGTGATGCATTGAATGAATACTTTTCTTCAGTGCTCACTAAGGAGAGGGGCCATGTTTTTGTGAATGTGAGTGTGATACAGACTGACAGGATAGAGGAGATAGATGTTCTGAGAGAAGATGTATTAGCAACTTTGAAAAACCTGAGTCCCCTAGGCCAGATGGGATACAGTCTAGGTTACTTTGGGAGGCAAGGGATGAGATTGTGGAACCTTTAGCTTTGATCTTTTTGTCCTCACTATCTGTAGGGAGTGTGCCAGAGGACTGGAGAGTGGTGAATGTTGTTCTTCTCTTCAAGAAAGGAAATAGGAATGACCCTGGTAATTATAGGCTAACTAGTCTTACTTTGGTGGTCAGTAAATTAATGGAAAGGGTCCTGAGGAATAGGATTTATGACCATTTGGAAAGATGCAGCTTAATCTGGAATAGTAAGCACAGTTTCATGAGGGATAGGTGCTGTCTCAAAAATTTGATTGAATTCTTTGAGAAGGTAACTAAGTATGTGGACGAAGGTCTTTTACATGGACTTTAGTAAGGCATTTGATAAGGTTCCCCAGGATAAGCTCAGGAAGAAAGTAAGGAGGTATGGAATGGAAGGAAATTTGGCCAATTGGATAAATAACTGGCTGTCTCATAGATGAGACAGAATGGTGGTGGACGGAAAATGTTCAGACTGGAGGCAGTCACCAGCGGTATACCACAGGGATCAGTGCTAAGTCCTCTGTTAATTGTGATAGGACATAGAACATTACAGCGCAGAACAGGCCCTTCGGTCTTCGATATTGCGCCGACCAATTGGGAAAAAGCAATGACCCTCCAAACTAAACCATTCCCTTTTCGTCCATAAACTTATCTACTAACCTCTTAAATGCCACCAAACTTGGCGCATCTACAACTGCCGCATGCAGGGCATTCCATACCCTAACCACCCTCTGGGTAAAGAACCTACCTCTGATATCCGTCCTATAACTACCACCCCTTAATTTAAAGCTATGTCCCCTCGTGCTAGCGATTTTTATCAATGACTTGGAAAAGGGAGTTGAAGAATGGGTTAGTAAAGTTGCTGATGATATCAAGATTGGTAGAGTAGTGGATGCAGTGAAGGGCTGTTGTAGGCTGCAAAGAGACATTGATAAGATGCAGAGCTGGGCCAAAAAATGGCAGATGAAGTTTAACTCTGATAAGTGTGAGGTGATTCATTTTGGTAAGACAAACTTGAATGCAGATTACAGGGTCAACAGCAGGGTTCTGGGGAATGTAGAGGAACAGAGAGATCTTGGGGTTCATATCCACAGGTCTCTGAAGGTTGCCAGTCAAGTGGATAGAACTATGGAGAAGGCTTATACTGTGTTAGCATTTATTAACAGTAGGTTTGACTTCAAGAGTCCTGGGGTTATGCTGAAACTATACAGGACTTTGGTGAGACCATTTTTGGAATACTGTGTGCAGTTCTGGTCACCTCAGTATAAGAAAGATGTGGAAGCATTGGAGAGATGCAGAGGAGATTTACCAGGATGCTGCCTGGTTTGGAGGGTAGGTTTTATGAGGAAAGGTTGAAGGAGCTGGGGCTTTTCTGTTTAGAATGGAAGAGACTGACAGGCAACTTAATAGAGGTTTATACGATGACGAGGAGGATAGATAAAGTGGACATGCAAAGACTATTTCCTTCAGTGGATGTAGCTGTTACTCGGGGTCATAGCTATAAGGTCCATGGTGGGAGATATAGGGGGGGATGTCAGAAGTACATCTTTTACTCAGAGAGTATGCACTGCCTGCTGTAATAGCAGAGTCAGACACTTTAGGAACTTTAAAGCGGTTATTGGATAGGCACATGGAACACATCAGAATGATAGGGAATGGGATAGCTTGATCTTGGGTTCAACATAGCTTGGCACAACGTTGAGGGCCGAAGGGCCTGTACTGTGCTGTTCTGTTCTATGTTCTATGCTATATGGTCCTCTAGTTTACGTTGGGCTTCACTGGAACATTGCAACAATCTAAGGATGGACATGTGGTCACAAATTCAGGCTGATGCATTGAAAAGACAAGTGACGGAGACTTCTGGATCCTGCTTGCTGATGATTGAAGGTGTTCTATAAAGTGTTCCCTCAGTCTGCATTTGGTCTCTGCAATATAAAGTGGACTGCATTGGGAGCAGTGAATGCAATAGATCAGATTAAAGAAAGTGCACGTAAAATGCTGCTTCACCTGAAAAGAATATTTGGAACCTTGGTTGGTGAGCAGGTCAAAGGTGAAGGGGCAGATGTTGCGCTTTCTATGATTGCGTAGGACGGTGCCATTAGCAATGGGTGAGGTGTTTGGTGTGGTGGAGGAATGGACCAAGGTGTCCCAGAAGGAAAAGGATGAAACGAGTGAAAAGTGAGGACAACGGAGACACTATCCTGGTTTTGGGAGGGAGGGAAAAGGGTGAGAGCAGTGGCACAGAAGATAGGTTGGATAGAGTTGAGAGCTCTGTCAACCATAATGGGTGGAAAACCACAACTTAGGAAGAAGGAAAATGTAACAGCAGCACCATTTTGAAAAAAGACAGCTGGAAAATCACATGCATGGTGTGTTTTGAATGAGTTGAAGAGTTGAGAATGTATATCTAGAACATTTCTTCAAAACTTGCTACTCATGAAAATATGATTAGAAATGTTTAAGGGAAAAAAATTATTGCAGTTATTATCATATACTATCTATAATATTGGTGATATTCATCTTTCCACAGCTGGATTCTCCAGTGATTGCAAAAGGTCCTGTGGAACTATGGTTAAGTGAATTATTGCGTGTGCAACAAGCTTCATTGCATACTGTGATTAAATTAGCATATTACAGCTTCAGTGAACCAGATTTCCAGCTAATTCCTTTCCTCTATGAGGCTCCTGGTCAGGTAAATCAATGAAGATATATGTGGTTTTATTTTAATGATTCTTTTCCATTATTGGGTTGGATGGAAAGATAGATCTACCAATTTTTAAAATGTTTTAAAGTATTAGTGTATCTAACTCTTGTAGCACAATTTTAAAGTGTGTTTGTTAGTGTCACAAGTAGGCTTATATTAACACCACAAAGAAGTTACAGTGCTTGTTCAGATACACTGAAGGAGAATTTATTATGGCCAATGCACCTAACCAGCACGTTTTTCAGACTGAGAGGAAACCGGAGGACTCAGAGGAAACCAGTGCAGACATGGGGAGAGTGTGCAGACTCTGCACAGACGGTGATTGAAGCTGGGAATCAAACTCAGGTCCCTGGTGCTGTGAAACAGCAATGCTAACCAATGTGCTACCATTACCACCCTTAGATCATTTTCATTAGATTACCTTCACTGCAGAGATACAAGTTAATTTCACTTTAAGAAATTTTGGAGAAGGATATCATTTATAATTCTCAGGGAGGAATGACACATGTATTATGAAAGGAAATTTAAGAATAAGTAAGATAAGATGAGATGTATCATGCATTTAATTAATGAAGGAAGGTTAATAAGGTTGGATAACAAACTTTGGAAAACAGAAAATATTAAAGTGATTAAAGTAATCATTTTTCATGATTATAAACAGGACTGACGAAATGGTGCTTTTTCAAATGAATATCAGGGAATACAAGTTAAAATTCAGAATGAGATGTGATGATAACTGTGCTGTTTTGATATGTTTTATGTTTATGTTGGGAGGTAGTGTTTTGTTAAGAGTTGATTTGTCTGTTAAAATGTGCCGAGAATGCAGGCTAATAACTGATTTATTGAGAAATGTGTTAATTTATAGAGTTAATAGATCTTTTGTCGATATAAGTTCCCCTGTAATTTTAGACTGGGGAGGCAATACCTAGTAGTATTGCTGCACTATTAATTCAGAAATTCAGTTGATGTTTTGGAGACCCAAGTTCAAATCTCACCACAGCAAATAGTGGAATTTGAATTTAATAAAAATATCTGGAATTAAGAATTTACTGATGACCGTGAAACCATTGCTGATTCTCAGAAAAACCCATCTAGTGCACTATTGTCCTTTAGGGAAGGAAATCTGCTGTCCTTACCCTGTCTGGTCTATATGTGACTCCAGATCCACAGCAACGTAGTTGGCTCTGGTTCAAGGGCAATTAGGGATGGGTAATAAATGCTGGCCAGCCCATGAATTCCACATCCCATGGATGGATTAAAAAAACATTTTTAAAAGACGGAGGAGCCGAGCAGCAATTCTCCATTTTGCTGCACTGACTTTTCAGTGCAGTGCACCAAGGCTTCTTGTGTTGGCTGATTCACAGGATTCACACTTACGTTCCCGCCCCATTGGCATCTCCCAACTCAAGATTTTTGGCACTGACGAAACCATGCTGAAAATCATCATAATAGGGATTTACATGTGTTTACATATCTTACCATCTAGTTAGTGGGTCCGAGACAACAATCTTCACCCTTGTTAGCATCTTCCACATCTCTGGTACAGTTTACACTCGGGCCATGATTTTCCCATTGCGGCCCCCCACTTTTCTGGTGGGTCCAGCCAGGAGATGCACGTCTGCAGCCTTGAACGGGGATTTGCGTATATGTCAGGAATGCATGCACATCTTGCAGAGTCACCAAACAGCCGCCAGCCAGACCACACTGGAAACTGGCGGGAAGGCAAGTAATTTAAATCTGTTCTTAATCTATTTTAAATTTGTTAATTATCGGAACCTTTTAGGGTAACAAAGAGTAACATAGGATAACAAAATTTGCTGATGACACAAAGATGAGTGGAAGAGCGAATTGCGCGCGGAGGACGCGGAAAGTCTGCAGAGAGATTTGGATAAGCTGAGTGAGTGGGCGAGGACCTGGCAGTTGGAGTATAACATTGGCAATATGAGGTTATCTACTTTGGAAGAAATAATAGTAGGATGGAACATTATTTAAATGGTGAAAAGTTGCAGAATGCTACTGTGCAGTGGGAACTGGGGGGTCCTTGTGCACAAATCACAAAAACCCAGTCTACAGGTGCAGCAGGTGATCAAGAAGGCGAATGGAATGTTGGCCTTTATAACGCGGGGGGATAGAATATAAAAGCAGGGAGGTCTTGTTACAACTGTACGGGGCACTGGTGAGGCCGCAACTGGAGGACTGTTTGGTCCCCTTATTTGCGGAAGGATATATTGGCCTTGGAGGAAGTACAGGGAAGGTTCACCAGGCTGATACCGGAGATGAGGGGGTTAGCCTATGAGGAGCTATTGAGTAGATTGGGTCTGATTTTGAGTAGATTGAGCAAGAAAGAAGGGCCCTAGAAAAATTGGATACAATCTGAAACAAAACATCTTTCAAAAGCTTAATTTAAAAGGGGAAGAACTCCAAGACAGGAGAACTCCAAGCCGTGATTGGCTCCTCTCTCTCCATGTGGCAGGCTGCAGACAGTTCCAGTCCCCTTTGTCAGCATGTGTGCAGGAAGTGTCTCCAGAAAAGCTGCTGGAAGCTTGAGTTTCAGACTGAAGCAGTGGCTGGAGACACTGTGGAGCATCTATGAATCAGAAAGCATAACGTGAATAACATGTACAGAGAGGTGGTCATACCGCAGGCTCAGACTCAGAGGCAGGAAGGGAATGGGTGATCACCAGACAGAGCAAGAGAGATAGGCAGGTAGTGCAGGAATCTCCTGTGACCATTCCCCTGCAGAACAGATATACGACTTTGAATACTATTTAGAGGAATGACCTTTCTAGGGAAAGCAGCAGCAACCAAACTCATTGCATCACAGTTGCTTCTGCTGCAAAAGGGAGGGTAGACAATGTGCCAGTGCAATAAATATAGGGGATTCATTGTAAGGGGAAATAGACAGGTGTTTCTGTGACTGCAAACAAGACTCCAGGATGGTATGTTGCCTTCCTAGTGCTAGGGTTAAGGATGTCTCAGGACATTCTGAAGGGGGAGAGCGAACAGCCAGTGGCCATAGTACACATTGATACAAGGGGTATAGGTTAAAAACAAGGGATGAGGTCTTAAAAGCAGAATACAGGGAGCTAGGAAAACATTAAGAAATCGGACCTTAAAGGTAGTTATCTCAGGATTATTACTGGTGCCATATGCTAGTCAGAGTAGAAATGACAGGATGTATTGGATAAATATGTGGCTGAAGAGACAGTGTCAGGGAAAGGATTTCAAACACCTGGGGTATTGGGACTATTTATAAGTTTAGTAAGATCAGAAATAGTCAGCACATATTTGTAAAGGGTAGGTCATGCCTTACGAGCCTAGTTGAGTCCTTTGAAACTGTGACTGAACACATTGACGAAGGAATAGCAGTGGACGTGGTTTACATGGGCTTCAGCAAGGTGTTTGAAAAGGTCCCCCATGCAAGACTTCTTGAGAAGGTGAGAGGGCAAGGGATCCAAGGACCTTGTGGATCCAGAACTGGCTTGCCTGTAGAAGGCAGAGAGTGGTTGTGGATGAGTCTTTTTCTGCATGGAGGTCGTTCACCAATGGAGACCCCAGGGATCTGTTCTAGGATCCTCGGTGTTTGTCATTTTCATAAATGATCTGGATGAGGAAATGGAGGAATAGGTAATAGGTTTGCCAACGACACGAAGGTTGGTGGTGTCGTGGATAATCTGGAGGGATGTCAGAAGTTGCAGCAAGACATAGATAGGATGCACGACTGGGCGGAGAATTGACAGATGAACTTCAACACAGATAAATGTATAGTGGTCCATTTTGGCAGGTCCAATGGGATGAAGGAGTACAATATCGAGGGTAGGAGTCTTAGCCGTGTTAGGAGCAGAAGGATCTTGGGGTCTGGATCCGTAGGACTCTTAAATCAGCCTCGCAGGTGGAGTATGTGATCAAGAAGGCGTATGGTGTGCTAGCCTTCATTAATCGAGGGATTGAGTTTAAGAGTCGGGAGGTAATGCTGCAACTTTATAAGACCCTTGTCAGACCCCACTTGGAGTACTGTGTGCATTCCTGGTCGCCTCACTACAGGAAGGATGTGGAAGCTATTGAGAGGGTGTAGAGGAGGTTTACAAGGATTGGGATACATGCCTTATGAAGATAGGTTGAGGGAGCTAGGTCTTTTCTCCCTGGAAAGGTGATGATTGAGAGGCAACCTGATAGAGGTTTATAAAATGTTGAGAGGTTTAGGTAGGGTGGATTCTATTTCCCAGGGTTGAAATGGTCGCTACGAGAGGATACAGGTTTAAGATGCTGGGGAGCAGGTACAGAGGAGATGTCAGGGTAAGTTTTTCACTCGGAGGGTGGTGAGTGAGAGGAATTGGCTGCCATTGATGGTGATAGAGACAAACTCATTGAGATCTTTTAAGAGACTTCTTGGATATGATCGGTGCAACTTGTGGGCCAAAGAGCCTGTTTGTGCTGTAGTGTTCTAATCAGAAAAAAAGTTAAAAGGAAGGAGAACTCAGGAGATTTTATTAATGGATGTGTTAGGATTCAAAAAGAAGGTAAAAAATACAGCATAAGAGCACTTTATCTGCAAGCATTCAGATAAAAGTAAATGAGTTGACAGCACAAATCATTGTGAACGAGTATGAATTGGTGGCCATTACAAAGACATGGTTGCAGGATTGCCATAACTGGCAATTAAATATCCAGGGAAATCAATTATTTGGAGGACCGACAGAAAGATAAGGGAGATGATGTAGCTTTGATATTTAATGATTACATCAGGGCGGTTGTGAGAGATGATAGATTCTATGGAAAAAAAGGTTGCATCCATTTGGATGGAAATTAGAAATAGTAAGGAGACAATGTCACTGGTAGGTGTAGTCTATAGGCCACCAAATAATGACATCATGGTAGGGCAAGAAATAAACAAAGAGATAACTGATGCATGTAAAAATGGTATAGCAATTATCATGGGGGGTTTTAATTTACATATCAATTGGTCAAACCAGGTCAATCAAGGCAGCCTTGAGAAGGAGTTTGTACATTGTATGTGCGATAGCTTCCTTGAATAGTATTACAATGGAACCTACAAGGGAGCAAGCTATCTTAGATCTGCTCCCTGTGTAATGAGACAGGAATAATTAATGATCTTGCAGTTAGGAATCCTCGTGGAAGAAGTGATCACAGCATGGTTGAATTTAAAATAGAGAACATGAGAAGGTAAAATCCAATACCAGTGTCTTGTGTTTAAACAAAGGAGATGACAAATGAATGAAGGAGGAATTGGCTAAGATAGACTGGGAACAAAAACTTTATGGTGAAACAATTGAGAAACAGTGGAAGACTTTCAAAGCAATTTTTCACTGTGCTCAGCAGAAGTATATACTAGTGAATGGGAACCTAGAGGATTGGGAAATCTTTTGTGGCAGAAAGCCACAAAAAAGGCTATAAAGAAAAGTAAGGTGGATTATAAGAATAAACTAAAGCAGAATATAAAAACAGATAGCAAAAGTTACTACAAATATATAAAACAAAAAAGAGTAATAAAGTAAACATTGGTCCTTTAGAGGATGAGAAAGGGGATGGAATAACTGGAGATGGGAAAATGACTGGGGTATTGAACAAGTATTTTGTATCAGTCTTCAGAGTGGAAGACACAAATCACATGCAAAAAATTGATGACAGGAAGGGTAGGGCAGTGAGAATCTATAATCTATCATCATGAAAGAGGTAGTGTTGGGCAAGTTAATGAGGCTAAAGATAGACAAGTCTCCTGGTCCTGATGGAATGCATCCCAGCATATATAAAGACATGGCGGGAGAAATAGCAAATTCATTAGTGGTAATTTACCAAAATTCGCTGGACTCTGGGGTGTTGCCAAAGATTGGAAAATAGCAAATGTGTCATCACTGTTTAAAAAAGGAAGTAAGACAAAAGGCCAGTAACTATAGGCCAATTAGCTTAACTTTTGTAGTAGGGAAAATGCTTGAAACTATCATCAAGGAAGACGTAGCAAGATATCTGGGTATAAATTGTCCCATTAGTAAGACAGAGCATGGGTTCATGGAGGGGTCATGTTTGACTAATTTGGTGGAATTCTTTGAGAACATTACATGTGTAATGGACAATGGGAACCTGTGGATGTGTGTATCTGGACTTCCAGAAGACATTTGACAAGGTGTCGCACTAAAGACTGCTACATAAGGTAAAGGTACATAGTGTTACAGTAATGTATTAGCATGGATAGAAAATTAGTTAACAAACAGAAAGCAAAGAGTCGGGGTAAATGGGTATTTTTCTGGTTGGCGATCAGTGACTAGTAGTGTGCCTCAAGAATCAGTGTTGGGACTGCAATTGTTTATGATTTACGTAGATGATTTGGAATTGGGGACCAAGTGTAGTGTTTCAAAATTCGCAGATGACATTAAGATGAATGGTAGAGCAAAGTGTGCAGAGGATGCTAAAAGTCTGCAAAGGGATACAGATAGTCTAAGTGAGTGTGCGAGAATCTGTTAGGTGAAGTACTTTGTTGACAAATGTGAGGTCATCCATTTTCGTAGGAATAATAACAAAATGGACTGTTACTTAAATGGTAAAAAAAAATTGCAATATGGTGCTGTGCAAAAAGACCTGGGTGTCCTTATGCAGGAATCCCAAGGAGTTGGTTTGCAGGTGCAGCAGGTAATTAAGAAGGCAAATGGAATTTTGTCTTTCATTGCTAGAGAGTTAGAGTTTAAAAACAGCAAGATTATGTTGCAGCTGTACAAAGTGCTGGTGATGTTGTAGTGGAGAATTTCTTGTTTCCCGAGCTGTGATAGTAAAACTTAACAAAGTTTGCTTTTTTAAAAATCAGCTAGATTTTATGATCGTCAGACTGCATGCAGTATTTGAATCTTGGAAACAGACAGCAATCTGCACTAACTGCTGATTCTATCCCAAGACCATGCCAACTACAAGGATCAATTTAATAATTATACCTTTTTATTATCAGCTTACATGACTTTCGTAATATAAGCAGTGGTACATCAAACAAAACAAATTCTGTGACTCCTTCATCTCTGACCTTACCTAATATCTCATATGTTATCTCACGGTATATGGAGTCAACCTTGTTAAGACAGGTTTTCCTGGTGTTAATCATGTCTCACTCAGGCTGTGCGAAGTCAACTTTATTAAGACAGACTGAAGCCAAGCATTTGGCCTTCTCTGGTTGTAGTCATTTCTTTGTTCAGAGTCAGTTTTACACAAGTCTGGCGTTTTGAAATGGTTTGGTCTGCTTTCCTTATTTCATACGAAATACTTGACCATTTTTTCCATCATGCTACTGCTTCATTCGTACACTATCACAATGAGGTCACCCTGGAGTACTGTGAAATGTTTTGGTCTCCTTACTTGAGAAAGGATATACTGGTACTGGCAGAGGAAATTCACTGGGTTGATTCTGGAGTTGAGAGGATTGGCTTATGAGAAGAGACTGAGTAGACTGGGGCTATCCTCATTGGGATTCAGAAGAATGAGGGGAGATCTTATAGAAACATATAAAATTATGAAGGGAATTGATAAGATAGAAGCAGAGAAGTTGTTTCCACTGGCAGATGAAATGAGAACTAGGGGGCATGACTTCAAAATAAGCGGAAGCAAATTTAGGACTGAGTTAAGGAGGAACTTCTTCACACAAAAGGTTCTGAATCTGTGGAATTTCCTACCCACTGAAGCAATTGAGACTACCTCATTGAATGTTTTTAAGGCAAGGATATATAAATTTTTGAACAGTAAAGAAATTAAGGGTAATGGTGAGCAGGCAGATGAGCGGAGCTGAGTCCATGAAAAGATCAGTCATGATCTTATTGAATGATGGAGCAGTCTCGAGGGACCAAATGGCTACTCCCTCTCCTAGCTCTTATGTTCTTATGTCCCAATCGAATCTCCTACTCCGCCTGGAGTACTTCATTCTGGTGGAGTTCAGACTAGCTTCCCATTTCAGGGAGCTTGTGGGAGCCCCGCCAGAATGAAGAGGGAGGTAATTGAGCCTCCCCAGAGGTTTGGGCAGGGGCGTGATGGTGTTCCATGGACATGAAAACCCTGGCAGTGCCAGCCTGTACTCCCTGGCACAAGGTGCAATGCGTCTATGCCCAGGGGACACCCTGGCACTGTCCACCAAAGGGGTGAAGCATATTGTGGGCAGTGTTTAAGTGCAATTGGCGGGGATCCTGATGCCACTTTGCATTGGGACCGATTTGGGATGGAGAAGTCAGTGATTGGGGTGGGTGAGGGAGGGTGGTTTGCCGAGAGAGCCTGCATCCGCAGTGGACTGAACACATGGGAGAGACAGCCAGGGTGAGGGAGTGGGGGATTCGCCACTACTGAAGGGTTGGTCATGAGCATCAGGGCACACCGGAATGGGGGCAGGTCAGGGCTGGCCCAGGAATTGCTGTGGGGGCAGCAACAGGGCCGTGGTGGGGGGAGAGGAGGAGTGCAGGAGGGGAGGGGGAGGGGGAGGGGCTGGAGGGATAGCACTGTGAGGATCCCCAACTGGTTAATGATCAGACTGGCCGGCAAATGGGAGTTTGACACTTTGGGGCCACAGCACATGTGCAGACCTCCAGAACTGTCAAACTCTGGCGCGAATGGGCCTGCACACCCACCCCATGACTGCGACTTCTTCAGTACACAGAGTCAGGCAATTCAGGTGACAATCTGAATTGTCAGAATACATGGGATTTAGAACAGTTTTTCCAAAATTCAGCACTTTTGGGACAATCACACCTTCGTATATAAAAGTCAGGGGTTCGCGAAACTGCGTTGAACAGCACGAAGGTGGTAAGTTTTATTGAGCCCCTAAAGTGCTGAGGAAGTCAGAGGCAGGGCCTGGAGACTTGTTGCTCTTTGTGTGAAGCTCCCTGGAGATCATCAGGTACTGTGCCCTGACCGGGGCCCTTAACAGAGTGCTGACCAGACTGCTCTCTGCAGCCACTGTGCTGTTCCTCTGGGGTGGGGTCCTTAATACAGTGCTGACCAGACTGCTCTCTGCAGCCACTGTGCTGTTCCTCCGGGGTGGGGTCCTTAACAGATTGCTGACCAGACTGCTCTCTGCCGCCACAGTGCTGTTCCTGTGGGGTGGTCTCCATAACAGAGTGCTGACCAGACTGCTCTCTGCAGTCACTGTGCTGTTCCTCCGGGGTGGGGTCCTTAACAGGCTGCTGACAGACTGCTCTCTGCAGCCACTGTGCTGTTCCTCTGGGGTGGGTTCCTTAATGGAGTGCTGACAGACTGCTCTCTGCAGCCACTGTGCTGTTCTTCCGGGGTGGGGTCCTTAACACAGTGCTGACCAGACTGCTCTCTGCAGCCACTGTTCTGTTCCTGTGGGGTGGGGTCCTTAACGGACTGCTGACCAGACTGCTCTCTGCAGCCACTGTGCTGTTCCTCCGGGGTGGGGTCCTTAACACAGTGCTGACCAGACTGCTCTCTGCAGCCACTGTGCTGTTCCTCTGGGGTGGGGTCCCTAACAGACTGCTGACCAGACTGCTCTCTGCTGCCACTGTGCTGTTCCTGTGGGGTGGTCTCCATAACAGAGTGCTGACCAGACTGCTCTCTGCAGCCACTGTGCTGTTCCTCCGGGGTGGGGTCCTTAACAGGCTGCTGACAGACTGCTCTCTGCAGCCACTGTGCTGTTCCTCTGGAGTGGGGTCCTTAACAGAGTGCTGACCAGACTGCTCTCTGCAGCCACTGTGCTGTTCCTCTGGGGTGGGGTCCCTAACAGACTGCTGACCAGACTGCTCTCTGCCGCCACTGTGCTGTTCCTGTGGGGTGGTCTCCATAACAGAGTGCTGACCAGACTGCTCTCTGCAGCCACTGTGCTGTTCCTCCGGGGTGGGGTCCTTAACAGGCTGCTGACAGACTGCTCTCTGCAGCCACTGTGCTGTTCCTCTGGAGTGGGGTCCTTAACAGAGTGCTGACCAACTGCTCTCTGCAGCCACTGTGCTGTTCCTCTGGGGTGGGGTCCTTAACAGACTGCTGACCAGACTGCTCTCTGCAGCCACTGTGCTGTTCCTCCGGGGTGGGGTCCTTAACAGGTTACTTACCAGACTGCTCTCTGCAGCCACTGTGCTGTTCCTCTGGGGTGGGGTCTTTAATGGAGTGGTGACCAGACTGTTCTGTGCAGCCACTATGCTGTTCCTCCGGGGTGGGGTCCTTAATGGAGTGCTGACCAGACTGCTCTCTGCAGCCACTGTGCTGTTCCTGTGCGGTGAGGTCCTTAACAGAGTGCTGACCAGACTGTTCTCTGCAGCCACTGTGCTGTTCCTCTGGGGTGGGTTCCTTAATGGACTGCTGACCACACTGCTCTCTGCAGCCACAGTGCTGTTCCTCCGGGGTGGGGTTCTGAACAGAGTGCTAACCAGACTGCTCTCTGCAGCCACTGTGTGGTTCCTCTGGGGTGGGGTCCTTAACAGACTGCTGACCAGACTGCTCTCTGCAGCCACTGAGCTGTTCCTCTGGGGTGGGGTCCTTAACAGAATGCTGACCAGACTGTTCTCTGCAGCCACTGTGCTGTTCCTCTGTGGTGGGGTCCTTAATGGAGTGGTGACCAGACTGTTCTATGCAGCCACTATGCTGTTCCTCCGGGGTGGGGTCCTTAATGGAGTGCTGACCAGACTGCTCTCTGCAGCCACTGTGCTGTTCCTGTGCGGTGAGGTCCTTAACAGAGTGCTGACCAGACTGTTCTCTGCAGCCACTGTGCTGTTCCTCTGGGGTGGGTTCCTTAATGGACTGCTGACCACACTGCTCTCTGCAGCCACAGTGCTGTTCCTCCGGGGTGGGGTTCTGAACAGAGTGCTAACCAGACTGCTCTCTGCAGCCACTGTGTGGTTCCTCTGGGGTGGGGTCCTTAACAGACTGCTGACCAGACTGCTCTCTGCAGCCACTGAGCTGTTCCTCTGGGGTGGGGTCCTTAACAGAATGCTGACCAGACTGTTCTCTGCAGCCACTGTGCTGTTCCTCCGGGGTGGGGTCCTTAACAGAGTGCTGACCAGACTGCTCTCTGCAGCCACTGAGCTGTTCCTCCGGGGTGGGGTCCTTAACAGAGTGCTGACCAGACTGCTCTCTGCAGCCACTGTGCTGTTCCTCCGGGGTGGGGTCCTTAACAGAGTGCTGACCAGACTGCTCTCTGCAGCCACTGTGCTGTTCCTCCGGGGTGGAGTCCTTAACAGAGTGCTGACCAGACTTCTCTCTGCAGCCACTGAGTTGTTCCTCCGGGGTGGAGTCCTTAACAGAGTGCTGACCAGACTTCTCTCTGCAGCCACTGTGCTGTTCCTGTGGGGTGGGGTCCTTAACAGACTGCTGACCAAACTGCTCTCTGCAGCCACTGAGCTTTTGCTCTAGGGTGGGATCCTTAACAGACTGCTGACCAGGCTGCTCTCTGCAGCCACTGTGCTGTTCCTCTGAGGTGAGATCTTTAACAGAGTGCTGACCAGATTGCTCTCTGCAGCCACTGAGCTGTTCCTCCGGGGTGGGGTCCTTAACAGACTGCTGACCAGACTGCTGTCTGCAACCACTGAGCTTTTGCTCTGGAGGGGTATCTTTAACAGAGTGCTGATCAGGCTGCTCTCTGCAGCCACTGAGCTGTTCCTCCGGGGTGGGGTCCTTAACAGACTGCTGACCAGACTGCTGTCTGCAACCACTGAGCTTTTGCTCTGGAGGGGGATCCTTAACAGAGTGCTGATCAGGCTGCTCTCTGCAGCCACTGAGCTGTTCCTCCGGGGTGGGGTCCTTAACAAGAGTGCTGACCAGACTGCTCTCTGCAGCCACTGAGCTGTTCCTTTCTTTGGGCTATGGTGTGTGGTGAGGGATTGGGCTGAGCGCTGGAGTTTTAGGGAAGGGGAAGGGGGGGGTGGGGTGGTGGGAAGAGTGCACCAGGTGCTGTTCAACGGCTAATCAGTTCAAGTAGCTGGTGCTCCAAGCAGGGGTGCTCAAGTTAAACAGTACAGCACTGTACAGGCCCTTCGACCCTCAATATTTTGCCAAGCTATGTCAAAACTCAAGATCAAGCCATCCCACTCCCTATCCTTCTGGTGTGCTCCACGTGTCTATCCAATAGCCGCTTGAAAGTTCTTAAATTGTCCAAATCTATCCCCCTTATCATCTTATAAACTTCTATTAAGTTGCCTCTCATCCTTCTGCGTTCTGAAGAGAAAAGCCCCAGCGCCGTCAACCTTTCTTCATAAGACCTCCCCTCCAAACCAGGCAGCATCCTGGTAAATCTCCTTTGCACTCTCTCCAATGCTTCCACATCCTTCTTATAGTGAGGTGACCAGAACAGCACACAGTATTCCAAAAGTGGTCTCACCAAAGTCCTGTATTCTTGCAGCATAACCACAGCTCTTAATTCAAACCCCCTATTAATAAACGCTAACACATTACAGGCCTTCTTTATGACCCTATCCACTTTAGTGACAACCTTCAGATATCTATGGGTATTGAACATTGAACATTGAACACTACAGCACAAACAGGCCCTTCAGCCCACAAGTTGCACCAATCATATCCATTACCTACCAGGCCTATTCTATAACTCTCAATCCCATTAAATATTAAAGACAGCTTGGAGGTCTCGTCATATCTTATCCCTTTAAGTTAAACCTTTGAAAGATCTGGTGAATCTTCTCTGAAGCTAACAAATGAGTAATCCCATTTCACAAATCCATCTTGATTTTGCCTGATTCCATTATGATTTTCAAAGTAGGTCCTGCCATAATCTCTGTAATAATGAATTTTAGGAATTTCCATTTGACGGATGTTACACTGATTGCCTGTATCAAAGTTTTCTATCTGTTTCCCTCCTTTCTTGAATAAAGGCATAGACTAGATAAAGAGGCTTGTCCAGCACTGGTCACTGGGCAGAAAAGTTCAGACCAATACATGGCAAAAGGGCTTGGTTGAGCAATGTCCCCCGATGTTCTGGACAGCAATGTCCATCTGAGGCACTTGGTTGAGCTCTGTTCATTGCGGGGGAGCTGATACTGCATTTCAGATGGCAATAAGGACCAGAGGATACAGCAGGATAAAGATCAGTTAGAGACTTGGACGGAGAGATGGCAGATGGAATTTAATTCGGACAAATGTGGGGTGGTGCATTTTGGAAGTCTAATACATAGAACACAGAACAATACAGCACAAACAGGCCCTTCGGCCCACATGTTGCGCCGATCACATCTACCAATCCACAGACCTATCTATAACCCCTTATCCCATTTGTTTCCATATACTCATCCAGAAGTTTTTCAAAAGACCCCAGCGAGTTTGCCTCAACAACCTCCGACGGCAGCTGATTCCATTCACTCACCACCCTCTGAGTGAAAAATTTACCCCTAACATTTTCTCTATATTTGCTTCCCTGCACCTTAAATCTGTGTCCTCTCGTAGTGACCTTTTCAGCTCAGGGAAATAGTCTCTGAGAGTCCACCCTATCTATTTCTCTCAACATTTTATAAACCTCTATCAGGTCGCCTCTCAACCTACGTCTCTCCAGTGAGAAGAGTCCCAGCTCCCTCAACCTATCTTCATAAGGCCTGCCTCCCAATCCAGGCAGCATCCTTGTAAATCTCCTCTGAACTCTCTCAATAGCCTCTACATCCTTCCTATAATGAGGCGACCAGAACTGCGCACAATACTCCAACTGGGGTCTGACAAGAGTCTTATAGAGCTGCATCATTACCTCCTGACTCCTAAACTCTATTCCTCGATTAATGAAGGCCAGTACACCATACGCCTTCTTGACCACTTCCTCCACCTGCGAGGCCGATTTAAGAGTCCTATGGATCCAGACCCCGAGATCCTTCTGCTCTACAACACAGCTAAGACTCCTACCCCTTATATTGTACTCCTTCATCCCATTATTCCTGCCAAAATGGACCACGACCCATTTATCCACGTTGAAGTCCACCTGCCACTTCTCCGCCCAGTCTTGCATCCTGTCTATGTCCCGTTGCAAGTTTTGACATCCCTCCAGACCATCCACAACACCACCGATCTTTGTATCATCTGCGAACTTACTAACCCATCCCTCCACTTCCTCATCCAGGTCATTTATGAAAATGACAAACAGCATGGGTCCCACAACAGATCCCTGGGGCACTCCACTGGTTATCGACCTCCATGCAGAACAAGACCCATCCACAACCACTCTCTGCCTTCTGCCGGCAAGCCAGTTCTGGATCCACGAGGCCAAAGCCCCTTGGATCCCATGCCCTCTCACCTTCTCCAGAAGCCTTGCATGGGGGACCTTATCAAACGCCTTGCTAAAGTCCACGTACACTACGTCCACTGCCCTTCCTTTGTCAATGTGTTCAGTCACATTTTCGAAGAACTCAACTAGGCTCGTAAGGCATGACCTGCCCTTGACAAAACCATGCTGACTATTTCTGATCAGTCTAAACTTCTCCAAATGTTCATATATCTTATCCCTCAGAAGCCTCTCCATCAGCTTACCAACCACTGAAGTCAGACTCACCGGTCGGTAATTTCCTGGACTATCCCTGTTCCCTTTTTTAAAGATAGGAACCACATCCGCAATCCTCCAATCCTCCGGAACCTCTCCCGTTTCCGTGGACGACGCAAAGATCATCGCCAGGGGCTCTGCACTCACTTCCCTCACCTCCCACAATAACCTGGGGTACGTCCCATCCGGTCCCGGCGACTTGTCTATCTTCAAAGAATTTAACAGGTCTAACACATCCTCTTTCCTAACATCCACATACTCAATCTTTTCCATATGCCTCAAACCTGCAGTGCAATCTCCCAGTTCACTTTCCACTGTGAATACCGAGGCAAAGTACTTGTTAAGCACTTCACAAACCCAAAGGTCTCGCTCTTCCTCCACTTTCCTCAGAACCCTGCCATTGACCCTGTAATCTGCATTCAAGTTGGTCAATGTTGCTCATTATTCCTTGAGAGCATATCAGAGCGGCAATGATTGGTAAAAGGAGAGCTTGTGGGTAAGCTACTGTGTTTTTTTTTAACCAGTGTCTTTAGCTGTTTTGAATTTTAAACTGGATACCGGAAGTAGTCACAAGGAGGCCTGGGTAGTAGTTTTTTTTCTGGACCCCCATAAATTGGAAGATGCATCCATTTCCAGCTCTTTGAGGACGTGTTAGGGACCTGGAGCTGGAACTGGAGGAACTAAGAATCATTCGGGAACCAGAGGCAGCTATTGACAAAAGTTACAGAGAGATAGTTACTCCTAAAAGTGATACGTGGGTGACTGCTAGAAGGGGTAAAAAGCAGTCAGAGCAGCGATCCCCCACAAGGCTGTTCCTCTCCAAAATAAGTACATTATTTGGATGCTGTTGGGGAAGAAGACTGAACCGGGGTAAAACATGGGGTATAGGTCTCAGGAGTAGAGCCTGTCCTTGATATTCAGGTGGGAAGGGGGAAGAAAAGAACAGGATTAGTGATTGGGGATTCCATAGTTAAGGCATCAGATAGGAGAGTCTGTGGGAACGAGCGAGACTCGCGGTTGGTATGTTGCCTCCCAGATGCAAGGATCCGTGATGTCTCTGATCGAGTGTTCGAGATCTTTAAGGGGAGGGGAACCAGCCCCAAGTCATGGTTCATGTAGGGACCCATGATATAGGTAGGAAAAGGGACGGGGATATAAGACAGAAATTCAGGGAGTTAGGGTGGAAGCTTAGGGCTAAAACAAACAGAGTGGTTATCTCTCGTTTGTTACCTGTGCCGTGGGATAGCATGGAGAAGAATCGAGAGACAGAACGTTTGAACTCATGGCTAAAGGGATGGTGCAGGAGGGAAGGGTTCAGATACTTGGACAATTGGGGCTTATTCTGGGATAGGTGGGACCTCTACAAGTGGGATGGTCTGCACCTGAATCAGAGGGGTACTAATATCTTAGGGGGGAAAATTTGTCAATGCTATTCGGAGGAGTTTAAGCTGATTCAGAGGGGAGGGATTGGATCCTGAATTATAGCTTCAGTGTACAGGAAGATGAGAATAGGGAGGTCATGGATAAGATTTCTAGGTCACATGAGTGTATTCGCAGGGGGTAGGGTGGTTTGAAGTGTATATACTTTAATGCAAGGTGCATACGCAATAAGGTGAACTAACTTGCAGCCTAGATTGGTGCCTGGCCACCACAGACATGGATAGAGAGGGACAAGAATGGTTGTTGCAGGTCCCAGGGTTCAGATGTTTCACTCAGAGCAGAGAAGGTGGTAGAAGAGAGAGAGGTGTGGCATTGTTTGTCAAGGACTGTATTACGGTGACAGAAAGGAAGTTTGATGTGAACTTGTCTATTGAGGTAATATGGGCTGAGATTAGAAACAGGAAAGGAGAGGTCACCCTGTTGGGAGTTTTTTATAGACCTCCAAAAAGTTCCAGAGATGTAAAGGAAAGGATTGCAAAGATGATCTGGATAGGAGCGAAAGTAATAGGGTAATTGTTATGGGGGACTTTAGCTTTATAAATATCGATTGGAAAAGCTATAGTTCAAGCACGTTAGAGAGGTCAGTTTTTGTCCAATGTGTGCAGGAAGGTTTCCTGACACAGTATGTAGATAGGCCAACAAGAGGTGAGGCTACATTGGATTTGGTTCTGGGTAATGAACCAGACCAGGTGTTAGACTTGGAGGTAGTTGAGCAGTTTGGTGATAGTGACCACAGTTCGGTTACATTTATCTTAGTGATGGAAAGGAAAGAAGTTATAGCTGGGGGAAAGGTAATTATGAGGCTATTAGGCGAGATTTAGGGTACATATGTTGGAGTAGGAAACTTCAGGGGTTGGGAACATCTGAAATGTGAAACTTATTCAAGGAGCAGCCATTGCGAGTCCTTGATAACTATGTATTTGGCAGGCAGGGAGGAAGTGGTTGAGCGAGGGAACCATGATGTACTAAGGAAGTTGAATCTCTGGAGGAGAATCCTAAGATACAGGGTTGTAGACGAGACTGGATTGAAGTACATAAAGAGGAGGTGTTAGCTATTCTTGAGAGTATGAAAATAGATAAGTCCCCTGGGCCAGATGGGACTTATACTAGGATTCTCTGGGAGGCTAGGGAGGAGATTGCAGAGCCTTTGGCTTTGATCTTCATGTTGTCATTGGCTACAGGTGTAGTGCCAGTAGACTGAACAATGGCAAATGTTGTCCCCTTGTTCAAGATGGGGATTATAGACCAGTGAGCCTAATTTCTGTTGTGGACAAAATTTTGGAAACAATTATAAGGGATAGAATTTATAATCATCTAGAGAGAAATAAATTGATTAGGGATAGTCAACACAGTTTTGTGAAGGGTAGGTCATGCCTCACAAACCTTATTGAGTTTTTGAAAAGGTGACCAAGGAATTGGGTAAGGGTAAGGCAGTTGATATGGTGTATATGGATTTTAGCAAAACGTTTGATAAGGTTCCCCATGATAGGCTACTGCAGAAAATGCAGATGCATGCGATTGAGGGTAATTTAGCAGTTTGGATCAGGAATTGACCAGCTGACAGAAGACAGAGGGTGGTGGTTGATGTGAAATATTCAATCTGGAGTTCAGTTACAATGGTGTACCTCAGGGATCTGTTTTGGGACCACTGCTGTTTGTCATTTTTATAAATGACCTAGATGAGGCTGTAGAAGGATGGGGGTTAGTAAATTTGTGGATGACATCAAATTTGGAGGAGTTGTAGACAGTGAGAAATAACAGGGTTGTCGTGATGGGAGATTTCAATTTCCCAAACATCGACTGGAATATCCCAAGGGTAAGGGGTTTGGATGGTGTGGAGTTTGTTAGGTGTGTTCAGGAAGGTTTCCTGACACAGTATGTGGAAAAGCCTACGAAAGGAGAGGCTGTACTTGACCTGGTGCTTGCTAATGAGCCAGGGCAGGTGTCGGATCTCACTGTAGGTGAGCATCTTGGGAATGGGGATCATAATTCTCTGTCTTTCACGATAGCGATGGAAGGAGATAGGATCAGGCAGGCTAGGAAGGTGTATGTCTGGAGTAAGAGGAAATATGAAACCATTAGGCAGTTAATTGGACGCATAAACTGGAAGGAGGTGTTCTTGGGGAAGAGTACAGAAGGGAAGTGGCGGTTTTTCAAGGAATGTTTGTCTTGGGCACTGCAAGACAACGTCCCGAGGAGTCAAGGAGGTTCAGGTAGGACGCAGGAACCGTGGTGCACGAATGTAGTGGTGAACCTAGTTAGGAAGAAAAAAATGGTATATAAAAGGTTCAGAGAGCTAGGGGATGTTAGGGATCTAGAGGAGTATAAGGTGTGTAGAAGGGAACTTAAAAAGGAAATTAGGAGAGCCAGAAGGGGTCATGAGAAGGCCTTGGCAGGGAAGATTAAGGAGAATCCCAAGGTTCTACGAATATGTGAAAAGTAAAAGGATGAGAAGAGAAGGGATAGGGCCTATAAAAGGTGAAGGGGGAAAAGTCTGTGTGAATCCAGAAGAAATGGCAGAGGTGCTTAACGATACTTTGCCTCGGTATTCACGGTGGAAAGTGAACTGGGAGATTGCACTGCAGGTTTGAGGCATACGGAAAAGATTGAGTATGTGGATGTTAGGAAAGAGGATGTGTTAGACCTGTTAAATTCTATCAAGATAGACAAGTTGCCGGGACTGGATGGGATGTACCCCAGGTTATTGTGGGAGGTGAGGGAAGTGGTTGCAGAGACCCTGGCGATGATCTTTGCGTCTTTCCATGGAAACGGGAGAGATTCCGGAGGATTGGAGGATTGAGGATGTGGTTCCTATCTTTAAGAAAGGGAACAGGGATAGTCCAGGAAATTACCGACCGGTGAGTCTGACTTCAGTGGTTGGTAAGCTGATGGAGAGGCTTCTGAGGGATAAGATATATGAACATTTGGAGAAGTTTGGACTGATTAGAAATAGTCAGCTTGGTTTTGTCAAGGGCAGGTCATGCCTTACGAGCCTAGTTGAGTTCTTCGAAAATGTGACTGAACACATTGACGAAGGAAGGGCGGTGGACGTAGTGTACATGGACTTTAGTAAGGCGTTTGATAAGGTCCCACATGCAAGGCTTCTGGAGAAGGTGAGAGGGCATGGGATCCAAGGGGCTTTGGCCTCGTGGATCCAGAACTGGCTTGCCGGCAGAAGGCAGAGAGTGGTTGTGGATGGGTCTTGTTCTGCATGGAGGTCGGTAACTAGTGGAGTGCCCCAGGGATCTGTTCTGGGAAACCTGCTGTTTGTCATTTTCATAAATGACCTGGATGAGGAAGTGGAGGGATGGGTTAGCCGACGATATAAAGATCGGTGGTGTTGTGGATGGTCTGGAGGGATGTTAAAAGTTGCAGCGGGACATAGACAGGATGCAAGACTGGGCGGAGAAGTGGCAGATGGACTTCAATGCAGATAAATGTGTAGTGGTCCATTTTGGCAGGAATAATGGGATGAAGGAGTACAATATAAGGGGTAGGAGTCTTAGCTGTGTTGTAGAGCAGAAGGATCTCGGGGTCCGGGTCCATAGGAATCTTAAATCGGCCTCGCAGGTGGAGGAAGTGGTCAAGAAGGCGTACGGTGTACTGGCCTTCATTAATCGAGGAATAGAGTTTAGGAGTCAGGAGGTAATGATGCAGCTCTATAAGACTCTTGTCAGACCCCAGTTGGAGAATTGTGCGCAGTTCTGGTCGCCTCATTATAGGAAGGATGTAGAGGCTATTGACAGGGTTCAGAGGAGATTTACAAGGATGCTGCCTGGATTGGGAGGCAGGCCTTATGAAGATAGGTTGAGGGAGCTGGGACTCTTATCACTGGAGAGACGTAGGTTGAGAGGCGACCTGATAGAGGTTTATAAAATGTTGAGAGGAATAGATAGGGTGGACTCTCAGAGACTATTTCCCCGAGCGGAAATGGTCAATACGAGAGGACACAGATTTAAGGTGCAGGGAAGCAAATACAAAGGAGATGTCAGGGGTAGGTTTTTCACTCAGAGGGTGGTGAGTGAATGGAACCGACTGCGGTCGGAGGTTGTTGAGGCAAACTCACTGGGGTCTTTTAAGAGACTTCTGGATGAGTATATGGAAAAGAATAGGATAGGGGGTTATAGATAGGTCTGTGGATTGGTAGATGTGATTGGTGCAACTCGTGGGCCGAAGGGCCTGTTTGTGCTGTATTGTTCTATGTTCTATGTTCTATGAGGACAGATGTTACAGTTTGCAGAGCAACATAGATAAGCTGCAGAGCTGGACCGAGAGGTAGCAAATGGAGTTTAACATGCAAAAGAGTGAGGTGATTCACTTTGGTAAGAGTAACAGGAGTACAGAATATAGAGCTAATGGAAGGACTCTTAGTAGTGTCGATGAGCAGAGAGATCTCAGTGTACATGTCCATAGCTCCCTGAAAGTTGGCACCCAGGTTGATGAGGTTGTTAAGAAGGCATACGTTGTGTTAGCTTTTATTGGTAGATGGATTGAATTTCGGAGCCATGAGGTCATGTTGCAACTGCACAAAACTTTGGTGCGGCCGTACTTGGAGTATTGTATACAGTTCTGGTCGCTGCATTATGAGAAAGATGTGGAGGCATTGGAAAGGGTGCAGAGGAGGTTTACCAGGATGTTGCCTGGTATGGTGGGAAGGTCTTATGTGGAAAGGCTGAGGGACTTGAGGTTATTTTCATTAGAGAGAAGAAAGTTAAGAGGTGACCTAATTGAGGCATACAAGATGATCAGAGGGTTAGATAGGGTGGACAGTGAGATTTCCCCGGATGGTGATGGCTAATACGAGAGGACATAGCTTTAAATTAAGGGGTAGTAGTTATAGGATGGATGTCAGAGGTAGGGTCTTTACTCAGAAGATAGCTTTAACATTACATTGTAGTCTATTATGTGAGATCTTGTCGAAAGCCTTCTAAATAAACCACATCCATTGGTTCTCCTCAGTCAACTTTAGAAGATACATCCTCAAAAAATTCTAATAGATTTGTCAAGCATGATTTCCCTTTTGTAAATCCATGGTGATTTTGTCTGATTATTACCACTGCCTTCTCTGAATTATGAAATCCTTGACAATAGACTCTATCTAACAACTTCCCAATACTGAGGTTAGGCTCACTGATTCTGCTCACCAGAAATCACCAGATTTCTGAGTGAAAAACTTACTCCTGACATCTCCTTTGTACCTACTCCCCAGTACCTTAATCATGTATCATCTCGTAGCGACCATTTCAGCCTTGGGAGATAGCCTCTGAAAGTCCACCGTATCGATACCTCTCAACATTTTATAAACCTCTATCAGGTCGCCTCTCATCCTTCGTCTCTCCAGGGAGAAAAAACCTAGCTCCCTCAACCTATCCTCATAAGGCATGCCACCCAAACAAGGCAATATCCTTGTAAATCTCCTCTGCACTCTCAATAGCTTCCACATCTTTCTTATAGTGAGGTGACCAGAACTGCACACTATAATCCAAGTGGGGTCTGACAAGGGTCTTATCAAGTTGCAGCAGAGTTGTTGGCAGTTATGTGCTGTTGCCAACTCCACCTCCAAGGACATAGTCCGGTACTTCTGTGAAGTACGTTGCACATCTGGCACCTGAGGGGAGGACAGCCATCTGCTCCCAGTAAAATTTAAGATGATAGTGGCCCTCAACTTCTACTCAACAGGGTCATTTCAGGCACCCAGCGGTGACCTCTGAGGAATCTCCCAGGCCTCCGCCCACAGATGTGTTTGCCAGGACATAGATGCCTTATACGTCCTCGAAAGCCAAAACATGAATTTTGATGTTAGACTGGCTCAACAGGAGGCCTGGGTTGCAGGCTTCATGACCACTGCAGGGATGTCCCATGTCTAGGCGGCAGTGGACAGGACAACATTGCCGTGCGGTCCCCGACAGGTGAGGGGCAACTTTTCATTAACAGGAAGGGGTTCCACTCCCTGAATGTCCAGATCATCTATGACCACCAGATGACCATCATACGCACCAGCCAACAAGTGTCCATGACAGCTTTATGCTGAGGCAGTTGGACATCTCTGGGCTACTTGAGGATTAGCCCAGGCTGTCGGGTTGGCTCATGGGAGACAAGGGCTATCCACTGAGGTCATAGTTGATACTGCAATACGGAGGCACGAGACTGAGGTGAGGATCCATTATAACAAGGCGCATACTTCCACCCAGTCCATAGTGGAACAGAGCATCAGCCTGCTCAAGATGCGGTTCTGCTGTCTGGACCACTCTGGGGTTGCCCTGTTATATGACCCTACGTGTATAAGAACATGAGAACATAAGAAATAGGAGGAGGAGTAGACCATATAGCCCTTTGAGCCTGCCCTACCATTGAATAACATCATAGCTGATCTGAAGTGGATCAGTTTCACTTTCCCGCTTTTTCCCATAACTCTTAATTCCCTTGTCTATCAGAAACCTACCTATCTGTGACTTAAATATATTCAGCGAGGTAGCCTCCATCACTTCAATGGGCAGAGAATTCCAGAGGTTCACCACCCTTTAAGTGAAGAAGTTCCTCCTCAACTCCGATCTAAACTGCCCCCCCCCTCTTTATTTTGAGGCTGTGCCCTCTCGTTCTGCTATCCTTTCTAAGCAGATCTATCCCCTTCATTATTTTATATGTCTCTATAAGATCCCCCCTCAGCCTTCTAAACTCCAACGGTACGGACCCAGTCTATTCAATCTCTCCTCATAGGCTAACTCCCTCATGTCTGGTATCAGCCTAGTGAACCTTCTTTCTACTTCCTCCAAGGTCAATATATCCTTCTGCAAATGAGGTGACCAAAACTGCACACAGTACTCCAGTTGTAGCCTCACCAGTGCCCTGTACAGTTACAGCAAGACCTCCCTGCTTTTATATTCTATCTTCTCGCTATAAAGACCAACATTCCATTCACCTTCATGATCACCTGCTGCACCTGCAGACCGGGTTTTTGTAATTCGTGCACAAGTTCCCCCAGGTCCCTCTGCATCTTAGCACGCTGCAGCTTTTCACCCTTTAAATAATAATCCCTCCTACTACTATTTCTACCAAAGTGGATAACCTCACACTTGCTAACATTATACTCCATCTGCCAGGTCCTCGCCCACTCACTCAGCCTTTCCAGATCCCTCTGCAGACTTTCCGTGCCTTCCACACAATTTGCTTTTCCACTCATGTTCATGTCATCAGCAAATATCTCACACATAATTGTGTGCTGCTTCCTTGAAACCTAGAAACAAAGAAACTAGAAGCAGGAGTAGACCATCCAAAAAAGTTAAAGATTGTGCTATTTGATGCTGGAGTTAGGATAAAGAATTTGAATTCCTTGTCGAACAGATCACATGTCAATGTGATAGATGTATTAAATATCAAAAGGCCCGACTATAAGTGCCCCATTGGCTTGGGGATTTAACCAAGCTTTGGACAAGGTTGGGAAGATTTATCTGTTACATTTTGCAGATGTAGCAACCATGTTCAGCATATTTACTGTGGTAAACAAGAACAGATAGACAAGAGTGCATAAAATCATGAAAATCAGTGCAGACTTTAGGTCACAGTTCAGAATAGATAATGGAGGGCTATTTGCAACTGGACTGAGAATTAGTTAACAGACAGAAAACAGAGAGTAAGAATAAAATCCCAGCATCTCAACCCCAATATTATAGTTGGCATTGTGGCTAGCACTGCTGCCTCACAGTATCAGGGATCCAGGTTCAATTCTGGCTTCAGATGACTGTTTGAAATCTATGTGGTTTTCCTTCGTGTGCTCCAGTTCCTTCCCACAGTCCAAAAATGTGCAGATTAGGTTGATTGGCCATGCTAAATTGCCCCTATGTGTCAGGGGGAATTAGTCGGATAAACACGTGCAGTAATGGGGATAGGGCCTGGGTGGGATTGTTGTCGCTGCAGACTCAATGGGCCGAATTGCCTTTTTCTACATTGTAGGGATTCTATGAAATGGGTCTTTTTCAAACTGGAAGGCCGTCACTGATGGGGTCCCAAAGGATTTAGTGCTAAGCCCCCAGCAATTCACCATGTACATCAATAATTTAGATGAGGAAATCAAAATGGTTCTAAGTATGCTGACAAAACAAAACTTGCTGGAATATGAGTGATGAGGAGGATGTTAAGAGGCTAAAAGGTGACTTAGACAAGTTTAGTGACTGGCTAGATGCAGTATAATATGAATAAATGTGAAGTTATCCATATTGGACAGAGAAACAGAATGGCAGAGTAATATTCTAGTGGTGATAGTCAAGAAAACATTGACATAGAAGGGACCTGAGTATCCTAGTACACCAATCAGTGAAAGTAAGCATTCAAGTGCAGCAAACAGTCAACATGGCAAATGGTCAACGTTGATCTTCAATGCAAGAGACTTTGAGTACACAAGCAAAGATATCTTACCACATCTGGAGTATTTTGTGCAATTTTGGTCTCCTTAGTTAAGAAAGATATATTTGCCATAGAGGGAGATTAGAGAAGGTTCACCAGACTGATTCCTGGGAAGTCAGGATTGTTGTATGATTAGGTTGACTGGGCCTGTGTTCATTGGAATTTAAAAGAATGAGAGGAGATCTAATTGAAATGTACTAAAGGATTACGTACGCATATGCAGACAACCAAATTGTGGTTCTAATGTTGGGAAAAGCATTAGATAGGAAATCAGAGATGCATGTGTTGAAAGAACATCTATGATTATGGGCCACTTTAATCTGCATATAGGTTGGGAGAGCCAAATTAGTCACAATACAATAGAGGAGGAATTCCTGGAGTGCACACGGGATGGTTTTCTGGAATAATACATTGAGAAAAGAAGAAGGGAATAGTCATTTTGGACTGAATGAGTTCACCTATTAGTTCTTTAAATGCCTCCATTGCTTGTGCAGTGTCTTTCCTTTTTAGTAATGTTTCTTATTCCATCATGTTAATTCATGCCTCATACCACCATAGTTATCTTTATTGAGATTCAAGCCCCTAGTCTCAGAATCGACTATGTCATCCACCTTGACAAAGAATTCTACCATATTATGGTAGAACTCCTGAAGGAATTCACTCCTGTTTGGTGCAAAAATGGTAAGGAAATTGTGGCCAAACTGTGGCTTGCAAGGGCAATTAGAGACACTATCAGATTCGAGTAAGAAACAAACAAATTGGCAAGAAAAAGCAATAGATCCTGAAGATTGGGAGAAGTTTAAAATTTAGCAAAGGAGGACCAAGCAATTGATTAAGAAGGGAAAAATAAATTATGAAAGTAAGGTAGCAAGGAACATAAAAACTGATCGTGAATGTTTCTACAGATATGTTGTGAGGTAAACTGAGATGACCAGTACTGTCTTTAACTATAGATAATACAGAACTCATGAGGCACATTTCAATATAAAGATATAATATTTATTTAAAACAAAAACATAACCAGCAGCTGATTGGAGGTCACCAAAATGGTTAAGTAGTTCTGAAGTAGAGAGACAAAAGCTTGCTGATGAATCTAATGTATACAATCAAAAGCAGATCAATTATAATTTTTCTTATCAATTATTCTGCCTTACATTAGTTTAAAATCAATAACATTTAGTAAGCACATATTGGTAATATTCTCTGACATTCACCTCAGCCAATTGCTGAGACCACATCTGGAATATTTTGTGCAATTTTGATCTCCTTAGTTAAGAAAAGATATACTTGCCATAGAGAGAGTAGAGGTGGTATCTCGGCCATCCATTTAATCTGGACACTAACTCCCATCTTGGCTAAAGTCATTTCCTGAATGCCTGGTTATTGTAGATGCTTGCTACAGGGTTAATTTTCACAGTACTTCATTGCAATATCAATGTAAGCATACTTGTGACACCAATAAATAAACTAAATGAAGTGGACGTTCCCACTGGATCATTGTCAACCTGGATAAACATGTGATTCTGCAACCAGACACATTCTTATGCTGAGTCTAGATAATGAATGGATTTACTCATAATGTTGCAAGATGTGTTCCCTCATAAGAAATCTTCTAATATGAATTTTGCTAACTACATAGAACAGAGAATAAAGAACATTACAGCGCAGTACAAGCACTTCGGCCCTCAATGTTGCGCTGATCTGTGAAAACTAATCTAAAGTCCATCTAACCTACACTATTCCAATATCATCCATGTGTTTATCCAATGACCATTTAAGTGCCCTTAATTTTAGCAAATCAATTACAGTTGCAGGCAGCACATTCTACGCCCTTATTTCTCTCTGAGAAATGAACCCACCTCTGACATCTGTCCTATATCTATCACCTCTCAATTTAAAGCTATGTCCCCTCATGCTAGCCATCTCCATCCGAGGAAAAAGGCTCTCACTGTCTACCCTATTAAGTCATCTCTTAACCTTCTTCTGTCAAACAAAAGTAGCTTCAAGTCCCTCAGTCTTTCTTCATAAGACCTTTCCACCATACCAGGCAACATCCTAGTAAATCTTCTCAATATCCTTTCCAATGCTTCCACACCCTTCCTATAATGCGGCAACAAGGGTTGTATACAATACTCCAAGTGCGGCCGCACCAGAGTTTTGTACAGCTGCAACATGACCCCATGGCTCCAAAACTCAATCCCACTACCAATAAAAGCTAACACACCGTACGCTTTCTAACAACCCTATCAAGCTGGGTACAACTTTCAGAGATCTATGCACATGGACACCGAGATCTCTCTGCTCATCCACGCTACTAAATATCTTACCATCAGCCCAGAACTCTGTTACTCCTTCCAAAGTGAATCACCTCACATTTTTCTGCATTAATGCAATTTGCCACCTCTCAGTCCAGCTTTGCAGCTTATCTATGTCTCTCTATAACCTGCAACATCGTTCCACCTTATCCATAACTCCGCCGATTTTCATGTCATCTGCAAATTTACTAATCCATCCTTCTACACCCTCATCCAAGTCATTTATAAAAATGACAAACAGCAGTAGCCCCAAGACAGATCTTTGCAATACATTACTAGTAACTGAATTCCAGGGTGAACATTTCCTATCAGCCACCACCCTCTGTCTTCTTACAGCTAGCCAATTTCTGATCCAAACCGCTAAATCACCCTCAATTCCAAGCCTCCTTATTCTCTGCAATAGTGTACCATGGGGTACCTTATCAAATGCTTTCCTAAAATCCATATACACCATATCAATTGCTTTACCCTTATTTACCTCTTTGATCAACTCAATAACATTTGTGAGGCACGACCTACCACTCACAAAACCATGTTGACTATCCCTAATCAAAATATTCCTATCTCTTTTAATCCTTTCCAAAACTTTACCCACGACAGAAGTAAGGCTCACTGGTCGCAATTTCCAGGATTGTCTCTATTCCTCCTCTTAAACAAGGGAACAACATTTGCTATCCTCCAGTCTTCTGGCACTATTCCTATAAACAATGACGACATAAAGATCAAAGCCAAAGCTCTGCAATCTCCTCCATAGCTTCCTAGTGAATCCTAGGATAAATCCCTACTGGCCCAGGGGACTTATCTATTTCCACACTTTCCAGATTTGCTGACATCTCTTCCTTATGAACCTTAATCCCATCTAATCTAATAGCCTGTATCTCAATAGTCTCCTTGACAACATCTTTTTCCTATGTGAATACTGATGAAAAATATTCATTTAGCGCCTCTCCTATCTCTTCAGATTACACGCACAACTTCCCACTACTATCCTTGACTGGCTCTAATCTTATCCTAGTCATTCTTCTATCTGGATATGCAGTAGTTGTTCCTTGAACAAGCTCCACATTTCAATTGTGCCCATCCCCTGCCGTTTCTTTCCACATCCTATGCATCCTAAGTCTTGCCTAATCGCATCATAATTTCCTTTCCCCCAGCGATAACTCTTGTCCTGTGGTATATACCTAACCCTTTCCATTGCTAAAATAAACGTCACCAAAGTGCTCACCTACCTCCAAATCTAACACCTGGCCTGATTCACTACCTGGTAGCAAATCCAATGTGACCTAGCCTCTTGTTGGTTATCTACGTACATACTGTGTCTGGAAATCCTCCTGCATACATTGGACAAAAACTGACTCATCTAAAGTACTTGAACTATAGCATTTCCAGTCAATATTTGTGAAGTTAAACTCCCCCATAACAACTACCATATTACGTTCGCTCCTATGCAGAATCATCTTTGCAGTCCTTTCCTCTACATCTCCGGAATTTTTCAGAGGTCTATAGAAAACTCCAACAGGGTGACCTCTCCTTTCTGTTTCTAACCTCAGCCCCGCACTACCTCACTGGATGAATTGTTATCAAACTTCCTTTCTGCCACTATAATACTGTCCTTGACTAACAATGCCACACCTCCTCTTCTTTTACCATCTTTTACCACCTTCCCTAATCTTACTGAAACAACCATTCCTGTCCCTACTGAATCCATGTCTCCAAAATGGCCACAACATCGAAGTCCCAGGATACCAACTGCAACTTCACCCACCTTATTCCGGATGCTCGTGGTGTTGAAGTAGACACACTTCAAATCACCTTTCTGCCTGCCGATACACTTCTGCAACCTTGAAACCTTATTCATGACCTCACCACTCCCAACCTCCTGTACACAAGAGCTACAATTCAAGTTCCTATTCCCCTGCTGAAGTGGTTTAAACCCTCCTGAAGAGCATTAGCAAATTCCTCTCGCCCCCACCCCATACCCCCACCCAAGGACATTGGTACCCTTCTCGTTCCCAGGCCTTTGGCTCTGAACTCTGCCTTTACCATCATCTCCTGCGGTAATCTGCTTTCTGCTAAAGTGAGCAATGGTTTATACCAGACTTAAAATATCAATATATGACTTAAAATCATAATTACTTGTTTAATTCTCTCACTACATCCACATATGTGGAGACAATTTGTCTTATTAACTTTGTTTCAGGAAGAAAACTTTGTTTCATATCAGTGCCTTATGTATTCTGTCTAAAATCTGGCTAACTGGTTGATAATTTCCTTCATATATAAAGAGAAAAAGATTGACAAAAATATATTTAGGCTCCTTACAGTCAGAAATGGGATAATTCATAACAGAGAAAAAAGAAATGACTGAGGAATTAAATCCATACTTCACAAAGGAAGACATGAATAATGTGCCAGAAGTGCTGAGAAAAACATTTTTCAATAAAGAGCTGAAGGAAATTAGCATTAATAGAGAAATGGTTTTGGGGAAATTGATGGCATTGAAGGTGGCTAAGTTTCCAGGTCATGATACGTTTCATCTTTAAGGAACATAAGAACATAAGAAATAAGAGCAGGAGTAGGCCATCTAGCCTCTCGAACCTGCCCCGTCATTCAATAAGATCATAGCTGATCTGAAGTGGATCAGTTCCACCTTCCCCTTTCTCGCCATAACCCTTTAATTCTCTTGTCTATCAGAAACGTATATACCCGAGACTTAAATATATTCAGCGAAGTAGCCTCCACCACTTCAGTGGGCAGAGAATTCCAGAAACTCACCACCCTTTGAGTGAAGACGTTCCTCCTCAACTCCAATCTAAGCTGCCCCCTCCTTATTTTGAGACTATGTCCGTTAGTTCTGCTATCCTTTTTAAGCAGGAAGAATCTCTCTACCTCTACTCTATCTATCCCCTTCATTATCTTATATGTCTCTATAAGACCACCCCCCCTCAGTCTTCTAAACTCCAACAAGTACAGACCCAGTCTATTCAATCTCTCCTCATAGGCTAACCGTCTCATCTCCGGTATCAGCTGAATGAATTTCTGTACTCCCTCCAAGGCTAATATATCCTTTCGTAAGTGCGGCAACCAAAACTGCATACAGTCCTCCAGTTGCAGCCTCACCAGTACCCTGTACAGTTGCAGCAAGACCTCCCTGCTTTTATATTCTATCCCCCGCGTTATAAAGGCCAACATTCCATTCGCCTTCTTCATCACCTGCTGCACCTGCAAACTGGGTTTTTGCAATTTGTGCACAAGGACCTCCAAGTCCCTCTGCACCATCGCATGTTGCAGCTTTTCACCTTTGAAATAATAATCCCTCCTACTATTATTTCTACCAAAGTAGATAACCTGACATTTGCTAACATTTTACTCCATCTGCCAGATCTTCACCCACTCACTCAGCCTATCAAGATCTCTCTGCAGACTTTCCGCAATTTATTTTTCCACTCATCTTTGTGTCATCAGTAAATTTCGTTATCAAAAGAAATTGTCCTGGAAATAGTAGGTCCAGTGGTGGTTGTTTTCCAAAATTCTTTGGACTCTGTTATAGTTCCTACAGATTGGACAGTATCTAATGTAAACTGATTATTCAAAAAAGTAGGTGGGAAGAAAACAGACCACCTGATTTCTGGTGAGAAATTTCTAGTGATTTCTGGTGAGCAGAATCAGTGAGCCTAACCTCAGTACTGGAAAGTTGTTAGATAGAGTCTATTGTCAAGGATTTCATGATTCAACATTTAGAAGGCAGTGGTATAATCAGACAAAATCAGCATGGATTTACAAAAGGGAAATCGTGCTTGACAAATCTATTGGAATTTTTTGAGGATGTATCTTCTAAAGTTGTCTGAGGAGAACCAATGGATGTGGTATATTTAGAAGTCTTTCGACAAGATCTCATATAATAGACTACAATGTAAAGTTAAAACACATAGGATTGCAAGTAATGTTGTGAGATGGATAGGAAGCAAAGAGTTGGCATAAATGGATCTCTTTCTGATTGGCAATCAGTGACTAGTGGGTTTCAGCAGGGAACTGTGCTAGGATCCCAACTATTCACATTATGTATTAATGATTTGGGAGAGTGTATTGAATGTATTATCTCCAAATTTGCAGATGATACAAAGTTGGGTGGGAGGATGAGCTGTGAGAAGGATACAGAGGTGCTCAGCGTGATTTGGACAAGTTGAATATGTGTATATCTGCATGACAGATGCAGTATAATGTGGATAAATGTGAGGTTTATCCACT
Organism: Sphyrna mokarran; assembly: GCA_024679065.1. Lineage (NCBI taxonomy): Eukaryota > Metazoa > Chordata > Chondrichthyes > Carcharhiniformes > Carcharhinidae > Sphyrna > Sphyrna mokarran. The sequence continues at coordinate 8,377,774 of JAGIQG010000005.1, forward strand.
TTGGTAGCAATAATAGGAAGACAGATTATTACTTGAATGGGTGTAAATTGAAAGAGATGGATACTCAATGAGACCTTGGAGTCCTTGTGCATTAGTCACTAAAATTAAGCACCCAGTTAGTAAAGAAGGCAAATGGTATGTTGGCTTTCATAGCAAGAGGATTTAAGTATAGAGATAGGGATGTTTAAATGCAATTGTATTAGGAATTGGTGAGGTCTCATCTGCAGTATTGTGTGCAGTTTTGGTGTCCTTATCTGAGGAAGGATGTCCTTGCTATGGAGGGAGTACAGCAAAGGTTTACCAGGCTAATCTCCGGGTGGCATTTCTGCCATATAAGAGATACTAAGTTGGTTAGGATTATATTCACTGGAGTTTAGAAAAGTAAATCAGGATCTCATAGAAACTTATAAAATTCTAACAAAGTTTAGACAAGGTAAATTTAGAAAGAATGCTCCAATGGTGGAGGTATCCAGAACTAGGGATCATAGTTTGAGGATAAGGAGTAAACCTTTTTGAACCAAGATGAGGAGAATTTTTTTTCATTCAGAAGGTAGTGAATGTGTGGAATTCGTTACCACAGAACGTAGTTGAGGTAAAAATATTGTCTGATTTCAAGAATAAATTAGATATAGCTCTTGGGGCTATAAACGGATCAAGGGATATGGGAGAAAGGGGAGATCCGGATATTGATTTTGATGATCAGTCATAATCAAAATGAATGGTGGAGCAGGCTTGAAGAGTCAAGTGATCTAATCCTGCTTCTACTTTCTATGAAAATGTTCCTAAGGAAGTGAAATTTCTCATGAAATACAAATTGGACAGAATTTTCCTGTCCCATCCACCACAGGAAATGTAGCAGATGGGACATTGACTTCGGGTTCATTTGTTCCTTGAGCTCAGGTGGGAGTTCCCAGCCTTGGGGCAAACGTGGCCAAAAGGTCCTGCCTTTTTGATACAAATGTCCAGAGATTGACTATAAGTTTTAAAACTAACAGAAGAACTGTATAGGGAGGAATGAAAAATGCAAAGTGGTGAATCTTCTGTCGGAATCATTTCCAGCCTGAAAATTCAGGGTAAACAAAAATTGTATTTAATAATTAACAAATCTGCATTTAATAAGCAAAATGAGCATAGAAGCAGATGTAAAATGTCGCTGAGTGGAGACCTGATAGAAATCCACAAAATTATGAGAGGCAGATGCTGGATAGATAGTAATGTATTATAATTAACATTTTCTTGTTTAATAAACTTTTTATTCTCTTATTAAGTGTTAACACATTTTATGATCTTGCTAATCTTGAAATCTGTAAAATCCTGCCCGAAGTCAACGAACCTCTCCATGTTCCACTCCTCCCTTGTTCCAATTGTTGTGGCAGGCATGGTGGTAAAATTCCAGCCAGTGATTGTGTCCATCCGTGGCACTAAACAGAAAATCGAGGTTAGGATCTATCAAGCCAGGTTCCATTCAAAGACCTGACTATGCAAGAATAACATCAGCTGGGATCATAGTACTTTAAGAGTCGTTATTGTTATCTGATTTATTGGTTCTGTACATACAGGTTGAGTGGATAGTGATGACAAAGCAGTGTCATGAAGGCATGCAGGTGGCAGTGGAAGTGGATCAATAGTAAGGAAATGTGAAGGGAAGGTTTTAGTGAACATAATTGGAGTTTAATGCGGAAAAGTGTGAGGTAATTCACTTTTTCAGGAATAACAAATGTGTACAGTATAGGGCTAATGGTAGGACTCTTAATAGTGTTGGAGAACAGAGAGATCTTGGTGTACATGTGCATAGATCCCTGAAAGTTGGCAATAAAGTCGATAAGGTTGTTAAGAAGGCATACGGAGTCTTAGCTTTTATTGGTAGGGGGATTGAATTTCGAAGCCGCAACGTCATGTTGCAACTGTACAAAACTCTAGTGCGGCTGCACTTGGAGTATTGTGTACAGTTCTGGTCCCCGCATTATAAGAAAGATGTGGAGGCATTGGAGAGGGTACAGAGGAGGTTTACCAGGATGTTGCCTGGTATGGAGGGCAGGTCTTATGAAGAGAGACTGAGGAATTTGAGGTTGTTTTCGTTAGAAACAAGGCGACTAAGAGGAGACCTTATTGAAACATATAAGATGATTAGAGGTTTAGATAGGGTGGACAGTGATAGCCTTTTTCCTAGGATGGAGAAAGCTAGCATGAGGGGACATAGCTTTAAATTAAGGGGTGGTAGTTGTAGGACGGATGTCAGAGGTAGGTTGTTTACCCAGAGGGTGGTAAGGATATGGAATGCATTGCCTGCTGCAGTTGTAGATGCGCCAAGTTTGGTGGCGTTGAAGAGGTTAGTACATAAGTTTGTGGATGAAAAGGGAATGGTTTAGGTTAGAGGGTCATTGCTTTTTCTTAATTGGTCGGCGCAACATCGAAGGCCGAAGGGCCTGTTCTGCGCTGTAATGTTCTATGTTCTAATAACCTTTAATACAAACTTGACAAAGTCCCAAAGATCCAAAGTAGGTTTTCTAACCAGCCCATATTGATACTTGTCCACATCTGTGCCACATCTGGATCTGACTTGATCCCATGCCTTCCTAACCGTTTGTATGGAGACTGGTCATGTTGATTTAGGAAATGTTTTCACTCAATCCTCTCACCTCATTGTAGACATTCTGGCCTCTCTGACACTTCATCAGCACAATTAACCAATTGATTTTTGCACATGTTTAGTCTATGTCTTAATCTGTGCCTACAGGTTGGAATTCTGGCAATCCAGATCATATGGACTCGGGATTCAGAGGATGCAATTAAACTTGCAAAAGACAGTAAAAAGATTATGCAAACAACTAATCAGAAATTCTTGGACCTTCTGAATGCTCTTATCAGCCAAACAACGCATGACCTGACAACATTTCAAAGAGTCCAGTTTGAAACTCTTGTTACCATTCATGTTCACCAGAGGGACATATTTGATGACTTGGTATGGTGAAAGAACTTAATCACAGTTTGTTGTTACAGTTTACTGCTGTTGTTTTATGTCAACTGTTAAATCATTCCCTATCCCTAATAGACTTGGTGAGTCCAGGACAGAATCATCTGGGCTGACTTACCTCTGTGACTTCACTGGCGGATGTTCTCTCAAGCAAAGATCATGTATAGTCCCTATCAACTGTGACCAACCAGATATGAAGGCCTCCACCAGTGAACCAAAGGACATTGGGCCCTTCCCAGAAGGTCAGGGACAAAGGTATCTCCCTTCAACAATGTAGTCTGGCATCCTGGCACTGCCAGTATGTCAGGATGGCAGTGCCCCCTGGGCACAGAGCAGTGCCAAGGTAGTGGAGTCTGAGGGAGTGGAACCTGAAGGGGGAGGGGCCAGATCAGGGCAAGCCATATGGTTGAAGGGTGGCCACGGTGCATTCTGCAACAGTGATCAGTGGGAGTGTATGGGGTAACTGCTGCCACTCTGACAATATCGGGGGGGCGGAAGGTTGCAATTGGTCCAGAACGGAGGGAGTTAAAATTGGCAAAGGGGCAGATGGGGGTTTTGGCCACAAAGGCCAGCTATAGCTATAGCTCTTAGAGCACAGAAATCTACGCATGTGCAATGGTAACCTCCACTGCTACTAGCTGGTTTTTGGGCAACTTAGGCCCTGCTTTCCCCCCCTGCTGGCAGAAAACAAAACTGGTAAGTTTTTTTGACTAAGTCAAGTGAACTTCAACTTTTATGTCACTCAAACAATAGTGCAAATTTCTCTCATATTCACGCTCTTCCAGACCTTAGAGTTTTTTGGTAAGATTGCCCCCACTTTCTTTCTGACATATGCAAATCTGTAAGCAGTCTTGCATTGTAGCATCACCTGGTTCATATCTCATTAGATATGCTTGGTGCGTTTTTCATCATGCTCTGTATTTTTATTTGAACAAGGATCAGTTTCCAGCTGGATGTACCAAGCTATGAGGACACAGATTTTATTGAATGCTGCTGTTGCTGATAGATCATAGATATGTTCATTATTTAACAAGTTATTTTCTATTTAGGATTTTGTTACTCATAGACATGTGAATCTGATATTCTACACAGAACATAGAACAGTACAGCACAGTACAGGCCCTTCGGCCTTCGATGTTGTGCTGAGCTATGTCCAAACACAAGATCAAGCTATTCCACTCGCTATATATCTGATGTGTTTTATGTACGTATTCAAAAACTGCTTGAAAGTTCCTGAAGTGACCGACTCCACTATCACAGTAGGCAGTGCATTCCACACCCAACCATTTCTGAGTAAAAAACCTACCTCAGACATCCCTCCTATCTGTCCCACCATGAACCTTATAGTTATGCCCTCAGTAACAGCTACATTCACCTGAGGAAATAGTCTCTGACCGTCCACTCTATCTTTCCCCCTCATCATCTTTTAAAGCTCTATTAAGTCGCCTCTTATCCTCCTCTGCTCTAAAGAGAAAAGCCCCAGCTCCCTCAACCTTTCATCATAAGACCTATCCTCCAAACCATGCAGCATCCTGGTAAATCTCCTTTGCACTCTCTCCAATGCTTCCACATCTTTCTCATAGTGAGGTGACCAGAACTGCACACAATATGTGGTCTCACAAAGGTCCAGTATAGTTGCAGCATAACTCCACGGCTCTTAACCTCAATCCCCCTATAAATAAACACTAACACCCTATAAGCCTTCTCACAACTCTATCCACTTGACTGGCAACCTTCAGAGATCTGTAGATATGAACCTCAAAATTTCACTGTTCCTGCACATTCCTCAGAACACTGCCATTGACCCTGTAATCTGCATTCACGTTTGTCCTACCAAAATGAATCACCTCACACTTATTAAGGTCACACTCCATCTGCCACTTTTTAGCCCAGTTCTGCATCCTATCAATGTCTCTTTGCAGCCTAGAAGAGCCCTCCATCTCATCTACTACTCCATTAATCTTGGTGTCATCAGCAAATTTACTAACCCACCCTTCATGCCCCTCTTCCAAGTCATTGATAAAAATCACAAATAGCAGAGGACGCAGCACTGATCCATGTGGTACACCATTGGTAATTGGCCTCCAGCCTGAAAAGTTTCTCTCCACCACCACCTTCTGTCTTCTATGAGAGTGTAAACTCAATAAAGTCTGGCAACACCAATTTTAAATCCAACTGATTTATTTGATAGTAAATCTGCGAGCCTTCAGCCTTTGTGAGACAGCCAGTTACTTATCCAATCGGACAAATTTCCTTCTATCCCGCATCTCCTTACTTTCTTCATGAGCCTACCATGGACAACCTTATCAATTATCTTACTAAAATCCATGTACACGACATCAACTGCTCTACCTTCATCTATACACTTAGTTATCTCATCAAAGAATTCAATCACATTTGTGAGGCAAGACTTATCCCTCACGAATCTGTGCTGACTATCCAGATTAAACTGCATTTTTCCAATGGTCATCAATCCTATCCCTCAGGACCTTTTCCATTAACTTACCGAACACCTAAATAAGACTAACTGACTTATAATTACCAGATTCATTCCTATTTCCATTTTTGAAGCGAGGACAACATTCACCACTCTCCAGTCCTCTGGTACAATCCCTGTGGACAATGAGGACCCAAAGATCAAAGCTAAAGGCTCCACAATCTTATCCCTTGCCTCTCAAAGTATCCTAAGATGGCTCAGAGGACTTACTGATCCTCAGGTTTTTCAAAATTGCTAATACATCTTCCTTCAGAACATCTACCTCCTCCATCTTCTCAGCCTGTATCACACTCTCATCCTCAAAAACATGGCCCCCTCTCCTTAGTGAGCTTTGAAGAAAAGTATTTATTCAATGTCTCACCTACTTCTTCTGATTCCATGTACAAGTTGGATAAGTCCCCTG